>CM055197.1:9415923-10015923 GCA_029224185.1 Karalla daura
GTTTGTGTCCTTGCCTCCTGGTGATATCAGACCTCCATGCAAGCTGATTGACAGGACTCACCATGTCACAGAGAGAGTCACACAGGTAGGTAGAGATGATGTCATCCCGATGCCAAAGGCAGCAATGTGAAGTGCGATATTTCCGTGAAACAATCTGTTTGAGATATTAATTCACCTGCCGTGTCCATCCCTGCTCCATCTGAGTGCAAATTGTTTCATATTTGTGTAAGCTTTTCATTTTAACTTCTGTCTGGGAGCAGGATGGTACAGCATGTATCCAGTTGTGTGTCCAACCACAACATTATGCAATAATGTTGCACTCAATAAAACCCAACAAAAACATTATGGTGAACAAATGCAAGTGGGGTTCCACTCCTGAAATTCAGCTTCTACCTACTTTTTTCCTACTTTGCAGCATATAAGAGTAAGAGACTATGAGTGGGTGAATGGACTCTCTCCCCCTCCAGGTGTTGTCTCTCGGTGCTGATGTCTTACCAGAGTATAAACTGCAGACTCCAAGGATCCAGAAGTGGACCATCCTTCACTACAGTCCATTCAAAGCTGTGTGGGACTGGGTCATACTGCTCTTAGTAATTTATACTGCCATATTCACTCCTTATTCTGCTACGTTTCTGCTGAGGTTGGTGGAGATTCACTGAATATAGAACACACACCCAATCTACACATAATGGTGGCCTGTTTCTGTAAACTGTTGAACACACTGGTGATCTGCTTTCTCTGCCATTGACAATATATGTTTGAGAACTGGAAGATGCAAAGATAATTCAGCCATGGTCCCCTTTAATATACTGCGTGACAAACTAGAAAATAGTGAAATAAAATAAATAATAATAAAAATATATTGATGAATTCCTGACAGTCCTCCAAGTCAGAATATTAACTTTCTGTCTGACATCTGAATCACAAAAGACAGTATTGCTCTACTAATGAGGGTGAAACACTTACATTTCTAACCTGATAGTCTCACCTGTCAAACTGACTTCATAAATATGCACCAAAGGTGGCAGCAAGTCCATAAATGTGTTTTGCTCTCCACATAC
This sequence comes from Karalla daura, assembly GCA_029224185.1. Taxonomy (NCBI): domain Eukaryota; kingdom Metazoa; phylum Chordata; class Actinopteri; order Chaetodontiformes; family Leiognathidae; genus Karalla; species Karalla daura. Next base: position 9,416,985 of record CM055197.1, read on the forward strand.
TGTATGTTTGCAATAGTGTGGTGTAAATGGTTTCTCTTTGAATAAACAAATGGATTCATTTATTGATGTATTCTATCTGTTAGTGACCAGGAAGAAGCAGCCATGCAGACCTGTGGTTACTCCTGTTCCCCCCTCAATGTGGTGGATCTCATAGTGGACATCATGTTTATTGTTGACATCATCATCAACTTCAGAACCACATATGTGAACTCCAACGATGAGGTGAACAGTTCTTTTTCACTGATAAATTGAAGTTTACCTACCCATGTTTGCATGACTGATTGGCCATTTAGCTTAATGCCTGTGTTTGGTCTCCCCAGGTGGTGAGCCAGTCTATTCGGATTGCGGTCCATTACTTTAAAGGATGGTTTCTCATTGACATGGTGGCAGCGATCCCCTTTGACCTCCTCATCGCATACCGCTCCGGAGAGGAGGTGGTTAGGGGAGGTGGAGAGGGAGAGGTAGGGAGGAGGGAGGGAAAAAAATTGGAAAAAATGGATAAACAGAATGGGTCATAATTAGTTTAGTAGAGAGGAAAAACTGTTGGGGTTACGTGAAAATAAGATCTGAACAAGACAAAAAATAATTTAACCATTCTTTGTCTCCTCTGAACAGACCACTACACTGATTGGTTTACTGAAAACAGCTCGATTATTGCGATTGGTTCGTGTGGCCAGGAAGCTGGACCGTTACTCAGAGTATGGTGCCGCTGTCCTCTTCCTCCTCATGTGCACCTTTGCCCTCATTGCCCACTGGTTGGCTTGCATCTGGTTAGTGACTTTATTTAGCTCAAACACAAACTAAAAACATGTAAAAGCACACTTTTTACATTAATCCTACAAAATACCATTCATTCCTGAAGTGGTGAATGCACTTTTTAGGTTCTTGTAGTCACCAAAAAAGTAGTTTTTAGATCTGAAAGGATTTTTTTTGTTATTCTTCATACAGTAGATTGTATGGCATAGCATAGCATGTCGTTTAAGGGCTGACCCTGTTGCAGTGTATGTAATGAACATTTGTTTGTCTCCTCACCCCAGGTACGCCATTGGGAACGTGGAGCGCTTAACAGCAGCTGGGATTGGCTGGTTGGACAATCTGGGTGACCAGCTTGGAAAGCCGTACAATAACTCCAACATTCGGTCTGGCCCTTCGATCAGAGATAAATACGTCACAGCCCTGTATTTCACCTTCAGTAGCCTGACCAGTGTTGGCTTTGGCAACGTCTCACCAAATACCAACTCTGAGAAAATCTTCTCCATCTGCGTCATGCTTATTGGAGGTGAGTTCTATGGAACGCCTTGTCAGGAAATCTGAGCCAAACGACTTCCTGTCCAAGTGGAGGAGCTTTTTGGGATGACTTTCTCCTCGTCAATCCTCAGCAAACCATGTGATGACAATCAACTATTACACTCAGAATCAGAGGCTTGTCAACCATTCGAGGACTCTCGTTTCTCCTCCAGCTCTGATGTACGCCAGCATCTTTGGTAACGTGTCGGCCATCATCCAGCGGTTGTATTCCGGTACAGCGCGCTACCATGCTCAGATGATGAGGGTCCGAGAGTTCATCCGTTTCCACCAGATCCCTAACCCTCTTAGGCAACGGCTGGAGGAGTACTTCCAGCACGCATGGTCGTACACTAATGGGATAGATATGAACGCTGTGAGTATGAGAGACTTTCTTTCTAGCATTCTTTTCTTCTCATATGTCTTTGAACGTGTCTTTGAAACTAAACTTTACTAATTTGTCAATGTACACAGCTGGCATCAGTAAGTAAAACAGCATGGTGATCCCATCATATTTGTGTTTGGATTTATTGTGATAACAGTTTACTCTTCCTCAGTTCTTCAGTATAACAGGGATCATGTTCTTTGAATGCTGCTCATTGCTAAGATATGAATGAAGTGTTGCTATAGTGTTGCTGTGTTCCTTCCTCTTCTCCAGGTTTTGAAAGGTTTCCCAGAGTGTCTCCAGGCAGATATTTGTCTCCATCTCAACAGGTCTCTGCTGCAAAACTGTAAGGCTTTCAAAGGTAATACTCTTTTACACAACACACATGGAAAACACAAAGATGTCCTTGCAGTAGTATATTCTATTTATATATGATGGCATATTCAGTGTTGCTGCATCTTTCAGCATGTCACTGATGAGAGGGAGGTGAGTGGGAGAGGGTAGAAAACAATGATTGGATGAAGAGTTTGTGGATTTGAAAGGGAAGGCAGATCTGTGGCAAACCTGACAAAGGATAAATGCAAAAATGGAGATCTAACTAGTTCTGGAAGTCTGTTTTTGGCTCCTGCTCTGTGGTAGGTACTTTCAAGCAGAGTAGAAACCGAGTATAATTTAGATTTAGGCTCATTGGTCATTCATTTTACATTTGACGATTTTCTTTCTGAACAACTTTCTGCCATGGCCAGCACTCAAAAGACACAAGGAACGTAGGATATTAAAAAACACAGAGGTCACAATAACCAAAGTGACACAAACCAGAAGACTAGCAAGTGTATAACATTCACATTATTAAAGAGCTGTTTATACCAGTAATGCAGCCGCCAAAATGCCAGAGATCAGCACAGTGTCACTTCCAAGGTCTTATTTGGAAAAATTCCACTGGATTGTAAACTTCCTGCGAACGCTCCCCAGTGGTTATTGTGGCCCATACTGTGGTTCAATGTGTCTCCTACAACAAACATAGTGAATTTCGTTTGCTGCCCAGGATCCACAAAGGGCTGTCTGAGGGCCCTGGCCATGAGGTTTAAGACAACCCATGCTCCACCTGGTGACACTCTAGTCCATGCTGGCGACCTGATATCTGCTCTGTACTTCATCTCCAGTGGATCTATAGAGATCCTTAAAGGCGATGTGGTGGTAGCTATTCTGGGTATGTGCCATATCTTACATCAAATGAACCTGTGCACATCATAAATAATTAAACAAATTAAGAAACTGCATAATGTGTCAAACATTTTCTTCTCCTCCAGGAAAGAATGATATCTTTGGGGAGTCTATAAATCCATATGCTCTACCAGGAAAATCCAGTGCTGATGTTAGAGCTCTGACCTATTGTGACCTGCATAAGATACAGAGGCAGGACATGCTGGAGGTATCGTGCATTTGTCATGAGCCTTGAAATCAGTTAAATGGCTGTTGGATGTGTATAATGTGCCATTTCAATCAACAGGTTCTGGACATGTATCCTGAATTTTGTGAATACTTCTGGTCCAACTTGGAGATCACCTTCAATCTCAAAGATGTATGTTACTCATGTTACAAGTCAGTTATAAATAATTGTATTGAACTATAACAAAGAAATGCTTTGAAAATATAAATCTTAGTGGTATGGTGCATGATTGTTCTCTCTTCTTCTCCCCCAGCAGGAGAATAATGATGCTGCTAGTTTACCGAGAAAAGACTCTTGCCGTGCAGGATTCACCACACCGCAGAGAAAAAACACATTTTCTTCCATTCACACAGGTAGAAGAAGAGGTGTTATTTTGCAAAGTCTTGTACTGTACAGCAGAGTGCTAAGTGATCATGGAGACTAGGAAAGTGCTATCCAGGTCACACTCTCACAGTGGCTGTGTGTGTTTGTGTAACTGTAGGTGACGCAGTCTCAGTGAGGAGACAGAGGGCTCCAAACAAACGCAGACACAGTAACTGGGAGCAGCATGATGCCAGCAGCAAAGACCACCAAAAACTGTACGGCTTGCCCCTCATTACCCAGCTATTAATTATATACACCCCATCCCCATCACAAGACGAACCAAATGAGCAAATGTATTGTTTCTTTTAGATACGGCTCTGTGTTTTCCACTAAGACTGAAGGGGAAGCAGAAGTGACCAGCCCTGCTCACGCCTCTGTGATTTATTCTTCTGGCACAAACACCACAGTGTGTCCAGAGAGCGACAGCAGACTGGATATGTGCAGTCCTTTCACAGGTATGAGTAAATATGCATCAGTGGCATGCACAAGACAGAGAGAAAAAAGAAAGAAAGTGATGATGATGATCAGTAAAGTGTATCTGTGTGTTTTGAATTCCCAGGAGTGTCCAACATCTTTGCATTCTGGGGCTCAGAAAATCAGGAGGAGCAGAGCCGGGAAGGTTCCTGCCACCACAACCTAGCCTCGCCTCCCCCACACCACTGCTCACAGCAGCCCCCCGAACTCCCCTCGTCTTCCCACTCCTCCTCCAGCCCTCCCTCTCACCCCCCTCCTCCTCTTCCTCCTCCTCCAGCTGTCATTTCACGGAGTCAGAAGATGGTCTTGGAGAACAGGTTGGAGGCTCTGCAGCTTCAGATGACCAGGTGTGTCACATTTGGTTAAACAAAGACTTAAACCCCATATTTTTTTGAATTGAATTGTTTTCTTTTGGCTCTAGAGACACTGTTTCAATTTTAAATTAAAGACAAACGTCAACTTTGTTGATATTGTATTGTAACTTTTTGATAGATTTTGATTAATCACCATTCAATGATCGTGATCACAGAGCCACTCTGCCATCACTGTGGCAACCTTGATTAGAGGTTCCAGACAGCATGCTGTACATGGAGTCATCAACACTGGTTGATCTCTGTGGTGTTTACCAACAAAACTTTCTAAACTTTACTGAAGGGTAATTTCTTAGGTATGACTTTAGAGCTCTCCATAATAACAGCAGAGAAATAGGAGAGTGTATCAGATCATGCAGAGTTAATAGAAAAAAAATATCTTGGATAAAAGTGTATAAAGTGTAATGCAATAACTTGGCCATAGAAAAGCCAGACTCATGCATTTAAGGAGTTTACCTGTATCAACAGATGTGTCTAACTGTGTTTTCTAGGTTGGAGTCTCGTATGTCTGCAGACATCGGAGCCATCTTGCAGCTAATGCAGAGGCAGATCCCTATGATTCCACCTTCCTACAGCACCCTGACATCCACACCAAACACACCCCACTCACCCATTCAGTGCTGCTCCACTATCTTCCCCACGGACAAGTCACCAGAGCCTGACACCCAGCTGTCTCAGTCCAGTGCGAACCAAGACCAACTCCCAGGATCTCACTCGCTTGATTTTGGTTCTTCTGTCCATTTCACCTCCCCACCATCTCTCCTCCAGACCTTACCCGTTCACACCATTTCATACCAGTCCCCTCCACTGTCTTCTCTCTGCTTACCTCAGAAGAACTCAACCTCTCCAGCCCTGCCTCAAACCTCCACCCAGACCTCCTCCTTCTCATTACCCCTGCCCTCAACGCTTGCTACGATAACTTCCCAGCTCCCAGAGAGCCTCAACCAACCAGCCTCATCTGCTTTGACGTTGGGCTTAGACTCTGAATTACAGGTACCATTCAGCTTTTATTTGCCAATTAAATGGGAAAATGTTAGAGAATGTCCAAAAGGCTTGTATGTGAGCAAAAGCCTGGTCAAACACAGGATATCTACCTTTGTTCATTCCTTTGAGAGCCTGTATAGGGTGGTGATTGGAAAAGTCTGTTCTGTCAACAGTTAACAGAAAAGGTCCCTGTTACATGGCTGTACGCCTCTCCTCTGCAGAGTCTCACCACAGAGAATAAGGGCCAATTCTCCAAACCCAGCACTCACCTTTCGGAGCCAATGCCACCACCAGACAGCTCAAAACTTCACCGCCAGCGTGAAATCGACCAATCACAGGACAGCCTGCTGGTTTATTCCTCACCTGCCACGCACAGCACAGAAGAAGCACCTAGCCAGTCGGAGCAGCATGTGAGCCAGCAGGACCTTTCTATGTCGCGAGATCCCCAGATACAGTGAGGACCAGGATGCTGAAGGCATTGCTCAGTGGTGTTTGCAGGAGGACAATCCGCAGGTCATAATTGCACATTTGAGTCGCAAAGTAGAAATGGTTATTATCATTTGAGTCACATCATAAATCAACTCATTCAATCCAGTGTGAGTAAAACAAAAAGAGAAACACATTGTGGAAAACAAACACAGTTTGTTGGTCTGAAAGAGATGAGTATTCTGATGCTAGAACCTCTACTGTATGCTTCCACTCTCCCCACTTCACTGCCGATCTTGATTAGTCTTTTTTTCCTTTAGTTTACATGAAGGATGTCTGTCAGTCTGCCTGTTGATCTATCTATCTATCTATGTGTGTGTATCTCTCCAGTTGAGTAATTATTTAAGCAAATACAGCAATAATGTGATCTGCATAGTCAACACATTAAGTAATGTCAGTAGAAAACTTGTTTTAAACTTGAATCTCTTTGTACAAAGACAGTCATTGGAAAGCATTCCTCACCAAATTCTCATTTGTTCAACATGAAAACGATAAGAATGATCTGGGCTAAGATGCATATGTGAGATGATGTAGAGGATAGTTATTCTCTGTGCCGTGGAACACATGAAGATGGTCACTTTTGATTGACAGGAGTTTTGCTCTGCAAGCAATGAGACAGATTGCTTTTACATTTTATTGTGCTCATCATAAAATTGTGTTGTGAAGTACTGTATACAGTGTGTCAGTGTCGATGCATGCTATCAATGGCATGTGTCAAATCTTGTGCAGAATAACATCTTCAGTAAAAAGAAGTCAGTCTCCTTTCATTGAGTGCGTAAATGTAGTATGCAATTTACATCATGGCAGTCTAGTTGGGTTTCTTTTCATTTTTGTAATTATGTAATTATACTATTATCTCACCATTAAAAATGAAAACCATCCCTGGTTGTGCTCAAACTACCAACATTTTACAATAGTTAATGCCTTAAAATACCAACTAAATGCCATTTCCATATCAATGGTAATTGTAGTATGCAATATTTAAAAAATAATTTATATGAATTTTCCTCCTAAAATTATTAAAACTGTATTTATTTGGACAGAGATGGAGAGCTTTCTCCCACCTGACCCGATGGGCGCCCCATAGAATGACTTCTATGTAAGTGGTTAGACCATGATTAAGTCCTTATGAGAAAATTTAAATGAAATATTTGACACAGACACTGAACAAAATTGGTTTGATTTGTTTATTTATCACAATAAAGTTATAATTTATTCATGATATTTACTAAAGACAGTTAACATCTGGAAATCTAGTTGATTTCCACAACTCATTTGTGGATTCTTCCTTGGGTAAAGACAGTGGAGCTGCTGAGCAGCCTGGAGTTGACACTGACATAATAAACAACATATTAACGGTTGATCCCTTCAGTCCGTCAGCTCTCATCAGACTGGTCCAATCTGAATGAGAAGGGCTTATCGTAGCCCATCAAATGGTTGTAGTCATTTGGGAAGGTGAAGTGTTCCGGGTTTACCAGGAGTGCCATTTTGCCTGCATAGAAGGTGGTGAACATCTTGCTGACGGGCGGGATGCTGACCAGCGTCTGGTGGAACACGTTCTTTTTCTCCCTCAGGAAGACGTTGTATGTGACGGCCGTGTAGGTGTCCGTCTCCGGGTTATGGTACATGCGAATCACGTAGCCCTTGGTAACCAGGTGGATGATACATGGGGTGAGGAAGGTGAAAAAGCTGATGGCTCCAAAGAAAACGATTTGCAGACCGAAACCCTCAACTCCTAAACCGGTTTGAAAGAGGATCTGGGGCAAGAGGATGAGGCTGGCCCCACTGGTGCTGTAAGAAAACGTCTTTACCCCTGAAAGACACAAGTTTCACAGAAAACAAGTCACCAGGGCTGCAAATGATTTCATTTTGAATTCCGTTAATTTGTTAGTTGCTTGGTAAATAAAATATAGGAGAAGATTTGGAAGAAAACGGCAGCATTTTAATGTCATTTGGCCACTACCATCCTTTGGTGCTGTACTTCCTCCTCTGCTGTGAATTGCGCACACAGACGGATTATTCCTAAAGAAAGAAAAATGACTCACCTCTGACCGCAGTGCTCAGACTGCCAGTGTAAATGAGGTTTCCATCCTCGGTCTGTGTCCCAGTGGAGAGACAGCGGCTGGACAGACAGTGGGATAGCACCTGCTGAAACAGAGGAAAAACACTGTAATTGGTGGCTCTGCAGGGCTTAGCGACTGGTTACAATTTGACCTCTTGTGATGTCTTGTTTTAGGTTTGCAGGTGATGAGATATGGACTGCACCCACCATGGTCAATATGTTTTAATATGTTCCCCTTTGTATTCTAAGACGTCCTTTGTTGGCAATGTATACAATTCTGTCCGTTTTCTGTACTAATCACAAATGCAAATTCCTTCTCAAATTATAGTGGCTGCATGGAAACTGTGTCTGAAATAAACTAAAAACAGCACTCACTAATCACTGCTGGAATTGTTACCATTGTCGTGATTATGAGTTACTGTTGTTTGCATGTTGCTGGAGCATCTTATTATCCATAATTCAGACAGGCTGAACCTGCTCATTCATTTCATGTTGCTTATCATCCTCCTTTGACGTGTGTTGTGTTTACGGATCCTCGTAAAGGCCACGACTGAGGGCGTATAATTAGTTTTATGAACCAGCTCGTGTTGTCTTTATCACTCCAAGGTCACTGTTAACCCACATGTATGTCCAAGGAGAACCGGTTAAATGACAGTACCTTGTGATGTTGGTGGAGGAACGACCTTCTCAGCACACAGAGCTGGTTTCCACTGTCCTTCGCCACACAGGACACGGTGAACGGGGCAGTTAAGATGCGAACTGTGCTGCTTAGAGACCGGCAAGCAGCACCGGGTCGTAATAAACGGAGAACAGTGACTGAAAGCATTTTAAAGCGTCTTCACAGTGTTGACCATCAGACTGTGACATACACGCGTTTACTCCGCTCTTCCTCGTCTTCTCTGGGGGTTAAAGGGCGGTTCACAAACCGTCTGATAAAAACATTATCGCCCCCTGTCGGACTGGAGAAGAAGCTGTGGATTGACAGGGGATTTATGGCTCTGTGGAGGGACGAGGATCTTTCTGACCTATTCTTTTTCAAGAGCCATTAAAAAACTGGCTCATTTAAGCCATAAATAGTTCGATTTAACATTATTTTAGTTCATTTTAACGGCACCACTCTAGAGAAGACCATGAGAGGATCAATCGAAAAGTGTCCATACACAAACACGCTCAGAAAACGTGTGATTTGATTTAATTACAAAAAATCGATTTGAAGTAGTTATTTGCATTGGTAAAATTTGATATTTTTGACCATTGAGTGTTTTCTGAATCTATTTCTACATGTAGACATGGTTCTTGTTAATAATGAACACCCTAAAGGGGTAGGAAAAGTAAAAGTCTGTTGCACTGGAAAACATCCAATTGTTTGAAGGTGTGATGGCGGATAGTTGTCTTCAGGTTACAATGTCATTAATGGCTTTGAGTTTAATCTAACATATCAGTATTAACAGTATTAGGGAGTCATCTCTAAAGTGGGACTTTCAACCAATACAATTTCTAGGGGAAAAAATTATGAGAGGGGCCTTGGACTGCCCAAGGATAATGTTATCTACCTTCTAAGCCTTCAAAATTGTCATCCAAAGGATATCCTAAAATGAGTTATTGTCACTTCTATAGTTATGGCAGTTAATAGATCAGATCATTTATTCCTAACTACTAGGAAAATTTCAGAGTGGAAGTTGGTCAGCTAAAATAAATAAATAAATACAATTTCTAAATTCATTAGTCCCACAAGCGTGAGTAGTATTTTTGAGACAAAGAGCAGTCATTTAGGGGCGGTCTGAAGTCCTGTAGTGCGACTTTGTGAAGCTGAACCCCAGTGTTGTGTCTCCAATTAACCTACAGGTGGTAGCACAGTGCTATGTTACATTAATCCAGTAGGTCATAAAAGTTCATAATGCATACCTTCACAGTCTTGCTAATGCAGTCTTGTCTGTGTGGTACTATGCTTGAAGAGTGTAAGTTTAACAAACAAAGCAGCCATTTGACATATGACTACTTCGTCCACCAGCTTGACAAGTCCACCAACTTGACAAACAGATCAATTAAATTGTACAGAAAATATTTATGTAACTCAACCCCCCCCCCAAGATGTTCAAACATTCATTTCAAGTATGGCCATGAGCACACTGATTGTTATCTTTATTTACCATAGCCCAATTTAAACTTCAAACTTGACGTAGTAGTAGAGTGCTGTGATTGGTTTTTACCCGATGACACAACATCAGCACATGGGATGATGTATTCTAGACAAGAAAAACAGAGACTTTGGTTGGCTTGAAGAAAACCTATTAAAACTTAAACTTGGAGAAATTACTGGCAGGTGAAAAGAAATGCATTTTTTTGAGTTTTGTTTTTCTTTCTGAAGCAGCCCTGCTTAAAGATTATAGAAGATGTCTGTATTTGCTTAATCATAGTGGGGTTATATGCAGCAAACAAGTTGTTCTCATCGGACATTGTAATTGTTACTTGTTGTAACTGCACTGCGACACAAATACTTTCATACCTTTACAGTAAACTTAAACACTGACTTGTAACTTCAGGGTAGTTAGGTTAATCACTGGGTAGAACTGACTCCTACACAGCAAGAAAAACCAGGGTTTGAGTCCAGGTAAATTGTATATACATTTAATCTTGTTTCATGCCAGATAACTGTAATTATAGACCATGAGATGTGGGATAATCTCCACTGAACATTGATATGGTATAAATGACTGATTGAATGAATGAATATTAACTGTTAATTAACAGTTCCTCTTTCAACATCTGATAGGTGATATGTTTTTTTTTTATTTTCCATTATTTGCTCTTACTCTTAATTACTCTTTGAGCAAAGTCATGTGACTCACTTTACAAACTTTGTTTACAAGCCTTGTTTCACGAAAACAACAGTTTAATTCTACTCGGTCAGGAGCATGCTGATGCTAACCCTCAACCAAAATAAAAGTGAGGCATAGACAATAAATCAGCAGTTCCCTGCTGGAACCAGCTGATCATGCCTTGAGCTTTGGCTCTGTTTGGAGATCTTGGACACTCAGTTTGTGCCAACTGGATGTGCTCAGCTTCACCTGTATTTGACCAAAAAGAAAACTGTGAACCACAAAGGATCAGGGTCAGGTGGATGCTTTTCAAGTTCATTCATGTATTTCTCAATAACATGTTTGTACACTCACACTGTTTACTCAAAGGTGATGGTGAAAGAGAAGGGTCTACAGGTATTTATACATTTATTTACATCCTTTGCTAGCATGAACATATACATACAAACACTGTTGGTGGAGGCAAGCATTTTTCACATGAATCTTTATGGATGTGCTTCCTCCCATCCCATGAGATTTTGATAAGACGTACAGACACAATGACATGTTACAATGTGTCGGCACATATTTATCATGATAACACGTTCGAATCACATGACACTTTTTGCTGATGCATTCTCAAGGTTTCACCTGCAGTAACCTGTCATTGGGTTACCTCAGGTCAGGTATATAATAGCAGTGTTTATGTCAGTCATGATTTAAGACTGTCATGGCTTTGTAGAGGGCCCGTTCAAAGGTAATAATTTATCGCACAGTTGGAGAATTGTGTAAAAAGGTGGAACTAATACTGATATTATGCTGGAGCATCGTATCTCACTAGACGCTGGTATGAATGTGTGACACAGATAAATAAAACTGCTGAACAACAAGGTGTGAAAACAAATCCTGCACCTGGCTTATTGAGCCAGATGTTTTCTACTGGGTATGATTGGCACAACTGGCAGTATTTAATATGCTGTTTATGTAATAAAGGGATGATTCAGTTGGTAGCAGCGTCCACATCACACTTTGAGGTTTCCACTTTGTTTACTAAATGCTAACTACTTCCATCATGTCGCCGTACATAACTTGGTGGATTAACTTCTCACCAAACCTAATGGTAATGTATCCCGTCTGGTTTTAGGAAAAAGTGGCCCGAAATGAACATCTGCAAAGGCATAAATAAATCAAGCTCAAGATCAAGTACACTAACAGAATATGAAATGGATATGATGATGTTTTGATAACATCAGATATAAAATCAGATATAATCCTTGTGATGACTCCTTTTGTCCTTTTGTAGACTCCACTTAGAAAAACTACATAATAAATCTGAAACAGCCCTGAAACGTACAGTCATGATTTGAGTGAAACGATATCCTTACTGTAGCTCAGAATTTCAAACTAGGTGAAAATTTGTACCGTAGTACACTGTTATAGTGTTTCCAAAAGAAAAAACCTAACAAAACGACTTTTGACTGCTTGAGGCTGACATTGTTGTCTGCACATTCGAAGCCTTCGCCATGTGTTTGTTAACCAGGTTTATATTCTTGCTGTTGAGACAATACGTGCATGAGTCTGTCTGCCAGGCTTCACTTAACAGCTTTGTTATCCGCAACACAAATCTCCTGTGTCCAACTCATTCCCTTAGTTAAGCGCATCATGCTGCATCATCCCAGCCCACTGTTAAGCCAGCTGGCCTGCAGACTGGAGGGGTTATTGAAGGTTAGATAAACTGGCCTCAGTTTACCCCATGTCCACATACTAAAACTGTTGAATTACTTTTCCGATCCATTCAGATTAAAACTACGAAAATAACGATGAGAAAATGTGTGCAGCCCAATACCCTCAATTAGAAAATATGAACAGGAAATCATTTCTTATTCATAGGAAGGATATTAACTCAGTGCTGATGCCTCCGATACTCTGTTATCAGTGGTGGCATGTGAATGGTTAAAGCAGCTGCAGTGTAGTTCCACCCAAGGTGGTGCTGCATCTTACATTACTATGTCTTAGGCGGTGGCAGACAAGTAGAAGAACTGGCTTGGAGCAGCAAACAAGTCTCACCTACCTTGGAAATTGAAGGGGAAGGTACAGTGCTTGAAGGGCCCTGATACATACCTGTGTGCAGTGCCACCATTTCTGTCGTCAACAATTTTCCCACACCTAAAAATAGAATTGTAACAGGGCTAGCAGGGCTGTCAGATAGCATTAGGAGCGTTTGTAAATGATAGCAGCGTTGCATAGACTAGAAAAGTACTGGACCATTTACCAAATGAGTCTGGGTTGATTTGGTAGTTTGGCAGGTAGTGAAAGGTCCTGGTACTAATATTAGGGCTTTTCTTTGGAGTTGACTTTGATTGCGATTCAGGCCAACCAGCCATGCCAAGCTCTACCTCCAGAATACATTTGCCAATAAAGCAAGAATTTATGTTAGTTAATATATTGTGGCAAGCATGACAGTGTTGGACAATAGCTGTGTCCCCTCACACACTGACGAGCAGCATCCTGGCCTGATCAGCAAGATGGAAGATGGTCTACAACCATTTTTCTTCTGCAGCTCCTGCCATCATAACTGGAGGTGGCCAGTAGCAACCGCATTTGCGGATGCAACAACAGGACAAATCTCTCTCTTTGACTTGTGCAAGAGGCATGAAAGCACTTGTTTGCATTTGGAGATTACAGGTTCCAAGACCGTATCTTGAACCCCTACGTCACCTGTCTGGCTCTAAAGCTCTTCCAGCCGACATATTCAGACCGATTTGAAATCAAAGTTGTGGCAAAGTGTATTTGTTTGCAGACATTGTTGGCCCAATTTAAATTGATCTCAGTCCTATATTAGGCTGTGGGGAAATTAATAAAAAGTTGAAAAATTGACTTCTGACTGTAAGATAGATTGTGTTGGTGAATGCAATTTGAGCTGTCTTGTGCTTGAAATGTCATTTTTTTCATGCATACCCCAGAAATGTTGACAGAATATTTGTCATCGTCAGTTATCAAGTGGATTTTGATTCAAGAAACAAGACTTTTCTGGAATTCAGAAGTTGGCGACCATTGAGGACATCAAAGCCATGTTATGTACTTTTTTAATATGGGCATTAACATTCAGTCCAAAACAGTGGAGATTGTGCTTGGTAGTGGAGAGAAAGCCTGCAGGCAGCATTTAAACCTTTGTTTTTTTCAACAAAATAAAAAAGGCATACACAACTGGGTCAGAAATACTGCAAACAATAATAATAAGTAAAAAAATGAATGATGAAAGTCAGTTTGGAATAATGTAATGCTGCAAGAGTTTAAGAGCACAAAACACTTTCCAGCTAAGCTGTGAAGACTGTGTGAGTAGTCTTCATTTGGCTGGACACTACCAAGCACTTCTACTGTACTTTAACTCAGTGATAGGAGGTGTTTGGCCCATCATCTCTCACTTCCCATATGCATCAAATTCATGTTCTTCAAAAGCAAATTAAAGCAGCAAAAACATGTAATTCAGTCTATTTACATAAACAGTAAAGCATCTTCATCAACACCATTAAATATACAATATTTACAATATGTACTTCAATCAGTGTTTGATTGACAGAGCTTAGTGATTTGATTTCAGTTTGTACTTAAAGTCCACATCATAGGAAGGCTGGAGGATTCCTAGTCCAGCACGGGACTGGTCAAGAGCCGGGGGTTTAATAGCAGGGTCCAGGAGCTCCATGTCAAAGTAGGACAGCACCAGAGACAGGAACTGTTTGATTTCATATACAGCGAAAAATCTGCCGGGACATTTGGTGACTCCAGAGCCGAAAGGCATGTAGAAGTAACGCAGCTTTCGGCCGTTGCGCTGGAAAGTGGTTTTCTCTTGACCTTTCTCGTCCAGAAAACGGTCATACTTGTACTCCTGTGGTAGAGAAGAAAGTAACAATGGATGACTTGTCAGTGAGGCAAAACAACTTGTTAATTTGTACTGATTTACACAGCAGTAAGCTCTTACATAGGGATCCTCATAGATTTCTGGATCATAGTGCAACATGGGTGGATACAGGGCAATGACGTCATCTTTTCTGATACGGTAAGCTTCGTTGTTGTCAAGGTGAAGCAGGAAGTCCTCCTTTGCAACTCGTACGTTCATGGAAGCACTGGAGAGACGCATGGCTTCCTTTATGATGCTGTCTGTAAATAATTTAAAAAATGAAAAAAAAGGTAAGAAAATGTATTTTGAACATGACAAGTTTCAAGATATATATATAGATACAACAAGATGTTCTTCAGTCATTCTATTATTATTACCTAGAACAGGCATGTTGTCTAGCTGGTCCCTGGTGAGCTTCAGCTTGGGATCACTGGGGTCGACCGTCAAACCAGAATCCTCCAGAATTTTCTGCACTTCTTCGCGAGCTGCTTTCATAGCGTCTGGACTCCTGAGTTTAGAAATTGGAATCTTTTAATGACATGTATCATTTTTGTATTAATTTCCTCTGTTATTCAGATGAGACTGAATATCACCATATTATTACCACCACCAAGAGAAGCAGCCCATGCCATCACAGTGTGGTATGTGTTCAATATTTTTGCTCATTTTCACTCTCAGGAAATTTCCTGCTCAAAATGATCATACAGACACAGCTGAAACACCTTCATTTCAAACTTGTTGCAAAATCATCTTAAAACTCTCCGTTAATGAATTCATCATGACTTATCATGACATGGCTATCTCATCTAACCTCCTGCGTAAGGTTATGTGTGCAATACCCACAATAAACTGTCTGAAACTGATAAAGTGCAGGAATATGACGTAACATCTGTAGCCTACAGGATAGATGTGACAAGACCAGTTGACGGATGGATTTCAAAGTGCACAGAGCACTGTTTCTTGACCTTTTCAGCTCTTGTCAGTACCTGTAGATGGTCTCTAAATGCAATTATTCTGAGCATGCAATAGGACTGTTTGTCAGTTAACTAGCCAACCTCTGATGAACTATTGGCATATACGCAAACACCTTCCACAGGCTACTGTCAGAAACATACGTTGGTCAGCCAGTTAAACTGGTCTAATCTTGATTTGATGCAGACTTGTCTTTAAACATTGGAAAACATATATGACTAATTAAGTTAACATTTCAAGGAACTATTGCCACCCTAGCCTTAGGTAATGTCAACAAAAGTGTGCCAATAATAATTATACCTGTTAACTGACTGATGACGAGGAGGGGTAAAGGAATGGTTTGTTGACAGTTAAAAGTTGTTAGAGCCTACAAATTAGTTTTAATTAGTTTTAATTACTGTCTGTCAGATTCATTTCACAATCAGAATCAGCTTTACTGCCAAGTACTTCTACAAATTACAGGAATTACAGGAATTCCACTTAAATAAGCATAGGCCCAAATGCACAATTACTGCTCACTATAACTGTAAGTACAAATAGAGACAATAAAAACAATAATACATGCAGTATATGCAGAACTGTGCAATGTATGCATGGGTGTAGTGCAATGACATGGTCTCTTTTTTATCTACATTATAACACACTCACATGGGCACACAGTATATACCTGATCATGTAGAAGAGACTCCAGAAGGTAGCAGGTAGGGTGTTAGCCTGTGACGCCCAGAGCAGAGCAACGTGGGTCCTGGACTTGCTGACGTCATTGAATGTAGATAAGGAATCGTTCAGGATAATCCTCATCGAGATGAGATCAGAAAGATTTTCCCTCTTGGAAAGGTTCTCGGCGTGCATGGTCTTGGCCAGTTTCTGGTTGTTAGAAAAGAGCAAAGGTGTAATCAGCACATATACAGGCAGGCCATCTCCTCTGATAGTGGCAGGGAAGTACTCTAACCTCTCTGGCACTGTAGGCACTCTTGAAGACATGAATGGGCAGGCCAGCCACCAGTGCTGGGAAGATCTTGTCAAATTCTTTGAAGTTCTCCAAAGCATTGAGCACCAAGGCTTTCTGGGCTGCCTGTCGAGCCTGACATTTATCTTCACCAAGCTCTTTGCCAAAGAGTGTTAGGTAGCCAGATGCAAACATCACCTGGAGGATAGAAATAGTCTTTAAGGAATCCATCCAACTACAGTAATGGACAGTGACAGGCATAGTTCACAAACTCCAAATTTAAACAAGTCAAATCCCTTTTCAACGACATCTGACTTTGTTGTCAACTGTTTGCTCAGGTAGTAGTCATTAACTTATCAGATTGTACTTGAGTCCTGAACACCAAAGCGCTCCATGTGCTCTTTCAGTTGTTTGGAGAGTGCACGTGAATGGTCAGAATACACGATGTATACTATCAGTGTGTACTTGAATGGGTGAAAGCTTCCAGGTTCAATTCAATCTATTAACCAAAAATGTAAAGTCAAGTTTGGTGTGAAAATCTACACAAATGCATCCAACTACTGACCTTGTAACAGAAAGCAAAGATGCCATCCACTTCCCAGTGCTCCTTGCTGGGGCTGAGGGTGTCTGACCGCAGCATGACATCCTGCAGGTGGCCCATCATGGTCTCTATCAGGGAAGGCAACGCCTCGCCTTGCAGTGTCTTCAGAAAGGTTTGGTGGAGGTTTTCTGTAGTGTGACCGTGCCGAGGGTCGAAGCTGTCATGACCAAAGGCCTGACAAGTGATGGAAAGAGGTAAGGGAAGGACTCATATATAGGATGAATACTTTCATCCATTGTCTTGAATATACTGATAGATCACAATGGGAATAATAAACAATAAAAACACATAAACAGACCTTGACTGAGGTGGCAAAGTGGAACTTCCTCCAGTCCAGATGTCTCCCCTGTCTGATGACTGAATGGTAGGAGAAGGGGTCACACAGGAAGTGGATGTACTGTCCTGCAATCTTACAGGTGAAAATGTGTCCGTATTTCATCTGACGGCTGCGGAGGAACTGCAGGGGGTTGGCGCCAAACTGCAGAGCACAACCCAGGTAGGGGATGAAGCCATTCTCAACTGCAGGCTCACCAGGCTTCCTATGTGCATTGACAAAAAAGACACAGAGTAGAAAATATTGAGATGCAAAGCATATATAGTAGGTCAACAGTTCCATATGTGGGCTCAGCCAATTGTGAGGAAAGTGAAGTGTCAGGGGGGTTGTGTTTAATCATGGGAAAAATGTTCAAGATTTAAGCTTTTCAACAGAGAGTAACAGGTTCAGTCATCGATGACAATGACGCAAATGCAAAATGCAAAAAGGTGTTCCCCAGGTGTCCTCCTAAAGGCGTTAGCCTACTGTTCCAGGTAATTGTATGTGTTTGTGTCACTAATTATTCATTGGATACAATGTAGTGACTCCATTTCACTTTGTGGAACCAATGGAACCACTAACTACCATTATGTTGTTTAAGATATGAGGATATGATATTCAGTAAAAGCAGTTCAACCAGCTCATAACAAGATCATGAAGGTTTTTACCTTTGGGACATCTTTTTTTTTAGATTTATTTAGATACTTTTTCGATAGTGGCAGCAAAGAGAAAAAGTGACTACAATTCAGGAGGGTTGCTCAACACGATGCAAACTACGAACACTGCAGATCATGCACCCCAACCCACAGACACCCTTTGGTGTTTCAGCAACAGACACGTTACATTTCATCATCAGCTTCTTCATGGTTAGTTGCATACAGTACTGCAACAACAGAATCCAAACACGAGTCAACAGTTCACGAGTTCATGTTTGTGAATCACGGCATACCAAACAAACGTAATCATCTTTTTCTAAAGCTGTTGTTTGATCGGCACACACTGCACGTCTGTCACATTGGCGTGGTTACATCAACAACCACATGACTCATGCCGTCATGCTGCGTGCTGTCAACTAAAAAAAAGGGGTTGACCTAGAGGTTAATTTTAATGGTGTGTGCCCTTGACACGCGATGTCGCGTCAGACGCATGATTAAAAAGAGATGCCATACCTGCGTCGTATCCCGACTGCAAGCCACAGAAGACAGCATAATCCAACCACCACAGACCAGATCATAGCGATGCTTATTATCATGTTGGTGATGAGGACAGATCCGACACAGCAGGAGCTTGGCTTACTACAACTAATGCTCAGCCCAGGTTGCGCTTTAGAAAAAAGTATCACTGACTAAGCAACAAGCTGCTCAATGTGAGTCAATCGTCCAAGAAAGGAGAGTCTATATTCTGCAGGTCAGATCTACAAGTAACCTGAGAGTGAGCAGAGTCACTTCAACCTAGTATCTTGACAGGCAATGCATGACAGGTTTTATACTTGCTTTGTCCCTTGAGGGAGGGCCCAGAGGCGGATTCACGGGCATGGTGTGACGTCATAACCCGAGTCTATCTCATACAAACACGGGACATAAAAAAAGTTTTCATTAGTTAAAATGGAACAATTGCACATTGTTGGCATCTATGAAAACTTTTTTCTTTTTTACGAGGAAGCTTTGCACATCATTTTGGATAAAGACAGAGATTTTTTGTTAGCTTAAAAATGATTTATGTGGTAATTAATGCAGATGGGTGATGTTTAAAATGGGCGGAGAATAGAGCAAAATTAGATTAGTATACTGTAAGTGTTTCAAAAACATCTGACCATATCATGTCAGTGAATTGAGATGCTGACATGTTCATGGAAACCACATGAACATTTCAGCAGTCATTTTAAACAATTAAATTCAGACTAGCAAAATTATCTGTGATCTGTTATCTCTCTGGAATTCCTCTTGGAAATGGGATTCCATGCATTTTGTGTGTTGGCACGAGCGTGCACGATGGCCTTGACTGGAGTCCATGGACACTGTTACCTGAAGGACTGTGCTATGATAGCGCATCTGGGTTGGTAAATAGATTCAAGGTCTTTGCTTTGCTCCTGTTCTGTGTGTATTAGTGAGTCCATGTGCACTTCTGTGTACTGCATTTGTGTTTACAAGAGTGTGCATGTGTGTGTGTGTGTGTGTGTGTGTCCCTGTGTGACAGAGAGAAAGAGAGAGAGAGAAAGAGCAAACAGGTGACAATGAAATTTAACAATACTTTAGTGAGGCGCGTGTCAAGTCCAGCTTGTAAAAACTTGTCTGTGGAGATAACAATCTTGTCAGTCAAGCTTGACAACTTCGACGACGAGTATGTAAAAAAACTGCGCCTTTTTGCTGTGGAAGTTGTTAAAAAGATAAAACCAACATCATCAAATTACCATCAACATTAAAATGGTTGTTTCCTTTTAATTTGAATGTTAAATGACTCTATTCATAACTCAATTAAGAGTCACAAACATTGCTGTCAGTCGCCCTGCCCTGCAAGTTAATAGAGGAGAAAATACTGGCTTTGCAATAGACCAAGACAGACAGAAAAAAAACACCTGACTGTGTGTGTCTCTTTACTTTCCTTGTTGGAAATGATGAGTAACATTGTGATGTGACTGGATACAGTCTTTTAGATAAGGTGTTAGAGTCTCTCAAGGAACACTTTTGCGATGTATTCATAAACATATCTCCTTCTGTTTGCTGTGTTGTTAGGAGGTTCACATAAAAAATAACAAGATGATTAAATATAACTAATATTTGTTTCTCAATATCATAATTTTAAGTACTGCAGTTACTTCAAGCACTGAAAATGCCATTGCATTATGCAGAAATTCAGTCTAGAGCTAAGCTTACTGCAAATGTTGCATTTACAAGCAGCTCAGCATTAGCATGAATTTAATTCCTGCTGCAAGGCAAGTCATTTGCTGACACGTGACACATTGTTGTGAGTATAACGTGAGCTCTGCAAATGTGTGCTGTCTGTCAACAGTAACAATTACCCGATTCATTTACACAATTCAGAATTTCACAAGTTTCCAGCTGAATAGAATTACGCCAGTTATATCTCACACTACAGATTTGAGATGTTAAATGGTCAGAGACCAAAATTCAAAGACTACTTGACAGGAGTGTGAATCACAGTGTGCGTTGATCGTTACCCTCGTGCTCACCTTTGCACATCTCCACTAGATGCAACAGAATGGATTTTTGATTAGGATAATCCTTGCGCAGGTAAAATTGATGTAAATTCACTGCTCCCGGGTGCAACATAGTATGAGGACTGTCACAGCAGCCGCTAAACTGACGCCCAGTGGGGGTGAAGAGTGGGTCTGCAGCTTTAATAGGACGAGGGACAAGTTTCTAACCTGGGCATACAAGCTGTTCAAAGGTGCATGGAAAACCCAAGTACCAACTGGGAACCAGAGTGCCGGGTGTTGTCAGAGACTTTTGCAATAACGGAAGAAACTATTGTCTCATAAGCTGACCAAGCCTCAAGACAGATTGATGTTGCAATTATGGTAAAGGATGGAGATAATATGATATAGGTGATACATTTTCCCTGTTGTTGAAAAACAAAAACTCTCCTGTCTCCAGCTCTCCTGATGACACACTGTCGAGGACTCCAAATACTCACTATGCAGTTCTTTACCAGTGATTTGGCACTAAGCAAGTAAATTGAAACCAGCAAGGGCCTGAGTCACAATGCATTTCCTTTGGTGCATGATTTGCAAGATTTAAGCTTTATTATTAAAGTTATAATGGCAATTTACAAACTGGGAATGGTGATGAGAGCTGATCATATACTGCTGTCACCTTACAGCCTGAAGGTCCTGGGGTCCTTTGTCATTGACTGATTTATGTACATAAATCTGTAAAATATGTATTTATATCTATGTAAAAGTCCATTATTATGCCTTTTCAGGCTAATTGGAGAGTTGCCCTTAGGTGTGAGAGTGACTGTTGTACCTCTCATGGTGTTTTCCCTGTTTTTGGGCTATGTGCATTGGGATAAGCACCACAGTGGGGTACAGAAAGTTAATTAATATTATAATACTATATCATTAAGGATGACTTGCATTATACTTCCCTATATTAATTTTGTTTATTTATACTAAATATTAATATTATAAATACAATTGCAAAAACAAAAGAAATAGCACCTCCATATATTTAATTTAGTCATTTTCTTGACCTGCTTTATAAACAAAAGCCTCAAACCAAACCCTGGACATTCTCGCTGTTAGGCAATAGTGCCACCCACTAACTAAACACACCTTTAAAACCGCTGTGTTTTATAAACATTTTCCATAGGCATCAAATAAGTTGTGTCATTTCTGAGCTTATCCTGGTACTGGGCTGGTGGCGAAGCTTGAGATCCGGACTGAAGACCAGTGGCAAGAAATCAGGAGGCAACTCCTGAGGCTCCTAGAGTTTGGGAATTGGTAAATGCCAAAGCTTGGATGGAGCAGCAGCACAGGGGAAAATTCAGGAAAATTAGACTGAAAATCAGTAGTCCTGAAAGCACAGAATGTAAAAGTCAGTAAAATCCATCTGATAAAATCTTTCACGTTAAATGACCCTGATAGAGAGAATCTGTTGACAGGGTGTGGCCAGGGAGCAGATTACGCACTGGGTCATTGGAGCAGTGCCAAGCGCAGGCGTTACCTGTTAAAAATTGCATTCATGCGTCTAGCGAGCTGGCAGTTGGCCAGACTCACAAACAGACTACGAGATTTCCATTTTGGCTATATTCATGTATGAAGTTTCAGTATGCCTTCCAAATGTTAACTTTGCTGACCTATACTACATTACATGTTGCTTGTCTATTATAAGGCTGCATGCACAGGATATGCATCATTTATCTTTGTAGGGATATCTGATGTAGTGCTCTGATTAAATGAGTTAAAAAGTATGAGACCAAAATACATACATACATGATAAGACTCATGCAACTATTTCACACCAAGACAAAATTTCAGGCATGTTTTACATTGTATGTTGTCCATCTTAGATTTTACACAATTTCCCTGTGAGGATTATCTAAGTATTCCCATTCTGAATCTCATTTGCTGTAGCTAAATTCTTGATGATAGCATTTGGATAATTAAGTTCGATGCATCCTGCTTCTTTGCTACAAGGGTTGTACTGTACATAAAACCGTGTACAGTCATTCTTTGCCGTCTTTGTGGCTACAAGTCTCCCCTTACAACTGCGAATACTGCTAAAAATACATATTAGCAGTATGAATTGTTTTATATTATATGGAAAAACAGGGTGAGGTGAAGTTCAAGGAGTACACTTTCCTACCTATCTATTTCTGTGTCATAGATACTATCTTGACACACAATATTTCCTCTATCTTATCTCTTCTACAAGTGGGATCTACCTGCACACCGATGGATGTGTCATGGCTCATTTTCCAACAAGCTACTTCCCAAAAGGTGTCGATGGCAATGTTGTTAATAAAATGTTTCTAATAATATTAGCAAGTTCAGCTTTAATCGACAAGTCATGTCGTGTATTTTTATAAAAGTTCCATATGACAGTGATCGATGAGAAAACAGAAAGTTACACACTTTTCCAAGGTGGATTTAATGAAGACTGACAGAAACAAAAAAGGTTAGGACAGAAAACATTAAAAGAAGCTGACAGTTTTGTAGCTTGAAGCAAAGCTTATAGCAACTCTCAGATGATTTGTCAAAATATAACTGCTGTCAGTCATTTAAAAGGTAGAGAGACTTAGTTCAGTGGGTATAAAGGCAGACTTTGAATGAGCTTCATTTTTCAGTCAGCTCTACCAAGCAGAGCAGGGAATGGAAGTTTATGTAGTGTAGATTAAAAGATGATTAATGGTACTCTTACTTACAGAGTCCTCATCAACGATCAGAATCAGCTGTCATGTTATAAATGCTGATAAAGTGTGGTGTTTCTTATCCTTAACAAATGCAACAAACGCACTGTGTCAAGGTCAAGGTTTCGGATGATTGAGCAGATGTTGTATTAGTTTCTCAGTTTCAAGTGTCTTATCTGATAATCCTGTCTCAGTGTAGCCTTTGCACCCTGGTCAGAAAACAACTTGAACCTTGAAAAATGGCTTTGCATGCACCTTCTAGGGTTGAAGGGTCACGTGGTCCATATGATATCTCTAAGATATAATTACTAGATTACAAAAAACAAGCCCAAATTCTTAATGACAAACTAATAAGGAATTTATTTAGGAGGCTTCGGAGTCAGCTCGCCTTTCCATAATGCACTGTTGAGCTCAGCAATCCTATGGTCTTCCAAGCCGATTCTAGTACCTAGTAGGACCAACCATGTACTAGCTGAACCAGGTAAAAGTCACAACAGTTTCTCTGTAATGATATGCTGTCTCATATTTGTTCAGCCAACCCTCAACAAGTGGCCGGTTTTCAACACGGTGCATATCTAGAGCCAGACAGAACCAAGAGCCAATGTCTAGCCTGTCTGCACAGTTGGTCACTCACAGCTGAGACTACTGAGGACTCATAAGTGATCCAACCCTGGTTCGATCCAACCCTTGTTTGTATTATCTAATACTTCAATGCTTTATTCACTTGGCAAATACAGTATTATCTGTGGGCTCATACGGCCTTCACTTGGCATTAAGGTGGCATGGATCATAGCCAGCAGACAGAGACAGACAGGAGAGAGATAAAATAAGGTCGAGAGAGCAAAGAAACTGAATGATAATCACTAAGCTGCAATATACAAACACTTCCCCATAATCGATTGTTCAGTCTGGGTGGCCTTGAAACTCCTGATAAACTGCAGTAACTCCAGAAATGCAAATGGGCCACGTGAAGGTTGCGAAAAAAAATGGTTATCTCGTGCTTTCTATCAAACATTCACACATTATTCATGTATTTTTTAATACTCTGCAAGCATCTTCGCAAGACAGCACCTTACATGTTGACATTACCTCAACATGTAAGGTGCAGGACTGAGTCACAGCCTCCCTTTTTCCGTGTGGACATACTGTATACTGGACTGGTGACATCATTTCATACTAATCTCTCCCCAATATTTGAGGACACTATCTCACCACTACTTTTTGATTCAGCTAATATCTTGTGCACACATACACATGTTCACACCAATGTTACCTTTTGCTATTTGAGATATAGATAGATAATCATTATAACACATGACCAAATGGGAAGAATGTATTTAAGGCTAGTTGAAATGACTCAGCGCAGGTCATCTTCTTTTTGAGTGTAAGAGGAGCTAACAGACCCCGGGCTATGCATGTTGAAGAAAGGACAAGATGTAAATGAAAGAGGGTTTTCAATTTAAAGAACTGGCAATTAGTGAAGGCAGAGTTGACTAGACAACAATAATCATCATATTTGCTCAATATATATATATGGTTTTTAATTTCTATTTTTTGGTTTTGTTGAACAAAACAGAACTGTAATTCAAGTGAAAAAATTCAAGTGAAACCAGCCAGCCATATTTTGCTATGAGAATGTATAAATGGGGCACTTTGTGAAATAACTACACAAAAAAAATTAAACGCTGAATCTAATTAAATCTAGTTGTCAAGGTCATCTAAGATGACCGTAAAATTGACCTGACCTTATATGACCTTAAAAATGTTAAGGTCATCATTTTTGCTTTTAACATAATACATTTTTCCTGGAACCTGCTGACATGATCATTTTAATTAAAAGCAATGATCCAGTTTTTTCAGTGTACAAGGAGTTACAAATTAACCCGTTGCACTTTGTCATATCGAAATATGAATAAAGTCAAAAGTATACATCACTTTGCATGGGGTGACTTATAACTTGCATGTACCATGCAACTTGCAGAGGTCAACACTGTCACTTACATTAGATTATCCACCTGCAGTTTTACCCTTCAGTTAACTTCCTCTTTGTTCTTGATTGACAGCCATCCAACATATTTGAGGTGTCTTAAGGTTATCATCTGTTCTATTGACCTTGAGTGTCACTTAATTATCACCCTTATCTATACTGCAGTCTACCCAAGGAAAAGATTAGCAACTGTGTGTAGAGTGTGTGTGTGTGTGTGTGTGTGTGTGTGTGTGTGTGTGTGTGTGTGTGTGTGTGTGAACATAACAGAAGAATAGAAGAAAAACTGAAGAAAAACATACTAAAAACAATTTAATTTTCTGTATTTGGGATTTTTAGTCAGTTTTTTTATTTTATTTTATTTCAGCACTAATATTCTTTGTGTCTATGCAGCTTCTTCGGTGCAGTAATTTAATTGATGTTGATCTGATTAGGTTTTCCTTGAACTCCAAATTGTCAGTCATGTGTCAAGGTTTTCAAGGTAATTTACTAGTGACTTTGTGAAAGTCTATTCTATTCTTGGCAGCCACAATGATTTATCCGTCCCATGACTCCCCCTGTTGGCAGTGATAACACACGACCATAAAGAGACTTGGTCTGCCACAAATGATGGAAATCGTGGGTTTGACTTCATTATTACGGTGCATGAGGCAGCAGTCGTTCGTCACAGGCCTGTACTCCCCTCTCTAATCGCGTAAAATTAAAAATAAGCCAGTGTTGAGCCACGAGTTCTATTAGTGTAACATAGAGAAACCAGAGTATGATTCATTTCTGTCTAGTGTAGTATGTTATTTTTAATTATCTTACAGCATCCATTTCACAGCTCCAGTTGCATCATATTTGGGTTTTTTTTTAAGATAAGCATGCGTTTTTTATTACCCTTCTCTGTCCTTTAGAGGGAGACAGCTTGACAATACTTAACAAATTAAAACACCTTGTGTGTTCCATGTTGAAAGACAGACTTTGCATTTCTTGTTGACAATATGTCAACTGGTCATCTGAAAACTGTGTTCCTTTCATTAACATTAAAATTCAGCCATGGACATGTATTTTAGGGCCAGTTTGACAAGAGTGGGAAGGAACAGGCCCTGATGTGACCCTGAGGTAACACGTGGAGGAGACTCTGACCCTGCTCAGAGGAGCCTCCTGCCATCAGCAGGTTTTTCTGTACAAGAAGTTGGCAGATGATGGCCAAAGCCCTTCAAATGACATGGAGTACCACAGACAGGCCAGGTCCCATCTCAGCACTCTTTTCCCTCATCACCCCGGCTCCTCTCCTCCTCATCATCTGTTTGTCCACTCTCAGCTGTTTGACTTTGTTCCCTAATTCCCACACCATCCATCCCCCACTATTCTGCACTATCAGCGGTGAGCTGATA
This sequence comes from Karalla daura, assembly GCA_029224185.1. Classification (NCBI taxonomy): domain Eukaryota; kingdom Metazoa; phylum Chordata; class Actinopteri; order Chaetodontiformes; family Leiognathidae; genus Karalla; species Karalla daura. The sequence goes on from CM055197.1 coordinate 9,443,609, forward strand.
GGCAACAAGATAGACTTCATATTTTCTCTTTTTAAATCAGGTACAGCAACTTTTCTTTCAATAAAACATAACAGTTTGTTTTTTGTTTTTGTTTTTTCAATATTCAGGACTTGCCAAGAATGTGGTTTTCTTGACAGTAACCATGATAAACTGTTGTGATATGGACTGAGGAAAATGTTTTATATCTTTTGGCCTTTTTGGTTAGATGTGGTCTGATAGCTGCTGTGGTGCCTCAAATTTTCCCATTGGGGGACAATTGGGGGGATACTGAAGATAATTAATTGTAGAAAAATGACATTTTTGCAGGCTGACCCAGGAGGGCAGAGGTTTCTCACCTGTACTGCAAAGCTTCCTCCAGTGACATCATTATTTGTTGGCCTTCATTAGCCAAGGCAAGTGTGATCATAGCAGGATGCTTAGATGTGTTTTTGGAAGTGTATTCCTCTGACCTTGATAAGCAGCATACAGCCTGCCATTTTTTCCAGTATGATCCCTCATTGTAGAGGCTCAATGAACTTCCCTGGAGGATGCACACATTCTATGTACCTGTTTACCAACCTGATCTCAGCTAAAATCTATGCCCTGCCCAAAAGCCTATTTTAACCAAACATCCTGTCTGTGACTGCAATATAAAAAGGGAAAGTTCATGAAGAAGATATGAAAAGTTTACGCACAGTTGTTAGCGTGGCCTCATAGCAAGAAGGTTGCAAGATTACATTTTGTATGATGGGCCTTTTGATATATTAATTCAATCGAAGCACCATTTGGGTCTTTTGCCTTGATGTCAAAATGACACTTCTATAGCTATGTGGTTTGTCAGGTGCATCCCTAGTGATATGTTTTCCTTAAAAAGAGAAAGAAGAAAAAAGAGGGGGAAAAAGAGAAATGATTTGCTGCTATTTATTACTGTCATCAGTTTGAATTTAGACAACAGAGTCATTTGCAGTTACCTGTATGTTCCACACGGTGGCAGACATGAACTGTACATGCTCCGATGACTCAAAAACCCTCAACTACTGAATCATAGTTGAGACATGGAAAGTTTAAACAAACATCAAAGGTCATTTTCTTGACAGGCAACAATGGAAGATAAGACAACAACCGCAGTAAGTTATGTAATGTAACCATATGAATGCATTTGCTATTTTTGGTTAAACTTCTGTTTAAGTTTGTTTGTTGCTAACATGCTCATGCACACATGGTATGGGAAGCACATGGGAAGCAAAGCCCTTTATTCACTTTAAGAGTAAACCAAATTGTTAATAAGCAGCTGTTTTTTTCTGCTTCTACAAGTAAATACCATCTCACAGATGTCATCCAACATCTCCTTCTTCACTTGGCCACTAATATCTATTGGTCTAAAGGTAATTGTCCCAATAAATAAAAAGTTATTTGTACACTCCAAAACTGCATGTATAACGTATATGGTGGTATGGTGTTTTGCTTCTGTTGATTTCAAGAGACTATCCTGAAAAACAGCATTATTCAATCTAGATGGCACTAAATATGGAATTGGATTTGGATTTGTTTGGAGATCCTTCAGGATTTTTTTTGCTTCTTATCCAGGAGGTTTATTCACTTCAGGGCTGGTCACCAACATCCAACAACTCATACAGTGAGGCAAAAATACATATATAAAAAGTTTAAAATACATATATAGATAAATGTATCTAAAAGTATGTATGTATGTATGTTTCCATAAATGCATGTATTCAGAGGTAAAACATTTTGTAGGTATAAAGACCACTCTAAACCTCCCTCAAATAGAATAATTGCTTCAAGGACTTTAGAGTGAGATTAAATTTCAGACCTTATGGTTGCTGTTGTCAGGAGCAGCATCTGACAAACATACGTATCCAAAGCAAATGACAGGGTGATGATATGAGCCTAAGTCGAAGTCATCAAGCCTGAATGTAAGTGTGACTGTATATCTGCCCACTAGCAGACTGTGTGGCTCTACTGAGCTGAGAGAGTAGGTAAGTCAAAACACCATGTTCTTTGTGTGTGTGTGTGTGTGTGTGTGTGTGTGTGTGTGTGTGTGTGTGTGTGTGTGTGTGTGTGTGTGTGTGAGAGAGAGAGAGTGTTTATGGGGGGCATGGGGGGGTTTGCATCTCATTGAAGTGCCCTTCATGGTCTCTCTAAGCAAACACACACAGAGCGCCCAGGACTGCTGTGGTCCTAGGAGACAGGCGGGTAGCAGCTGCTCTGTCTGCGTGTACACACATACACAGACACACACACATACACACACACACACACACACGCACAGATTTGCCATGCTTGCTTGTGAAGGTTGGTAAACATTGATACAAATCCCATCACACATGTGTTATTGTGCGATATGAGCCGAGAGGATTCAATAATTCCACTTTTACCACTGAGGCCAGTTGAAGTGTTTATGGGATGGAATGAGCAAGAGGTCAAGAGTGGATCGGTAGTGCTGTCAATTTAGAGTCTTTCTATACAGACTTGACATGTTCTTGTAGTCGAGTGGGTGTACTCCTTATACGCCGTGTGTGTGTGCCATGCGATGGATTGGTGTATTTCCTGCATTTCATTGTATGAGAGCTAGGATAAGCTCCAGCAGTCCCCTCAGACACTGATTAGGTATAACAAGAGTCAGGAAGATGAATGGATGAAAAGGTTTCTGTCTGAGAGAAGACAGTGTAGCACTAAAGTATAGTCAATGGAGAATGGTGCACTGTGGATGAGGAAACAGTCACATTTTATGTGAAGATGTTTTCCGACCACTCACCACACCAAGAATGGGATTTCACGAGGAAATGTCCTCTAGTGAAGCATAAACAATCAGGTTTCTCTGTTTGTCCTCCGCACTAATCAGTAACACACACAGCAAACAGGCTTTCTCCTGGGGATGAGAGCGGTGCAGATGTTGCTTCAGATCAGAGGCTTACTGGTATTTATTTTTTAAGCTAACTAAGTCATACCCTAACCAGCTGCAGGTACCATACTTACGTATTTACCTTTCTTATTGTACTAATATGTAAATGTTTATTTGTTTTCCTGAGTCCTCATCCACTGAGCCCAGTCTCGGCCTACTGGTTATTTACCAAACTGTGTATGCTTCTGAGATGTTAAAATTAAAATCACCATAAATATCCCTCTCATACTCCCTGGCTACATCAGCATAGAAAAAGTGAAGAAAAAGAAAATGGTTAAATGCAGGTTGATGATTCCAAGTATAGTGAAAGGACAATAAGCAAGGGATGTATGACGTCAGTCAGTGTTTAAATGTTCCAATGGCTGGAAAGTAAAACGAGCCAGACTGAACTGCTGGTGTGTAGCTGAAAGTGGTTTAAAGTCCATGTAAGACCATATGCCACAGACCTTTCACCTGCATTCTGCAGTTTCCACTGCAGATGAGCTTTGTTTGGCTGCCATGGGGACAAAGTTTGAGTTGTCAGCTCACGTTTCAAAAATGAGCTGACTTTGATGCATTGCAAGTCTTATTCAAAGTGGCCCTGGAAACAGAAAAAGCTGAAACTGTAAAATGATTTACAGGAATTGCAAAATCTGAAAAAATGAAAGTAAGAAGAAATAAAGTACTTTTTAGAACTGTGTGGCTATCTGAAAATTGTGTACAAGCCAATCAGAGTGTAGTATTCACCGTCACTAATGTCATTTAGCTATGATCACTGTCTCTGTTTTCCATTTGTTGGGTCTTTGTTCTCTGCTTTTTTGTATATCCTGCCCTTTCTGTGTTCTGATAAGCAAACACACACACATACACAGAGAAAGATCTCTAAAGATGTAAATATAGTACATTATTTATCATGATAGGATTAGGAAAAGCGTTGTGCACCTGCAGGACCGAATGACTTAAAGCACTCTGATGACCATGGCAAGATAGTGTCCTCAGGCCATGTGCAGCATGGTGCAAAACACACACACACACACACACACACACACACACACACACACACACAGGCCACAGTGAAATGTTCTAGTATTGAGATGAAAGAGTGTGTCGGATTATTGAGACAGGCAGTGAATGAAGATATTGGGCTGCTCAGCCGTGGTACAGCCTCTCCTGCTAGCATCTACACACAGCAGACACACTCGGCAGACTGCAGCGTTTTGGCTGGAATGCCTTGGATAGAGTGTGTAGACGATGCAGGCAGAATGTGGAGAATGTGTGGTATGTGCTCTCCAACTATTTATCTTTATAAACAGTATACAGAGGAGAGGAGGAGAGATAGTCTTTAAGCTAGTAGTGATTAGAGATTCAGTAACACTGATCTAACGTGACCTTGTGTGTTCCCATCTCTGGGAAACAAACCATTGGCTTTGAGACACAGATTGTTCTACATACTTAATTCCAGCTGTATATAGCTCCTGCGTGTTTTAGGTTTATTTATAACCACATTCCAGTCATCTTTCTCTCTCAATGTCAGTCATTAAAAATGGTGGAGCTGAATGGCACAACAGAGGTTAAATGCCCCCACCAGGCAGTCTCTTGGATGACGCAAAATGTCTTGGATGGATGGATGGATAGATGGATGGATAAAAGGCTACACAGACAACCAATTAAGCCAATTTATCATTCACAATGCACAAATACAGATTACAGCGCTGTAGCGCCTTGCACACGCGTCTCTTTGTGCTATGATTAGGTATAACGCATTCCAGTCAGGACAAGCAAACCAACCACTTATCACTTGGGTAAATGTTTAATACCCAGGCTGGGTATTAAAAAACAGTAATGTCACTTAGTGTGTGATCCCATAAATCAACAGAGGGTAAAAGAATTGAGGCCGGGGTTAATTGGCATTTTGATGAAAACAAACTTGCAGCATCACTGTTGGTACGTTGTATAAGCAGAGAAATCTTAAAACAGGGTACTACTACTACTGATAGTGGGCCTATTCGTTTTTATATCTGTCAACTGCTTTGCAAATAGGACAATGTTGTTCTGGCCACAAGGAAGTGTAGGAAGTTCCTAGTCAAATGACACTGAAATACAAAGCCTTCTGGCACCTGATAATTTTCTAAGGCATGGAGACAAAAAAACAGACTCATCTGAACTTTGTAAAGGCTTCGAAATGATATGTTTAATTCTAGAGTCTTCTCTTACCCTCCATAAAGGAGAACAACATGACAGGATCAGCAGGACACTGTTGTAGTTGGTTCCACCTAGTGTTTGAAGATGGAGTGTTCTGTATGCTCTCTCTGAGAAATGTAACACTTTCGTTTTTCTTTTTTTTATCCACATTGGTTTGAAAATGCCTCATCATTGCAACGGTTTACCGACAATTATGTGTTATAATGCATATCTGACTCCTCCATTTTCATAGGCTCATAAAATGCAAATGCAAAAATTGTGAGCGATTGTTGGCATGGCAGCCAGGATCAAGGATGTTACCCTCTCTGAAAGCCTCAGGGGAGTATGGACAAAGACAAACATAAGTGCAGATGCTCCTTGTGTGAGATTTCTAATACTTGGTGTTTAAACATATAAAAGGTTAAGCATATAAGACATGACAATTAATTAGACCCCTGGCTTAATAATAGTGTTGTTGCCTTACAACAAGAATTACCGGTCCAAAAGGACTAAGGATCTTTAAAGTGTGGGTTTGCATGTTCCATTGTTTCTATATGGATTCATGAGTATTCTGGTTTTGCTATTCCCTGCTTTCACCCTATGTGAGCTGGAGTCGAAGATAATTGACAGACTCATGATTACTGACGTGTTTTTGATATAAAGTTAAAAAAAAACAGAATCAATTCTGTTCTCATCTCTAACATACATTCTTATTCATACAAGATTCTTTGATTTTCAAGTCTGAATGAAGTATAGAGACCCTGTATTTGTCAATATGTCACATTTTACTAAACCATTTGCGCTCCAAGAAAGGCTGGCACTGGATCAAACCTAACAGGCAATCTTCTTTAATGCTGTGACTCCTAAATTACAGCCTTTTTAGTGGATGTCCATGTTAATTCACTCACTCAGTGTAATGTGATGATCTCAGATGACACATCCAATTCATGGCTTTGGATCTATGCCCGCCACAGGAGTTCTCTATCACACAAGCTTTGAAATAGACATGAAATGGGAATAACACCACTATGGTGACACTCAACAGGAAAATCTTTTTTTTCTTCTGTTATTAATTATCATCATATCGGTAAATTAGGAAAAGTAAAAAAAAAACTGATTTGAAATCCCTTTTAAATTTAATGCAAACCATATATTGTAGTATGTCAAAAGATGCAAACACATACACAATATGTTTAAAAGAATTTCAGTATTTAAATGATGAGACACAATAAATCTGGTAGTGAGCCAGCTGTCACATTTGTGTGGCAGCCAACCTGCAATTTCCCCGCTCCCCTCTTTCCATGCTCCGCCAGTTCAAATTCCCACTTTACCCCTCACCATCCCCCCAAAATCATCCAAAGACCCTACCTCCTCCTAACACCCTGCTCCCTCAGCTCCCTCCTATTACCCCGTGTCCAATGTGTTCAATACCATAAGACAGAAACTCTCAAAGGCAGCCAGCTTTATTCAATTAATTCAGAAAAGTGCAGTTTTTTTCTCACTCCATCTACACTCAACCATGCCATTTAATAACACTTTCCAGGGTGAAAATATTTGAACATGGACAGACGTGTAGCTTGTCAGGAGGCGACCAAGTCCAATTCCAGAAATTAATGTATTACTCATAACTGCAATCTGTAACAAGTGTGAAACAAGTCATATTCCCTTCACTAATGTGCTAGCTGCAAATCAACATTATCCATGCTGGAGCGGTGCAAATTGAGAGTATTTAATATGATGATTGAAAGCATCTCTGGTTTCCTCTTACCGTCCTGTTTAAGCAGATTGCCCCAAGGTTTGAGTGTGAGAATAAATGGTGTCCCTTTGCCCTATGTGCACTGGAGATTAGCTCTGGCACACCGCCACTGTTGGATATTAAAGCCAGTAAAATAATGTAGTAAGATAAGTGCCACTATCCCTCTCAACTCTGGGATAGGGTCCAGCATAATCAATGAAACTGATGGGTATAAAAATGAAATGAAATGAAATGAAATCCATTTAATTTGTAGCAGTGAAATCAGGTCAGGTTCCCTTGTGAATACACCACCTGACTCACTGGCTCTCATGGTCACCACACACATACACACACACACACACACACACACACACACACACACACACACACACAGGTTCACAGGTTACAATCAGTTGCCTGGTGAAAGTAATTTCTCGCTGGCACCAGTGGACAGCATGCAGAGTACACCTGATTACTGTGACCCACAACATAGTGGATGAAAGTAAATAGAAAATCTAGTGACTGAATAACACCTTGTGTATTGCATTATTAGAATTATTTGGAAGTCAATTTTGTGCCAAACTAGGACACAAAGCTTTCAGATTTCTTCAATTTATCCATTTTAAATTACTCTTCCATTGAACATTTGGTTTACAGCCCCCCATAGAAGCTTTTAAAAAACAACTGAAGACATCAAAGATGATCTGAGCCTCTTTTTTAAGTGTTCCTATTGTAGTAGTAGATTTTAGTTTGGTTGTATTTTATTTATTCTATATATGTTTTAAATGTATTCTCTCTATTCTATTATGTTGTTAGTGATTGCTTTTGTTAATTGTGTGCTGGAAATTTCATGTCTGTGAAACGTTGACTGCAAATGCATTTATTATTATTTTCATAATGATTCTGATTATTAAGCTTAGCTTCCTGCTGACACCGTTCGATTGGTCAGTGCTCTACGACTTTGCAACCTGATTGGGCGATCAGGTCGATGACTGGCAACGTGGCTACGCTACATGCGTGAACGTCTCAACGTCAAGTGATGTGGAGTCACACGGTGTACCGGGGGAACGAGACATTTTTTTCAGAATAAAACAGAAAAGTCATGCAAAAAGCAATAACACTTGGCATCTAGAAGATGATATCTTTAGTAAAACATTTTATTTTGACATATCCATTCTAATTAGTAAGCTGTCCTCGTCGTTTCTAGTCAAAATAGGGAACTACATGTGAGACGTATTTTATTTTGAAAGTCAGTACAGGAAGCATTACCTTAGTTCTCCGGTGTGAATGAAAACTCGCCTGCTGTCTGAGCGACTACACAAACTTGTCAGGCAGGTATAAGTGCTGCAGTTGATGACAGTTAACCTGTCTGGGCCTGACAGCGTCACCTGGCCAGGTAAGAAGTGCTCTCATTACGGCCAATACAACACAGTTTCCGGCTGGGCTGCAGGTGAGCCTGTAAACAGACATTCAGCCAACATACTAGGCTGGAGAAGCTTGGATAGAACCAAACTGACTGATCGACTCATTTTACCTGTACTCTCACTAGATAAACGTGCAATACCGGGGGCTTTAAAACAACACTGAGTATTGATAGTGCGTGCCATTCATTCAGTTGTGACGTGTCCCTAGTGATGTGTGAACAGGAAGCTCGAGGGTTACCTGTTTGTCATCTCCTCACCTGTGCTGCAAATACGACTACCAACAACTGCAACTGTTACTGCAATAATACAATAAGAAGAGGAAGAATCTATAGTAGAGAATGGACTGGTTTTTCTTTTCTAGCATTTATGATTTCTCAAAGAGCTTCACAGACACAAGGAGACGCACACTCATCCAACTCACTGCCGTTTGAGCAGGAAGGACAGAGGCTGCTGTCCATGGTTCACCTGCTCAACCAGGACCTTCAATTATTCATACAAATTCACACAGGGGCAGTTTGGGTTGCAGTGCCTTACCCATTAAGGATACTTTGATATGTCACCTTCTGTCATCTATCTATCTATATAACTATCTAAATATAGCTACAAAAGGCGTGCCTTCACTTTAACTTTTATTCATGACCAGAAGAATCAAGTTTTAGTTTGGACAAATAGTGCAAACTATGCTGAATAAACATCCTTTTATTGCTGATTCTGCATTCTAGAAGCAGGAGCAGATTTTAGAAGCAGATAAGGAGATACTTTCGTTAATCGATTATTCCATTGAAGGGTTAAAAGCAATGTTGCTCAGGGTTATCCCTCGCGTCTTAACCTAACTTGCTGCCTGTGCTACCAGGTTGTCAGCATGGCCTCATGGACGATTCAGATGGCTGTGATGGTGCTGTCCGTCTTTGTCAGCAGCAGCCAAGCGAAGAGAGACAGGAATCTCTACTGCTCTGGTAAGGTGTTGCTGAGGAAATGTTGCACATAAGCAACCACCCATCCGTAATCTTACCCAGGTTTTACCTAAAGGCAGGCAATACGGCAACAAAAACACTCTCACACTCAAATTTTTAAGTGTGCGAATTAATGGGGAAATCAGGGACATTTTCTCCTTTTGGCTTAGCTGCATGTTTCTGCATCCTGTAATCAAACCGGGGACCTTTTTGCTGTAATGCAGCTCTGACCACCCATACTGTGATCCAAATTCAACTATGTGGTTACATACAAGCCTCCGAGAATCATGCTATCATGCAAGTTCATCTACTTCCTGTGCTGGAAGTGCTGCAATATGCTTAGAAACTTTTAAGAGATAAAGGCCAATATGCAGATGACTTTTAAGTCTGCCCATTAAGGCTGTGAGAAGAAACCAACAGCTCTTAACAGTTTAACGTTGTTTACCTAAATGTGACAGTGTTTCTACCTTTTTACATTAAAGAAAATTATGTTTATATTATTCTCCAGCTTTAGGCAGTTGTATCAAAGTGTGAAAAGTATATATAGACAGAGTAGCTCGGGAAGTGCATGTGTGTGTATATATACATGTGATAAGGAAATAAGATGTGATAAAGTCCTTCTAGAGCAATTGCAAACAGGTTACAATAATACAACTAAGCATTATAGGTGTTCAGTACTTCTTTTACTATTAGTATTGATTTTTAATCTCTACATAATTTGGTCAGAGTGCTTTAATACCCACATTTGAGAGAAAGCATACAAGTTTATGTCCTAAAATTGAGCCTGGCCTTGGCATTTTTCATTACTTGCAGCCTGTCCTGTTTCTCTGACTGAGGTTTACTTGTGTTTCCCAGCATGCAAGGCAATAGTGGATGAGCTGAACTACTCCATCAGTCAGGTGGACCCCAAGAAAACCATCAACATCGGCAGCTTCAGACTGAGCCCTGATGGAACCATGCAGGACAAAAAGGTAATATATGATAAAGTGTAGAGTCTCTCTTGCTATTGCTTGTGTTTCTTCTTCTACTCCTTATTCTTCTTCCTTACCTTTCTTTGACCATCAGTAGCAACATAAGCAAACATGCAGACCGATTAGGCTTGGTGTCTTGTTACATTCTCTGCCGAATTTTTCACCATCTTATCCCAGATATTGGTGCTCTCATTTCACACTGCTAATGGTTGGAGCTGAGGAAGCCTGTGACCTCTCAGACCCGTCTCAAAACCTTGTGACAAAAACAAAGGATTTTAGACTTTTTTGTTTTTTTTGGCCATTTATGCCAAGCAAGATGAAAGATGAAAGGGCGTCCTTTGGAATTTCATAGATCTACCACTGTTGCTGCCTCTATCTGTGCACAGTGCTTTGTGAACGCATTAATTCTATGGATTCAGGCAGTTGTTCCTGGTCTAATGAGGTCACTTCCCACTGGAACCCTGACACCCTCTATCGCCCAGGGACCAGACTATCATGAGGTTTCCAGCCCTGCTATTGATTGCTTTAATCCGTGTGTGTGTGTGTGTGTGTGTGTGTGTGTGTGTGTGTGTGTGTGTGTGTGTGTGTGTGTGTGTGTGTGTGTGTGTGTGTGTGTGTGTGTGTGTGTGTGTGTGTGTGTGTGTGTGTGTGTGTGTGTGTGTGTGTGTGTGTGTGTGTGTGTGTGTGTGTGTGTGTGTGTGTGTGTGTGAGAGCAATTTTGTATTAGGAGATGCGGTCCGTGCTGTTTGCTTGTGCAAGATACGTTTTTGAGCATTTCTTTGCAGTAGCTGTCTGTCTATACAAGTGAACAATAGGTCTGAGAGCAGCCAACCATACTGGTGAATGTCCAGTATGGTTTCCAACACATAAATAAAAAAAGACTTTCCAACAAGACTGGAAAGTCTTGTTGGAAAGTCTTTTTTTATTTATGTCTTTCACTTAAAGTTTAGCCTATGTATTTGGGTGGTAGCCATGATAAGAGGAGGTTGAATACATCGACTGTTTATATTTATATATCCATTGTAACACCAGACTATATGTTATAGAAACCCTCAAAGCTCTTGAAAATGTTTTTTTGACAACTGGTGTAAAAAAGATAGGTGATTAAATAGTTAGTAGTAATGTTAAAGACCTCATAGATATAAAGATTAAAGAAAGATCCTGACTGAAAAAGGCAACATTAATAGTACACAGTAGAGGGCAGCAATCTGCTGCTTTAGTGTCTAGTGTGCCTAATCCAGAGTGACATTTAGGGAAACTGGAAGCAGTGACAGGTTGAGGCCTCTTGTTCTCTCTGCCCAATTCTGACAATCATCTACTTTGCAAAATCATAAGTGTATGAGGAAGAGTACGTTTACCAACTCTAGTATTTCCTCTGGAAAGACAAAACACAGGTGCAAGTTACCAAACACTTCAAAGGTTAATGATTTATCTGTAAAAGGGAATGATTGGCAGAAAGCAACAAGGAAATGAACTATTTTTATCCAGCAAAAAGAAAGTATTTAATGAACTGAGTTGTTTTGTTTTCTAACAAAAATAGAGAAAATAGAAATAAGAAAAATGTCTCATTCACCTAAACATTTCCCATGTAATTAGTCAAATTTAATGTAACTTTTTTGTTAAATAAAAATGATATGTCTTAAATAAGAATATATGACAATAACACTCTTTCGAATTGGTCATTAAAGCTCATGTAATTGTGATTATGTGATTGTGCTTTCGTGATGTATTAACAACAATGAGATAAAATACAATAAACAGGAATAATAAAATGAAATGCGGGGATGGGCAGGTATCTGTAAGATATATCAGTCCATCATTAGCTATTGTGCTCTGTATAGTGTGTTGAACTAGTGACCAGTGTCACAAGGAGTAGCAAGACAGTGGCATGGTCCAGCATGGTTGGTGGATAGGACCTTTGTTTGACTCCCAAGTCGGACTTGGAACCTTTGTGTGTGGAGTTAGTATCCTCACCACATCTTTTAACAAACAAGCAAAACACGTAAGAAAACAACAGAGTACATGAAACCTCAGGGCAAAGCAGGTGGTTCCCTGCAGATGTGATGTTAACATATTTGACGTGGGCTTCGATGTCAAAGTGTTGTCAGTTTTTTTGTTTTTTTTTCAGGTGTTTAGAAACATACTTTTGCTGCTTTCTCTTTTCCACATGTTCCCTTGCGATCTGTCAATCTGTTAGCAAAAGCTCAGCAAATGAATATCATAGGCCTGTCTCAGTCACTGCCACAGCACTTCTGAGGGGTTCATTCTACCCGCTCTAAAAACCAAGAGGCAGCCAGACAGGAACTGGAGGAGAGAGAAGGAGAGCAGAGGTTCAATGAACATCCAAACTTGCATCCTAGTCTTCAGCACAGTATTACAGGTGATGCTGATCAAAGGCGGTGGGAGGTAGCGAGTGCTTTAATGAAAATTAATAACAAAATTTGACAGATTTAATTTGCCTTGAATTGAGCATTTGTTTAACCTCACTCAGAAACATGATGCATTGGATCAGTATCTCACCCACTTTGGGCCCACATAGGACAAAGGCAGGGTATACACCCTGGACAGGTTGCCCAGCTATTGTACAACACACACACACACACACACACACACACACATACACACACACGCACACACCATTCACTCTCACCCTCACTCTCCAGTCTCCATTCAGCCTGAACATCCTTGCTTTTTGGACCGTGGCAGAAAACCATCACGGACACAGGGAGAACATGCAAAGTCCACACAGAATTCATGATTTTCCCCAAGAATTCATGACCAACTCCATCATGAACAGACACTCAGACCTCGCCATTCAACCACAATCAGAATCAGAATCAGATTTATGGACTAGTGGGTATACAGCTAATTATACAGCTATGAGGAATTTGCTTTGGTGCAGCCCAGGGCAACAGTGCAAATAATGTCAGAGAAATAACAGTAGAGGATTCTTTGAACGTGGTCACGCAGCCCAGATCGGTTGCTCTGGAGAAAACAGCTTTAGGTTATTATCAGGCCGTGGTTCCGCCGGAGATGAGCTCCTCCTCTGCCCTGAGCTGACACTAACCTCCACCTGTTGCATTGTTTGGTCAATCAAATGTTACTGAGCCACAGAAGAAGCCAAACCTTGATCCCATGCCCTCGCTGCTCCCTCCTTTTCAGCAGCTTTTGACCTAGTGTGAATCGGAGAGGGAGGGATGTCACAGCTTAGATGCCATCAGGAAGGAGGATTTGCAGGTTTTAAGTCTCTGCTCTTTGGCCTCCTCACAGTAGGACTTCCTGGGGGCATGGGGCTGCTCTGTGGCACAAAAGTTAAAACTGCCTGCAGTAACAATGACACATTTAAGGCCTCCAAAGACATTGAACTTAGTTGGAGCAGTGAGCTGATCTCATAGTGACCGATGGGAAGTCATGCATTGAGAATGAGAGGATCCACAATACCATGCTGACACAGTAACACATAACACTATGGACCAGATATGCTGGGGTGCGGTGGTGTGCAGTCTCCCAGTTTATTTGTAATCCTAATAGGTTCTTCCCTTTTCTTCATTCAAATCGTTATGCATTGTGTTCTTCAGCATGTCACTGTAAATATCAATTTATCAACTTTGTGTTCTGCATGGAGCTAGAACTGGTTGTTTTGGAAAAGCTTTGTGTTAACATGCAGGACAGACTGTTGGGGAAAGATCAGAGAGGGCAATCAACAGGTCCCTGTGTTAACCTCCTAACTGCTCAGCTTCCTGTTTATTCTGGAGACTATTGTAAATGGAAAAAAGTTTGTGGGTTGCAGGGTAGCAGTATCCCTGAGCTCTCTTAGTCTCTAAACTATTGGGATGTGAAGGACTGTGTTCGTGCCAATGAAGGCACTGTGTAAACAGGTGTACACCCTATTAAGTGCAGACCTCCACCTGGACTACTGACAAGATGTAGTTTTTCAATGACTATGAATAGATAAGATAAAATAAAAATTGTGTGAGTAGTGACCACTATTTATGATGGTAGGCTTATTTTTGACTTGGGTTGGATCTTGTGATTCATTTCCCAATATGCTTTGATCCAAAAATCTGGTCCATTTGCTCCAAAGGAGTGTGCCAGGCCTCTCAGATCCTCTTTTATCCTCTTCCAAAGTGAAAACGTTAACAGCTGCAATTTAACACTGCACTAAAGATTCCTATCATGGACTTACAGCTGCCAGTTAATTACCAATCGCTTTAATATTTGACAATAGTTGTATTATCATCCGATCTTTATTCCAAGCACCGCTGAAATTGGCAAAATTACATTTCAGCTCCTCTTTTCACTCGCTGCTTGATTATAATATTGTGATTATTTTTTATTAATTTATGTGTCCTCACTGGTCCATATCACCAGAACAATAAAACTGAAAGGCTGCTGTCCACAGCAGTGCAATAATGGCTGCCCTGTCCAATGGGAATTGAATGGAGGATAGTGTCCCTGAGAAGCCTATTCTCTGGCCCACCCCCCAACCCCTCCTCTTCTTCAAACAACGCTATGAGTGACAGCTCCTTTTCACAGGGCTCCGACTGGCAAGGAAAGGGTTTAATTCTGGACCATTTTGTGGCATGACATGATAATGACTCAAAGCCAAGCCCGTGCGCTGAGATGGACCGACAAGCTTTTATTGTCAGACGCAGGGAGAGGAGTTATTCTTTATTTAATGGATTTTGCATGAGACCGAACATTAAGTTTCAATTTCAAAGTTTAATCAAATCTATACGTACAATCAGAGGCGAGCTGCGATGTCTCGTGGTTCCCTGTATTGTCGGGTTACGTGATTACAGACCAAATGCACTATCATTGAAATGCAGTCTGTTTGTTGAGGATCTTATGTTACTAAATTCAGCAAAATGTACCTCTTCTTAATGAAGTGATGAATATTATTCACAATAATAAGATACATTTATGATATTTATGATAGATGCAAAAAATCAATGATTACCTATTGAACGGCAAATGAACAGTGTTAAGCTCAGTAATTTGGGTGAAAGCTAGTAAACAGGCTAGGCCGTCAAACTGTTCAGTGTGCTGTTTCTAGACTGAAAAAGGCAGCTGGACTTATTTTTACTTATTTGTTAATAATTTATTTTTACTGAGAATTTTGAAACTTTTTGTTAAAAAACATTCTTAAAGATTTTTTTCAATATTATTGTTCAATGATGAACTTTGTACAAAATTCAAGATCAGCAGTTTCTGTTGTGTGCTTTGTATTTGGGCATTTCGCCGCACAGGCCTCTTTCCACTTGAAAATGGAAATCATGAGGCCCGTCAGTATAATTCTGATATAGATGTAAAAAAAAAAAAGGATGAAATGCTGTCGCCGGTGTCAAAGTCATCACAAGCGGCTTGATTGATAGGTGAGCCTCATCGTCATTGGCCTGCGTGACCTTCATCCCTCAGCGGCCGGCCTCCGTCTTCTGCCCCGTGCTGTAGCATTCTGTTGACCTGACAACTTCCTTCCTCCTCTGCACAGCTGTTTTGTCTGGTCCCTGGGATCTTTCTCAATCAGAAGTCAATAGACGCTGGGCCAACCTTAAATCCGGGGAGAGGTTTGGGCTGGCTTACGTTCGCTGTGGTGAGGCTCTTTGTTGTAGCGTGGGGAGAAAGGGGGAAAAAAACGTGAGGATTCTGGTGGAAAGCAGATCAGTTCTTGATAAGTGCTTGTGCATGTGTGCCTGTATGGGATGTGATCAGTATGCATGGCTTGGGAGGGAACGCCACCATTTTCTGAAAAGAGACAAAAGGGGTCAGGGAAAATGTATCTACATTGTTGCAAAATCATGCTACTAGATGCCCTCCATTCACCCCCTCTTCTGTACCCTCCCCATCCCCCACGCTGCCACCTTTTAACCAAAGAGGACAAGGGAAATTTCCTCCTTTGATCACTGGAGGATGGCGGGGGAGTGAATGGGCCCAAAAAAAGAGGCAGTAGAAGCCGAGCGGGGGCTGAGGAGATAAACTGTTTACCCCTGCACTTGGCTTCTGTTGGGACCTCTTGCTTCTCCCATCTCCTCCGCCAATCCCGCTCACTAGGAAACCCACCTCCCCTTTCACCCCTTTCACCACCCCATCCTGGCCCCCCTCACCTCCTGGGCGTCACCCCCTGTCACTCGCTCTTCCTCGCCGGATGGAGGGAGCAGGGCGCTGCACCTGTCTTGACCCGTCTAGACACCGCCGCCTGGCTGTTTTGTCCTCGGAGGGGGGACAGGAAGAGGATGGTGGGGTTTGGATGGAGAGGTGGAAGGGTGTGCACGAAGGTTAAAAGTCAGAGTTAGGGGTTGAGGTTTGTTAGCCAGGATGGAGAAAACACAGCGGAAACAAGAGGTCGCCCCTTCTGACCCGCACAGGGCTCCTGCTATAACCCAGCTGACAGCAGGGCAACCAAGTCTCCAAGGACGACTCTGAGCCTCAGAGTGCTGGAAAAAGGATTTCAATTTCCTTTGCCATAAGCTAATGCCTTTGTTATCTGGTTTCCAGGACAGTGGCACAGGTACCATTTCACATTTGGAATGTATCGGTAATGTGAGGTGTCTGATGATTGTTTTTTTTGGTCCGCTTATCTATGTGGTTTTTTCAGAGTTGGAAACGATATAAAAAGATAAACTTTGCATGCCAGACAGGAGACTGCTACTTACCTCTCTGTCTTTGTGTGGCCAGGTACCTCTCTCTCGCTCGGAGACTCACCTCAGCGAGCTCCTCGATGAGGTTTGTAACAGCATGAACGACTACGCCATCCACGTGGATCCTGATACCCAGCTCAAAGAGTACAAGAGGTTTGCTCCCAGGAGCAGCGGGGCCACCGGAGACTTCCCCGACTTCAAAAACTTTCAGTTCGATGGACCAGACGCTTCCAACGCCCTGAAATTTGCAGTGAGTGCAACATTGCTAATTAAACCGTAGAGCACACCGTACACTATAACGTACACTATCCACTGTATACAGTATATGCTGCTTGAGAGCATTAGCACACTATGACTGGGTCACACCATGTAAATCCACCCCTAAGTTTGCGTATAAAAATGTATGTTGACGGTAACAAATGGTTAATGCCTCAATAGTAATTTACAAATGAACTGCTCCATTACAAATGAAGCAATGTGTTTAACATTCATACAAATTTATGAAGTCCCTGTGACTGTGGACTGCTTTTCCTCTGAGGTCAGATCAGAAATCATCAGATCACAATCAAAAGTTTGTGAAAGTTGTTAAACACTCCAAAAGCACCTGTAACATGTGACAGTAGTGTGATGAGGCATGTTAGGGGTATTAAAGAATGACTCAGTTGCAACAATGTATGGGATGAGGTTGCACCTTTTTGTCAAAAACATCATGTGTATAACATGATTATTATTATTACGTGATTTTATTTTACACTGCATCCCAATTTTTTTGGAAAACTGCAAACAGAACAGTTCATTATTAGTGTTTTGATTTACAGTGATTAGTTTGGTTTACAGTGAGTTGGTGTTACTGTCAAACAGGGCAAACACGGACAATAATCTTTGAGACTTTGGCATTTTCTTTGAAAATTTCACACAGATATTGGTAAATAAGTGTGTGTTTTGTTTTATCAGTCATATTGATCTGCTGGTTCTGTGTGCTTGAGTTAATATGACATTCATTGCATTAAAATAGAAAGGCTCTTTTAACATGTACAAGATATCTGAATAATATGTATAAAAATCGGTGAGCATTTGAGTGGCCTGAAAAAATATTGGCAAAAAAATAAGATAAGCAGATCATAATTTTGTGTATATCACTTTGTCTTTTAACAAACCTATTAAGATAGCTATTGAGGAAAGGATCCCTTCCTTTCTATCAATTTGTCCATGTTTGTTCATCATCTGATTATTCCACCTAAAGAGACATGGTTTCCTAGTGTCGCATGTGGACTCATTCAGAGGACGCGTCGTTTACATGCTAAATTATTGAATGTTGTTACGTTTTGCCAGAGCATTCCTGTTTAAAGTGGGGCAACTTTCTCAGCATCTACAGCACCGGCTCAGGCCTAGGACGCCCATAAACCAATGGTGTGCGTTGTGTTGTGTTGATGTCATGTTGCTCGGCCAATCAAATCTGTGCATTCAGACGAAAACGTTCCCTGTCTGAGTGAGGCAAGAACCTGCAGCAAAATGAATAAATAAATAAATAATCTGGGCTTCACGTGGCAGATAAATCCAGTTCTTTAACTTGTGTAGTTAAAAGGACATGTTTCCACTATTCGATATTTTTTCTGTTGACTTAATAAATAGTTCAGAATTCAAAGTACTGCATAGTGATGAGTTTGTATTTAAATTCTTGTAGCTGTTATTAATATTGTCCATGTCATTAGCAGCAGTAATGAAACTGTTTAAAAGCTGCAGTTAAGAATTTCATCACTGGATGAATCTGAAAGAACCGAAACATTTATTTTTTCCATTAAGAAATAAAAGAGGATCGCGCCAAGAGGCGTATCAGACGTTAACCGTAACCCTCCTTTTCAGCAGTGCTGGTTGTAACCAGCAGTGTGAGTGTTGAGATGGATGGATGAGCGGTTCTCAGGAAACTATCCGAGGCCAGGCACAATGCGTCTTCCTCCAACGGGACGCACACGTTCACGCATGAATCGTCCTAACATGGCTACCTGTGCTTGTCTGCGTGACTCGCTGCCTTAGGCTGGAGCTTTACACCACAGGCCATCTCCATCGAACTGATATCAGTCAGATCCTGAGCACCAGGTTCCTATGACGCTCACGGTGCATCTGGAGGAGAGCAGGCGTGGTGCGTTTCAGCGAGGAGCTCGTGGAGGAGTTGTCAAAATGGCCGAACAGCCAGACAGCCCACCGCACCCACTCGCCATGCATTCGTGTGTGTTGTGTGTAGCCCTTATCAGCTCCTCTCCCTCTGGGCAGAGTCATTCGCCTGTGCCTTTTTTTTTGTTCTTTCAGTGTGAATCTTTGGTAGAAGAGCTGGAGGATGATATCATCTCTGTGTTCAGCCAAGACAAGGAGCACCCTCACCAGGAGTTGTGCAGTACGGTCTCAGGTACGACCCTGTCAATCACCCCACGCCTCATGTCATTGGTAGTGGACATTTTAGAACAAAGATGGAGCTCTCCAGCGAACAGTTAGCTTAATACGTCAATAAAAACACTTTGTTCAGTAACTGCATTAACAATAGGGAATTTATAACGAATGTGCTCAGTTGTGATTTTTTTTTTTTTGATTCAGAGCTTTTTTTATCATCGCTTTCTGTACAGTGAGCTAATTTGGCATTGCTTACTCCCATTGCGCTTGACTGCCACAGTCTTATGTAATAGCCTATGTAATAGCAAACGTGCTTCGCTTCAGTGCTGATGTAGCACTGTTTTTGTGAAAGCTAATTAAAAAAAACATCAATACACTCTATGCTTTGTGAACGTGTTGCATAGTGTTGTTATGTATTCACTAACAGCAAATTAAATCAGCCACAAACGGCGTTGCTACATCTGCTTGTCTACCACTGTATGCAGATCATAGCCCAAATACATTTGTTCACATTTTTGTCTTTTTTTTTGCTTTGTCTTTGATTTCAGATTACTGCAGAGGCATCAGTGACGTGAAAGTGGAGTTGTAGCGCTGCTCTACATTTTCCCTGGATGAGGAGGACCAAGCCTTGTTGCGATACGGACAATTTTTTGGAAAAATAATTCACGATTTTTAAATAAATAAAATCTAACCAAACTATGTCAAGGACATTAGTTATTGTTTGAAGCTTGAAATTAATTCAGATGCGAACTACTCGCTAATGAGAGAGTATTGTATTATCAGACATAAGCTCTCAGCTTTCTAAACAGTGACCACTTCTTTAGAGAGCCAAAAACTAATTAAGGACCTCATACAAGCACTTTGAGTCAGAGGAAAAATGTACTCCAGATTCCGGTGACTTTCACATTTTTTATGATGTTTTACGGTATCATAGTTTTCCATGAATGCAGGGAGAGGAGTAAGAAGAAAATACTTTGGCGTGTCCAGTATTTAGCTACAGACGTATGTGAACTATCTTGGTCTCTTATGGCTAAGGGTTGTACAGTCGAGCAGGTGAGCAGACTGGAGGCAAATGCTTAAGGATCCATCACCTGATTGGATCACTGAGGTCCTGTCCTTGGGGATGTGCATGCTGATGTGCACATGTTTCTTTACATCACCCTAAAGTATCTCAGCATGTTCAAGTACAACCGAAAAGTGCCTGCATTGGGCTGAGTTTCCATATCTGGTGTGGTAATAAAAATGACAGCGTATCGGTTGACGCACACTTTATTGAAATTCATCCCATATTGGAATTGATCGGCATCATTCGTGTCCTCTAGTCATCTACTTTAAATCGCAAAATTAGATGTCAAAAACAGTGTAATAATAATATTGTAATTTTATAACAATCTGAGTGTGAAACTGAGTGGTGTGTGTTCAGGGTGTTTCCTCTGTCTTCGGCCTATTTTCCGCTGCAGATAGTTATCAGCGGATGCCTGCACTGGGTACAGTACAAAGCGAGTAAGATGATCATCATTATAATCAAATAATCTCAAAATCCAATATGGTATATTGGTGAATAGCGCTGTCGCCTCAAAGCAATTCACATCCCAGTCCAATCATGGGCCTCTCTGTTTGTATGCTCTCCTCGTGTTTTTGCGGATTTTTTGTTTTAGGTTTTAAGGTTTTAGTTTTAGGTTGATTGGAAATTGCGCCAGGTATGAGTATGAGAGTAAATGGTGTGCGTGTGTGTGTGTGTGTGTGTGTGTGTGTGTGTGTGTGTGTGTGTGTGTGTGTGTGTGTGTGTGTGTGTGTGTGTGTGTGTGTGAGAGAGAGACACCATGTGATGTGACTGGCGGCCTGTTTAGAGTGTATTCCCTGCTTTCGCCCTATGTGTGCTAGAGACCAGCATCACTGGAACCCAGCGATGAATTTAACTGAAAATTGTTCCGTCACAAAAACACAATTTCATTAACCATTAGTTGCTGGGTTTTCATAAACTGTGTTTGTATGCGATGGTGGGCAACGATTACACATCGACTAAAGATGCAGTAGCTCAGCTGCACTACTTGCAACACCACCATTTCTCATATAAAAGTGTGGATGTTCAAAAAACACCCCTATATGTAGCTAGTAGTTCAAATTAATGAACCCCCTTAATATGGGTGACGGTGTTAAGTGTTTAGATTGACATATCTGTCTGATTTTTGCTGTTCAGCATCCCTGGATCACACCACAAAGTCAAGAGGTCAGCTTTTGATTCCTTTGTCACAGTATTCATTATCATTTATCACACATCTCATAGAAATAGCAAATTGTCAGTGGTGAGGGGACAAAATGGAAATGATGCTTTGAAAATCGTTCTCCATTCTAGGACCTCTGGTTCCCCAGTCTGAACAATCAATACAGACTACAGCCCCCTGCTGGTGCTGAGGGTAACTTCTCCTCACCAAGACGTGGAGCACAGCCTGTCAGCTGTAGTCAGCCACTAACCCCAGACAAAGGGGAGTAAGGCAACAGCAGCAGGTCTTTTGGTGTGTCACGGCCCTAAAATGAGGACGTTTATGATTTCACGTTGACAACTAATCAATATATGACGAAGCCATGTGATACTCAAGCATATTTGCGCATCCCAGTCACTCAGCACAAGCAGTAAATAAGTGAATGACAGCACATAGTAGTTGAATATGAAGCCCAATGTCCTATACTGTGCTGTATTTGTTCTTTTCAGCTTTAAATGGTTGCATGACGGTATATGGTAGACAATAGATCAGTTGTCCTGCTATAGACCAGTGACTGAAGGCGGGGTGTATTCCTTGCCATGTTACCCTATGTGCACTTGGACAAAGACCTGCAGACCACCGTTAAGGTCCAAAGGGTAAAATAAGAGGTGGGTTGCGTAGGTGATCAGGTTTTAAGTCAAAATCCAAAAACAATTCGATACCGACGTTTACTTTGAGATTTGCTTTGTTTATGGGATGCAGAGTTCATTTCATACTTAAAATTAATACTTATTGAATATTCGTTTCGAAACAAATTGTGATTTCTGTTTGATATGTTGCTGCTACCTCATGCCCCCAAACCAGAAATGACAAATGACTTCAAGTGAAACAACTTTGTGCATGAAGGGGGAACAGTTTGCCGGCTGTGCTCAGTACTGGTGTGACAAAATGTGACAGTACAGGATCCATAACTGAATGTATTAGACCCTAATTTATCTCATCTGAATTTCCTGGTCTGAAATAAAAGAAACTGGGACTTGTGCCCACCATGACTGAAATTCAGCAACAGTCTGTGCCCAAACAATAGTTGCCCGGGCAGCTCTGCGTCCTTCACGAGTTGAATATTTATTTGTATTTGAAGTATTCGTTTCCAGCCCTGGTGCAGGGCCACAGAAGATCGGGGAGTCTAAAAATATTCAGCACAGACTGACACATTGTTGATTTGGTTTTCATGGGTTTTCTTGGTAAATCCCACAAACCAGACTTGTCCTTTTGGTTTCACATGCAGGTACTTTCCTGAAAGATATATTCCATGTTTTCCAGTCTCACTCCAAGTTACGGTTGTAGATCAGTCATTGCACCTCCATCCAGTAGTATTAGCTCACCTGAAATTAAATAATTTCCTTATTATATTCAAACCCAAATATTGTCCCTAAGCATTTGAGTTCTCATGCTGTGCTGGCCATTTAATTTTTTCTTCTCTTTTTTATGATTAAATTCTACAAATTTTGTATTTAGTATTCAATAATGTAATATTATTTTATTTGTGTCTATGTGTTGCATGCTGGGCACCAATCAAAGCAAGCATTAGCTGACGCAGTGCACAAGACATTCACTCAGTTTATAATAACTACCAGCTACATTACTAACGTGGTGAGCACACCTCTCTACCTGCTTATTTGACAAGTTAAGACAGCATTGACCTGAAATCAGATGTAAAGTTTATTTCCCAATAACTCTCAAGAGCATCATTTGCATCAACTCCAATGCTTCCACTGATCCATTCTGTCTTCCTGTTGGGAATGTGTTCCCCAGCACCATTCTTTTCTCCCCTTGTCTGTCGCTGTGGTTTCCTATCTGGGCAGTGATCAAAGTCACCGGGCCCTGTAGGACCTGCTCAAATTGAATGTGTAGTCGCCTCTCTGGAAATTTCAAGGAGCCCAGCTGCCACCCTTGTCAACACTTTTGTCAATAGCCACTGAATGTTCATTTCCCATTGTCCTCTAAGCTCTTAGTGTGACAGAGAGATGTAAACATCAGAGCTTTAAATTCTCTGAAACTAATCTAGGAAAGTGTCATTTTAGCTTTAACATTTGTGTTTTTGGCTGAGATTTGGAGCGAAAAGACTAAATTAGGGTGAACTGATGATAAGCAATGAGAAGTTAGGAAGATTTTCAAACACTCCTCTTCCTAATTTTTGATCCACTGGTGGAAAGAAAAAATGTGTTTGCAGGTGAAAACAAAATAAAGACATACTGTATAATATAATGTGAAAATATAAAGGTCAAGTAAAACGAACTTGGAAACGCAGCTCACTCTTCTTACAAGAATTGTGAGAAGTGAAAATACCATGGGGGAGAAAAGCATCATATTGTAATAAATTTGTTCTGATTTTATGCATTATAATCATATTACATTTACCAATATCAGTGCTTCACTTGAATTTTGAACTGGAAGGTGACTGTGAAATGAAGCAGGTTTTTAAGAAACCTGAGCAGATTTGTTGTACAGAAGGTGTAATTTAGTATTCTCTCCCTAGTTAAGACAACACAATATTATTCATTTTTTGGATGCTATTTAAAGTGGAGGAACTGTAGCAGACAGAGAGCTGACAGAAAGCAAGAGCAGTGACAACGATAACAACAACAGTAGCAACAACAACAATGAAACCAACAAGATCTATACATTACAACCATAGCAATGATTCACATGACCTGGAGCATTTATGTGTGCATGCATACATGCATGTGTATGTATGCAGATGGATGATGGAAGGCTTGTCACTGGATTTAAATGAATTTGCTACTATCATAGATGGGGGTTGCAGCCATGCTGCACTGAGCCCCAGGCAGCCACAGTGCAGGAGAAGAGGGGACCAAAGCAATAGCAGCTTCACAGAGGCCCTTGGGGCCAGGTGCTCCAGGTTCTGCCATGTGCGCACCACATTGGAAAACCCCCATCCCACCTCTCTGGGCCAGAAGCCTGCCAAGGTCTACTGTCCATTGTCATTGTGTCTAATGGAAACCACCTGAGGGACAGGGAGGAGAGCAGCTGCCTGGCTGGTCCCTGAGGTTTCCTTTGACCATACAGTTCAAACCAACTGGTGAAATGATCACAAAGAAACTATATAAGAATGTGAGAAGAATTATTAAACATATTGGTTTGCTAATTTATCATGAAATACAATATCCAGACATATATGAAAGGATAGAGTAATACAACAAACAGTGTGTTTGACTCTCCATTATATTTTTATTGTACACCTAAAGTAGCACAACCAGGTGACATAGTCACTGAGTGATTAAACACTGTCGCCTCACAGCGAAAATACTCCCAGTCAAACTGAGGGCCCTTCTGTGTGGATTTCCCATCTTCTCCCTATCTCTTCTGGGGTTTTCTCCAGGCTCTCCTGTTTCCTCCCACAGTCAATTAGAGACACTAAATTGCCAGTAGTGAAAGTCTGAGAGAGAACATCTCAGTGTGTGAGTGAGTGACTGCCCTGTGATTGACTGGCAACCTGTGCAGGGGTGTATTCCCTACCTTCACCCTATGTGTGCTGTGATAAGCTCCTGCAGACTCCTTGCAATACTTTTAGGTAACAGAGTGATAATGGGTAGATAGACGTTGCATATCCACCTTTACAACAACTTAAGTCAGGGATTGGGGAGAAAGAGTGGGTGCACTGGTGGCAACTTCAGGTGCTTTGAGCCTCATTAAACCAGATAAGAAATTATAATGTGAAGCCATAGCTAGGGAGGAGAGAAGCTGCCTAACTAGTCCCTGGGATACAAGTTTGGGCTTCTCCATTGCTGCCTCCCCCTTTTCCTGGGTGGCTCTCAAGTGCTCCCTTTCCATGAAGAGTGAACATTCACATTCACAAGTAGCCTATTTTCAAATTCTTTCTGAAGGACATACCAAACATGTTGCCTACATTTCAGCTTGTGAGAGAAAAGCAGCATGTCATCCAAACACATTAGAGTAGAGCATGACTGAGCACATACTTTTCCAAAAAAAAAAAAAAGAAAAGAAAAACTGGCATGAAGAAATAATCAAAATGAGCAAGAATTGTTGAAAGGGGATTTCCTCTCAGTTTACCCTCAGATTATAGTACTGTCACTTGGTGTGAGGGTTCAAAAGTCAATGGAGGGCAGTGGGTTTTCAGCTTGTTGTGACAGCAGCGGAAGAAAGGTGGGGGGGAAAGGTTTAAGAGTCCTGGAACTGGACTGGTGCTTCATGAGGACTACAGAGAGGAGAGCTGGAGGTCCAGTCCCTATGTCCCTATGTTTCTCTAGGACACAGGGTACATTTAGGGTGAATGTAGTGAAAACGCAATAGCCATGAATTAATGAAAAGTAACTGCATATTTATATTCTGTTATCCTTAATTAAGATTTTGAGCTTAAGATATAAGAGATTTTTAACTGCTTTTCTACTTTTCTTTTTACTTTGCCTGTGACCGCAGAAGTCCTGGCCCCGTCTTGTTCAACCCAATGAGAGTTGGCCAATCTTCATTCAAAACCAAATATTTTAAAGTTTCACATTTCCCAAGAGGTCAAATTTCATTTTGTGGTAAGTTTTAAAGTAATTATTTCAAGAAATAACAATAAGACAGACTTTTTGAATGTGACACAAACTGAACGGCAGCAGCCCTGTCATCCTGTTTAGTATGAGGATTTCAGCCAAACCCCAAGGACATTTTTTTAGAAGTGTATTGTTGTTAAAAGTTTTATTTTGCAAATATATTATGTTTGACTTTGTATGACATGTAGACACATAATTATTGAGCTCAGCATCTCTTACTGGATAGGGACACTGATTTGACTACTTGATAACTTTTCGACTGTTGTTCTTTTCTGAGACTCAACCTTCACTGTTTGAATGGAAACCCCTTTAAGACAAGTGTGATTTGGTATTTTTATACATCCTTCTACTCTTATTGCATAAAGTTTGGTCACTGAACTGCGACATTAACTTGTTTTCTAACAAGATTAAAATATATTTGTCCTGAGATTAGCATAATTAAGTATCCCTCTCTTTTGGCTTTTGGGGCGGCTGCAGCAGGCTTTGATCAGTGTAGCACGGCGAGGCCCAGGCTTGGCCTGGCCATCCGAGGCCTGGGTGTGAAATTGGTCTGATGTCATCCCCCCTTCTCAACCTTCACCAGCTTTAACAGCCGTAATTATATTTCCGCCACAAAGCCCCCGTCCCCTTCATTCCATATTCCAAGTTTGACTAGGAAGCATTTAGAGAACTATGGCTAAATTACTCAGTGGGGGGAAGGGGGACTGGATGGGCTGTCTTTTGTCCGACGGAAACACAGGGGACATCAAGACTTTGTGATATGTACTTTTCTTTTATTTGCTCGTCTGGCTTTTTCCTCTGCCTGTTGGAGAGGTTAAGTATACGACCAGGGGACAGATGAACTTTGGGTAAATAAAATAGCGGTAGGTGAGACTTCAAGCTAAATGGATTTTCGACACGTAACCCAGTGCTGGTGAGATACACAGGAAGTGACAGCCGTGTTTGTCTGATGCTGCTGGTTAGTTTGGAGGAGCAGAAACTCAAGCCTCTACTAAATATTCCTCCTGTGTTCTGAAATGTGTTGAGTCATCAGCCTTGAGATGAAGAATTGCACCCATAGAGAATATAAACAAAAGCTGTTGACTTCCTTACTCTCTGAATTTTCATCTGGTGTTTCCTCAGATGTTTTAAAGACAATCAGTCATTAGGTTATTCATCAAATATAAAGTCATTAACAGGGGACTTAATGAAATGTAACTTCCCATGTGACTGACCAGTTGAACAGAAGAATCAAATTTGGCAACCGCTACTGACCAGGTGTCTATTATCATGAATACCTGTCTGTACAGCGGCCATTCTTATTTCCATTTTGTGTTCAAACTTCAAAGAAGATGAGAGATGAGAGGAGAGATGCAACACAGTCATTTAGAAGTGCTGCAAATACTCCAATCTTCAGATAAGTTTGGGCCTAAGCTTGAACTACTTAACTTTCTAGACTTGTTGAACCCATACACAGTCAGTGAGACTGCATTTTGCCATCTGCTCCTTGTGCTAATAGACCATATACACTTATGAATCTGTGACTACACCGGCCTTTAATGCCTTGATACAAATGAATAGACTCAAAAGTGTTGCTGTCCTTTTTTAAGTATATCTCACAGTGAATTCAGCTAGTCCAGAGGATTCAACCTATTCCACTCTTAATAACTTTACCTAATCATCTACCAGCCCCTTAACTTTAACCATAATATTTTCTTCAGCATAACCACAAAACCTTAGTCAGGGATTCAGTCATACCATGATTGGGTTTTTGGCAACAAAAACACCTTGGTCAAGCTTAGCAAAGATCCTGACCGCTTCGAACTCTTCTTCATTAGTCCTTTTTAAAGAGATTGTGAATGCTCTTGACATTTTGACAGTAAAAGTTCTCTTACTTGTGAATCTGGAATACTGCCTGGCCTCAGCAGTGGAGACCAGAGGGGGAAAAAAACATGTCTATTTCTCACCAGCTCTTGGCTGTAGTGTCGTCACCTGCTGCTTTTGCATGGACACCCAAAGCATTTTGACCTTCATCCAGGTTCTCTGGCCATTGCACAACACACCAGCCCCAGCACCACCCCACCTCCTCATGCATCCCTCTACACCCCCTTTCAACTGACAGCCCCACACTGTGCATGGAAACCTAGCTCGTAGCTTTTTCCCCCCTCTCCTCCCCCCAAGTCAAGAGCTCAGCTCATCAAGTCAGCAACCGTTGGGCGTTACTTCCACATACAAGCCAGCTAAGAAAGGAAATGTAGATGAGGGCTCCTGCTGCCATTCACAGAGCCCAGGTCAATGCTGCTGCTGCTGCTGCCAATGGACAAGTCACAGACAACTCTCACTTTCTGTTGACGGATCTCCCTCTGCTCTCTATACTTCTTCCTTCTCCCTCTCTTTTTAATTTGTCTCGACTTCTTCACCAGTCCACATCCGTCAGACGTTCAGGTAACAGCACACAAGTCCTGAAATTTCAGGGGTGGACAAAGGAGATATCATCAGATAGTTTTGACTTCATAGTTGTAAGCTTTTTTTATTTGCAAAGTTCTGTTTTGACTACAGACAAACTGACTGCAACAATGAGTGTAATGAATATCACCAAGCTAATTAAAGTATTTTAAAGTATACTACCCGCTTCTTTTGCCACCTTTGCCACCCCAAACTATCTGATATTGCAGATACATATTTCTAAAATTTGAGATGGGTCCTTTAATTGTTTAGCAATACATTGCCAGCTGGCATTCAATGATGATAATTATTTGAATTCCTGGCACTTTGATGATTTGATGATGATGTGGCCCATATTTTTTTTCATAAGCAATACAGCCCTATTGTTATGGTGGAAGCGACAAAAGTAGGCAGAACAGGTTCCCATGAATTTGACCACAACTATATGCACTGCTTTACAGTAATGAAGCACAAGCTTCTACTTTGATGACACTGCTGAATAAAGAAGAAATTGAGGATGACTCCCAGCTCACATATGGTTTGAGAAAGTCACACAAATGGAAAATTTTCACAGAAAGTGGCTATGTACTCTTTGTACACAAATAAATGAATATTAAAGCATAATGACTTTTTACCAATAAAACCATAAGGTCATCAAAACATCCCCTGATCCTTTAATTCTTTGAGCAGCAACAATCTACACATCACACATGCTATGGTTCTGCTGCATCCTGTCATATGCTTCTGTAGAGCTAATAAAAGAAATGAACAAGTATATGGAAATATTTTTGGTGCATGCAAAACTTAATTTGTCACTACAGCCTGTGTATTTGGCAGTGATTAACCAAAATCATAGTTTTTTTTCTCCTTTTTGGTCTGGAGCATAGCTTTTTGAAGAGTACAGGACTGGGTAGATTTGAGCTATAGTTAATGTACACAGTGCAAGAGGTTGTGTAGGTTTCTGCAAAATCTGGAATATCTGCATTTCTCCCAAAAAAACCTCCAAAACAATTGTAAAATCTGTTGTAAAAACATAATAGTTGCACGTGTTTGCAGTGAAATGTGTGGTTTAAACGGATATATCTGTGATTCAGGGCAAAAGCTGGGCTTTAAGCGAAGTAACGCGCTTTTGTGCAGAGGGTGAAGGGGCTGCGGATGCGCCCGCTGAAGTGTCCTCCATGTTGTGTGTGCCGCCTCCAGCTCCCTCATTGTTCCCCTCAGATCCATCAACACATTTTCATAAAAGCAGGCGCAGTCTGTCTGCTGACATTTCTAAACATGTCGGCCGGGGTCTTTTCTCTTCCTTCTTTTTTTTCTTTTTTTCTCAGTGTATTTTCTTTTAAGATAAAATTATATATTATCGGAAATTCAAACATGCGTGTGTATTTATATGTGGAGCATCACAGACATAAAACGGAGGAGGGGGACACAAATATATGTATTTTAACCAGTTTATGTAAAATGAGAACGCATAGTAAAGTGAATATATTTTTTTTATTTGATTGAATTTGGGTGAGTTCAGTTTTATTGATACTCAGTTCGAGGACGAAAGTTTTATGCCAAGTTAACCGACTCAATCATTAGTTCATGAGCACTTGCGTCACGTTAGCGACACAAGTTTGTCCAAGTTTGTCATTCTGTAATAGAAAAAGAGTTTTTAAAAAAATGAGTGGACATGATGGCTCAGAGCCGACGGAGAAGTTACAACTAGAAACCTCACTAATTGACAACCTCTACATTTCTGTTAGTTTCTCCGCTTATTTCTTTAACATGGCTGTGATGATTTATGTTCCATAACTTGATCTCCATATGCGCATAAATACGCGTTAGATTTTATTAAAACCCCCACACACATTACACACTATACAGGCGACGTCTTTGTATAAAACAGAGCTTTAATTTCACATATAAATCGTGTCGGTACATTCCCAAACTTTGGGCGCATTTGTGTCGCCCTTTCAAGGCTGTAGAGGGTTACACTGTCACACATTCACTACAGATACAAACAAACAAAACAAAACAAAAAAACAGCAAAGAGAATAATAAAACAGACGAACAGCGGTATACAAAAACACACGGACAACACAAAGTTTCTCAATATACACTTCCCAGGTTGCAGCAGGAAAAAAATCTTTGGATTACAGCATAGTTATTCATTTTCATTATTATTACTATTATAATGACGATGGCAGCAGCTACAGGTGAGCTCTGCTCCTCTGGGCTACAGTGTCATGTTGGTACTGCTGGCATTATTCTAAATTTAATGTCGGAGGGCAAAGTTCACCCTCATATAAACGTGGACACTCAAACTAGAATGAACGTAATAACATTAACCTAAACGTATCTCCATGTTAGTATACTTCAAGAGTCTGTAGGTGATTTTTTTTTAAAACAATGCATAATCGTAAAAAAAAACTTTATTGCTTCCTCTGCCATCATTTTATCCAGCAAAATAATAATAATAGTAATAATAATAAGGTTATTGCCAGCACCTTCTGAGCAGCCTACTTACTGCATCCCTCGCTCCAAAGTGAGGAAAAAAAACAGTCATGAGGTTTACACACGGCTGACACAGCAGTTCATAAGCAGCCACGACTGCTTTTGTTTGGGCCCCTGAATGCAGCAGCTGCGGTTTGTTGCCAAGAGAGAAAATAAAAAATAAAAATAATGAAAAATAATAAAACATATGTGGAACAAGGAGGAAGAGGGTGTGGATGTGACCTGAAGACATGTTATGAACTACAGCCCTGAGGACACTTAGCCTGCTTGTGCACAGCCTCACTCTCTCTTCTGCACACGCACGCACACACACGCACACACACACACGCACGCCATGGATGCTGGTGCACAGATGCTTGTTATTGCATGGCTCTCCTCTCTTCTTCCTCGTCTTCGCTTCAGTCGCTGTCGTCTGACTTTGCGTCCCTGCTATTGGCGGAGTGGTTGTACAGGCCCTGCGCCATCAGGTGCAGAGCCAGAGAGTTTTTGCTGCCGGCGCTCTTTTTGATCTTGGCCCGTTTGTTCTGGAACCAGATCTTGATCTGGGACTCGTTGAGGCCCAGTTCTCGGGCCAGGTCCTGCCTGCGCTGCTCGGTCAGGTACCGGTTTCCTTGAAATTCGGTTTTGAGCCTCTGCAGCTGCTCCG
This sequence comes from Karalla daura, assembly GCA_029224185.1. Classification (NCBI taxonomy): domain Eukaryota; kingdom Metazoa; phylum Chordata; class Actinopteri; order Chaetodontiformes; family Leiognathidae; genus Karalla; species Karalla daura. The sequence goes on from CM055197.1 coordinate 9,475,130, forward strand.
GACTGAAGGCCGTGCGGGGACGCTTGTCCTCCCTGCTCGGAGGCGACGCCTTCTTTGGTTTGCGGGATCTGGGACCTGAAACAACACATGAGACGTTGGAATTCGCCATTTTTCATCAATTTCTCTTGGGTTTTGAGGGAGAATTATCTCCAGTGCACCAAAATTGATGGCAGTGAATACACCTTGGACACTCTCACACCTTGAGGCAATTTTGAGTCTTTTTTTTCTCTAAAACTGAACCACTAATTGACCTACATATGCATGTTTGCGGACTGTGCTGAGTCCGTCAAGTCAGACTGGGATTCGAACCTGAGATTTTTTTTGCTATGCCGAGACAGTGCCAACCACTATCTTGATACGATCCAATCCAAATATTACATTAATACCTGGGAAACATCTCCAGCTCTGTATCATTATATTCTTTCACTACGCGTGGTTATTTAATGTGTGCAAATGTGCCCTAAAACGTGTCTGAATTTGTATCAGCTGCACGTGATTTAATACATAATAAACCCACGCAGAAAGGCCCTCGGTACGACCGGGAGTCGAACCCAAGTCTTTCTTACTATGAGGCCCGTATACGATCCACCATGTTTCCGTCTCATACTTTTAAAATCGCAGCTTCCAAATGTAAAAAGAAATGGATATTGCGCTAAAAGAAATGCATCATTTTGAGTAATACGGCCTAAAAAAGTCAACAACATATTTGACTGAGTGAAACATAGAGGTGAGGCCTCAATGGCTGCGTGGTTGAAAACGAATATTTGACTCAATGGTCCAAAAGACTCATTCAGATTGAATGCAATGCAATAAAAAAACAGATCATGTCAGAGCATGCTGATGAGCTGAGACAGGATAGATAGATAGATAGATAGATAGATAGATAGATAGATAGATAGATAGATAGATAGATAGATAGATAGATAGATAGATAGATAGATAGATAGATAGATAGATAGATAGATAGATAGATAGATAGATAGATAGATAGATAGATAGATAGATAGATAGATAGATAGATAGATAGATAGATAGATAGATAGATAGATAGATGGATGGAGTCTGAGCAGGGTTGAAATGGTGGATATTGTGCATTCATGGCTTCCTGGTGGCTGCAGCAGACTTTAGAGGGACCAGGGGGGAGGAAGGGGTGCAGATGGGGGTGGGGTTATTGGGAGAGATGATGGAGGATGGGGGAGTTATGCGCCTCTTTCCCTCCCTGTTTCCATAGGAACACTTTTATAAAGTAGCCTCAAAAAAAGAGCTGAATTTACTGCGTCCTATAAAGTGTTCAGATGCGGCTGTGATTAAAGTGAGAAAACGAAAGGGTGCGGACTGTGTTTAAAGCTCTTAGATGTGAAGTGTCTGAACACAGCAGGCCTTGATCGACTATGCCAGCCAACATTTTTAGTTTCTAAAATGAAACACCCCTTCCAAACAACACACTGCAAAGTTACATAGCATATATTTTCACAGAATAACTAGCTGGTTATTTTGAGGCTCCTTTCTCTGACGTGGAGAATAACTTCCATGCAGGAGGAGCTTGCCAGTCTTTGTGGTCCTGGACCTGTCCATGGAAACTTTTTTTGTGCTGGACCAGAACAATAAAACAACATTCTCGAGTCTTTTTTTTACTGAGTCCTGCATAGCCTCTCCAGAATCGACAGACTAGATCAGTCATAAACGAAACTTTTTCTCCTCCAGCAGCATTATTTATTTGAAGAATCCTCAAAATGTTTTTTAGATGATGACAAAGGGGGAAAAGTCCATGTGCACCATACTTTTCGTGCACCATCTACTTTTTAATCAGTCCGATCGACGGGAAGATAATCGAATTAGATTTAGTTCACAATGTGGTAAATGCAGATGCACAGATATTAATTTGGGGTGGCAGCAGAGTTCAGAACAAAGCCATGCGCCCACAGAGGACACAGCTTTACGCCTGCTCTGACTTTTAAAATGTTGGGAATGATTTTCACGTAGAAACCTCGTTGTCAAAAATAGATTTTTTTTCAAGATCGTTTTCGATTGATAGACTTTGGAGTCAATGCTGTGAATTGTTTCATATCGAAATAAAATCCTTGTCTGTGGGACACACGGCCTCACTTTTTCCACTGCACCCCCCTCATCCCCCCACCTCACCCCAATCCCAAAACCCCCATTGTCAAAAAATATGCTAATGAAATATCAACAAAGAAGACTGAGGAACAATGGCGTTAAACTTGATTTTATTTCACTTCTCTATATATTCACAACTTTATTCCATCTTTCTACTTATCGTTATTAATATTATTACCCCACTTTCCCTTTGCACCTGCTCTTCTGCCCCACTTTGGAGTCGAAATCTATTCCAAGCCCACTCCATAGTTCTAAACATGGCCTGTTCCTTTTTGATAGTTCGGGTCTAACGATCAGCTATTTAAAAATGTATTAAAGTGATATTGATTCAGAATAAATATTGATAATAACTGATAAGAGAGAGTTTCTTTCTCTTTTTTTCTCTTTGTAATTAAGCCTCCACTGGAACCAAGCTTAAAAATCTGCCTAGTTTCTACCTGAGCGAAAATACACATCCTCTCCTTTTTTATTTTTAATGTAGGGCCTATGTTTTTTTTTCTTTCTTTTATACAGTGTGTGCACCCACCTGCTGACGGGCGGTCCGAGTACCGGGTGCAGTAGACCCAGGCTGGCCAAAGCATAGGCCGGGCCCCGGAGTCCGGGCCTGCTGGGGCTCCGGGGGCCACCGGGGCCGTCCCAGGGCTCCCCGGGCTCCCGGTGTCCGGACGGGATGCTGTCCTGTTATCCTCCTCCACCTCCACATCCACCTCCTCCTCCACCTCGCGCTCCTCTCGGCCTCCTCCTGCTCCACCCTTCGGATGGGGGCCACTTTTGGAAGACTTCCTCGCTCCCAGATTATTGTCCAGCACAGCCCCATCCTTCCTCTTGCGTCCAAAATCCGGTTTGAGGATATTGTCGATGTAGAAGTTGGTGATCCGGTGCTGCTGCTGGTGTCCCGGAGGCTGCAGGAGCGGCAGCATGGCCCGGTGTGAGTCCTCTGCTCGGGCATTTTCCTCCTCCATAATGAAGAATCCCCTCTCACCTCCTGTCTATTCCCACTCTCCAACTCACTTTTTTTTCAATTGATAACTAATCTAAAAATAAAATAAATAAAAAACGACGAAGAAAGAGGAAAAAAATCAGATCCCCCCTGTCCAAGCACTTGATATTGTTTTTGTAGTAAAAATGTGCCTGTGGTGGTGATGTTGACAAAGAAAAATCATGCTTCACTTTCTGCTTTCGCAGCCCATGTACTCAGATGTTTGGTTCCAAAAACAAACAGCTGAGCGTTGGAAAAAAAAAAAAGGAAAAGAGGGGCAGAGACAGAGAGAAATTTCCGGCTCCTTGCACACGATTATTGATGCTTCCAGCAGCTGCAAACTGCTCCGATAAAGACTGCGCTCAAATACTTTTTCACTACACATTTTTTGGGGGCTCTGCTTTCTCATTGGCTACCGGACCTGGCCGTGACGTCAACGACGGGCCTCTAAGACACGTGCCTCTGACCAATGGAGGTCCAGAGATAGTGTCACATGATACAGAATCCCCCCGGAGGCACAAATTAATCCAATCCACTCAGGTTATGATGCGTTCACGTTACACCGGAAATATCTCATTAATGGGACATTTAAAGGCACAGATCTGAAGCATTGACCAACTTGTAAATTTTGACAAAGCTGCAAACTTCTATTGGGATTTAAATTCTGTTTTATTTCATCCCATCACCTTATTTTCTAATTTTGTTTTCGTTTCTATCTATGCACTTCGTCGTGCATCCATTGCACATGCTGTCGTGCAGATTTAAAGGCACAGGCTTAAACTTTAGACTTGAACCAAGAAGCTGCTTAAAGACCAAAAGAGAGCCTGCTTATTTAAAGCCGTCAAATTAACTCTCTTTCATTCTCCGATAAACAGCCAAGGTAGAGGATACGAGGAAATCTAATGGCAACTAATGACACTCTTCAGTGTGTGTGTGTCCGTGTTCACGCACAAGAATGTAATTTTGACGTCGTACATTTAATGTATACTCATTTGTACTCTTGATGCAGGTTTCGCCTATTTATGCTGTGTCTATTTTTTTCCGAGCAGCTTACTGAGATTAATATAAAACCACGACTTGAGAAGGGGAACAATACAGCACTAATCGTATTTTGACAATTAAAATCCTCGCAATGAGAAAATCTCACGAAAATGTATTTGTGACTCCCTCCCTTCACCCATTTTTTATCAGTCAGAGTGGGATTTATAGTTGGAATTGATGAAGGGTTTATCTTCTATTACACTATTACGCATGCAGACGTCAACATGGGGTTTTCACTTTGACTCCATGGAAGGTACTGTTTACTCAACTGTAAGATGCAGGTACCAGTTTCTGCACATATGTAATAATATATATACATGTAATGTTTCGGCTGTCTACTCAGCGCAGCTTCAAATTCATATGTCGTTTGGTATCTGTGCGCCTCTTACTTGATCCACGTGGTTTTTACGCAAAAACACACCTGCGATAACATCAGAAGACGTTAGGTCATATAAACGTGTCATTAACACATCTGTAGTCTGGATAGAGTTTAAGGAAAGCAGTTATTTCCCCGTCGTGGGGACTAATAAAGGATTATCGTATTTTCTCATTCTGCAGTAAGTATCCAATATGATATGATCCACATCTCAGAGCATATGTGGCATTTTATGAATTTAAGCAGCAAATTCAGGGTAAATTTATTAATCCTCAGACGTAACTAGAAGTAAAACAGCCCCAAATCCAAAGTCAACCTCAAAATAGAATTATTGTGTTGTATACCCATGTTAAGTGCGGTACAAATTTAATGTAGAAAATAGGAAGTTGCCAGTCCATTCATTTATAATCGTATCAATGGACGTTTCAATTCATCTCGCTGTTGCTGTGTTGAAACAGACCTAAACATGGTATAACGCTGTGGTAAAACGTGTGTGTGTGTGTGTGTGTGTGTGTGTGTGTGTGTGTGTGTGTGTGTGTCTACAGTGTTAGACATGTCGGAAGGAAAACACACTTCTCTGTGCCAGGGTCCCTGACCTCAGGCCAACAGTCCCTCAGCTTTGGAGCTGATCGCTAAAAAACAACAGGCTCGATATGAGGGTCTGCGCTGCGTTATGGTGAACAACATGGACGTGGAAGGTCCTGGCATCTTGGGAACAATCGTAGCAATAACTGATAACAATGTAAAATTCGTTACATTTACTACACTGTAAACGTGAAAAATGAATGAATTTGTTCATATAAAAATAGTTTTATTGTACACACGTTAATTTGAGACATGGGGTTCTGTCCACATTAACCATAAAATAGTTTACAGCCTCCTCCAGAATCCACTCTGTGCTATTTAAGCATGTTTGCCTATTGTTTACAGTTTCAGAAACAGTTATGTTCTGTAGCACAGTAAATTCTGTTACAATGCACTGTAAAAATGAAAAGTGTGAGAAAACAAAATATTTCAAAACACCATAAAACACTAGATTTTCTACATTTTGAGGCCAGCTAAAAATGCCAAGGTATGGAGAAATTCGTCTGCACTCGTGTCTACTAGCTATGTTTAAGACAGATCGTTTATCTTTTTGTATCGGTAAGTTAGCATTTCGAGTTCAACCTGCTAAGAATTCCAAACCATAAAAGTCATGATAACTAACTGGTCCATTCTCATAAGCTCTTGTCTAACTGGAATCTGCTGCAGCCCGTTACAGTACAGCAAGACGCAGAAAGAACACCTGGACGGCAGAAAGACCCTCAATTACAATGTGGGTTTTGGTTTTGACCCTGTGACCTTCTTGCTATGAGGCAACAGTGCTCCAACAGAGCCAACAACTTCCTGCCAGGACAATTCATTGTCTTTTAAAAAAGTAACAAGTGAAACCAGGTTCGTTGATATCCATCTCAGTCTCACGGGGGAAAGCACACTAGGTCACCAGTCCATTTGTTTGTGTCAAATGTGAAACAGTATTAAAACTGAAAACTACGAAAAAGAAGTACTTAAATCAAATGTAATTGATTGTTTAAGGTGACTTTAAGTTAGCTAAAATGCTACAAACATGCAGCACAGGCAACCATGTGCTCTGTATGAAAATATGGGAGACACACAAGCAAACACACACACACACACACACACAATACCACATAAAAACTATTTTAAGACACATTTTAAAGTCTGTAAAAGCATTAAATGACATTAACTTAAGTATGCAGAGCTCCTACTGGAGTGCATACAGTGTGCAAAGGTGTGATTATGTTAAAATGTGAATATTTTATCAGAGAGGGCAGTAAAAGGCTGTTAATCAGGCGAAATGTTGACAAAAATTTGATATTCCAAGCACATTTTGGAGCTTCGCCACTATATTATCTACTCTTCCCTAACTTTATCCAAGAAACTTCAATACATCAGGTAGAGATACACATTTAATGTGTTTCAATGTTTCCAAAAAATCTAGCTGTAATGATTCATTTCTACAGTGGAGTAGATGTAACTGGTTGCGATCTACCACTGTAAATAATTATTCATGACTAAACAGTTAGTAGTTAGTTATAATAATGAGAAAATCACAAAAGATTGTTTCAATCATCATCAGGGTTGTACATGGAGCAGTAACAACCAGTTAATGAGAACGATGTGAGAACAGTGAATCCACCTGAAATGTCACGTCAGCTGAAAGGTTATTTATGATATTACAGTGGGTTGCTGCTCCCTCAGAGCTGATAACTGGAAACCACAGTGTTCACCTCATCACCACACAAAGCACAGCTCTAGGATCGTTTCCACGTCTCAAGCTTGGGTCAGTGTGCAACCCCTGAAGACGAGGGGCAGGTTTTGTTTGACTCAGTCTTGCACACATTGTGCTGTTGCTGCGATGCGAGACGAGCTGGGACACAAAGCTGAGGTCAGCTGCGACCTTCCGCCTCCTGTGCCCTTCACAGCACCTCCTTGAGAGGGGAGGAGGGGAGCTCTGAGGTTAGGGAGCACTTCCGGGTTCGGCTTTGTTTACAGGGACAACACAATAACCACACACTCTTAGGTTCACTGACAGTTAGAAAAGGAAAAGCTGTTTGACCAATGATCCACAGCAGGTGGGAATCAGAAGGCCCTCTCCCAGTTTGTTCCTTGTGTCTCCTGATGTTTACCACAGCAAGGCTTTCCGCTGGTTCTTTTTGTCTGCTCTAATTTCACATAAATTAAAATCTTGAATGTTTGATCTCTGATGGAACTAAAAATAAGTTGATTCTACATTGCTGAGAAATGGGTCAATTTTTTTAACCATTATTCTCACTTATGTGTCAGAGGAGCATACTGGTCTGTTAGGTTACATCGTTAATACCAATGCCATTTGTTTTCCAATCCAGTTTTATTTACTTTATCTTCTCAATGCACAGCAGATGCAGCAAGTTGAATAATGGCAGAATTCTTTTTATTCCATTTGCTCCAGTGATTTGTGGATTTCCTATACTTAACTAAACTCGCAATATTTTCTTTATGTACAACTTCAGTCATCCATGACAGCATACGCTCTTTGTTTTGGACCGCACAGGATGGAAAAAAGCTGTTTTTTCAACTGTATTCTCTCCTCAGGAATACTTTGTCAGAAAACATGTATTGCCTATAGACTTGAAGCATGACAAAGATAAGATATGGTCCTCAAGTGTCATTGTTGTAAAATCCCAACAGACTTATTTCAATAATATTTATAGGATGTATGTCACTCTAAGCAAAGCTTTCCTCTTGAAACAATCATCTCTTGACTCAGATGAAGTCACAGATGCACTCCGATCCATTCTCGTCAAGGGGAGTACGAAGTGGCTCACCATTCATACAGCACAGCTGCAAGTTGTTCATCGTCATTATCAGATTTGTTTGTCAGACAGTTTTAAAAGAGTAAAAACATGTCTGCTATGCTATTAAGTAACTAATTTATTCATTCATTAATGTATTCTGTCTATATGGCTGATGCCTATGTGTTAAAAAACACAATAAAGTTATATGCAACACAATGAGCACCTTATGTAAATACTATAAGCACTTTTTACCCCTTCTTATTTATAGATATTTCTACCTCTTGCAGAAATTTGCAGTTGTATTCACTTTGCATCTATGTGACTTCGGTGCAAATTTTCACCATGTCATTGTTCTTATTTTATTCTTACATGTCTTGTTTTGACATATAAAGTTATTAGAAAATGAATACATTTTCATAACCCCTTCCTAACTGCCTGATATGTGTCACTGGGTCTAGTAGAGCCTGTAGGATTACAACCTGGACGGGCACACACATCATTCATGCAGACACACCATTCACTCTCAGACTCTTACTTAGATGCACTTTCTCCCATTTTCCAATCCTAGTCATGCAAACTCCAGGAAAACTCCAAGCAGAAAAGCCCCTGGTATCAGCCCCATGCAGGACTCCAACCCATGCCCTTCTTAGAGTCAGGTGACTAAGCCACTGAGCTGTCCTGTGCTGTTACCTTTTGCAAAAAAAAAAAAAAAATCGGTAATAGTCGAAAGAGGTGCTCTTCTTTGAGTGACAGGATAAAAGGAAGTGACAGACAGCACCACTTTTGGATCCACAGCCCCAACCCCCAGACAATCTGACTTCAAGTCCTACCTGGACAGACTCCTTGTCCCCTTCACTCTGCTCTTCCTCTATCAGCCTTTTCAAAAGGCCATGAGTGGGTTTGTTACTATCAGTTACTGTTCTAATCCTCCTGATCGTTGTGCCGTGGATAAACCCGGTGTGAAAGCAGCCCGCAGGCCGGACTGATGAGCCTCCCAGGCTCCAGCAGAGCCTGATGTCCCGGACTGTCGCTCAGTCCTGCATGAGTTCACAGCAGCAGCGGATGACAAAGGAGGGTTTTGCTCTGGTACTTTTTCTCATTTTAAAAGGCCTCTCTGAAGAAAAGGATGCAGCACACACAGGGTTCTGTAGCGGGGGACAAAGCAGGCTGTTGTTTTTGAAGTTTAGGAAATAGGCAAAGCTGAGCTGTAAAGTGGACAAACTGTAACTGTTGTTTAGTCTTAATATGTCAGAGACTGAAAAGTTCTTTATAATCTGTGTTTTTTTTTAACATTGATTCCTTGAATTAAAATAGAATTGATTGATTGTCACTGTTGATCCCTGATTATCTAGGAAATGCCAAGATCTCATGTTGTTTGACATGTCTTTTCCATAACACTTTATTTTTAATTGATCAAATAAACAGTCTATTTATTTTGGTCACTTTTAGAAAATTTGCTGACTACTTGCTGTAAAACCTTGACAATCCTCACTGTAATTCGAGTTAGATATCAGTTTAGTGTTGACCAAAAGTCATCAGTGTCAGTTTTATTTGGCTTTGATCCTAGTCTATATTCGTAATTGTAGACGCTTTTGTTTGATTCCCTGGAAAATAGGGACAACCCAGAAAAATGGGAAAAATCAAATATTTTTGATTCAGAACTTTTTACACAATGTTTTCAACTTAAATACATGTAACACAATAATGGGAGGTCTTTGGTTAAGTTTAGTTAAAAACTAGGGACCGTTTCTAATGCTTAATTACTGTTACTAAAATCATAGTCAAGAGAGTTAGAGACAGAGTTAGAATGTCCCAATTGTCCTTGAAATTATTACCAATCTCTATAAAACAAACAATATGAACAGTGAATGGACACCACAACTCATCACAAATGTAATAGAGATTTATTTAACAAACCATACATTTTTATGAATTTGTGGCCTTTTCTTGAATGAAAATAAAGGATAAAAGGATCATTTAATGCAAAACATTCACCACACAGTGAAGGAATGAAATCATTGTACACTTTTACCATGTGACCTTGACCTGATGTGTAAAGACCATTTCCTTTTACTTTCAATTATCCTCTCTTTCACTACATTCTGTCATCTTAACACCAACCCTCACACAAAGGCTATTATTATTCCTGCAAAATATCATACTTTAAATGCCCTAATTAAAACTGTGTTGCTTCGTCTCTTTAATCTGATGCTCCTGATTGAATCTGAGTGGCAGTAAGTACCACTGTCTGTAAAACCCTGGGGATATTTTCTATTAGACAATATCCAGATTCGTTTTCTACACCCTGGCTCTTGGAGGTCATTCTCTTTTTCAATTAATGCCCCAGTATTAAAATGTACATTTGCTCCTTTATGGTCTGATGACAACAGATCTATATCTCAAAGTATTACACTGACGTTGTGTGAATGAGGCCTAAAACATGTAGGTAGATATACATTTTCTAAACGCATACTCTTTTTTCAAAATGTTGTTTTTTTCTCTCCATCCTCAGCATGAAACCCTCTCCACATACAATCTGTCAATCCAACAGTGCTCTTCTCTATCAGAGTAAGGGGGTCATATTTTTTGACGCTGACAATTCAGCTGTCAGTGCTCACCAGTTTGGCTCCCTGTGGACAACGTTAGAACAACTTCTGGCTGAATTTAATGCTTTTGCTCTGAAGTTTGATGTATAGTGCTGTTATCTCTCAGCAAGAAGGCCTCCAATTTGAATCCCACTGTGGAGTTTCTCCCCATGTCTATGTAGGTTTTCTCTTGATACTGAGGTTTCCTCCTACGGTCTAAAAATGCACATGGAGCCTCGAAATTGCTGTACAGGGTGTATAACAATTGTACCTGTAGAGGGTGTATTCACTTCCTGCACTGAAGATAGATTCCAGACCACTGTGTTGGGTACAAAGTGATTAAGATAATGGATGGATGCTAATATGGAACTATGCAAATTCTGATTGTCATCAGCTGACTGCTAACGCTTTCTCTTATCTCTAAAATGTTTGAAAATATTTCCATTCAAACATTAAATGAGATTTGTATCATGGTAAATGGAGAGCATTACAGTATTAATAGTGGCCTTTTCTAATCTTATCAACCATTCCAAACATCTCATAGCACTGGCCAGTTCACACATACATGGGTGGCAGAGGTGCCATCTGTTCATCAATAGCATTAAGATTCAGCCAAATACTCACTCAGCGTTTTCCAGGACAACCTCAACTTGCCCAACATTAGTAAAATAGATTGTTTTTCCAACATAGACAACGATTGCTCTACACCTAAAATGACAACTCTGATGAATAGATTAAATCATATGAACGTAACCGTACCGGAAGAGCCATCAAACACATTTATGGTAATACACCAGTAATCGCTATGCCACATCATGTCAATTCTGCTCTATGTCTAAATCTGAGAAGTGTATGGTCACCTGGTGATTAACCTCAGAATTAATGTAGCTGTCAAATCGCTCACCCACTGACTGCTCCCATGGCTTTGATCAGAAAAGTGGGGGACAAAGGTTTGAGGACCAAGACCGATGTGTTGCATAATTACAGGTGGTGTGTTTAAAATAATGTCTACATTTAATATTAACGAGGGCAAAAGGGTACCATCTACATCGTTAATGTAGCTGTCACACAGCCCCTCCATTTTCTGCCCTCAATTGGTCACAGCTCAGTTTGTCAGGGTTTTTCAGTAGTGTTCCTGTGCCTGAACGCATGCAAATCTACCTGTGTGTGCGTACTTGACAGTCAGCCTGACACCTAATGAGAAATGACGCACAGTAATTAGCTACCGTAGGAGCAAATTAAGAAATGACATGTTGGAAAATCTGAATTACACATCCTTCAGTAGAGAAACAGGAAGTGCCAGATGCTGGTTGAGACAGAAATAGGCTGCCATATGTGATGCTTATAAACTGAGTGATCATGCTGTTATGTTGGTTACAAAAATGACCAAGCCTGTCGCCCAACCGCTTTGCTTCTACTAAATATACTCTGCATTATATTGCATTATCTATCCATTATCTCATCCACTTTATACCCGCTAGTGTCACAGGGTCTGCTGAGCTTTTCTCCAGTTTACATGGAACAAAAGGCAGGCAGGCAATACACCTTAAGGCAGGCAATACACCTTAAATTTCAGGGCACACAGAACAATCACTCTCATTCACGCCAAGGGAAGATTTAGAGTGTCCAATTAACCTTAATGCATGTTTTTGGACTTGGGGAGGAAACTGGTGTACCTGGAGAACTCTAACCCTATGTACCTATTATTATTATTATTATTATTATTATTATTATTATTATTATTATTATTATTATTATTATTATTATTATTATTAGAATTGCATAGGGAGACTCATCATAATTTGTAAGTTTTCTATCATTTTTATGGATGCAAACAGGAAAAATGTTCATAGGCATTATTGTTGCTTGTGTGTATGTATTTCCATAATTTTGATTAATTACAAGTGCCACCAAGTCTCACCTCAGGTCTGTTGGTCAATCTAGGTTACACATACAGATAAAAACATCAACTTTAAGAATAGAGGGGGGGTTATGTTGCCCTTAAAATAAAGATGTCACGAAATTTGTCCTTATAACGCTCCAGAATCAGATGTCGTGATGAGTTCACATTTATTATAAACGATTTAGTCCCTGAAATACTTGATAGTGTTAAGACAAAACTAAATATACACGAGGGCTATTGCATTGTCCCCTCCGTGTTTCGAGATGCTGTCGTCCGAGGCGATTTGGCGCTTAGTGTTCCCGGTCTGCTGTGTCTCCTTAGCAGCTGCTGTTACACAGAGGTTAACAACACCTTTAGCTCAGGAACGATGTTTAACTAGATAATCATACGACCTGAATGGATAACCATGTCTGAAGAGGAAAACAAGGTCGCCGAGGAACTTTTCAAAGATGTCAAATTCTATGTGGTGGGGGACATTGACGAGAAGGTGAGTTGTAGCATGCTAAAGTGTTAGCATCATTCAATCTGAATGCTGCAGGAGAGGCTAACCAGTTAGCTGACAGGCTACATGTTAAACAATGCTCCTGCTCTTTGGTTAGTGTTTTGGTTGCCACGGTGGTATCCCATACTAGCTTAGTCGAGAGTTACTATCGTTCTCTGGAGTGTTGTGGTTTTGTACATGAGGTATAGAGCCCTATACCTCTCACGTAGCCTGTTAGCATTAGCTTTCAGTTTCGTAGTTGAACAGATGTGTAGTTTACAGGCTTACATTCTCCTACCAACTGCGGCTTTCTGAGGCAGTTATTGTTATCAGCCGACTGCTAACGATTTGTTGTTACGGTCAGTGAAACACCGAATGACCAGGATTATGATGGTGATTTTTGCTTCAGCTGGTGACAGTCAACATCTTGCCAAATAGTGTCCCTGGATCGCCGCTATTTCCCTCGCTTCCACAGGAGAGCTATGGTACTTCCTGCCAAATAGTGGCTCGCAGTTTGCCCCCTCTGTCCCTATGTTTACACAGTGTACATGCAGGTTATGAACGGTGGAAAGGGTATATCCCCCTTAGGTTTTTGTTTGTGCTGAGCTCGAGAGTCTGTATCTAAAGGTGTTGTTCCTCCTAACATGTTGACTTGTTGAGCTCATTCCTGTATCAACCTTCTGTCAAACTATAATTTATGTGCTTTGTCAAGTGCAACTTTTCCATCCTGGGTAGTGGACTGATGTACACCAGTTTCAATGCATCACTTTCACTGTAGAATAAGTTTTTCTTTTGGTCATGTCACTGGTAGCAACATATCTGACGGGACTTTCTAAGGAAACCTTGGCAAGGACCTGTGAGAGTCCTCACATCGTCATTAATTTCACAGGAATTTCATAACGCAGCATGCAAATGGAAGTGTCCATGCAAATGCATAAATATCTCCAATCTTGCATTGCAACTGTTAAACCAGTCCACTAAACCTACTCTATAAATTGCATTGCTGCATTTGTTTGAAAATACCCAGAGCCACTGCCTCTTTGTGTGTCAAAACACCAGCTATAGGAAAAAAACACAATTGGGAATTAGTTATCACTGTCACATTTCCACATGATGGTGTTATCCTGCACTGGGAAGGAACAGATATCTAACTGAGGTGTCTGTTGATACTTCAGGTGGTGCAGCTGCTGAAAGCAGGGAAAGGGAAGGAGGTGTCCTACAATGCTCTGGCAACTCACATCATTGCCGAGGATGGGGACAACCCTGAGGTGGGCGAATCAAGAGAGGTCTTCGACCTGCCTGTTGTCAAGGTAAGAGTTGTTTCATGCTGTTTGAAGCTCACCCAGGTTACCGGTCATGGGTTTGTAGTCTCCTATCCTCCAGGTCTATCAGAATAAACATAGATTCACTGCTGATAATCACTGCACCTAATGTGTACTCATGAGATTTTAATACTCACAAATGATAGGGGATACATTTTTATTTTGGCCTTTACTGTCATGTCTATAAAGTGCAGACAGCATCTGGCTAGGTCCCAGTTTTCAATGATACGTTTCCAAAATGTGTAATACATATTTATATATGTTAGAATGAGAACTGTGCTTTTGTTTTTGATATTCACAGCATGTTATAAGAATGAAATTGTTTTCAAATTTAATTTTTTGTCATGTTTTCCAGCCTTCCTGGGTGATCCTGTCAGTCAGATGTGGGGACCTGTTACCGTATCCTTCCAACTTCAAGTCTAACATACTGTGACTGTTAAAACATGTTGTGAAAAAACAGCGTTAGGAATATCAAAATAATATTAATGTGTCAAATTCCAATAATGGAGAGGATGTTTTGTGTCATCATACACTCCAGAAGGTTATAATGTTGTGATTTTTTTTCCATAACTCTGAGCATCACAGAGTTACGGGATTCTCTCCAGAGTCGGGACAGATATTTTTTGGGGTGACGGTTTGTCTACCCAGGGTAAGTCTGTGTGTGTATGTGCAAGCAGTTACGTTTCTGTGTTGTTTTTGTTAATAATTGATCGATACTGGAAACGTCAAACATTTTGTCTCATTTTAATTTTAAACATTAACACTGTTATACTGAAGAAAATGATTTTACAAAATTCCACATAACAAATTAGTAATAAACACTGTTTTTCTCAAAACTTAAACCACCCAAAAAGTAAAGCCAAAAAGAGGCAAAAACGCTTCTTTTACGCTAATTGAAAGAACCATGACTAAATCTGGACACCTGGGCTCTCCTATCTGCCCATTCACGCGAAAACAGTTTTTATTTTCAAGGATTTAAAATGTACATGTGGAATTTTGATAGGAATCCAGACAGCAGTGTTCAGCTATCTTATTCTGCAATGAACACAGGGATTAACAAAGCACTGTGGCTTTACTCATTGTCGTCAAAGAACTTCTCCTTGGCCTTGATAGTTTCCATTTGTGACAACCATTTCTCGAGTCTTGGAACTCTGTTGCCTCTGTTTCAACTGCCATTCGTCTGTAAGCTGTCGATGGGTGATGGATGGGATATATTCAGTGATACAGCTGTCTTTGCTTTCTGACACACATGGTAAATTGCTGTGTTGGAGCAGATCCACATCATAGTGCAACACGGAAGTGTTTACTCCCCTGTGGATGTGGTCTCCGAGTGCAGCCTCAGTTGTTTATGTATTTCTTCCTGTGTACACACAGCTCCCCGAAGATCTCAACGCTCTGTGGGCTTACGTAACGTTTTACGGAGGAGAATGTCAGCTCAACCTCAACAAAAAGGTTACCCACTTAGTGGTTAAGGAACCAAAGGGGGTAAGTGCGTCTCGGTTGTGTCCGTTTCATATACTGCATGTAACTTCAAAAGCTTGAGAATCGCGATTCTCTTAATTTGTGCTGCAAATTATAAAACTGTTTGTTTTCACTCCAGGCCAAGTTTGAGTGTGCTTTGAAGCACCCTGGCATCAAGATTGTTACCCCGGACTGGATAACAGACTCTGTGAAAGGTTAGTCCTCTCACACTGAGGATTTTGGGTTCTTTTTTTTCTGCTTTAAAGCAGAAAAGCTGCTTTAAAGAACTTTTTCACATTTGTAGATGCAATAGAAACATGCAGTTGTCACAGAGTAGAAGCTGCATTGATTTTTAATATCACAATTTTTCATTGAGATGCATAGATTCCAATTTTCTTTCATGCTCAAGCAAAAAAAATCAACCTTTCTTTCATGCAAAATGTTGTTTTAATCACAAGATTACTTAACTTTGAAAGAGTGACTAATCCTCAATATGAGATACAAATTAGCCAGTTGATGCACTGCAGTCTTGTTTTATTGCCTTTTGTTGTCCTTTAACAGACAAAAGCAGGAAGAATGAGACCCTGTACCACCCCAGACTCACGTACGTGGAGCCTGAGGAAGAGGATGAGAGTGAAGCCGAGTCCTCCGACCAGCGCTCGGACGGAAGCTACAGCCCCAGGCGCTCCAGGATGTCCAGCGGCGGTTCGTCCGGGGAGGAGTCCAGCCCCCGCAGACGCCCGGGACCCAAAAAGCTCAACTCCATCTCCCCGAGCTCCCCTCGCAAACCCGAGCGCCACAGCGAGCGCATGTTCGACGACTCCGACGACGACTCGTCGGCGGAGAAGGAGGGCACCAACCTGAACTGGACGCCGGCTGAAGTGACCGCGCCCATCGCCCCCATCTCGACGGGCACGGCACGCCGGCGAGCCGGGCCCCCGGGCACCAAAGACCCCGTGTCGTCCGCAGGCAGCGGCCTGATCAACCTGTGTGCCACGGTGCCTCCCGCGCCCGGCAGCGGAGCGGCCATTCCCCCCGAGGCCCGCTCTGCCGCCGCCGCCGCCGCCATCAGCCACGCCGCACAGCAAGGTCAGTGTTCACAGAGCTTCGACATTACAGAGTTCAGTGCTTTGACGTAGCTGCAAGCTGGTCTGTCCTTGAGGATCAGGTCCGGACTCTTCCATGGTTGCCTGTTGCCATCTCAACCGCTGTGCTTTGTTTTTTGTCCCTATAATCTTCAGCTGCCTCTTTATTAAGTCTGCGGTTTCACTCCTGTGATGAGAGCACATGTCATTTTCTCTCATTTATTCTCATGTTGAGGACTGTACCTTTCACCTGTGCCCACCTACTTTTGTCTCTCGTCCTCTCAGGTGTTTCAGTACCCGAGGGCATCCCCGGGTGGAGTCCGGCTGCTCGAACCCTGCGCAACATCACCAACAACTCTGACATCCAGCCGGTCAATCGACCCACCAACGTGGCACATGTAAGGCTTCTGTGTGCTGCTTCCTTCATGCTAGTTAGAGAGGAACCAAGGCTCCATCCCCCTCTGTCAATGACCACAGATGTTGCTTCTTGCAAAATGGACGAGGATGCAAACATGACTGTTGCGAAACAACAGTGAAGAAACATGACAGAAGTGCACTACATAGCTCATATTGAATTGACCATGCACAGCCTTTACTCTTTGTTCTGCTTACTCATCTTATCTCCACTTAAATAGTATTTAAACTTTGCACTGTCTTTTGGACTTGAGCTACTGTAGGGTCTGCTTAAATGGTTAGGAATGTTACTGTGTACGAGGAATAAAATAGCTGTTTCTTGGTCTGGGCTGAGGACCAACTTCTCAGGTTCTGAGCCTATTTATGACGGGCAGCACACTTTGTCTGTGTGAGAGTCCTACTTGATTATGCTCCAGTTAAGGTTTCCCTTATTTACCGTCTTTGGAAAGAAAACTGAACAAACAAACTGGGGATCTCATTGCCAGATGGACTCGAAATGAAAAACCTCTTCATCCCCCTCCGTTACAGATCATCCAGAACCTGCAAGGCAATCAGACAAAGCCGCTGGAGCAGCAGTGCAACCAGAGCCACCCGCAGACGCCCAACACCACCAACCCTCTGTTGTTTAATCAATCCAAGCTGGTGGGCCAGGCACTCACAGCCGAGCAGCAGCAACAGCTGCTGCAGCAGCAGCAGCAGTCGCACCAGGCTGCCCAGCAGCAGCACCAACAGATGCCACAGCAGCAGCAGCAGCAGCTACCGCAGCATCCCATGATGCATCTCCAGCAGCAGCAGCAGCAGCAGCAGCAGCATCAGATGATGCAGCTTCACCACCAACAGCAGCAGCAGCAGCAGCAGCATCAACAACAACAGCAGTCACAGGTCACACAACAAGGATTCCCTCAGTTGCCTCAGCAGCAGCAGCAGTTTCTGCAGCAGCAGCAGCAGATGCACCAACAGCAGATGTTTGCACAGCAGCAGCAGCAGCAACAGCAGCAACCACAGCAGCATCCACAGCAGCAGCAGCTGCAGCACGCCTACTCCCAGCAGCAGCAGCAGCTGCGGCCTCAGCAGCTGCTGCGGCCCGGTTTACAGCAGCTGCAGCAGCAGCAGGTGCTGCAGCAGCAGCTCCAGCAGTTCCAGCAGCAGCAGCGCATGCAGATGTTGCAGCAGCAGCAGCAACAGCAGCAGCAGCAGAATCAACAGCAGATGCAGAATCAACAGCAGATGCATCTGCAGCAGCAGCAGCAGCATCAACAGCAGCAGCAGCAGCAGCAGCAGCATTTCCTGCAACAACAGCAGCACATGCAGCAGTTGCAGCAGCTGCAGAACCAGCAGCAGCAGCAGCAGGCTCTGCAGCAGCAGCAACAACAACAACATCAACAACAACAACAACAGCAGCAGCAGCAGCAGCAGGTGCTACAACAGCAGCAGCAGCAGACAGTAATGCAGCCCCAGCTCCAGCAGGTTCCTCACATCCCCCAGCTGTTTGGACACGAGCCGGGACAGGAGCGTGAGTACATGCACACACAAAAACTTACAGTCATCCTGATCTCTGTAGACTGTGCTGCACTGACTGTGCCGGGCCAGAGTGTATTGTTAGTATTAACCTCACTGTACATTATTGCTTAAGACCTGTGGAACTGTAATGTAGACATACTACATAGTTTTTCATTGATACCTTCATTGCATGCGTTATGTAAGTGGTCAGTGGCAATAGGAAAGCTTGGACTCTTCTCCAGGGAGTAGCATGGATAAGTACCAGTTACTGTTCCATAAATGGGTTGTTAAGTCACTGATTTTTAGATGGTAGACTGAAAGCTGAGTCCCAGGTCCAGGCACGTCATGAAGACCCTGACCCGCTTTCCTTGAACATACAGACTGACTGAACCTCTGTCTTACAGTCCCCCAGGACGGCTTCCTGTTGGGCTGCGTGTTTGTCATTGCTGACTACCAGGAACAGATGGCTGACAAGCAACTCCTGGCTACATGGAAGAGGGTCAGTCACAACCCTAACCCTATATAGAGCTGTGCGCCATAAATGGTCCAAGACTCAAATGGACATCAAGCACAGATCCTACATGTGTTTTAAAAGGCATGTTGAGAAATATTGGTGTCTTCAATTAACTTCAGGTCATCCAGGCATGCGGAGGTTCTGTGGACCCAACCCTGACCAGCCGCTGCACACACTTGCTGTGTGAGAGCCAAGTCAGCAACGTGTATGTTCAGGTAAGGACTCGTACGACTATGTCAGGACACGGTCTGAGCTGGTAACTCTGTATTTCATTTTGATCAGTTCGATAACATGGGGGGAAATACGGACGATAAAGAGGTCAAAAATGAAGTTTTCCATTTTCCCCACACCTGTGAAAAAGATCCCGAGATGCTTAGGTTTAATTCCATCTGTAAAGAAATGTGGTATTTTATCATGGCTTTTGTGCTTTTCCAGGCCCTCAGAGAGGGGAAGCGCTGCGTGACAGCCCATTGGCTCAACACGATCCTGAAGAAGAAGAAGATGGTTCCTCCTCATCGGACGTTACATTTGCCCTTCGCCTTCCCTCCCCGAGCCAAACCCTGCTCTCAGCATGTAGGTCCAGGTCCCCACAAAATACATTTCACTTTCACTGCCCATCTGTCCTAAAGCTCCTGTGTTATAGCTGCACACTCCCTCAGAGATCGTTTATGGTTTGTGTGAGAGATGGCATGAAAACAGAGCTGTTACTAGCATTCATCACTAGCAAGGGTTCCACTGTTGAAAGCAACTGTATCGCTGAATTGGGTATGAATTGGGCTGCATTGCAGAGCTTTCTTATACACCAGGTAGCATTTGACACCTTTGATACATAACCAGAAGCTTGCACGTCCCAGACTGTCTCCAGTAATCCTGCCTTTTCGTGTGTGCCCTCTGCTCTCTCCTCTCCCTCTCAGATGATAGCAGTGACAGGTTTTGTGGATACTGACAGGGACGATCTCAAGTTGATGTCCTACCTGGCCGGTGCCAGGTACACCGGCTATCTGTGTCGTTCAAACACAGTCCTCATCTGCAAAGAGTAAGTTAGTTTCCCCATAATGTTGAAAAAAGTCTTCTTGAATAACCTGCCTATTGTACAGTCACACCCTCCATCCACTGTGATGACAGACAGACAGACATTTTTAGAACCAGTTTGCACGTTGGAAAACGTACACATTTGCATTCGATGGATCAACTGTACAGTGTACAGTACAGTTATCTGTTCTGTGTGAGAAACACAGTATTATCTGACATGTTTGGACGCATGTCTGTTGTGTGTGTCTGAGCAAAGTTCACATCCTGTCATCTAGTAGCTCGGGAGCACTACAGATTAACAGCATGATCCTCCCAACCAAGTGTTGCACTGTTTACGTTTTTTTTTTTGTCTTGTTGCAAATGCACACAGTGTCGCAGGGAAATACAGTGATATACATCATGAAAGAGACTCAAACTGTTAAAATATTTATTGTCCCAGCACTACATCAGATATAAATTCCTTTAATGCTCTCTACTTTCCTGCCATATTGGCCAGGGTAGGATGAGTTCAGCACGGTGAGATGATTGCCCTCTTCCTCTTCTTCTCCTCAGACCCAGTGGGCGTAAATACGAGAAGGCCAAGGAGTGGAAGGTCCCATGTGTGAATGCTCAGTGGCTGTGCGACATACTGTTGGGCAACTTTGAAGCACTGAGGCAGATTCAGCACAGCAGATACTCCATCTACACACATCCCGAACCACTGGTGCCCAACCCGCAGCTGGTCCAGAACCTGCTGGGTACGATTATAGTGGATGATAGAGAATGAGCCAGACATGCACTTTGCAATACTTCACGTTGCACTCTAACAGTGATATTAATACGAGGAGAGTCACAAAAGTTGCTCAGGTCCACAGGAGATAGTGTAAAGTGCCTGTATGTTTCTCTGTGTGAGTGAGAGGTTCACATCATCATAAAGTTCAGAATATGAAAACCACCCAAATACAGTTTATGGCTTATTGTTTACAAGAGATTTATTATAGAGGACATACTACAACAAAGTAGAAGTCAAATCTGTGGGTACAAATTACCTTTTTTTTCCTGACTTGGGTCTTATAGAGCTGTATGTATGTAAAGAATTGAAACATCATCTTTTTATCACACTTCCCTGAGTCTATAAATCACTGGCTTTTTGTTTCTCTCTACAGCGGCTTGGAGAATGCCCATCAAAGTATCTCCTGAAGCTTTGGCGGTGAGTTTTCTGATGAGTTGTCTCGGGAGATGATGGCCACAGTGTGGCTCTTACTTGTCTTACACTTTGGTGCATGTAAAAACTCAATCTTAAGCATTCCTGAGCTGCTCTGTTTGATTGGTCCTTCTTAACAACAGAACTTCTAGTATACACGTCACCATATAAATGGTGATTCAGCCCGTGTCCTGATAACAGGTCCCAGAGTTTGAAAAAAATGAAAAAGCTCAGTGAGACTGGATTTGTTGTCTTACATTTACTGTATCTGTGTGTGAAGAACCTGCAGCTGCAGCAGAAACAGAAGATGAGTGACTCCACCAACCAGCCTGCGAATAAGAAGGCCAGGTGGGTAACACAGCAGGTTTGGCGACAGAATCGGCCTCGGACAGTGATGACATTGTGAGCACATATCTGACTCTGTGCACGCAGGCTGGAGGAGATCCAGTCTCCCAGCAAGAAGCTCCCACCAGAGTCCACCCCCCGCGTCGTCTTCACGGGGTTCGAGCCGGCACAAGTGCAGCAGTACACCAAGGTGAGCACTTCACAAGGCTTCTGTCATCATAGCGCGTCAGAGGCGAACGACGAGAATGAGAATGTCTCTCCTCTCGTCCTCCGCTGCAGAGGCTGCACGCTCTGGGTGGCGAGGTCGCGGACAGCGGGCAGAAGGTGACCCACTTGGTGGCCAGCAAGGTGACCCGCACCGTCAAGTTCCTCACCGCCATGTCCGTGGTCAAGCACATCGTCAGCCCCGAGTGGCTGGAGGAGAGCTGGAAGACCCAGAAGTTTGTGGGTAAGTCATGGCTTTTATATCGATGGAAACAAAAAATTGGAGGTGTATACCCCAAACATTTTGGTTGTCTCGCTTAATGATAACACTTAGCAATACCTGTCAGTGTGTTTGATTTTAAAACTGATCAAACTGATCAGCCATGTCAGGTCAGGTTATACCAGAACATAATGATATATATGACCATCATCTTTAGGCCTAATTTTTGACATTTCCACATGCATACATTGATGTTTTTGCGGTCATGTATAGTCATCGAAAACTTGGTCATGTCGTGAGTCATAGTCATAGAAATTTGTTTTGGTTAAGATGCTTATGGACTCTGATAATTGACTGTTTGGTGGCAGTTTTGTATTGTTTAGTGTGAAGGAAGTGACTGGTGTGTGTGTGTTGTGTGTTTGCTGCAGATGAGCAGAGTTACATTCTGAGGGATGCCGAGGCAGAGGTGTTGTTTGGCTTCAGTCTGGAGGAGTCCCTGAAGAGAGCCAACAGCGCTCCACTCTTCAAGGTGCACCGAGAGCGACACACACAACCACCGCTACAGTAGTAGTAGTAACAGTAAATATTCATGCCCTCTGTTTGTGTGTGAGGAATGCTTTGTGTTCCTATCATTCACTCTGCATCTCTGTGGTGACGTAGGGCAAATACTTTTACCTCACCCCGGGGATCTGCCCCAGCCTCAGCACCATGAAGTCCATCCTGGAGAGCGCTGGAGGGAAGCTGCTGCCCAAACAGCCATCCTACAGGAAGATCATGGAGCATAAAATGAACAAGGTTGTTCAAAGAAAATGGCTTTCTTTAATCCGTTTGTCCACTGTTGAGTCTGTGCTCTGAAATGTAATTATAATCACACATCCTTTTATTGCAGAACCTTCCAGAGATTATCCTTATTTCCTGTGACAATGACCTCCACCTCTGTAGAGAATACTTTATGAAAAACATTGGTAAGGCTCACACACTCAGTACACACACTCAAGCTCAGGCAGCAGCCTTAACTTTTTGTGCAGCCTTCACAGTTTCTCCCACATGCTTCCGAAGAGATGACTGCTCCTTTAAGACCAGAGTAATTATAGTAGTGGTGACCCAAGCTGCTGCTTGTTAAAAATCAATAGTTTTTTATGACGTTATTGATGATATTCCAATAATGTGTGTATGATTTCTTAAAATTCAGCGTTTTTATTTCCACGTTGGGATGTGCATCTCCTAACAACAGTAAAGGAGTAGAAAGGTATCCCAGACGAGTGCTCTGATGATTCCTCTGCTGCCTCTCTTCTGCAGATGTCCACAACGCCGAGTTCATCTTGACAGGTGTTCTCACCCAGAAACTCAACTACGACTCATATCCTTTTATAACGAGAAGGCTTCGTATTTTTTTTGAAACCTCTTACCTTGTCGAATGCTCGTTGCAACGTCTAGCTTTCTTAGGACAAGATCACACAGGATGTGGTTTCTACCTCTCACCTGTCACACTTTTTCACAGTGCCTCACTTTTTGTTGTACACACACACACACACACACACACACACACACACACACACACACACACACACACACACACACACACACACACACACACACACACACACACACACACACACACACACACACCCAGCAGCTCAGTCTATAATCCACAGGTACTGTCAAGTTGAATGCAGTTGGCAGTATTGATGCAGATAATGGTGAAATTTCCTGAAATTGCATCTTGTTTGTGTTGTGCTTCCGGCTCTATTAGTTGTGTTGTTTCTGTGAGTGATGTTTGCTGTGTGCTGTGAGTCGCTTTCCTTGACAGTCACACGTATAAGTTCACTTGATGGCGAAGCTGCGACAAGACCCAGAGCGAAGACGAGAAAGAAAGAAAGAAGGAAGGAAAGAAGGATGGAAGGCACCTGTGTACAGTCGAGCCACACTAACTTTTCTATGTTTTTATTTCTGTGCATAGATTCTCCAGTCATTTTCTAGCGTTTTGTTACCAGTTTGAGAATAAATAAATGGATGTTATTTTTGTGAAATTATTGCTTAAATTATGGAGGACTTTTGACTGTTTTCCTGTTGTTCAAATAGAATGTGTAAAAGCTTCAGCTCATCCACGCTGCTTTTTGGAATAAAAACGTTATATTTGTTTGTGAAGAACTGTCTGCTTGTTTGTGTGAGGCCAGAGATGAGTTCATCTCCGTTAACTCTGCTTTTTTAGGTGTCGTGGGTGTCTCGAGCCTTTGAAATAAAACCTTAGGAGACTAAAAAGACTAAATGGTTGGCAGTAATGAGATGCTTGTCCTCCCCGATGACCTATTCACAGGTCAAACCGTCATCTCCCGCTCGTGCTCATAGAGACGCAGAACAAAAGCTCTGTTTCTCCCGTCGAGCCTCTTAAAGCTTTCCTGGTTGTTCTCCCAGGTGTTTTTTTTTCTCGGGTAATTCCTGATAGATTTGATTTAATTAACTAGTAATGAGGGTCTGGGGTAGTTACTGGTGAAGCTCTAATTGCTGGCTGTCAGACTGATCGCCCCAGGTCATGTTTGGCTGGGTGGGTGTGTGCAGCATCGCCTGTGGTGCTGCCCTCGAAACTGCAGACACAAAACTGAATTAGACACATCCTGAGCCAAGGTCATGTGCTATATATTCACGTGTGCGTGTTTGTCACCTTCACTTCAACACACTGGATGACTATAACAAGGAGTTTTGAAGATCACTACAAGATCCAGGGGTAAAACACTAACGGCGTTCGCAACCTTTAAACTTTTTTTTTTTTTTACAAACCAGCTACCAATATGTTCCACGTCTCAATCTTTACACCCTCATACAAATACACATGCTCTGAAGATAAACATGGAAGGAGTGCTTTTATGAAAGTGCTTGTGTGAGCTTTTATTTTAATTTACAAATCATGAATGGTAGATTGAAGTCCTTAAGGGGCTCAGTGAAGAGCGGTCAGCTCATAACAAGATATCTGTCAGACTACAGCCCTTTCTGTGTGGAAATTTGTACCAGCAGAGACCTTTATATGCAGTCTATGGCAGAGACAGACCCCTCACAACACTGCTGGGTACAAGCAGGTAAGATAATGGATTGAAATGTCTCATTTATATACTTATATTTCCTTTGTATACAAAGTCTGTTGATAGACAGTTGAAATCCTGGTCATACTGAGGGCCTTTTTTTGCCTCTTCCACAACGTTGTTACAGTAGGGTGACCACCTCACAAGGTCGAGTGTCCCCGATTTAGGAGATCAAAATATGGTCCCCTTAAGTTACAGTGCTGGTTGAGGGCTCCTTCTTTGTTTGAACCATTCACTGTTCCCACTGCTAAGGTGACCCACGCCCCAAAACCGAGTTTGAGAGTAGCACCTGTTCTTTGCGGGGCCGGGAACCCGCAATATCAGAGACTGGGGCGTGGTTAGTGAGAACGAGCGAAAACAAGTACGCCTTTTATCCCCTCGCTCTGCGAAAAAAGGTGAGAACGTGATGAAATGCTAAAGCTAAAGACGCTTAAGGAACACTGTAGGGATTTTAAATAAAGGACTGTTTTAAATGACAATGGTTGGGAGAGGAAAAATCTACTTTTTGATGTCCTGGACTAGGTCGTAGGGACAGGATACGTAATGACGTGGTTCTGGAGTAGTTCTATACTGGTTCGCGCTAGCACGAGCCCGGAACCAGCACTGGGACTGCATGCTCTACCTGTGAATGTGTGGGCTTTCTCTGATACTCTGGTTTCCTCCCACAGTCCAGAGACATGTATGTTAGGCTGTCAGGATGGATTAGCAACCTGCCCAGGTCGCATTCCTTTCATCTAATGCAAGACAGAGAAATATAGGTTGGTAGGATAATCAATTACCAGAACACCAGCAATGTGTACTGGGAATGCACACAATAAGAATCCAGTAAAGTCACAATATAAGTCATATAAAAGTGAGCTTTATGAGGTAATTGAAATCACTGCAGCATCAGCACTGTTAAAAGCAGCTGATTTTTCCCAGGTGTCCTGTTTTCTGGTGGCTGGTGTAATGTTTATAATGTCATCACAAAATGAATAAAGAAATCTGAATAAAACATCTCTGAGCTCGGTGAACACGCACATGCGCACGCGCACGCACACACAATTTGGGCGATTCTAATTAATTTTAATTAGAAATGCAAATAAGGAGCGACATCTTTGATTAAAGTGCAGCCAGGCTCCTTGTTGGTTTACGATGTTCTCTTCTGTCACACCCCGATTGTGCACAGAAGGAGGAAAAAAAGTATTCAGAGACACAAAATGTTGTAATTAATGTAGAAATGCTACATGTGAGATATTTCTAATTAGTCCCATGTCCCTCCCTCTGTTGCATCAGACGCACGCTTGGCCTGCCAACCATCCTGTGTTCCACAAGATGCGGAGCAATTACAGACTAATTAAACAGAACAAGGCGCTGGGATTCATCTGGCCCTGTAATTTACATATGAACTCATTTGCATATAATGGAAATAATGACTAATAATGTAGTCAATTACAGGGCTGGGTTGTCATTAATTTTTAGTGGGGGCAGGAGGGGCTAAAATAGGTTTGTAGGAAACTATATTTTAAGTCACGGAAGAAGCAGAAAGAATTTATTTATTTGATAATTTGTTTTACTTTTGTTCAGTGACAGCTGCAGGTGCTTCAGCCAGGATGGCAGCAGGTGAGCTTTGCTTTGTACCTGGGGCGACTGCGACTCAGAAGCAGCAGGGTCGTCCAATTATTTGAAGGTCAGCGGTTCAGTCCCAGCCCGCATGTCGAAGTATCCTCTGGCAAGATACTGAGCCCCAACCTGTCCACGATGCTGTGTCATCAGAGTAGGGATGGCCGCGCTGACCGACTATAAAGGCCAGCCTCCACCACCAATGAGTGAATGGGTAAATGTGATTCAGCCTGTCCGTGAAGCTAGACAGGCTAGTCATCATAACTGAGAAGTTATGATGACTAGAAAAGCACAATGTATCTTTAACTGTACATAAAAAAATGTACTTCAATTAATCAGAGTGCGGGGATGGATCTGCTATGCTTTTACTTTTATTATATATTTAACATGACCTAATGCTCAGGTGTTCATACTAATCCACAAAATGTAAGGGTAGAGCATAACAGCATAACAGAGACAATAACTCAATGTGTTATTCTTACATTGTTGTTACATTAAGAACAACCCCTTTTCTCTGTTTTGTATTAAGATAGTTGGACACCGTCATAAAAATGTCAGTGTGTGGTAAAGCGCTACAAATGTGAGATCAAATTAACAATGATGACAATCTTCAACAGGCCAAAACAGAGGCCTTTTTATGATATAAACCAGAACGACAAGAACAGAAGCTCTTTCCCTCTAGAAGCCCTTTATTCATTTTCAAACTGCACGGGAAGACAAAAGTGATTCAGAGCAGTAAGAAATCAAGAAGTTTCAACCTGACAGAGAAACTGTTCAAGACATGCACAGGTTCAGATTTTAGCAAGATAACAGAACAACACCAAGAAATATAAAGGACTAACATATATTTTCCCAAAGGGAAATTCATATCTGTAAATGTATTGATACTCAACGTTCATAAGGTTTCTTCGTACAGGGAGCACAGAAACAGGTCCAAAAAGCACCGTCAAAACAAAGAGGATGTAAAACACGTTTTAGGATATAATCTTAGCATTTACCCAGGGTCAGATGAGAAGATACAGTATAACAGTATAACAGCCCAGTATAACAGCCCAGTATGACAGATATCAGTGAATGTGTGTAACCAAAATGTGAATGTCGCTGCAGGCTCTGTAATAGCCCAGTGAATAAAAGCAGGCCATACCATGTATATCAGAATTGTTGTAGTTATGATGCAGTTATACTTGTTTTTTCTTGCTGAGATACAATATTTGGACCTGGTGGAACGAGGTCGATACTGTTGGGATCGGGAACCTTTTTACAGCTTTGGGCCACCAGATGGTGCCATGGTATCAGGCCCTTATAACACTGGTCAGCTACAAAGAAGGGAAGGTAATAGTTGGATGAATGGCTGCTTTGAGAGGCCCATAGCATTGTGGTATTGGGAGGGAATGGGTATTTTAAACCCTTAACAGAGTAAACAGTGTAAATGTATTTTTGCTGAAGTTGTCTATGGACTGATGTTCATCTTCTCATCTGACGCTGACTGACAGATTTCTCAGAAAAGCATAGTATTCCTTTTTCTGATGGATTTAGCCAGGCAGTATGTCTGAAGGAGTCATTGATAATGAATTAACTCAAGTTTGAAGACTTAAAGAAACAAACACCAAGTTCTTTGTTTTTGGCAACTGTTACTTTAAACAGCAAATGGACAATGTTCTTCATAAGCACAATATTCAATAGTTTGTATGTCTAATAAACCTGTATGTCAATATTATACTATAAACACAGACTTGATCACACTAATAATAATAATAACAATAATAATAATGTGAAAACTCCTCTGTGGAAGAACTCTTCTCATCTGTACTGTATACGTTTTGTACACAAGTCTACCTGAACAATGTCTCTCCTCTCTTCCATTTAAGTAGCTTAGAAAAATATTTGCAGTTATCTGAGGGTTACAAGTGGAGGTCTGGTCGCCTGGATCTATTGCTGGTTTGTGATTCTTTACAAAACCGCTCACAAAGAGAACTAGAGTTCAAGCAGTACCAAAGCTCAGTTCAAACAATTGACCCATGAAATCTGCATTTTTTTTTACATAAACACATTGCAGGGACAACGTGACTCAGTCACCCCTGAACAACAGAGAATGCACAGCACACATAAACAAATCTAAGCTATATTTTCTAATCTCCTTGATTCTGTTGTGGTAGTGAGTGTCCTGCCTCCCTGAATGCTGAATTCAGGACTGTGGCAATGTTACACACACACAGCCCATCTTCTCAAATGGTTTAATGTCATGATTCACGTCACTCACAACACAAAAACCACAAGGTCACTAATCTTGTTGTGCTAAGAATTATAGACAATATGAATTCTGACACTTTTTCCTCCCAAAATTAGTGGTTTAATTTAATTGAAAATGTTAATTACAATATACTGTTAATTAATAAAGAATTCATCAAGATATGTGAGTAGATTGAAACGTTAACATTTCTAATGGACTCATCTCACTGTAATACAGTGTATGACCAAAGAGAATAATCTACATAACACTAAATAACATGTTATTGGTTAGGTTAATACTATTAGCACTGAAAAGAGAATTAGATATCAGGCCAAATGTATAATTTAATGTTGTCCTAACCAGGGCCTAAATGTAGGGTCTTGGACTTGGCATCCTACTTGACTTCTTCCGAGTCAAGTGAACTGAGAAAGGTATAGATCCAGAGACACAGGTCCAGATATGGCACAAAGTGACAAAATAAAGGCCTAAATAAAGAAAAAGAACCTCTTATAAAAGAAAACAAGTCCTCCAGGAGTGAAAATGGCAATTTGGATGACGTAAACCAAGCACAAAGCTTTAACACAGAAAATCTTATGTTAAAAAAAGGAAAATAAACCATCTAAGAACATTAGTCCAAAGAAAAAATAGAAAAATCAAAGACAGTGAGTGTGGCCAGTCTAAACTGAGACACAGTGGACTTCTTTGCTCAAAACCAGCTCAAAAATGTCAAAGAGTAAACATCACACAATATTGCTAAAAAAATTCACAGTGCGATTAACTACTTTCTCCACTCAGATAGTAATGCCACCCCTCAGTTTGGTCCTCACCCACTGACCATCATGTCTGTACGTGACATCACGCCACATGCTGTGACCCAGTTACGCGGCTGCGCGTCTTACTGTGGCGCAGAGAACCTGGGTCTGCTCCCGACGTCTGGAGACTCATCCCACTCACCAGGGTGGGGAGGAGGGACGAGGCGGCCGGGGATGGAGGGGTGGAGGAGGAGGAGGAGGTGGGAGACCGGGTGGAAGAGGTAGAGGAGGAGGGTGAAGATGATGAGGAAGATGATGTAGAAGTGCTACTGTGTTGGGAGGCGGAGGAGGAGGCGGTGGAGGCCGAGGTGGGGGTTGTATTCTGGCAGGATGAGGGAAGGAGGTGGGTCAGGGTCAGAGACGGGGTGGAACGCAGGGGGTCTGATGGAGAAACTGAAGCGAGGGAACACAAGGACACCTTCTGCCCAGAGCTCTGGGTGGTGGAAGCATGTGGAGGCCATTTGGCAGAGGTGGTTGAAGGAGGAGACTGAGCAGTAGGTCGGCCAGAGGAGGCTTGGAAGCCGTTAGTGGAGTCCGGGAGGTGAGGAGTGGGCAGAGAGGATGATGGGGGCTTCCCAGGAATATGGCACAAAGCTGGGATCTCACATGGAGCAGTGACAGAGTGGTTGCTGCCCCCTGCTGTTTCACTGCCACTGCTATTATCCTGCAGAGAGACACCAGGGAACGCAGTCATTTTGGGGTCATTATCATTTGTTTTTGGGTGAAAATGCAAAAAATTGATCAATTATGTGCTCTGGGTTATGAGACATGGGCATGCACACTAAAAGATTTTTCATTTTGAATTCATGATGAAATCACATCGCCAGCTATTGGTGGTGAGAGGTGTGAGAAAGGTTAAAAATGTTCTCTAAACAATATTTAGTATTAATTTTTTCATCACTTTTTCTGTGACAGCTCAGCTGTGTGCTGAAAAATGTGTGCTGTTGTGCTGAGTTTGTTGACTTTTCATTCAGTGAAAGTCATTTACTTAGCTGTGCCAGAAAGATCCTGCTTAGCTCCATAACTATTCAGTTGACCGTAGAATTCAGCTTTGTTTGTTTGTCCTTTATTTCCAGTCCACCAGGCAGTTTCCCCCAGTTTTGAAGAAGGAGATCAGTACTAAACATACCTGCAGCTCTGTCATGAATGTTTGGTTCCCCTCCTCTCCTTCCCTGTTGGCCGGGGCCACAGCAGGTGTAGAGGTGAAACCAGCCGGAGGTACACGTAGCTGAGGTTTGGGTTTTACCTCTGGTGGTCGTCTGGGAGGTTTAGGCTGGGGAAGCACAAATGGCTCATCAACTAGTCTGATCTACTTTTTTTGAAGTTTTACAACTTTGTGGAATTTTTGGTAGTGTAAGGCACAAACGGTTAAGCAGCCAAGCTTAAACTTAAATGTGAACTAAAAAAAAACATAATAGCATGGTAGGTTCCATACCTGTGCTCCAATGGGCTCTTTCCTTCCAGACCCTCCACCTCCAATACCTGGGCTAGGCGCATGTGACCTAGCAGTAAACAGTAAACACCAGTTTTTTGTGAGAATGTGGCACTACTATTACTACTTAGTGTTACGACTATTATGTCAATAAATTGATGAACTGACCTTTGTTGAGATGGAACAGTAGGATTACTCTTCTCCTCCTGGTCCACATTGGGGGAGATTTGGTGTTTGTCCAACTGTGGAGGAGCTACCACATCAGAGTGGAGATGACTGTCATTTAGTATTCTAAACCTTGGATAAAATACTTTTCATATGCATGCATTGTGATACAAAGATGAAATTATGTGATCCAGCCTTGGCAGTAAACGGCCGTAGGTGGCTTTGGTATGTACATGTCAAACAGTGCAGCTTTACTTGCAAACATGGTAAACAAGTCAAACAATCCATCCAGCCGGGCTACAAACAATACCTTATTTGGAAAATTTTAGGCCAATACTGAAATCACAAAAATAAGTGCCTTTTCATGAGCAGTGTTCAAGTTGATATAAGATTATGCAGTAATGCAGAAATCTGTTGAGTAATACTAGAACAATGACAAAAAGAACAAGAATGAGAGGTTCAGGAGTTGCATTGTGAATGGACCTGCCCACCTTCAAGAGTCAGATTTATTGATGCATCCTGCTCAGACACTGAGGCAGTGGATGTTTCCTGTCCTAAAACAGAGTCAGATGGATCCGTCCTGGGATCCAACTCTTTCCATCCAGATGTCTTCAGGCCAGCCTGGGCCTCTGGTAGGACCTGGTCAACATGTTTGTTGGCGATGGGACGAGACTGACTGCAATTAGTGTGGGCTGGCAAGGTAGCCTGGCTGGTTAGGGAGTGGTTCATATCACTGCTTTCCATACTCTGACTGCACTCTGGAGTTTGTGTCTTTGTAGCCTGCAGAAGACACACACACAAAATGACATATATTTATGTCTATTGGGGTATGAATGGGGCTGCAGCTCCACCTATGGATATCCATAGTTAGCCATAAAGAAATTGAGTTGTGAACAAATGAACTTGTAGGAACTTGCACTTTGACTTCTCATTTGAATGGTAAGTCTAGATGCCACTTAGTGACTCTTTATGCCTTAAAAACATGTATTGGTCCTGAGGCAATGGATATTATGCATTTCCACCTGGCAACCTGATGGAGGAGGTTGAGCCTATCATACTGACCTCAGGCTGATTCTCAGAGACAGAGGACATGGGCGCAGAGGTGGAGGGTGGACGCTGCATTGTGGGGCACCTTGTGCTCTTTTCCATGTCCTTTAGAGGCTCCGCCAGGGCTTTGGAGGTTGACTCTGCCACAGACCTGTTTATAAAAGGGACAGTAACATCACATCAGGATATGTCCCTTCAAAACATGACTGTTCTGAGTAAGGTTCACTCATGAGAACAAAGTGCAGGCAGACAATGGGGGTCATTGACCCAGAAGGAACATCATAATAGAAGAGGATTGGTGTAACCTTATCATAACCTTGGTGTCACCAGGCATCATAACAGACGATGCCTGAATAGACAGTGTCAGGCAAGTGATGTCTATATATATATATATGTATATATATATAGTCAGTGAAGGACATGGACTATGTGGGTGTTCTTTATGTTAAGAGGTTATCTTTATGTTCTTTAGAGGGTCATTGAATAGTTACTGTACCTGCGGAGAGAGATAATGGCTTCTGTCAGAGCTTTAACCCTCTTTAACATGGAGTCCATCCTGTGAGGCCCCTCCTTCAGGAAACGCACAGCCTCCACCTCCTGCCTCAAAAGTGTGCACATCTTAGCTTGCAGCTCTGTAAACTCACCTAGAAGAAACCCAAAGGTAGAGACCTCAGTGACCTGGAAACCCTATTTAATGATTTTTAGCACACGTGAGCATTACTGTAATGAGGCAGCTCAGTTACTCAGTGGGTAATAAGAAACTGAATGAAGCAATGCATAAATATCTGAACTTACAGTTACGCAACTTTGAAGAGGATGCTGTCCCTGCTGCATCTGAAGCTTGCATAACATTTTCTTACATAGCGACAAAATTCTCCTGGCTTGTTAAGTTCTTGTTAAGTTCCCATTAGTATACTATGTAACTTCACTGGATTCTGAACTCTAAATGATGATATTCAATCTTTCAACTTCTGAACTGATATTACTCCTGACTGGACTCATGGGGGTCCCTCTAGGGTCTCAGATACAGCTCATACAGCAAAGGAATACAGTCTTGGACAGGCTGCCATTCCATCGCTGTCCATCCCACATCTTGATACAACTCTGACCTTTAAGGACAGCCACTGCTTCCCCTACTCTCTGCAGGTTTACTGCCCCCTCCTCCACGTCTCTCAGCGTGACTGACAAGTGGCCTGGGCACGAGGCAGAGTTTCTTTGCCAGCAGTCCACGTTGTCCTCCAGTTGACTGAAAGGTAAAAAAAAAAAGCACACAGAGCATTTAACATGCAAGTATAACAGTAAGCTGTTGTTACCTTCTGTAGACAAAGGGTGGCAGGAAAGAGCACACAGACTATATTACATTGTTACAGTGGTTACAGATAATGACGCTTTGGACACATATTACAGTGTCCTTTTCAGCTATCTCCCAAAATAGAGTATAGCATTCAGCTATAAATACCTAAAACGTGTGTTAGAGAAGCTACTGTTTTGTCGATGTGTTGATATTTTGTTAATGATGTATGTAATTTGGATTGATGTGTGCTGGGATAATTGGATGACACAAAGTCTTAAAATCATGCTCATTATACTTGATTAATGGCAGGCTTCCATTTGCACAGAGTCATCTGTGCAATGAAGTCAGTGTGGAACTCGCTAACATGAGAATGCGTTCTGATGTCTCTGGAAGGCCATGTCATACTACATCAAATCATTTCCCATCCCCATGGCTCTATTTTTAACAATATGTTTCTTTGGATTTTCTCTCTGCCCCAAGATGTTGCCGTGCCGTGTCTTGCACGCCGCCAATGATTTTGGTTTAGCGGGATGATGTCATCAGAGTGGTGTTATGTACATGAGTGAGTGTGTTAATGGTGAAAAGGCCAAATCACCACTTCTGGGTTCACAGCCACTCATGGGAGATCCAATCTGAGACAACGGACAGTTTGCAGTTTTCCACGGAACTGATTTGTGACTGTGCACGACCAAACAAAGTAAGAAGTGAAGTATTTACAGTGCAGTAGAACAACCTATTTTGTAGGTTGTTCTACTTACTACCAAATGCTAAAATGCCCGTGGCAGATCCTTTAGTGATTGCTTAATTACATTATCACTCGAGAGGACTGGTTACATTAATCCTGTTATATATCAGGGTTTGTTTTGCCTTATGCGTTACATTCTCCTATTTTGTCCCTTAGTCTTTGGTCTTTGTTCCCTAGTTTTATAACAACCTAATTTGGTGTTGTTTTGTTTTGTGTGTTGTGAACCACTAGTTAATTTTGCTGTTGTAGCGATTGCTCATTTGAGATGTTTATTGAATTGCGTATGAAAGCATCACTAGGACTAGGTCTAGGGCATCAAGAACTCTTGACTGAAGGACTTTCCTATGTTTTCTTTTTTTCCATCCACTCTCTGTAAACCCTAGAAATGGCTGTGTGGGAAAATTACTCAAAGTCACTCAAATCAGATTTGCCATTCTTATGCTCAGTGAGCTTGAACTTGAGCAGTACATCCTGACCATATCTACATGCCTGAATGCACTGGGCTTTCTGCCATATGACTGGTGAGTCATTTTAATTCCCATATCACCCCTGCAAATGGAAAGTTGGATACTCTGTCCGTTATCACCAGGTTGATTGCATAGTTCCTTTAAGGAGAAGTGGCTGATAAGTGTTTGCATAATTTACAATTTCTTTGCTTTGCTAGTTCTCTTAAGAAACCTTTTCATCAAAACTGACCTGAGTTGTTGAAGTATTCTCTCCTCTGCTGCCAGGTAGTGAAGCCTCCCCTCCTCCATCTCGACTGTTTTTCTGGATGCAGCCGCTTCAGACTGAGCCAGATGAGTACACATCAGCACCACCAGCTCGTCACCTGCCATCCGTAACATTGAGCTCACACTGTTCTGATTCAACAGCTGGGAGACAGGAAACAGGACTAGGATTAGGCAACTGTCTTCCAAATGTTAAGTCGACAAAGACATCGGTGAGTAGAAAACAGACCAAAAATTGTATTTTAAGCAAGATCTGTGTATCTTTAGTAGATCTGAAGTTCTATTAGATTCAGCACCCAGAAAGAGGACCTGTCTCAGATCTTAAAATATCTTGTTAAATCTGTGAATTGTTCACAGTCATCATTAGGAAAGACCATATGAATTGACGTCAAACCTTTCGAAGCACTTCAGTGTATCAACACATTTTTACTATAAAGCTAGAATTTGTACTATACCACGGCATAATTGATGCTCCTTTCATGATTGTTATGAACTGATTGATTCGATCAGGGTTTAAATGTTCAGGTACCTGCAGGCGCCTCAGGTGACTGAGTTGCAGTCGCAGCTCGTTCACTTTTCTCTGCGCCGACATCAAGCTCTGCTGCAGCTGCCGGTCACGGGGAGACACCGGGAGAGCCAGGGTGGTGCAGGTGAAGCTGTCTTCCACAGCGGTGAGACTGTGAGGCTTGGATGATATGCCTTCAAGTAAAGGTGATTTTTTAAGGTTAGCACTATGTATAAAGCAAAGAAACAGTGATCTTGGTTGTAGGCAGAGATAGGAAATATGTATTTAACAGATATAAAAAATAAATCTCACCAGATCTGTTGACAAAGGGTCTGTGTCCAGCCATTGCACTGAAAAGATACTCAGTTAGTTATGCACCATCAAAATGTATACTGGACTTATTATTCAGATATGTCTGTTGAGCATGTTGCATAGAATTTTCTTGCTGGCTACGCTTCACTAGACCCCGTTTTGCGACTAATGAAAATCATTTTATGGGTGTTACACTGGCCTTGATGGCTTCTCAGAGGCATTTAATTCTCAGGGATTGGAATTTGAATGAGAAAATGTTAATTAGTTAGTTTTAAAACCTCTTACTTTCTCAGAGCAACGTTCAAACCTGAGATATATTTGTATTGTGTGGATGTCAGTCTGCTCTTATGATTTTTTTTACCTTAGGCTCAGCAAAAAAAAAACAAAAAAACAAAATGCAGTTTGCTGCAGGGATTGTAGCAGATGCTACTGACCTGTCAGGATCCTTGATTCCTGGGGCCATAACCACAGCATGGTGCACAAGTTCTGTCAGATTAGCGATCTGCTCCTCGATGGCTTTCATTCTCTCACTGGAAAATATATGTTGATCACATAATGCTGACAATAATGGTTGTAAAACACCCAAATTAAATTTAAAATTACGTTTCGATAGTACCCAGTAGTTTTAATTGGTGTGTGTACCTATGGAGAGAGTGAGTCTGGTGGTCCATAGCAGCGTGGCACTGCTGCAGCTGCCCTCCAATCCCAGCATCCCCACCGCACTGGGAGGAGGTGAGAAAAACGCCGCCTCTGTCCTGCATGGAAGAGCAGTAGGACTCAGGGTAACATGGTCCTCCTTCACTTCGCAGTACCAGGGCCGTGCTCTTACTGTTGGCAGCATCCTCATCTGTTACATGCACACACAGACAGACTATCAGACACACAAAGCCCTTTACCAACAACATGGTTCAAGTGCCCGTTCCATGCTGGTGAAGGTGCCGGTTTGGAGCAACTTGCAAACCAGTAGAGAACCAGTTGTTTTTCCATGTTTCCATCTATGTTATTGTATATGTCAGTTATGTTGCTGCTGGTCTGTTATTTTGACCACTATACTATTTGTTTTCATTGGGGACAATAACCCTGCCCCCTCTGTCGTGGCTCGTGATTATTCCTGGCCCAACAAAAAAGTTTATTCAGGGCCAGAGCCAGTTCATTAGCGGTGAAAATAGAGGGAACAACTCTGAACTAAACACTAGCCCCAGATCAGCACTGGAACCTCATCAGTGGAATATGGAACACATATATCTACAATCTGTGGTTGTTGCGACTGTCCAGAAGTCTCTGCGAGGTCATCTAAAGTGGAACTGGAGCCACCATGTTGGGCATAGATCCTAGAAAAAAGACTGCAAAAAATGTATATCTTGAGATCTTGAGATTTACACAACTATTGAGGTATTCATTCAATCTATTGATTGTCAGGCTTTGGCTGTCATTGCTACCACCCTCAAGAGGTCTTCCGGGGATATCCATCTGAGAGGAGACCCCAGGGCAGAGCTGAAATATA
This sequence comes from Karalla daura, assembly GCA_029224185.1. NCBI lineage: Eukaryota > Metazoa > Chordata > Actinopteri > Chaetodontiformes > Leiognathidae > Karalla > Karalla daura. The sequence goes on from CM055197.1 coordinate 9,512,684, forward strand.
CTCAGGCCTGGAAATGTAACAGGAATCTCTCACAAAATGAATATGAATTGATATGAACATTGATAACACATAGCTGAGAACAGGGCAATTGTCTCACCAGGCATGATGTCTCTCCTCTCCAATATGGAACAACTGTTGGTACAGATCAAGCTGGGCCGCCTGGTTCCTGATTGGCGATCCCATGGTAAGGTGGAATTGCCTTGATCCGCCAGCCCTGTTACCCCTCTTGTACTCCTTCCACCGTACGCCATCCTAGAAGGAGAGGATGGCATGGAGCGAACCATAGGAGGGGACATGGAGCCCTGCAGGCCGTGCCGGGTCCCGCGGTTGGATGATGACATGGTGTGGAGTGTACTCTGACTTCCATACAACACTTCTTTGGAGAGCTACAATATGGAAAGAGAAAAAAAAAGTCTGAAATGATTGTTTATAAGACGTGTGTCTAGGGAACAACAAGAAGGATCTGGGCTCAGCTGGAAGCCTTTCTCTACTTTCCACCCACAGTCAGAAAACATGCATATCTTGGTTTATTGTAAACTCTAAATTGGCCCAAGGTGTGAGTATGAGAGTGAGTGTTGTGTGGGTGCAATGTGATGGACAGGTGACCAGTCCAGGGTGTACACATCACTGTAGAAAGTTTTTAAGGTAAAGGATGGATGGGACTTTCTGGACACTTTCTGTGACATATTTGTGGCATTGTCTGTGCATCACAGCAATAACTGACCATCTAGTTTTTGTCTCTGCAATCTTGTCAATATCTGTTATTCCAGACCAATCCCCGCATGGTTACACTGTACAGCACCATGAGCAAACGTCACCTGTTTGGTCGCGCCCTCTTGGTTTCCCATGATTAAAGCAACATGTTGAGGGTATTTATTTTTCAGGTGGTCCCGGCACATCTCCTTCTTCCTGTCTATCAAGCGCTGTATCATCAGGCTGTCCAGCTGTCTGTCTGCGCTGCTGGTATTGGAGGCAGCTGCACAGCTGCGACGGGCCGTGTTGGGGGAACATGGAGCAGTGCGACAGGAGGAGAGCTCCGGGTCACACAACAGGCTGCTGTTGATGTGCTGTTTCCTCTGCAGCAGACGCTCAGTGCTGCTATCGACTGCAGAGGCGACTCCAGGGGTGGAGTTTCCCAGACCTGGTTGGGACTGTTTGGAAAGCGAAAGATCTGGAAAGCAAGATGAGCATAAAAGCAAAAGATTAAGGAGAGATGAAAGAGAGGAGCATATAGGACCATAACAAAAACATGGAAGAGCAATTTTATGTCTCGATGAAATGTTGATGCCAATAATTTTCTGCTCTGATGCATGAATAATAAATAATGCATGAATTAAATACAACAACAATAATAATATTGGCAGTAGGGGTAGTAACATGGATAAAAAGATATCTGTGGCAGTCAAGACAACTTTAAATTCAGCTAAATCTTAATGAGATTTTGTGACCAGACCAGTATCACTTTTGTAATATATATATACTATAATAATAATAATATAATAATATATATACATGACAATCAAAAATGATATCTCAGACAATGAACTGTGATAAGATTACAATTACAACAGTCATGCCAACTGAGATGGTTGTTAAGTCATGCATCCTTATTTGTCGTTTCTTTCATTTCAATGTAATTACATATTTTCATTTACTCATTCTACTCTTCGTGAATAGAGAACATAAATGTAAAAAAAGCCTCTAGCCTCTCTAGCATTTAGAATTTAGGAGACAAGATAAGATGACGAAAGAGCGGCAGCCTGGTTCTCGCTCCTCCCCCTCACCCCCTCCTCTCTCTGACAAAGCAGATCTGATGGATCTAGTTCAGTGGAGTTCTAGAGGTAAATGTCAAACGTGACAGTGGTGGTCACTGAGCAAGGCAGTCAGTATATTAGCCAGTCAGTTAGCAGGGCAGCACACACATATCTAACTGAGCGAGCTGTAACCTGTAATGCAACTTAATTTTGACTAATTTATCTTTATTCAAGTTCATGTTTTCTCACAACAATTAGTCATAGTAGTTCTTTAATTTCTCCTCCACCCGACATATTTCCCAATCATGATATCTATCTATTGTTTTCATTATACAGTTGTATCCCGTAAGGCATAAAACTGACTTGTGTTCCCACAGTGTTGATTAAAAATGTCCCAGTCTTAAAAAAAAAAAAAATCATTGTTTCCCAATTTTAGGTTACATCTATTTCCTTCAACTCATGTTAGCAATGCAACACCATTAGTAAATAATGAACACTTCGAACTACACATGAAATTTACACAAATCTCAGCTGCTGTCTCTAGCTCCTGCAGTATGAGTATGCCATTCAGTAGCCTTCTTTTTTTTCTTTTTTTTTTGGTGTGTCAGCAACATTCCTGTGTTTTTTTTCCTGGCTCTCCTGACGGCTCTGCTGACACCAGCCTGGAGCTCAGATCTCCCACCTGTCCTGTCCTGTAGTACACATCAGGCGTCACACTCTAGTCTTGAGCCGCAGTCATGTTGCCATACTTCAGGGTGGGATCCCACCTTTGCCACCAGCCTCTAGGTTGACTTCTTCTGCCCTTGCTGCCACGCCCTTGATCACCCTATATCTAGCTCAGCCGTCCGGTCTGCGGGTCATCCGCAGACCTGCTTCACCCTGCAGCTCTGCTCTCATTTTGTCCATCTTATTTAGATGTCCTATGCTCCCTGCTCCTGAATAATTGATCTATTTGTAATACGCAGTTTACAGTGTTGGGAGTTACGCATTACAAATACATCCCAGTCACAGTAATACATGATACTTTTCTGTAACAAAAGACTAGAACCTCATCAATTCACAGTACAGCATAGCATTTAACCATGTTGAGCAAGTTACTATTCAAAGGCACTGCTTCCAAAACTGTTTGTCATACAGCTGCTCCTGAGGCTGTTTCTATATGTGTCACACTAACAGCAAACACTGAGGTTAGACCAACATGGCCAATGCTGCTTCATCCTGCTTTCATTCATCATTTACTGACGTCTCATTGTCTGTTTTTCAACTTGCTTTGCGTACATAAAGTAGAGATTTCAAGATACCAAGATACATATTGTTCTAGAGAACTATTGACTATAAAATTTGCGATGTTATTCATTTGTTATATCACCCCACACAATTAGATGATAGTATCATAATTCAGTTGCCCAAATCATTTGCAGATGTCTGTTTTTTTTTTTTATGCCTATAGCAACACAGTTCTGGAACCACCAATTAAATAAACTCTAGCTACATGTAAATACGCAAGATATTTGACTATAATTATCTTTTTGTTAACATATAGTCATCCCCAAGACACACCAGCCATATTTCAAATAATTTAGTATATAATTTCTAATATTTTCTTTTTTGGCAACGTGTCAATCATAGGCTCCTGATGATGAGCCGAGAAAATGTCAGCGTCTGTCAGTGTCTGTCAGTATCGAATGTCACGCCACTTTGACTGATAGAGAGACAGTACAGGGAGAGGAGAGGCTACAGTCACAGCTGTGACCTGTACTGTATGTATATAACCCTGTGTTATCATGATGGCTGTGACTTTGTTGCATGACGTGCATTTGTGCATCGGAGGACATAATCACACACAGAGAGAACTCGCCGAGTCACAGTCACAGCGCTGCGGCTGCTGCTACTCGAGTGGTATTGACAAGGACACATAGTTTAGGAGTGACAGCTGGACAGAGACAAGTCAGCCATGGGAAACATTATTTCTGCTTGTTAAACAAGCAGCACACACACACACACATACACACTCACACAGGGCTGTGTAGCCTGCAGCACGTGTAATTCCTGTAGATCAGTCCAAGTGTAGATCAAACCCTAAAGGAAAGTCTCCGGTGCTCTGTTTATTTTGAGGTTAGAGGCAAATCAGCCAAATGTTCTTCGACTGAACTTTTATTACTCATGTTGCGGAAAATCATTTTTTATTCATTCAGGCCGCTTCCTTCCTCTGGGACTCTTGTACCTACTGTCCTCCATCATTCTCCTTCCACAACGCTAGCAAAATGTTTAGACTAAGGAGCTGTTTACAAACCCTTGATCGAATGATGTTGTTTCCACTATTCCAAGTCACATTCCCTTCCATTTGTGCACTAAACATCAGTTTCCAAAGGATAAAACTTATGGAAATGAACTCACACTGCAGATGAAATAGGTAAAGGGTCTTTCACAGGGGTTGGTATTTCTTAAAAAGATGATTTAAAAAGGGGAAAAATGCAAACTCCAAACAGAAAGGCCTTCAGTCTGACTGGTTTTCTAACTGGAAACCTTCTTGCTGTGAGGGAAGAAGCTTAACCACTCACCCACTCTGTGCCCATAGCAGAAATCAAAAAAATTGGATTTGGGTCGCTGAAGTACCCCTTGACATTGACTTACATCAGCGAGCAAGCGACTGCATCATCACTGACATGTTCATTACCCTCTCCCTCTCTGCCCAACAGTGTCTCCACTGGTTGAAAATAATGAGGCCGGTTGTCTGACTTGATCTCGGAACTGTTTTGACTTTTTTTTTTTAGCTGTCGTCGCTGAGATAGGTTGTGATACCAATGACTCTTTAAGTTGTGGCCCTGACCTCTATCCTCTGCAGCTAAAATTGGTAGGGCTGGTCATGCTGGGGGAACTCTTTAAGTCCAGAGTAGGAAGAGTTTTTGTCATTGGAAATGTAGCTCTTATAAGCCATATAATTGTTGTAGATGTATGCATATGTGGAAGGGATACTAACTAACTAATGTGCATGTTTAAGCAAAAGAAATTACAAGGTGCTGAATTCAGGCATTGTGTTTCATTTTCAGTCATATGAATAGGGACACATCTTTATCAGTATTTAAAATGCAGAACAGGGTAGGATAGGGTATAGTAGAGAACAGGTCAGGATCGGAGTGGCTAGGGTAGGATATGATAGGACTGGACAGGACAAGACATGATAGGATCAGATAAAGGATGGGATTGGATTGGATAAAATGGGATGGCATAGGATTGGATAGGGTATGTATATGTTACCTGCTCTAACTGAAAAAAAACAACAAAACAATTGTGAAATTTTCACAAACAGTGAAATCTTTACAACTGTGAAATCTTTACAAAACCCCCACCTATACATTTTATCTTACACATTGGTCCTACTCATGGATTTTGATTGAGACATTAAGCCCAGACTGGTGGGATCTTTCCCAGCTGCAGGGCATTCATGTCATTTTTGTGTTTTAAAAAAATGCAGTGATCCTTTCCTAACCCCCCACAAAACTCCTACCACTCTTCCTTCAGCAAAATAAAGACAAAAACTCATGCTGTAGCTGTCAAGCAGATAATCCCTAAAACACCTTATCTGTAATCCTCAAACTTTCACTCTCCCTCCTTCAAAAGCTGAAAGATCTCACACCCCCAAATCAAAGTTTTATTAATCTTTACCAATAAAAGGTAGACCCAAACAAATGAAGATACTGGTGATCAACAGCAGACCTACTATAGTTCTTAAGGTCTGTGCAGAAATGAGCATAAGAATGAGAAAAACGACCTTATTATACTTTATCCCCGACAATAAATAATCATGTGCTCTTCCCATCCCCCTTGACAGCCCATGCACAGAGTTCAAGTTAAGATTTTCTCGTACATGGAGTGATACATTAACATATTACTTTTAGCTTCTGTTTATGCCATTATAGAAATGTCCTCAGAGAGTTATGATTCTTTTTGTGGATGGACACACAGCACAACACACACACACACACACTTTCGTTGCTGTAGGCTGTTTGACTCATTGATGCACAAGTCTGGAAAAGCTATATTAGTTGACTGCATCAAGGAGAGCAGGATTATTTCCGGTGAATAACAACAAGGTATATCCTGTGTGTCTCACAGTCTTTCTTTAGTTAGAGAAGCACACACATGACCTCGTACGCTCATGTAATGCTTAGACAAAGTAAATTGGAACATAGATTTGCATGCTTTAAACAACTCAACTTTCAGTTGAACGCGTTTTATCGTCACTGCCTTTTAAGAACATCTTCCATTCTGATAAATGTTTCATGTCTATACGTAAACAGTATTGCAGGGGTCTGCTGGAGCAAATCCAAACACGAATAGGGCGTAAAGAAGGAACACAACCTGGACAGGTTGGCAGTTCATCACAGGAAACACACACACACACAGCATTTGCCACTGATAAATCAGTGATCCATCACTGTTAAAGAATAAATTGAACAGTAAACTGCTTGGGATTAATGTTGCAACAAGAGACAAGATACAGACATTACCACAGTGGAAACACAGATTGAATCAAAAAACACACAAGAATTTCTATTAGAAGTATATGACAGAGACAAAATGTTGCACGATGTATGTGTGCACAATGGAAGTATGCACATGTTCTTGCACACTGCTGCATTTATCGTGGGGACGCGTGGTAAGATTCAACCTCACGCCAAGTCGCACCTCATCAGTGCAGCGTGTGTTTGCCCTGGATAATTGTTTAAGAGATCAAACTGAAGCGGTATCCGTTCAGACAGACAGAGACTTATAGTTAAATTAGACACAGGCCACAGAGTAGCGCTGTATAGGGCAGATAGCTGGAACGTCTCTGTACACACCTGTGTGTAGCATCATTTTGGCACAAGGTGGTTCTGCAACAAAACTGCACAATTGCACAAAGAGATTGCACAATGCTGGACTTTGAGGAGAGATGCATGTGAGGTATTTGTATACAGACCAAATAAAGTCTAAAACCAGCCATATGAATAAATATGTGACCGTTAAAGACTTTCTTTTAATAGCCCCACACTCTAGACATTAACATATACTATATATACAACATTATGAGACCATACTGAAGAAACAGCCAGAACACATCAGGAGTAGAAAATGGCGCTGCTGCCAATTTATGTGGAGAATTACCTTTGTATATTAGATTAGATTTGGTCTAACTTTGTAACTGCTTGTGTCACAGGTACAACAAAACAGAGTGCAGATTATATTAAACCAGAATAGAATAGATGTACAGAAGTGCAGTTACATATATGATATGGTATATAAAGAAGTGTGTGTGAACATGAGAGGCTTTTTAACTATACAATATGTACAGTAGTAGAGACTACAAATAGTAGAGTAGTAGAGATAATATTCTAATATTATTTGATAATATAATATTAAACACACAACTATCCACCACATCTACCATATTACAAAGTGGAAATGAAGAGGTGTGACAAAGTCACTGACACATTTCCTGCACACTTTAGAGAGTGACATAATAGCATCTTTTTTTTATTTGACAGCACCTAAAAACTTTCTTGGGATTTTGGAAAGCAATCTAAGAGCAAATTAATACTACACGTTGCTCTTATAGTCGCACAGAAGAAACCATGAATGGAGTGCATACAGTAGTTGAAGTAAAGTTACAAAGTGAGTGAGTGTGCTGTCTGTTGATTCAAAGAAAGTGGAAACGTACCTTTGCCATAGTTTCCAGTATGATGAGTGGGTTTGTCTTCCAGGGATGCAGGTTGGCTTTGAGAAAATCCATTTGCAGAGGTCTTGCTCTGGTTCTGAGTCTGGTTCTGGTTCTGGGCTAGTATGGGTCTCTGAACCAGTGTCCCCTCGCTGCCAGCCCTCATCAGCCTCTCTCCGATCCTCAGCATGCATGAACGGTTCTCCAGCAGCTTTTCTCTTGAGTTCTTGGACCTTGAAGATCCCGCCCGACCCATACTGTAGTACAAGCTGGACATCTTCCCCTCTTCCCCTACTACAGAGACGGCTGTTGGGATGATCCAGAGGTCGTAGGGGTCCCGGGTTTGTAGGTCCCTCTTTTCTTCTCTCTGATGACTTTCTGTGTCGCTCTCATCTCCCACTGATATCCCGTTGGTCTTCCTTGCTTCTTCTCCGTTTATGGTTTATTTCTGTATTTCTTTTCGTTTGTCCTCTTCTTTCCTCTCCAGTTGATCAGCGCGTCGTTCACACAGCATAACCCAGCTCACACTGCATTATACTCTGTGCTCCACTGTTCTTCTGTTGGTTCTGTGCTCCCTCTCTGAGTCTAAACTCTGATGGCAGAGCTCTCCATCTCCCCCACACACTCTCCTCCCTCCCTGCCATCTCCCATTTTTTCCCATCCCTCTCTCTTTCCCATGATGAAATCTATCTTTTCTGCTCTCGGATTCCGTCCTCTGCTCTCTGCTCTCTCCACTGTCCACCTCTTTTGACTCAGATGTGTTCGCTGTTCACGTGTGGGCTCCACTCTTGTCACTTTACATCATGCTAATCCATGGTGATGTCCCATGCCTTCCCATGATCTTAACCTAGAAACCGCCTTGCTTTCTTATCTATATTTTGCTACATCATTTTGTGTGAAACATTTTATCTTGCAGTTTGAGGTCAGCAGCTTCAGGGCTAGACATTATAGCGGCTGCACAGCAGAGTTAATGGAGTGGCCTCGGCTTAGTGTCATGTTCGGTCATTCACTTTCTTCATCCTAACAGTTAAACTGAGACGGCTGGATCCCCAGCATTCATTGGGCATAAAAAGGAAAGACACCATCTATTACTGGGCAATTATGAGTCTCCAATCAGCATAAATCATGCATCCTCATTCGGTTAGCCACCTCATGTTTCCTGTTTTTGGGGTTGTGTAGGATCATGTTGTTTTAGTTTCTCCTTCAAACTAAGTTTTCATACTTATATGAGCAGCGTTCTGCTGCCTTGGCCCAACCCCGGTGAGGTGAATTTACAACCCTCTGGTTGTGTCAACCGGCATGTTCCTATCTCATAGCTGCTTAAGTGCGAGGCATTATGTCACCTCCGAGAGCCGAGTCACTGCCCTGCGATGCTTGGACGTATTTGGGTTCATACGAGGCCAGCTGTCCTGAGGTCACATGTGTGACAGCTCATGGTGACATCATATCGCACGCTAAGCCACCATCATCGTCACAGTCTCTCTGATTATTAAAGTGACAAGTAGTATGCCGAGGATGACACACAGAGCGCATTATTAACCTGAAATATGCAGCACATAAGGCATCCAAACACGTCAGGCCCCGTTCACGCAACGTTTTATTTTTTGGTTTTATCATGTTTTTCATTGTTTCAGTAGTTTTGTACTGTATCGCAATCCATATCATGTTATGTATCATGATTTGTACTGTATCATGTGTTCCACAAATAATTTCAATAAACCAGTACAACTTGATTCTGACGCAGTTTAATTATGAACGCACATGGTATTTCAATCATTTTAGAAACAATAAAAAAACAAGCGTGTACAAGTATACATACAAAAATCAATTCATTCTATAAAAATGTACAAGGCATATTGAGACCATGTCTCAAAACATTAACCTTTGTTTATCAAAAATCGGTTTTCACCTGTTGCGTCCCAAACTGTGCAATTCACTTCTGCTGTGGTCAACTTTGGCCCAATAAATAAAAAATCAAGTAAAAATATAAATGAAAAAACATATGACATGTTCAGAGTTGAGCACCTTGAGAGGAAAGCAAAAGAAAAAGTCTAAGCAGTAACAAATAGCATAGTAAATGCTAATCTGCATTTATCATGCTATATACGTATCCTATCCTGATATATTTCTAAAACTTAATGACAAGTATGGATATAAAATAAGTGAAAGCAAATTGAAAAGAATGTAATCCATGGACAGTTAATGCACTCCGGGCAGCTACACAGACACTGATGGATGTTTACAAAACGTAGAAATTATGGTCTGTCACTAAGAAAAAAATTACTTTTACAGTTACAGTACCTTTAATTCTGGATTGGATCGGACACACCTCTTGCAAACATTATTGCAAGTGTACACTAAATTTAAAAATCTACAAAGACATCCTATGATGCCATGCAGGATAGCAACAACATGTTGGAAATGCTGTGCAGACAAAATATCATCGCACTTGACTTTTTCCCAGAATTCTGTGCAGCTCTGGAGACATGAGGAAAGGTCTGTCTGGAGTACCATCATTCCTCTCCAAGTCGTCGCCTGGTTGGACAAATAAATGGATGGATCAAGGAGACGCATGGGAGGAAAAGCAGATGTGAACGTGTGAACCATAACAGAGTTGTAAACTGATATACTGATGAATGTCATGTGGGAAATGATTGCCCATATGACATGCATGGAAATGGGGAAAAAACAGAGTGTGTTAAGGATGGGGAAAAAGGTCAGATTATGAGTAATGGTTGGAAAGGCAACATCAAAAAGACTGATTTGTAAAGGCCATTTGTTTTCAGGACAGAAACGTACACTCCAGAATCAACCATGCTGTACTCACAGAAGCAGAGGAAGAGTGTATCGACACATATGGCGTAGACGCTGAAGAAACCGTGAGCTATCAAGTATGCTCCCATCACCACCGTCTGATGTAAAAATGAATTCAAAAATAGGTTAGAAAACTACAGCAAAAATGCAGATCTGAGTTTCATTAATGTGTGTGGAGTGCTCTCTGGAGTCAGCTCAAGCGTCAACTTGATAGCTTTTGATATGTACTTATATACATTTGATAATGACATGAGTCAGCGAATGGACTTATGAGGAAGTGAGTGGGTGAGTGTGACTCATCCTGTAGTGTAGGAGAGGTCATGAAGTCTAGAAAAGTGCTATACCACATTAGAACCAGCCCATTCATCATTTAAGGTTCCGGGACACTTTTTTTTTTTAGTCTCCTGGCTAATGCCTGGGTTTAAATAAAACAGAATTAACAACTCATGCACACATGTATTTTTTATACATGTGGTCCATGTCTGGCCTGTCCTTCTTAAATAATATATAACTGTCCTGTGGATCATCAGCCAAAGGTAGATCAATGTTCTAACTCTGACGGACTTTGCTGCAGTGACAGTTCATCAATGGGTCAGCTGAACAGTGTGTGGGCTTCACCAGTAGAGGGACCCAGTAGTAGTTGAGATGGGGTACGTCCTCCTGGATGACGGGGATCTTCTTAGTGAAAAGGAAGAATGCCACAACACCTGAAACACACACAAACACAAGCATTAGACACTGTTGAAGTGGCGCTGTTTGATTGGAAAAGTTTGTTTGTTTGTTGTTTTATTATTTGGTTTAATCTCGAATAGCCATCAAATTATAAACAATTAAATGTCAAAACAACAAAATACTGTGTGTTGAGAGGGAAAATAGCTTTATTTAGTCCTGTCCCTTCTTCACAGCGTCCTCACAACATCATGAAATAAAATACAACAAGAAAAATACCAGATAATGATAAAATAATGGGCTCCACTATTTATATTATTATTCAGTGGAATGTGCTGGAAACGGCATCCATAGACAGATGTGGGCCTACATCTCCTGCAATCCCTTAGGGCAAAAGTATTTGACATGGTGACAAGTGACAGAAATGATAGACAGATAGACAGTCATCACTTACCGACTCCCCCTGCTATCAGCATTTTGCCCAGAAACAACAGAAAGTCTGTCACTCTGTCCAGAACTGCCACCCTAATGAAAACAGTACCCAGAAATAATTCATTTTGTCAGTGTGTTGCACTAAAATATGCTGTTTGACTGTAGTTAAGATTTTATTTTGTAATTTAGCAATACGACGATAAAGTTCTGAGCCTCCTCACCTGACTACATTCCTCATGAGCAGGAAGAAGGCTTCTCTGGCTGAGGTACAGAAGTTTTTACCATAGACTGCCACCTAGCGGGCAAGAGGCAAATCACAGGTATCTTAACAACATAAATCTTCCACCATTTTCGTGACTTTTTCCACACATACTTTTGTAAACTCACCATGATATAAGCGTTACGGTTCATGTAGCGAATGAATTTCTCCAAACACCAGAAACAACACTTCAGACAGGTCATGATGAACCTGGACAGGCTGTTGTCAGCACCTAGAACAAGGAACAATGGTAAAAGGTGTTGCTGGATGCTAACAAAGGTCTTTAACCTTCAGCTTATGATTTGTTCCTACTTGTTACCCCAGTTACTACTTGATCATCAATAGACTATCAGTCCTAAATTAAGGTCACAGAAAGAGTAAAGCTGCAGTATACAAACCTTGCAGTTTCTGCTCCAGGTATTCCAGTATGACTCGGATCATCTGGGTAACTGACAGAACAAGAGCTCCGAATGCCATAGAGCCTGTGTGATACCTGAAGATGCACAGATGAATAGTTTGATACATAATAGCACGCGACTATGGCTTTGTAATGTCTTTGGCAGCCTTAAGATCTTAAATCATCATTTTTCATCATTTTTCCACTGTAAAATGTTGTACTTCCTCCACTGCAACAGAAGCTGGTGGTTCCACTTACTTTCTATGAACATAGGCTGTTTCTTCATATGGTTCTGAGAGCCCGTAACGAAGCTGTTGCCAAAACTATGTCTTTGTGAAAGCAGCAGAAATGTGTCCTGACCTGATAGCTCTGCAGAATGACGAGAAGAGTGGACACGATGGGATATCGTGAGGTTTCCTCCTGGCCCAGTAATAGCTGGCAAACGCCCCGGCCAAGGTGCACTGCTCCAGGGCCAAAGTGAAGTTAACCAGCCAGAGAAAGACTAGCAGGTTGGACAGCTGCAGCAGGAACAGGTAACGGTGATAGGGCGTTTCTCCTCCGTAGAAGGAAAATAGGCACTGAGAACCCTGGCACTCAGGAAATTTGGTGATGTTCGTCCCATTGAAGGTCTGAGAGAAAGGGGAAGAACAAAGGAAGTATTCAGTTAATTTTATCTCAAGAGGCCGTTAATCCATCGTCAATACAAGATTATTTAACTTGAGAAAATGAAATGTACCTCAGGTTTGCAAGTGGTGTTGGCGTAGGGGCAGCTCAAATCAGGAGACACAACTTTATAGATGGCTTCACCTGAAGATGCTAGGTAACTGGTTAAACAGGTTAAAGACGGTCAACAAACTGCTTAGAAAGTTAATGAAAGACAAAGGTTTTCAGACCTAACTGAACTATAAATACTGCATATAAAATGTCAGTATTGCTTGATGAAGTCTTTATGCGTCTGACCAAAGGATACATAGCTGTGGTGGCCCAGTAGGAAATGCAGATGATCAACAAGAAGAAGATGACGAGTGGGAAGAAGAGTGCAGTCATGATGTGGCTGATGGCTCTGAAAAGCATGGAGAAATCATAGGTCTAATGAGACAACACATCAGTGTATGCTCTCTTTGGTTTGTCGAAACAATCATATACATATATATACATATATATATGTATATATATTGTGTCCATAGTTCGTACTTGCTTGCCTCTCTCAGCAGGGCAATTGCCACTCGGACTCTTTTCCTTAAGAAGATCAACATCAGCAAGATGGAGGCCTCGGTCAATCCAAGAGACACCACTGTCCAACGCAAACAACAACAACACAATAACATTAACATTTTCAGGACCATGATAGTTTCATAACTCCTTATCTCACTGTTAATTATTACAGAGATGTGTGATCGACTGATAGTTTAGTTAGTGTGCTTGAATCTGATATAGTTAGATATTCTAGGGACTTGCAAAATGAAGAATGAAGAGGTGAATTACACAGAAGAAAACTGGCTCATTTCCTTAACTTAAAATACCAATTTAACACAAAGAAAACAAAAACTGAAAACAAAAAAACAAAAATCTGATAAAACATAAAGACTCACACAAAATGATCCATGTCTGTGTGAGCTGCAGGTAGACCTGTAGGTCGGTATGCAGCCCGACCTCAGCAATGGCAACATCAGATCCCGGTCTGTCTCTGAGCTGGGATATCTCCATGAAGCAGTACCACATACCTGCATGTGTACAAACATGCAGAAATGAGTCAGCGCACTGGCAAATAACAGATCTTTTGAGTCAGTTTCACTGTTTTAAATGTTATCTCAATGATCCGCTATAATAATGTGATTCAGGAAGAACATTGAAAATGAGAAGAAGAAAAAGAAGATGAAGAAAGCATTTTTTAAAATCTAAAACACACAACAGGCGACAAGTAATACAAAAATTATTAGACACACTGCAACGAATTTATCGATCAGAAAATGCTAGCCTAGATAACAGTGTTTTTTTTTGTAAAGGTAGACATGAAAGAAGACATTAAACAGTGTGTACACACCATATACCAGGAGCAGTAGGATAGTGAGGATGGTCGTCCATAAGAGGAACCCAGCTGTGAATCTCAGCAACAGGATGAACACCAGACTTACAACCAGGGACAACAGCAGACCCCTATAGCAAGTACACAGAAACAGAAGAAGAAACAAAAAAAGCACATTGGTTGCTTTGCAACATCAGCTGATTAGGTCATTTGCTAATGCTAAGTCTCATTATCATATAGCCACTTCTCATATAAGAAATCAATTCTAGATACAACCATATAAACTCAATATAACAGAGTAAGCAGGGGATGAAATATCATTTAAACAACAGAATTTTTCTGTTTCATTACACAAGTATCCATGTCCATGATTTGGCGTAATCTTCCACTATCTTCATGCCCAGCTCCTTCGCATCCACTTGTCCTGTTATGCCCCTGCAGAGTGGAGACAGGATTGAGTTTTCCAAGCTGAAGAGCAGCATGAAGTTCTAGTCATTTCTAATCAACTTTTCATAGCATCTAATCTTAAAAAAAAGATAGAGAGGTCACATTACTTTGCAGCATTTTGGAGCTCGGTAACACTGCGGGGTATTTCCAGGGCATCTTTAAACCTTGTTCTGTTAGCCACAGTCAGAGTCCCATTCAGAGTGATGAAGTCTGGCAGACATCTCTGGAAAACTGATACACACGCACAAATGACATGGATATGTTAAACATAATGTCGAATTTACTTTTTACTTCATATTTCACACTTTATGCTCGAGCCGATAAAATTATCCACTTGCAATAGAAACAAAATACTATTCTGTCAATGCTCATTAGTTTTCAGTGTAAAAACAAAAATCAAACCTCTTCTTTTGATGCGATCATTTACACCATAAGATGGAAAGACTACATTTATGAATTCAAAAGAGCTCGAGAGCAGAATATTTCAGCCTTACATGGTCTACTGGGCACGATCATGGAAGGGCAGTCCTCGTCTCGTAGGACCTGAGTCACTGGCTGGAGCAGAAGAAGATGAGAATTGCGGATTACAATAATGCAAATGCACAAATGCCAAATTTGATCTCTGTGAATACATCGTGGTCTATTTGGAGAGGGGGCAAGATGCCAGGGCAGCACAGGGAAAACACACAACTATAACACTGGTACCTTCTCAGGATTATTGAAGCCAGGCTTACAGAACTGTCTGTAGTAGTCCCAACCACTCCTGCTGAGTTTGTACTGCAGCTGCATCTCAGAGTAGGTGACAAATCTGTTCGGGCATTCTGATACACACATCTGGAAGGATATGGACACAGGCTTAACATGCATGATGTAGCTATGGAAAGAAAATGGTAACACTTGTAAAAGGTGTATGTTACATAAATGAGTGAGTTTATTAACCGATTACCTGAGTTGTGGGGCATTGCAGGTTTATGAGAATAGTTGGATTGGTACATCTCAACATGTTAAAATAGAACAGGATGGGTTTCTTCCTGCAAAAGAGAGACACAAGACACAGGACTTACTTTGCTTTGTACATTTTGCAATGAAATGGACAGGTCTGGGCTCCCCCTCTTAACTTCTTAATACTCCTTAACCATAGAGTTGTTTATTTGAAGCCACAGTGGAGATTTTAAGGACTGTTGATACAATAAACTTAAGGGGAGATTGGACTTGAGAACTTAAAAGAACTACAGCCTGGTCTATACTGACTGTCTATCTTTATTTATGCAATGGTTTACATGAGTGAAAATTAAAATTTAAATGAAGACAAAAAGATGAAAAAATATAACAATAATAATAAGAGTCAGTCGCATCTGTGAAAGGTGATTACTTTGAACATGACTGTATGTGAAGTTGTCAAGACAAACCCAGATCTACAAAATAGCATCAAAGAATCACCAGCAGATGGCAACAAAAACTAGCAAATCATACTAAAGTGCCTGTTTTGGGGACACTTTTCTATCAGTAGGCAATAAATATGCTTCAGTAAGTCCTTAGTGTGCAGCTGCACTGACACTACAACTTCTTTGATGTCAGATGTCCACCACATTTAGGTGTCAGTAGCACTAAGTGGCTTTGAGGAGAATGCCTATTACTTTGGGGGGGAACGAGCCACAAGCCTTTGGATGTTTTGTAATTATAAGCACTAGTGTGATAACAGAGACTTACGCATTGGAAGTTCCCTTCTGACCGCACAGCTGGCCATAGCTGTCGGTGGGATGGAGCACCTTCTTTGGGTCTCCATGCAGCCAGGCTGAGCAGAGATACAGGCAGACGGACAAGATATATATAATTTAATGGAGATACAGGATCCTTATGAAGCCATTATATAAACTGGAGACTTTTTTTTATAGCTATAACATCTGATTTCTACAGTAATTATAGAATTTGAACTTGGATGAAAGTGTTTCCCAACCAGCCACAAATTAAAAACCTCACAACTATGAATCAGAAGGAACCAAAACATTGAGCTGTTTGTGCAAATGTATTTATATTCCATTGAGTGTTATCAAGAACAAGCTATACGAAATGTAACACACTGGTTCAATGAATCATACTCACTCTTACACTTCCTTAGCTTAATACCCACATAATGTCATTTCCTCAAATGTTTTTTTTACCCGTTTTATATTACATAAATATGTTTTTTTCAGTTTGTCTAGCCTTTAGTTCGGTATTTATGAGACTTTAAGCTGCCAGCTCTACCACCAAGCTCAGAATTTACTTCATGTTTTCCAGATTCATAGGTCAGGGGTCACTGCGTATACTACAGCCACATGTGGTAGGATTCTGAGAAATATGATGACATTTTTTGGTGATTTTATGTGTCTTACTGAAACACTGCCACATTGTTTTTTTTGGTTCTTATATGTTTCTTGCGTCTTGCTTTTATAGTGGAAAAATGGGATGGCCATCTTCCTTTCTGATATATTCTATTAATTAAAAGTATTTTTCTTTCTGGAATGCCAGTATAGTGAATTTGACAAATTGGACTACACAAAAAAGACAGGATGGAGGGCTAAAATGGCTTTTTGGCAGACGACATACTGTTCCCTCATTACTTAAACATTCATATCAACAGTGGAGTAAAATGGCCAATGTAGTTAATGACAATGAAGAGACTCCTGAGAAAGGAGATTATGTTAACACGATATGTGTGTGGTGAGGAAAAGCGATGAATGGGAGAGAAAACAGATGGAGGCTAAGTAGGGGCAGCGAGGGGACGGGGGGGTGATACATTATGAGGAATGATGCACCTATGATGTCATACCATGCTTTGTGCTTGAGGCTGAGGAGGTAGATTGGTCATCCACTAATCAGATAATAATTAATACAAGCAGACATGAATTTCTTTCATCCTTGTGAGTGCACTCATTTACACAATGCACCCTTTATCCCCTTAACTTAATCCTTACAACTAACTGCCTAAGCCTGAACCCTCAGAAAGAGCCCTATCCTTCATTCAGGGAAACAGAAGGATGCAGCTATGGATTCAGTCAATCGCTTTAGGTAAAAGCAAAGACGTAAATGTATTACTTTTTGACACTTCTGTCATTTACACCCCATACACATCTTGGAATTAAGCTAAGAGATAATCATTTTTCTATTATTTCATCACTTCATCAAAGTTTTTTTTAGCTACCTCACAATAATTTTTTCAATCACTCTACCCGCCAAACATCATGTAAACAGTCACAACATGTAGCGTGCACACATTGATTAAAATGATCATCATTAGAATCAGCAAAGGTTTCTAATAAGGAGGAGCAAGGAAAGTTTGATATAAAACGAAACTGGGACAGATAGGACATTGTGCCCACGTACGTTACCATAATTCAGGAAAGCAACTGATATATTATCTACTGTATGTGTGTCTAGACTCACCCACTACTCCCAGTGCCACATATAAGAGGATGACAATAACGAAGATCAAACAACATATGACATCAGTGCAGCTCCTAGAGACAAAAATGAGACAGAAATGGAACAATTTCTTGTCAAAAGGGTGTTTTTTTTGTTCTTTACACTTACTTTTAACATTTCTTCTGGTAAGTAGCCCTGACTTTTCCTCCTCAAACTAATACTATGCTTTTCATTAATTGCTTCTAATATACCTGAGTACTTCTTTCATTTCAATATCTCATCTTATTAAGTGAAAATCACTTGGTCGAGATTTAGCTGAAACAAACGGAGATTTGTTCTGGGAAAAGGTACCACTGTATGTGGAATTTCACTAGATTATACTAGACTAGATTATTGTGTGTGACAGTAAACAACTAATGTATTTGTATATTTTTTTTAACTTTGAAAAAAATAGATGGAATTACCTTCTGGCTACTGGACCTCTGAAGGAAGGATCAAACTTGTGTGGTTCTCCTGGAAAAAAAAGAAAGAACACATTTAGAATCCATTCCTCAACAAGACATTTAATGGGACCATAAAATCATGGATAACATGGATTAAATGTGCACCTTTGGTTATACACTTAATTGAAAATCCTCATAAACTGAAAGCTTAGTTGTTTATCATACTATAGGTCTATGATACTGACAAATGATATCAAATGCTATTTTATGTCATACCATTAAAAGTAAATGGGAAAGGGGGTCTGGGCCAAGGATGGAGCCTCTACACTACATAGATCATGCATTGCACAGGGTACAGGTAGTGCTGCTTTTATGAAGTTCCTGGAGTTGTGCTTGTCTCACCTTACAGTAGATCACTTCAATATTATCAACATTATGGGCCAAACATTAATTTTGAAGCCAAGATTTACAACTATTGTTCTGATCCCATGGCCCTGAGGTGGCAACAAGAAAGCCATAAAAACTGTGGTTCATATGGTAAATCTGTATGAATTTAATATCCAACAAAGATAGCAGCTGAGGGAGACACACCCTCGGTGCAGCAAACAGACCTGGGCTCAGCTGGCATTAGTGAACAGTAATACTCAGCTAATCTTTATCCCATTGCAGACCAGAATAGCAACGCTGCCCAGTACCACGCACAAACAACAACTTTGTTGTAACGGTAATTTTTAAACTATCCCTATCATCCCTACCCTATGTGATCAGGTGAAAACATTAATTTAAGAGGTGGAATAAATCCACAAATACCACGTAAAACAGGGACACATCTTCTCCTTGTGTTTTTTTGCCACAGCCACCAGACCTACTGCATGGATGTATTTGGAACAATGGAGATGTGACTGTAGATCAGATTACAAACTGTAGTGTGCATCTTTTTTTAATTATTACCTTTTGATTTCTTATTAGAGTATCTTATTAGACTTCTCGTACACTCCTGAAACATGCAACCCAGTAGTTTCACCTGTACTCAATTACTTTAGTGATCTTGTAGGTCTTTATGAATCAGATACTCCAACAAAGAGCATACAATTCTTCTGCCACAGATTGAAACAAAGTTAATCAAATCAATAGAAGTAAAGATAAAGGGAAAAAAGACTGTACGCTACAAAAGCAGCAGTGTCTATAGTATAAGCAATATATGATCCACATGGTAGAAAATAAAAGTGCACATGATATTCAAAGTAAGTACATTAAAAAATGCTCTGAGAGACTGTCCTATGAAAGTCTTATAAACGAAGTAAACAGCTAGATAGATGTGCTAAGTTATGTAACGTGTCCACAGGTGTTGCATCCTGACTGTGGCTGAGGACACTGGAGTCAGGTTTGGCACCGTCAGCGCGGTACTCACCGTAGAAGGAAACCCGCGGTGCGGCCGGCGGGGCAGACTCGCTGTGGACCGCGGCCGAGCCGCTGGGAGAGTACGGGTGAGGCGGCATGGAGGAGCCGCTGGTACCGGGGGAGGAGGACACCGCGGAGCCCGAGAGAGCTGCTGACCACTGGGGCAAGGTGATGTGGTGACCGACTGGTCCCCTCAGCAAAGGATCCGATGATCACCCGGGTTCCAATGCGGTGAACTGGCGCCCCCTGGTGGATGGATGGATGGATGGATGGATGGATGGATGGATGGATGGATGGATGGATGGATGGATGGATGGATGGATGGATGGATGGATGGATGGATGGATGGATGGATGGATGGATGGATGGATGGATGGATGGATGGATGGATGGATGGATGGATGGATGGATGGATGGATGGATGGATGGATGGATGGATGGATGGATGGATGGATGGATGGATGGATAGATAGATAGATAGATAGATAGATAGATAGATAGATAGATAGATAGATAGATAGATAGATAGATAGATAGATAGATAGATAGATAGATAGATAGATAGATAGATAGATAGATAGATAGATAGATAGATAGATAGATAGATAGATAGATAGATAGATAGATAGATAGATAGATAGATAGATAGATAGATAGATAGATAGATAGATAGATAGATAGATAGATAGATAGATAGATAGATAGGGCTGACAAGGCTGATGCATGTATTTGCAACTTCTTTTGAACTTCTGTTTGACAGGCTGGTTGGCGCCTGTATATTGTGAGAGGTGCAGCAGCACCCCCCAAAAATGGGCAAGAAACGCCTATGTTGTGGGTTATATGACTGATTGTGTGTTGGTGTCCTATATAAAACAAAAACACATCAGGCTCGCGTGACCATTCTATGGCAACCGTGTCGGACAGGTTCCCAAAATCTGGTCCAAGGTTATATCCCTAAAGGAAAAGAAAGAAAGAAAAAGAACATTTAGAAAAAAAAAACAACTGAATATGAGCCATTTGCTTTCTCTACTGAGCTATACTGCACCCAACCATATACACATATCCTGGAAGTTGACAGACTGAAGCCCAGTTATATCTATGCCTTTGTTTCAGACTGATGGCTGTGGCATCATGGCATCATGGACCATTAAGTGGTATGTGATTTATGTGCTGTGCTGTTTATCTGGTATGCATGTCAGCTGGAAACTGGACTCGTGTAGATTCTTGAAGACATTTCACCTCTCATCCCCAGGCTAGTGAGGAGCAGAATTTATCCCCTGTGAAGTCGTTAGCACAGCCATTATGAGTACCTGGCTGTTGTTCTGAGCCATTAGGGTCACCTGAGGCCTGCTGACAATGACTGTAAAGTCATTAGTATTACCATTCTGACCACTTGGCTGTTGTTAAGGCCTTAGGTCTGTTGTAAATGACTATGTACTGACAGCAGGAAGTCAAGCTTATTTCCAGTATGGGCTGCTCTATGCCGAAGCTGTCTTTTTTGTTTGGTTCTTTTGGTCATATTGATATTTTCATGGACACAGCTTCTGGGCACAGAGTGACTTTAGGATGGTTTTCAGGCATGAAAGGCCAGAATGTTCCCTTCAGGTATGGAGAAATGCCTGAAATATGAGAAAAGTGGAGGAGGCCTCGAGATACATCCAGAACATCATAGTTTGTGTCAGGACTTCTGTTCTAAGGATGTTTTTACACTGAAAAAAATCATTTGTTCACAGAGCGTAATAAAATTATGGAAACAATTTCCACCTAAACAAAATGCTTTAGTTTAGCCCGAAACAATTTTGTCGAGTGACCTAAATATAAATATGTTGGGTCAACATGATGCATTTGTGTTACTACGACTTAATTACTAGGATTATGTCCAACTAGATTTGTAAGGGTTAATGTTACATACCAACATATTTTTGTTTGGCCAGTTAAACTTGTATGATATAAGTACAAGTTACTTAATTTAAATGGGTGGTTGCAACAGTTAGTTTAAATACAGTTACATTAATTGATTGTGCTAAGTCAACATAAATGTAGCATAATATTAATAAAATAAATATTTTTATATTCCACAATTTATACATATGTCAACCTATATTCCCCAAGCTGGTGTCAAGTTTTGGAAAAGAAAAACACGAAGCAAACTGGATTTGTTGGAATAACACTTTACCAGACTTTCTTGCTTGACAATACTTTCTTTTTTTTGTCTTCCCTTGTTTTAAGAAACACTGCTAAACATTAGCAGTCAACATTGCATGAACAGTTTAACGTATCAAAACACATGAATAACAGCATTATCATATGAGGAAAATGCTGGAATGGAGTAACAGTAAATAGAGTAACCGCTACCTGAACAGTAGTTTATTGACAATGACTTACGTGCAAGTAGTGTTTTCAATGTTTGAATTCTTTTGGAGAGCCTGTTTCCATCAAGCTCCATGATAAGCTTCTGCAAAGCTTCGAAGGTGTATCGCAGCTCTGGTGGGTAGCTGAGGTTGAGCGCGTATACAAGTGCAAACAACAAGCAAGTGGTACATTTCCAAGCTCATCCAGAACTTTCACACCCTCCGAGGGGTCATCTTCCGGTCCATCTTCTGGCTCTGCACCTTCTTTGCGAATGACAAAGATTCCAAATGTAGTCTCAGTCATCAAAGCTTCACTGCTTTCATCTGTGTTCTTCACAGAAGAAAGGGGGGAAATAGAGGATATGTATGTCAAAATGTTACAGTAGCCCCATTTTTCAAACACAAATTTCTGTCAAGCAGCTGTCACTTATCTTATGTGAAAGATTTTAGTGTTACATTGTCTTTTCTTAACCCTTCTTTTGCCCTGGAACAAAGAAGAAGGGAAGGAGGAAGGAAGGAAGGATGGAAAGAAGGAAAAAAGAGAGAGAAAGGTGGAGGAGGGGAACTGATTGGGTCAAGAAAGGAAGGAAGGAAGGAATGGAGAAAGGAAGGAAAGAAGGATGGAGGAAAGGAGAAATAAAATCAAGGAAAGGAGAGAGGAAGGAGTGGGAGGGAGGGAGGAAGGGAAAGAAGGAGGGATGGTGGGACAGAAGAAGGCAAGAACATTTTGGAACGAAAGAAAAGAGGAGAGAGGGAGGAAGGAGGGACAGAAGGAAGGGAAGAAAGGAAGGAAATTACAGACAGGAGAGATGGAGGAACAGAAAGATTTGAGGAAGAAGGGAAAGAAAAGATAGAGTGGGGGGACAGAAGGAAGAAAGGCAAGAAAGACAAGAGAAAGGAGGAATGACAGACTGACAGAAGGAAGGAAGGAAGGAAGGAAGGAAGGAAGGAAGGAAGGAAGGAAGGAAGGAAGGAAGGAAGGAAGGAAGGAAGGAAGGAAGGAAGGAAGGAAAGGAGGGGGGGAAGGAACGATGTTGGGACAGAAGGAAGTGAGGAAGGCAGGACCAGCCAAAACAGATTGGGTCAGTTTCACAGTTTCAGAGGACAACAGGAGGGTTAAGTGTATAACTGGGTTGTGTACAGATGTCAGAATAGGGACTGGAGAGTAAAAACAAAATTACATACCATGTATTCTTTCAGGAGCTTCTCTGGCTCTTCATTTAAGTAGACACACAGGGCTTTGATGATGCACTCTCTTCTGACATCAATGGCATCGGTCTGAGTGTGTAGGACAATAAAAAAAGAAACAAAAAGCTATTTTAAAATCAACAGGTTAGAAAAGATTTCACAAACATTGAACAAACACTGAAATTAACTTAACTTTTAAATGTAAAAACTTGATTGATATTTTTATGACATGTGAACTTACATTATCCTTGGGTGGTTTGGTTTTATTACCAAGCAAGACATTATTCATGTGGTCCCAGTAAACTGTAACTACCATTGTAATGTCAGTGCACATTGTCATTGCACATACGTTTGTATTTTATCAAATCATTCTTCAATCAAGTTCATTACTCCCTCTCCATTTAGTTTTATTTATCTTCATCCCTCTTACATTAAAATGTCAAGCATGACATGAATATTATGGCTGTTCAGTTTTTTTTTCTCTTCATACCTGGGTGATGGGTATCATGATGCTCTTGATCTTTCTTCCTTGACCGCCCCTTTTCTTGGAGAACACCTTCATCAGGTTTGACGATAGAACATCCAGAGAAGAACTTTGGCAGCAAACTGACAGTTGTAATCCTCTTGAATTCAGCAGTTAGCTTAAATGAGATAAGAAAAAGAAAAGAAAAGACAACACTGAATTTCATTTGATTGAACCATCATCATTAGGTCTTCAATCACCTTACACTCCTTGCACCTCCACATATCAGTAACACACAACGGTACAATCTAACATCTGAGCATTTAACATTTTTCATTTCCCATCTTCCCCTTACTTGATCTTAAACAGTTTGTCACTACATTTCTGTACAAACTTACTGTCTACACTGAACCTGACACTATCAGATGACTCCCTTTTCCTGCAGTCACTCTTGTTTGATGATGCCAGGACACTTTCACTGAAGTATAGCCAATGGTGGTGACTTGTATGATGACACTGTGATGAATTGAGAGAGAAAAGAGACAGGGTGGAGAAATACAGTAGCTTTAACGTACATAATATTTGAAAGAGCTAAAACAGTTAATCCAATGTATGACTGGTTCTATTATTTCCAGTAGACAAGTACATTAAAAATGCTTCTTTGTGTTTGTGGAGGTACTGATTTCACTGAAAACTAAAAGTGTGGGAAAGTGCCGCGGTGCAACCGAGAGATACTGTAGAAATCCAGAGCAAAGCTACTTGTCACGACAAACACATGAGTGTGCCCTGGAGGTTGGTGGAAGCTACACAGGGCTAGGAGCTAACGGCTAACGATAACCGCCTGCATCAAAGTCAATGTGAGCACTCCCACCGCCTGCTGCTGCGCTCTGCCCGGCTACAGCACAGATCCGGCAGTGCTGCAACTCCCGCGCAGAGCCTGCCACATGCCGCAACATGGCGGATCACAGGCAATTTTGTCGCTGTCAGTGTGAGTGCTGGGTTAGTGTCAACTTTTTATCGGAATCCAGGCGAAAGCAAGATGCTACTTGGGGGAATATTTAACTTTACTGCTATTATTTTTAAAACATTTTAAAAACTTGGTTTGGTTAAGCGGTTTTGTAAACGAGTCAATGCCAAGGCCATCATCCTGCTAACCTTAGTTTTCAAGCTTGCACATGGTGACAGTCACACTAATAAAACACGCAGAACAAAAAAAAGTCACTCAAAATGCAAAAGACTGCAATAACTAACTGTCTATAACAATTCTTTTAATACCTTCTTTTCAACTGAAGATAAATGATTAAACTTACCTTCTTTCACGTGCGCTGTCCTAGCTCAAAATGTCTTCTCCTCTTTGCCAGCCAAGGACAAACCTTTGACTATGATTAAAGAAGGGCACTAATGATTAGGAATTTGCTCATTACTGCCACCTACTGCTCCGGAGTTGTAAACAGAGGTGATTCGCTATCGTAATCCATTAGAATTATGTTGTGTTAACGTAAACTAGTCTAGTAAATTTAAATTGTTGTATCTTGTGTTGAAACAACATAATTTAGAAATGTTCAACTATAAAACATGATTTTATATAATATAAGTGACATATTGGATTTAAGTTAAGGTAACAGACACCCAGTTTGCTTTTTTTGAGTGTAGACAAGAAATAAGATGGTGATGTAATTACTTGAATTTTGACTCAAAGCACTGTCTCAAAAGGGTTGAGTTACTGATGATCATCAAATCATCACAAAGTTGTGAGTCAACCCTGAATATATACTTTTAATGATTGCATTATGTGAATTATGTCTTTACTTAAGGCAAAATGCTTCAGATATTGTATGTAATGTATTTCATTGTGTTGTTTGTCGTTGTAGCAACCACAAGGTGGCAGCAACAGATTATTTTCTGTAATTACTCTGAATTTTTTTCAAAAGAAGTGAGTCTGAGTAAATGGTTCATTTCACCTTTGATTGCTGTGACACATCTTGAAGTTAAGCAATCAAACTGAAATCATTAATTAGATACGTGATGGTTTAAATGTTTAACTGTTTTAAATAAGACATCAGAAAGCATGAAATGATGCATGTTAGTGTTTGAAACAAACAAATAGAATATAAATAATAATATGGTAAAATTAGCACCACAGACATTAAACAGTGAGATTATTCAGTCTGTTACATTATGTATGCAAGATGCACTTGGCGGATCTCCGTTTCTTTCTCATTGAAACATCTGAACTGTTTGTATACTCTTTGTTTTAGAGGCAATCGTGGAGTGTGCAGGCGTGATGTCAAAAACACAATGGCTGTCAAAGTGATGTGTCACATTTCAGTCACTGAGAGCCTGTGGAGCCTGCAGAGGAGTGTGTGTGGGAGTAGTTTAGCGCATTACTGAGAGTGGTCTGAGTTGTGGTGGCTGCATTTCCACATCACGGTCCTCCTCTAATCTAATCAGTTTTTTCCAGTGTAGACTGCACCAGGTTGTACAAATTTCAGGAAACTCTTTTAATTCAGTTATGTGGCAGTGAAATGATTGATTTTTTTTAAAAACAGAAATGTGAAGCTCATTCACCATTGACCATGTTGATGTACTCCTCTCAGAGTGTTTAGTATTTAAAATATGTGGTTTTATCAATGGTCTGTATACATGTCTAACAACTGGCGACTGCCCCTCGGTGTGAGTGTGAGGATTAATGGTGTGTGTGTGTGTGTGTGTGTGTGTGTATGTGTGTGTCCTATGATGAGCTGGTGACCCGCTGTCACCCCATGTGCTCTGGAGGGAGCCACCAGCAGACCACTGAGTACAGAGCAGGTAAAATAATAGATAGATGGAAAATAACACATTCAGTCTATTGCAACCAGAGGGTCCTTGATTTCATTTAATGAGAGCAGATACGTATTTTGGGTCTGAATTTTCTTAGGACCAGGTCAGATAGGGCATTGTTCTAAAGTTAATTATTCAATATAATCCATTTGTGACTTTTGGATACACACATTTTCATATTATGCACACACATGAGTGTAAGCATAATGTTTCTTTTCAATACCTATTATATGTTTTTTAAATTTTTCACTGCTCAGCAGTATTTAAAAAACAATCCATGTCAATGTAATTAAACTGTAGTGCTACATAGTGCCATGTAACACATATTATGTAAAGTCCTCTTCAGATAGGATCGACATGTCAACTGCTAGGCATGTTATATTTAGGCTGGTAAAGGAATGTTTTCCTTTTTTTCTTGTCATATCCTGACCATAGTTGTGTAATATTTGGATAATATAATTCAATATACTGATTTATTTTGAATTGTAGGGTACAAAATGTAAAGAAACTTCTCAAGCTGTAACTCCAAAATTCAATTGACAAAGAATGTACATAAATGTATAGACTGTGGCTAATAGGTAACAGTTAACAGGAGTGTACCCCAGAAGGGTATATTTGTAATAATGTAACTAGATACTTTTTGTTGCACTTTCATTTTTCATTAGGATGTGTTTGATGCAACACGACAACAACCCCACCTTTTAGTCATTAATAAAACGCCTCCATATCTCCTTAATGATCCAATTACCCCCAGTTTCCACCAAGAGCATCGTGACACTGTGACCATTTATCATAATGTACCACAACAATGCAAAACAACTTTGACAATGCCAGTAAAGACCTGTCAGAGCAGATAATTGGCAACATCAGTGCTTAATATTAAATAAATACATATACACAGTCTAATGTGTGTGTATTGTGTAATCTGCACTCTATATACAGTCATAGATAGACAGCTAGATAGCTAGCGAGACAGACAGATAGATATTAAAACAACAAGCAACTTCTTTTGAACTTCTGTTTGACGGGCTGGTTGGCGCCTGTATGATGATTAATGGCAATGAACCTGAATCTAATGTAATGAAAACTAATCTAATATGATATAATATGATTTAATATGATAATTCATTCATCTGAAATCTGTTTTTTTTTGTTTTGTTTTACTTTGTTTTGCCAGAGCTTGATGAAAAAAAACTCACAGAGCAAACCTGTCACGATACCATAATGTCAGAATAATGGTCTAAAACACAGGACACAGGATGACTTTATTACATATTTAGCACAATCTTAATATCCAAAGACAATTAACAAGTCACTGCTTCGCTGCGTGTTTCAGTCCTGTTCACCTTACAGCTGGTTGCCATCGTCTCCTCGCTTAGCACTCTCCATGTTTATTATACAGCTTTTACATGTCTTATACATCTACAAGCAACCCAGGCACTGTGAAACTCCAACTCCCACCTGCTGTGAAAATCCATCCCACATTGCATGTTTCACTGCTTAAGCCAGTTTCTTTTCGTCATCCAGTCCCCCACTTCCCTTTTTACATTATGGAAATCACTCACCTTCTGTTGAAAGGCTGTCCCAGTGTCTTATCTGCTCAGGGGCCTGTGTTAACAGATTCAGAACAACATGAAGCAATCATCTCCCTCTCTCCTGCGGAATATACAAGTGAGCAGTGTAGTGTAATATTAAAGGACCCCCCATGGTGTTTCCAACACCGAGGCACACAGATCCAGGCCATGGTAAGCCAAGTGACAGATTACTGTAATGTTACCTAAATTACATTACCTGAGGGAACCGGGTAAAACACTGCAAAAGCACAACATAGTGGATGCAGCTGGACTTTCTCAATCCTTTGAAAACTTAATTTTTTCCACCTGCAAAGCCACTCAAAGATCATGGTGGGATTTTTTTGTGATAACTTTGTTGTCCTTTGCCGTATATTACAGTATGTGCCACACCTCCTCGCACTCATTTCCGTTCCACTCTACTTGCCACGCTGATCCTGAATACTGTTTAATGACTTCCCATACATACAACTCATTTCCTATGTTGACATAGTTATATTATTTAATGGTAGGGATGGGATGATATCAGTGTCTCACAATACATTAAAACCTTGGTGACAAGTTCCCAGCACTGCATGATATTATCTGTAATGCAGATTTTAATGACATGCAAGTCACCACTCTGTCAGTTTTTTTCCCATAACCTTTTTTGATAAAGGGAAACTAAAGTGCTTCCATCTGTTAGATTTAAAAGCTTGTCTCTCCTACTCTATTTGCTAACACCATTTTCTCTGTATAAGCTATGTAGGATCTAGGATGCTATGGACGATGGTCTCTGCAGCTCCCAAGAATGTATTTTTTTGCCCAAGAAGAAACAAAATTAATTTCACACATATCATGTAATTGCTGATATAAAAATAGACCAAACTAGAGGACTCTGTGAAAGAACGAGCTACACTGATTTGGTGGACGGAATGCATTTTATTTGAGGTCAGTTCTGCTCTGAAAAACAACACGGATAATAACATGTTTACCAAATACAGAGAATATGGTCAGTGAGAAAAGACAATCTCTGCTCAGTTCATTAAGAGTTGGAACCAATAGCAGGAGATACTTCCAGAGACAGAGTTATTGCTTTAGAAGCACAAATGTTATTCCAGCTTTCAGTGGCTCTGTAGCCACAAACAAGTCGTTTTGTTAAATTTTAGATTAAAACTCAGAGAAAAATTAAGCGTACTTATATACGCTTATACTCATAAGCGTATCTCACATCCACTTTCATTAGCAGCCAGAGGTAATACTACAGTAATTGTATACAGGTAGGTACAGTATGGCTGTTACACTGACTATGCTAACATGCAACACATGTCCCTCTATTGTTTAAATGTCACAGTATTTACAGTCTATTAAGTGGTGAATAATCATGATAACTAAGATTACATTTGTAAAATATGTAGTCAAGTATGGACCACTGAAATGAAGAAGGCACTAAAATGTCACATTGAGGACATCCACCATGTCCTGTATTATTACACCAATACTCTTGGCAAACGGAATACAAAAGGCATTGAGGTGGATGGCATTAAAACGCGTCTCTCTCTTCATCCCTGTTGCTTCCTTCACTGTTGTTTTTTGGAGCGCCCCTTGAACGAGTCCATGAGGTTGAAGGCTCCCAGATACTGGCCCAGCAGGATGCCCTGCTTCATCGGGAGGATGCTGAGGAGAGACACACAATGGGAAAAAAAGGAAAAAAAATCAGAGAAAGTCAGACCAAACAACCTCTGTGTCCTCATGGGGGCACTCATGGCCTAGAGTGTAGAGAACTGGACCCGTGGCTGTAGAGTTTAATGTTTGCCCGGGGGCTTGAACTGCTGTCTGTGAGTGCGTGTGTGTTCACTATATCATAGATACAGAGATCATATTCAGTAAATGCTAAATGCACTGGTTCTCATAGCGCTACTTGGAAGTCACATTCACCCATTCATAAACTGCCTTAACGTGGTCTAACTGGCTTTAACCATTCACACACACACACACACACACACACACACACACACACACTTGCACACTGAAGATGACACAGCATCACGTGCAGTTTGAGGGTTCAGCATCATGCCTCGAGGGACACTTTAGCATGAAGGCCGCAGGGGCTTGAGATTAAACCATAGACCTCACACATCATGGAGGATCACGCCTCCTCTGAGTCACAGTTGTAATATCAACCATTAAAGATACAGCTTTCATTTATTTTTGGACTAGTTTTCTTATGAACTGCAAATAAGACCTATTTGCTCTGACATTCTTATTCAATACATACAGTGTATGCTTTGAACAATACCAGCGTTTTTCTTCTTTACTTTGCTAAAGTTGCCCTATTTGTAGTTTCTTTCTCGTTTCATGCACTGGAATCTGTTTTTTGGTGGAGGGGGAGCAGAATGAGAGGCTGCTGAGGTGCTGCAGCCTTTAGTTAGTGTTGTTTTGCTCCTCCAGGTGATTAAGTTGTCTTCAAGCCACTGCTCGAGAACACTCGTCTCATCTTTGCCGCCGTTGGTGGTTACTCTGCCCTGGACCTTTGCTGCTGTGGTTGAAGCTTTAAGTTCTTATCATTTTCTTTTAATGTGA
Source organism: Karalla daura (assembly GCA_029224185.1). Taxonomy (NCBI): domain Eukaryota; kingdom Metazoa; phylum Chordata; class Actinopteri; order Chaetodontiformes; family Leiognathidae; genus Karalla; species Karalla daura. Next base: position 9,543,384 of record CM055197.1, read on the forward strand.
ATTGTTATAATTCAAGCCAATTGGTGTCTCCTGGAACCAATCACAGCTCTTTGGTGCAAGACACAGCAATGCACTCTTAACAAACTAACAATCCATTACTGGACACCCACTATTCACTCTCACACCCAGACCCTGAGAAAATCTGGAGTCTCCAAATCTTGGATATAAGAGGCAGTTGTTGTTTGTCAATCATTTTTGTTCTAATCCGTAAAGAGACTTTTGCATATTGCTTTTGGAGTTCTGAAATATCGTCACAGGGTCTGGTAAGACAATGACTGGATGAATATTCAATAATAGCAGGGGGAAAAAAGGCCCAATCCAACAGGGAAACGAAACCAGAGACCGTCTAACTGTTAACTAACCATTCACTCACCATTATCAAAAAGTCATACAGACAGAGGTTTGGATATCTTAACTCTTGATCCATTCATTTCCAAGTAAAAATAGTGGAAAAAAGTCAGTTACAGTTCTGGCGAGATGCACTTATTACTGAAGAGTAATGCTCATTTAGAGGTGTCTGATTAAACAGACACTGTCTAGATGTATTACATCAAATATCCATAAGACTAAAACAGAGTAAAAAAAAAAAAAACTGAAAAAAAATAGAATAAATCTGGATCGTTTATCTGCATGAGTCATTTTAAACAGCTGATGAAACCATCTTTTATTCAGATATTTTTTGGAACATGTGTTTGATTATTTCCATAATATCCAAAATTGGCGTATTATTCCGGTGCCTGGGGGAGCAGGTCTTGCAGTAAAGGCAGGGATGTTAGATTTACCCCCGACTCTAGTCTCCTGTTATATGCACTGGTGGCGTGGTTTGGTGTCCAGGCAGTCAAGTGCTGAATTCAGTAGTGTTGCCAGCCCCACCACTGTTTTGGGATTGAATGGGGTGTGTGAGTGTGAGTGTGTATGTGTGCGTGTGTGTGTGTGTGAGTGAGTGTGAATGTGAGTGTGACCTGCGACACCTCCTGTGACAGACTGGTGACCTTGGACAGGATGTATTCCTGCCTTTGTCTGATTAGTGCTAGGATCCTCGTAAATAGTTCTGGCACTACAATAATCGCCAAATAAGGTACATTGTGTTGAATTTGGGTTGAGGTATTTCAATTGCAACTGCAGATATAAAGCATTGTTGAGTGTGAACCTGCATGTACTGAACAAACATACATACAGCATAAGGAACAGTTCAGCTTGAATAAGGAATCTTGATGTAAGGAATAAGGAGAGTAAGTAGTCCCAGAAACAGCAAGAACTGAGGTAGCTAAAGACAAGTAATAAAAAAAACCAACAAGTACAGAGAAGATTGGATGACCAAACCCTATCTGACTCATTCTCTGCTCAGAATACACTGTGTACAATTATCTCCACTGCTGCTGCACTCTGCTACATCACACCATACTTCCTGGGGCCGCCGCTTATATTCCTCCACATGTACATACACAGCCATGCTCTATGGATACATGGTACGTATACATATACTTTCATTCACGAGCATTCCTTCATGGTTGACCTCCTACTATAGAGGAGAGACCTGGAACGGGCCAAACTGGCGTCACAACAATCATCTTCTTCCACTCACATACCGCACGAGCAATAAACTGACCGAGGATCCTTCCCTCTCCAGCAGAACAGCCATTAAAATGACATCAGACATGGATTAGCCATGAAAAAAAACGGGCGGGCGGACATAGATCAGCCATGGCTAACTGCACGGACACACCTATGATCATTATCACCCACGCTCCCACCAGGATTTATCCCCCGCTGTTTTCCCAACACCATTCTCCACCAGGCGCAAAGAACTGAGGGCTCTTCGAGGGTCGTGTCCATTGTAAGACGCTTCAGCTAAAAAAAACATCTGATAAATCAGTAAATGTATGCATGTAATGGATACTCCTCTCATCTTATCTTATATATATCTATCCTACTGAGTTTTCCTTATTCTAAGAGTTATAAAAAGCCCTGAACATGGATAACCATCTGTTCTATATCATGTTGTTCTGTACATTTTGATACAACTCCCATTTAATGTAGGATAATGGCAATCTGTAATAGTAGGTCTTAAACGTATGTGACAAGACACTGTAGTGTACATGATGAGATGATGCACTTGAACTGAATTTAATGTAAGAGTACTGTTTCCATTCAGATTAGACATTTTTGATGTTTTTTTTATGGCACAGGTAATATATAATGTAGGATATGTGATTATGTGAATATGTATATTATAGATAACAACAATGGTGGAGAAATGCATCACCCCCTACAGAAACCAGGAAATAGAGAAGTGGCACAACATGGTATGAACTTTTATTTCCACTTTATTTATGGCACATGTTCTCTTTTGCACCTTGTGCTGTCATGCGTTACTTGTTTACTATGAAAACATGAGCAGCTCATGTCCTTCTCTCTTACGTATTGCATCACGGTCCTGGGAGAATTTGTTCCCACTTACAGTGGACTGTACCGACAGATCGTGGAATAAATGATAAAAACAACTAGAACTCAACTTGGATTCCATGAATCCACTTTATCAAATTATTATTGTGTTTCATTATTGTGTTTTTGATCACAAATCCACACACTTGCAGTTTCGGACTGTCCAGTCTACTTTTTAAGCTGCTCAGTTACATTCTATCCTCAATCTTATGTTAAAAATACTAAAACTGTATCATAAAGAGTCTGTGGAGATTCCCATTCATCCAGATCATCATCATCCCAGTAGTTTATTTCACCATTAATGTCAATTGGCTTTGTTCAATAATTTGTCACACTTAGAAAGATGCCTTACTGCATCCTCCCAAGTTAGCCCGTGCTAGCAGCTTTTGAATGATGAACACTCAAATGTATTCAAAGAGGGGCGCGGAGACAAAGCTAGATTGTACAACACATCATTAAAAACTTGAATAAAATGGCCTTTCACAAAGGCGAAAAAAGACAGCGATGTGAGCTGTTTTCCAAAAGACGAAAAGCTTTCTAATAGCGAACAAAGACTCATTCTTCAGATAAATGGGCCTGTGAGAGGAAGGGGGAACAAAACATCTACAGAATGCACTCTTATCAAATGTTACCAAAGGGGCAAAAACAACCTTGCTGAAGTCCTCTCCGTTTAAAACACAATTATCAGCAGTTGCACATTTTCATTTCCATGACTGTGCAAAGAAAATACACATTTTTAACAATTTGTATTAAGTGACGGGACATAAAAATACATTTGAACCCCTTGCTGACAATGTCTCCTTATGGAAAACTGCTCGTATCAAAATGGATTATCAATCTATGCTCGGGACTTTTCCCACTTTGTTTCATACCGAGTGTAAAACACAGAATGAAAACACTTCTGTAACTAATAACCACTACATCGCTGCTTTGTACAGTGTGGACCTCAGACGCTGCGTTTGGCTTTTGCATCTCTGGCAGCTTCCAGTGACAAACATCTCCAGCGCAGAGCCCTTATCACGTACTCCTGTGGACCGTGATGGTGAGGACTTGGGAATAATTCCATATTGATACCATTGAGACATCCCCAATAATGCTGATGTTTCGAAACTCACAAATCGATGATGATAAACCGCCCGATATGTCATGATTTTCATCCCAATAATGATCTCAGGGAGGAAATGGATATTTCTGAATTGTGGCTCTTGTAAAACATGTGACAGGTGGGCGTGAATGGTGTGTGTGTGTGTGTGTGATCACCGATGGATCAGTGTTTTCCTGCCTCTCAACCTGTGAATGGTTGTACCGGCTTCAGCAGACCCCTGGTACGCCAATTCATTTTGAAGTGGGGTCCAGCCAGGGGATGACTGAATGAATGATCCCAACATCCCTCTGTGTGCTACAACTCTCAGTGACCACATGTAGAATCTAGAATGGACTCTCCCATAAACGCCGCACTCCGTTTACATCACTTTTGTGTTACTCATCCGCACATAAAAAGCGCCGTTTCTGGCGGTTGGTGCTATTTGTTTAACATCAGCAAAAACAAAGCGCTCCAGACAGAAAACATTACCGTGGCTCATAAGCTGTATCTAGCCACATAATTGTGCCCACTACCATAAAGACCCCCAGCATCTCCATAAAACTGATGGTCTCGATGGCTTCAACTGCTCTACAAAAGGCAGCTTGAGGCTTAAAGCTCATAAACACTCAGTTGATTCGCAGCAGCCAGCTGATTTACCTCTTCGATTATGTCTTTTGGACACATGTTGGAATTTATCACTTCAGATGGGGTCTGGGTAGGCAGCAATTTTGTACTCACATCTATGAATCCATTCACAGACTTTTTATCAACCTCTTGGTATATTGCTCTATTCGTCAAGCCCAGTGTCAGTGTGGCGGAAACATGCTGTTAGAGCAGCATCTGGCTCACCCCGCTGCATGGCAGCTACACAACCAGCTCACACTAACTTTGTGGACTCATCCTCACCTGGAATTTATTTTTCGGCAGTGCTACTTGCAGGACTGGGGTTTTTGTGGCATTACCAACCAGAGCTGGAGGACGTGAATAATCAATATTATGTAACGCAGTTTGTCTGTTTCATGATGCAGTATACATCATGATATTACACACTGACAAGTTCTTGGTCAGCTTCCTGTTCTTTGGGCGTGAACTTCCTCTAGTTACCAAAACTACAGCCTTAAACAAACAATGCGTACCATTCAGTCTTGGATCAACACACAGAAGACAAGACACCGTAGACATGACTTATCTAGCGGCTTTATTTCCTTCTTTGGTGGCATCGTCACGTTAGGGTTCACTTTCAGGACTCTCTTTTCAGGATACAAACGCACAGCTGAAGCTTCAGTGCAAAAGCAGCTTTGTGGCCAGAGTCCTGATCTCTTTCCTTATTCTGACCTTTGCTTAGTTAGGCAAAGGTGTGTTCAGAACGCCCTCTCCCATTATGTTTTAGAGCCGGTGCACCTGATCGACGTTGGATTGCTACCACAACTGCAGATATACAGGGAGTTTTACAGCAGAGGAAACATGTGCTTGATCAAATCATGGTCTACGGGGACAGGAGAGATCAGCCCAAACAACAGGCTCCAAGGTAGACACCATCACAGATTTATTGTGAAACTGTTTTTGATCATGGTTTTATTGACATTAAATATCTCTCCCACGCCTCCGTTGGGGCATCTGGGTTCACTGGCATCAGCACACGCGGTTCAGCATCACATCTTCTGTATTCCTCTAATGTATCGTCCTTTATGCTGACCACCCATCCATTAGCACAGTTTGTTTGTTGGCACCATAATGATTTTCCACGTAGGAACCCCTCAGTTTAGCCACGCCGAGTCTCCGGCGGGAAAAACAAGTGCTGCACTGGGATGAAAATAGCAATGCAACGTGCATGGGGTTAGGAGGTACGATGGCCAGGCGTAATAGAAGTCCAGCGTGGACGCTGCATCGCATTGGAAACGAGAGGAAATGAACTCCAAAAGGACACATCTGTTTGACACACTGCTCTAGAGGAGGTGTCCCCCTGGCACAAGTAGAAATCACATGCCGAGGAGATATCTAAGGTTACACTTCACCCATAGCTATGTTTGCTGTTCATGTGGCACATGTAGAAAGAGCTCTGGGGCAGGGGGAGGGGGGCAGAGTGTCTGTATGATGAATGATATAATCAGCACTAATGATTTTAAACAGTATGAGGGCAAACGCAGGGAAATGCAGTCTTTGAACGCAGCACGCTCGCCTCGAACGAGTGACGCATGTACCGTATGTGGGAGCTTTTTAGGAGAGCCGCTTAAAACATATGTGAAAAATAGTCAATATGAGTGATGTATTGTAGAAATGATTTAATTTATGCAAGAAATCGCCCAGCCAGACTACTACAATTGCACCACTGTACCCAAGAATCCACTGTAGAGGTGGTACCAGTGGCTTTCCTTGTTTACAACTCTATATATGAATGGATATTTGAAATGGAAAGAAGATCAGAGTTAGACACCAGAATACACAAATTTTGCCTTTTGTACACACCAGTTCGAGTGAATGTTGCAATGAGAGGCATCAGACCAAATTCCACATTTATGAGTTTTCAGTCCCATGCAGCTTTCGTGGATAAAACACATCAAATAAAACTAGTGTGCTCAGCCTCAGCGATCACTCTTTGAGGTGAGCCATCGAATAAAGTGAGCCATGAGCCATGAGCTTTCTCCCATTGTCCCCTGAGGGGAGAAATGTATAGAGATCATACACTGTAGATATGGAGTTTTGTCCTATTGTGTTCTTAAAACATCTCTGCAGTATGCATTTAATTATCCCTTAGAGAAGGAAATGTGACGACATCCAATTAATACTTGGGAAAGAATTTCTAACCATAATAAGTGCAATATTAATACAATGGTCAGAGTGTTTCCATTTGAAGGGTCTGGGATAATTGCTTAAAGAATTCTCCGCATTAATGTGGTAAATGGACTGGCCCTTACATAGCACGCAAAGCACTTAGGCAGTCACAGGCTATGTGCGCTCCAAACATTTCTAGCTAGGCAGTTTGCGGTTTAGTATCTTGCCCAGGGATACTCTGACATGTGTGTGTGTGTGTGTGTGTGTGTGTGGGGGGGGGGGTGGGGGGGGGGGGGGGGGGTGGGGGGGGGGGGGGGCACTGGGATCAAGCCACTGTCCTTGAAAGGAGTGGACGACCATGACCCTGAGCCACAGTTGCCCTAACAAGATGTGAGCATTAAAAAAAATTGAATTCAGCTATGTGGAAAAATGTATTATCTTTATTTACATTTTTTCACACGCGATTTGGGCACATTTTAACAGCTGCAAGATCCTCCCATTTTTAACCTCACATACCAAGAACATGCACACACACTCACACGTAAAAACAATCACCCATGAACTTTTTTGTCCCCATTTGTGACTCTAATGATATAACAAACAGGTTCAGTTTGTTTCTCTTTGGCTGGTAACAGGACTGTATGTCTACAAACCCATAAAACTGAGGTGAAAGGGAAAACGAATGAACTCTGCTGTCCAGTGCACTGTCCATTATAGAATAATAGAGAAAAACAAGCCTGGAGAAAAGCGGCCATCACCACCATAAACATTTCTTCTCTTACATATTTTTTCATCTTTTACACAATGTGGGACAAGTACGGTTGTGCCAGAGTACTTTTTCTTCCCCCCAACTGCTCACAGTCTGATATAGTACACTGCCAAGCAGCTCTGGAGGTTGTGACAACCATGCTGACAGACAGGTTCAACAATTGCCCAGTTCTTCACAATTGCTGCAATTGGTGCTAGTGCAGTTTGCAGTGCAGCTCAACATCATCAACGGCTAATCCCAGATAAGAGCCAAGGAGGCAGATCACCTTCCACTGCAGAACGCTGAGGAGGAGGAGGAGGAGGAGGAGGGAGAGTGAGGTCAATGAGGAAAATACTCCAATGCTTTCACTACTGCAGACAGTGATTTCAGCATTTTCATGACTTCCATAGTTTACACAAATCCATGTTTATTTATCTGTCTGATAGTGTCTTACCGAGCAAGATTGCGCCATGAGAACACATTTAACACCTGTGATGAAAACCATGTTCCCATAAACACTACATATAGAACAGTAAAACGCTGGCCGCCGGATCTTGCTCGAAACTCGAGGCGGCGCAGATGCGGCCTATCAGTCTAAAGTAGTGACAAAGTGATTCTGTCAGAACAAAGTGATCTGCTGCCACAGATCTGAGAGGCAGCACTCACTGGATCAACACTGCCTTGGAGAAAACAAAAACAGGCAGACAGAGCAGGAAGTCCACACAGAGAGATGGCTCCTCCACCGGCGAAGAACATGCATCTCCTTCTACGTTACACAAGATACGTCACGTGGCAGAATTACCCACACTCCCTCCCCAGGTATGGAGGGCAGACTGGACTTGCACTGGCCTGCTTGACTCACCTGTCTGTGCTACTGATGACATCTGTATATGTCCACACGTGCTTGGATGCAGAAACACTAACTATCTGGTCAGGAAGGTAAAGGCAGTATTTTCAGTTCATGTCGACCTGTCTTATGTGCGTCAGTAGCTGTGTTTATATTACCTCTAGTGGTGAGCACCACCTAAACATTGCAAAAGAAAACAGGTCATGGAAAGTCCTACCTTTAATATAGAACCCAGATATATGCAAAAATATGTTTAAGCTGTCGTGAGGTGGTGATGTGCTGATGGAATAATCTATTACTTTACAGTGTGGAGTGTAATGGAAACACGACTACTGTCCTGGAGGCACATAGCTTCATCTGAGCATGGACTGAGGCCACAGTTCATGGTTGAGATAAAGCCTTTACTTACTTGACTTGGCCGGACTGTCTACATTACCATTATCTTGCCCGGTTGTGTCCCTAAATTCAAACAGTAATAGACTTGCCAGGCAATTGCAAGGCACACACCATTCTGTAATATTTCATGAGTTAGTATTACTGTCCCCCATGGAACAAGTGACAAAACCTCAATTACAGCCAGTATGCCGGACAGTCGTGACTAGTTCAGCACGAGCAAGGAGGAGAGGGAACTTTAAGGGTTTGATGAAAATAGCAGACACCTGACTTGATAGAAAAAACACACACACAAACACAAACACAATTATCTCATTTGTCAGGGGAACCAAACCATTGTAATGACAGCGGCTACAGCAGAGATGAGTTAAGTGCATTTGCTGGCAGAATAGCGATAATAACAGTACGGACTGAAAATGACAACAGCACTGAGTCAGACGCCCTGTGACCCTCCTCCGAGCAAACCGTTCCACGGCGAGGTAGAACAGAGCTCCTGGGCGGGGGGGCTGCCATTTAAAACCAACTGTAACCTAAGCCACTGCACGAAAACACATTACCTGGTGTCACCGACACACAACATGGCCCCCCCCCCACCCAGGTCAACAGAAATTATTCCGATGAGTCACACCCCCCCCCCACCCCCCACCCCCCCAATTCCCCCCCACGCTCCCACCCGCCCGCCATGCTTTTGCCCCCGTAGGTGCAACGCACAGGCTAAAAAGGCTAAAGGGCTCTAAAGCTGAAATGCTCCCTCGCCATTCCCCCACGTTCCAGGATGATCATGCCCCTGCTGGCAATGTCATTTAGCTCTTGTGGATTGGAACCGCCACTGCCTGGTGTGACTCTGAATGGAAACGGATTCATTTTCACCTCAAAGAACATCCCCGGTGGGGCTCGACTCGGCTTCTCTCACTCTGACGCGGCCGCCTCTTTCTTTCTGTGGGCGTCGCCACCCGCTCGGTTCTGGCTCTAGCTGTGGTTCTAGCTGTGGTTCTGGTTCTGGTTCTGGGGGCGGTCTCGGGACCTTCCCGCTCTCCTCCCTCTGCCTCCGTCCTCTCGCCTCTCGCGGCTCAGGCCGAGACGGCGGCGCAGAGCCTCGTCGGTGTGAAAGGCCCATCTGTCGTCTCACTCGATGTCTCGCCTGCAGCACTATCTGAGTGGTTACACCTCATGGGTAATTGCCTATCGACACTTGAGGCCCGCTGTGCCAGACAAGCGAAGAGGAAGACATTGGGAGACCGGGCCAGCTCTGCCAAGCCAGCAGAGTTGCGTTTCAAAGGGAGGGCACCTGGAGTTTATTGCGGCGATAAACACAATCTCATCATCCGCGATGACGCCATGCTCAGTTTGCTCAACTTCCTTTGCTAACGACTGTCATCCATTCTCTCTGCCGCAATCTGCTGTTAATGCTGCTACACTGGGAATGATCATTAAAGACAGGCACTTCTACATTTAAGAAACACTTCCACTGTATCTTAAAATGGTTTTTATATAGAAACATTAGGAATGGGACCAGTAGTGGTCTGAAGGTTAAAGGAAACAAGCTTGTAACGCGATTTTTGCATGTACGTTCCTCGGCTTGGTCACCTCGCACCAACTATGCAGAGCTTTCACACCAACACTGTCCTACATCTGGCTCTGTTCATTTCTGGGGTCTCAGAGTCTTGGGGTTCTCTAGAGAAACAGCCCATGCTCATAGTTTGGAGAAAGCAGAATCATCAACATCCTATGATGTAAAATGGAGGACGAGCACCGTTTCCTTCCACGTTTTCTCCCACATCTACTCCTTCATGCGCTCGTCCTTCCAACTTTCCAGGTTGGTCTTTTAGTCCTGAACCAATTTACTGCATACTAGGTGTGAACACGCCAGGCAGTCCAGTGCTGGCGACAACATGACCTGGCAAAAAGTAAGCATGAGCGCCATCAAACAAGGCAAAAAAATACAATCCGGCTTTCACAGAAAACAAGTTTGACACAGACAGAAAACCATTAACGCCACTTCAGGGACCGGAAGGAAGACGAAAGCATGCTCGCTAAGAGGGCAGAGAGAAACTATCATCATTATTCGTGGATTCAAAACGTAGTTAATGCTTCACACAACAATCCTTAATCAATCCTTAATCAACAAACCTAAGTATGTAAGCCTTTGTTTTACCAGAGGATCATATCCAGTACCAGACAACCACAGCCTCTAATAGTGTTGGTTCTCTACAGCCATTACGTTTCAACAGTTACTGGTAATGTGCCTAAAGAGTAATCCCTTGCTTAAGTTGTGTGTCATCAACATCATGTCAAAACCACAGACTCTGCTACCCAATTGTGCACCCTCACTTCATTATATATGGCCTGATACACAACATATGGCTGTTTTAGGCAGCGTCACTGAATACCAAAGACCCACAAGCAAATATAACAACAGCTGGCAAGAGCAGCAAATGGTCTGTTTACGACACAGATGCAGTCAATACACAATACTGAACCCACTGTGTGACTCTACAGCTTCGGTGATGAGGACTGTAAAACTATTTGACAACGAAAACCAAAGAAAGGAAAGCATTTTTGCTTTGTTGGTGGCTTTTAAGTGTTAGTCTGACAACAGGATGGTGTGTTGAGAAAGGAGAGGTGTTAAGCAGAATGATAAGTAAGAGTAGATAAAGGAGGCTCTAACTTTTTGAGTGCAGCAATGAGGTACATGCTCCTTGGCAGCAGCAGGTAGACCTGGTCCGTCAGCACAGCGTGGATGATCTTCTTGGCCACGTAGTCTGGTTTCAGGATGGGCAGGAGTGTCGGCCACCTGGTGAGGACAGACAAAAAGGGTTGAGGAAAAACATACAGCTGCTAGACATGCTAAGCTACCTCCTGATAGAGCCGCTAGAAAAAGAAGAGAATCGCTAAGGCGTAAAAACACAAGGAGAGGACATCAGACCAGCGGAAATTACTACTTTGGTCTACTGAGTCCCAATTAGAGATTTTTGTTTCCAACTGCTGTGTCTTTGTTTGATGCAGAAAAGGGAACAGATGGCATTTGCATGTGTGGTTCCCACTGTGAATTATGGGGAGTGGGGGGGGTGATGGTGCGGGGGTGGCTTCCATGGTCGTGCTGGATGTGGCGCACAATAGGATTTGTCACCGAAAACAGCTGCTTGTTTCTGCCGGAAACCAGGCGGATGATGACCAAGTGACACTGAACAGACAAGCGGTGGCTAGTAAGGTTGAAAAAGATGACCTGAGGAGGCTTCACAGCTCTGGGCACCTCCAAAAGGGAGCCAACGGAGGTGGCAATTCTCAAAGGTCGACTGGTGCAATCAGCTGAACCAGCATGGTGCCTCTTTAGCGTGAAAGCCACAGAACAGATGGACGGAGAGAAAGAAGATGGCCCTCAGTGTCATGAGGGAAGACCTGAACCAGAGGTTACGAGTCTGAATGTCACAAGTCAGGAAGTCCGAGAAATGTGAAGAACCTTGATATCAAAATCAAAAAAAGGTCATTGAACACCCTAACTGAAGAACCTTTCCAACTATAGTAAAAACATTTTTTTCGACATGTAGTTTAGGGCAAGTGTCATGGAAAAACTATACTACTTCAAGACAGAACTTTTCACAAAATCACAAAAATGCCACCCTTAAAGCATTTCATTAAAGCAGAGCATTCTGCAGGACCAGATAATTATGGGACATCACTAAACTAGACTGAGCAAAAATGATGGTTCACACGCAGAGCGCCCTTCAACGGAAACGCCTGCAATTACATTTTGGAAAAATCTGCTTGGCATAAACTATATTAAAACATGGTAACTGATTGTCTTCATCAAATTAATTCCTAAATTGTCGTCTGTGAATAGCAACTCCTGGGCTCTGATAACACACCCCACGCAAAGAAGACCAGCAACACTGCAGAGAGGACAGTGGGAGCGCGTCGAGGATTAATGGAGAAAGTGAAGTCAAGACAGTTGGGTTTGAAGACATGATTTGCATTTTGAGACCGCCTTTGTCTCTGTGTCACAGTGTGAGAAGCTACAGACTTACTTAAAAGGCAGGTGCACTTTAAGAAACATTTTTTAATCTATTTAAGTTTTTATTTTTGGTGGGGGGGGCACTTTTCAAGGCCTTTATTGATAGAACAGCTGGATAGTGACAGGAAGTGGGGATAGCAAGAGGGAGAATGACATGCAGCATAAGGGCGGTCAGTGGGATTTGAACCGGGGCCCCTGCAGTGGATGTGCTCTGTATGTGGGATGCTGCTCGACCAACTGAGCTAAAACACTTTTATTGCACTGATATTTTATCTTCTTGTCAGTCCCTCTCATTTGTATTCCGGTGTTATTTTTATTCCATTTCTCCCCCCCTGCAGGTGCCTTCCTTGAGCTGTCATTATAAATAAGACTGCTTGCTTACTCTGTCTGCCAGGTTACATAAACTATAATTTTCACCTTTCCTCTCTAATCATTTCTTCTTGTTTATTTCCCAATTTCCACAGTCAGACTACCTCAATGAAGAAAAAGCATCAGTATATCTTTTTATTCCTCAATATTTGAATATCTAAAAAAGGTATATGAATATATATGTATATTTTTTGAGCTTCCGGCCACTCCATATTGCTCCATTTTCTTTTGTATTATTATTGTTTTTTTAACATGCTTAATGGTAATAATGAAACGCATGCATCACTTATTGGTGAGCAAACGCCTGACAGACTGGCAGCTGAAGTACATTAGTGTTCAATATGTTTTTAGCAGATTTTGCAATTTCACTTTTATGGTTAGTCTCTGCAGAGGAAAAGTTCTATGGTGTGCTGAAACTGAGCTAGAAACTGAACAACAAAACATTTTTTCACATCCAAGCCCTTGAGTAAACTTCAACCACACCACAGGTGGTGAGAGCAACTAAAGCCTCAGTACAACAGTTTTGGCTGGAATTATTCCTCTGGAATATTTGAATTAAGTTCACTTCATAATAGGGCAATCTAGTGACTTGTATTCAGAGGTCACAGCAGTGTGGGATTACTGCATAAAATTTTCCCATTTATTGTTTTTCCTAGAAATAGGACTTCACGGCAGCATTCAAACAAGTTAACAACTGCACAGCTCTTTCAATTTGCAATGAGTTAAGTGCATTTCCATAATCAAGATGGGAAGAGTAATTTTTCATTAGCAGTATGCTAATCTAATGTTCTTGTGCAGTATGTTTAGCATTTTTTAGTGCTTGAAATGATGTTCAGTGCTCAACATGAAACTCTGGTAGCTCTGAGAGACTAGGAACTGATTATTTCTATGTGTACAAACTGTTTTGGTTTTAAGGCAACCGACCATATTTCCTTTCTGTACCTCTTGAAAGGGCTCTCATATAGAAGGTCAGCCAACTACAAGTTTGGGTTAAGGTTTCAGTTTGAGGTTAGATTTACACCATGGATACATATGCCATATAGAGATTCAGATTAATCTCATTTGTTTCACCATAAAGGCCTCAGATGTTATTTTACAAGGCCAATCTGATTTTTAGGTGTGAGAATCAACAGTAATAGTCCCTTTCTACACAAATATAGCACAGTTTCCAAGTGAACACGTGAGTTCACGTTCCCATAGCTCCTGAGTGGCAACTGGAGTGATAGAGCTATGGAGCCAGAATCAGAATCGGATACAGGGGGTGGGCAAGGAACTAACAGTTTATTGGAAACTTACTAGAAACCAAACTGCTGCCTGTGTGCCATCATTTACGTGAGTACTAAAACAGAGGGAGGTTAACACACACAATTTTGGAGAGGATGGGCCGTACAGTTCACATCACACTTGTATTTTATTGTCTCCTCAGTCACCCTTTCTTTTTTAAAGCTACATTAAGCTACTTTAACATGTCATATGTATATCGAACGGTTCAAACTGTTTTTTATCATTACAGTCACGTAGCAGCTAACTAGCTTCCTCGGCAACAAGCCGCCATTACTATGGCAACAGAAGTGGACGACCCGGCTCCAGATCCACCTGACACGGCTATTTCAGTAGCCTCTGCTGCAGCTGCAGGTGCTAACCTACGTCGTCCACCCCCACCCACTGCTGCCGCCACTTCAACCAACACTTATGGTCAAGATCCCTTGGGCCAGGGCATGGGCCATCCCATAATTCCCACTCAGCTCCACTCCATCTCATGGGAGGCCCTGGGTGGTGGTCAGCAACCAGATTGTTTTATTAGTTTCCTCCAATGGCCGAGGGCCTACGGCGTTCTCCATCTCCCATGGGATTTGTCAGACACATTACTCAGTGACACGCTGGCTCTTGGGAAAATAACCTACAATTGTCATCGTCCATATGGGCTGCAATGGTGTTTTCAGTCCTCTGAAAGCTTAACAGCGGGATCTATGGAGGCCTCTTCATATTAAATGAAGTGGGTGAGATGGGAGAAATGGGTGTTTTGGTGTATTCTCTATCGAATTCCTAAGCTCTTTTGACACACTTTTGCTGAATTATCGACCGATTATTGACAGATTCAATATGACAATTACTATTAACAATTTTGAATTGCAAACTGCCTCTTGATGTAGTTGTTGATGATTTAGGCGAGATGTAGTTTTTAAAAGGAACATTTTAAAGGAATTTCAAAGGATGATTGCAAATATATTATCAGGCTTTGGGCTTGTTTTTTTTGTATTATTTAATCCTTTGTTAGATTTTTTTTATAAGTTTTTCATATTGTAACTATCATGTCCTTTCATTTCATTTCAAGTATTTCTATTTTATTTTTATTTTTAGCATTTACTTTTATCATTTATTCATAATTGATTTGTCTTTTTTCACACTTCTGTCTTGTATGATTGACTGTTGTGTGTTTACCGCTTGCTGTGAAACAAATCACCCCCTCAGTAATAATAAAGTGTCATCAATAATCATGATCATCAATCAGTTAATCAATTTACTGATCAATGATGATTAATCTTTTGGCTCTGGGTGACTGGGTTTTTGATGATCACGGCTCTGAGGTTCTGGAACTTTTTGCCCGAGGAGATGAACTCACAAGCACTTCGTCTGGTATATCATTGTTTCAGACAATTTCTCTAGGAAATGTTTTGTTTGGATTTTAAAAAAAAAACAACAATCATGTGGGTTCAGTGTCAGCATGATTTCTTCTTCATATCCATATTTTATTTTACACTGTCATATTTTTTTTATCTGGTTGGTTTCAGTTTCAATGTTCTGTTTTAAGGGCGAGTTAGTGTCAGCATTTTGCCATGGAGGAGAGAGTTTGAGGGGAGGGCCTGATGAAATGACTGTTGGTGACTATAGGCTTGTGCCAATCGGCATCCCCATCCTCTACTGCCATTTAGAGGATGATCAATGATGTTTTTTATGACATTATAAGGCAACTTTTTACAACTGGAATGCAGATAATTTGGCTGTGATATCATTCCTGGCTCTGGCACCATGATTCAGTAGCCAGCCCCCCCATACCTGTGATTGGCTGCACTTTGCCTTCAACGGTTAGAAAAAAACCAAAACCCAAATAAGCTACAAAGAAGCAGCTTCTCGTTCAGGATGTGCACAGCTCAACGGGTGTGTATCGTCCCCTAATGCCTGCCCATGCTGCCGGGTATTGAGGTAGACATATAAGCTGTTGCATCTTTACTTCATCCTGGGGGAATGCCCACGTTCCAGCACAATGGAAACACTGTGATATTCGATAAAACTATTGAAGGTGAGATGTGTAATGATACCTACTTAGTTTGACATCCGTCGAACATTCCAGTGTTGATGAAGTATGGGCACACAATCGTAGTCTTGACGCCATGTTTTCCAACTGCCAGCAACTCCAGACCCACGGACTCTGCAAAACCTACTGCTCCAAACTTACTGGCACAGTAGTCTGTACGGAGAGAGGTCAAACAGGGGAAAGATATGGTTACTCAGTAACGGCTCTTTGTGACATTAAACTTACCATGGCCTTGATTAGAGTGTCTGATCATCCACTATACATTTAAAATGGAAACTGTCTTCGTCAAGCACTTATACCTGTTTATACCTATTCAAAGGTATCCCGGCCAGGGCTACTGTTTGCGTGTTGCTACCTTGAATCAGCAGCTGCGTGCACCATCATCGTCTAATAAAAATATGGCTAAACCCCAAGAAAGTGACTCCACCGGCTTTTACGACAAAGTTATGTCTCAATATGGCAAGGACTCTAAAAACTTTGGTCCCTCCAGTGGTGACATCTTGTTAAAAGTGCTGGAGGCTCACAGCACAACACAAAAGACTCTTGCACTCCACAGTATAGCTGCTAAACCTGCAAAATAAAGCACACATGGCAAAAACTGGAAGGGATTCACCATTCCTATAAAACAGGCGAATCACTTATCTAACTACCCCCTCGGCTATTACCTTACAACTAAGACATTCCCAAAATAAACTTGCATACTGAATCATTTTGACCGCATGCTGAGGTAATGTGTAACTATTTTATCGTTATTTGATTGTTGTTTTATCTCTCTTTCTGGGGTACCAGCCAAGGTTTCACTGATATAGCAAAGTTAGATACAGATAACAGCCTACACTAGAGACGTATGCTCAAATATATCCACCATAGAGCACTGGCAGGGACAAACACAAGTTAAACACTCCTTCCATCATCCTGGTTCAAGTTTATATATTAACTGAAAATTTCACACATCAGTGATCAGTCATAGTGTTTTTGTGTGAAATAAAGAGTGTTAAATCTGGTCCTCCAGGCCAAATAGTGGGAGCTTTCTCCAGGGTGCCATTATTGCTGCTCCACCTTATTTTAACCAATATTTTTGCCCTCATTTTACACCTCCTATGTTTACTTCTGCCTCCGGCCACTGGAGGTGAAAGGCAGTGAAACGTTCATTTTAAGTGTGATGAACATGGACTTGTTTGATACAAGATACAAGAGACCACAAAGGGATCTGAAACCCACGAACAGATCAGGACAACCAGGATCTGAAACCCTCAAGTAAACAGAGCCAGAGCCAGAACCAGATCTGTGTAATAGCAGCAAGTGATTTCTGCAGCAAATAGAACGGAAGAGAAACGTCTCAACCTCTTGATTATGTGCATGCCTAAGGTTTAGGTAGAGGAGACTGTCAGGCCACATTATGTTTGTACCTCAGACACTTAAGGAGGATACTGGCCTTCAGGATTGAGACCTCTTGCTTGATGTAGCCTGGTGGCCTAAGGGTAGAAGGGGGCCAGGGAGTACAGAAACCTGATTCTCCGATCTTCTACCAACATTACTATTACACTACAGCTCTACTCACGATAAAATGAAGAATCTCAAGTTATCTCTTTTTTAAAGCCGCAGCAGCTAATAAATAAAGCCCATTTCATAAATGAAAGTTTCATCGTCTGAGTCACACAGTGATTATGCAACATGTCCAGTAGGGGAATAGGTCAACCGGTACTGTGACTTATTTGGCTCAAATGATGACAAACAAGACTTGAAGCTTGTTCTTTCAAGCCCGTATCAACTTACCTCCTCCAAGCTGAGGAATGTCAATAAGTGAATAACAATTTATAGATACTGTGTTGCAAATATGTGAACGGGTCACAGCGTGAGTTCAGTGAAATACTTTTCTACATGACAAACTCTGGACTCGGGTGTGCAGTGTTGACAAAGTTTATCTAATCATAACACAGAGTCCAGTCCAAAGTCTAAAGTCAAAGCCAACATAACTGAGGAGCATGTGAAATACATAGTGGCTGTTTGCTATGCTGCTCACTTCTTCTGTGTCTAAGAAGGGCGGAGGAGGTTTGGCTGTGACTGTGCTGGCTGACGCTATCCAGTAATGTGCAAACAGCAACCGAGGTATCGAACAGTTGTCTAGTAGGAAGGGCAGGGTTTACTTAACATTCATTAATACAGTCAATAATGAGGATTACACAGATAATGATTTAACAATCCATAGCATATGGACAAATTTGGAATTCATTAGTGAATTCATTAGTGAAGTCAGTAAAGTTTACACAGACAACTATTTAACAACGTGAGGCATTTAGACAAAATTGTGTGTGTGAGCAGAGAGATAGGTGCTATTATCATGTCCCTAAACTGCCTAAACTCATGGTTGAATCCCAAAAGATGCTAAATAAAACTGAAAATAAGGATATTACTGTATAGTACATGAATTTCAAAGTGACACAAGTGGACAGTAACGTCAGAGGCAATACTTGTGCTAGTGGAGAAAGGAAAACCCTTTCCAAAATGGTTTGCTGCTTCCCAAACACTGGTCCAGGGTAAAGCTTTGAAGTGGCCAGAGTTGGCACAGTGGGACTAAAACGGTCTTGACTCGCCACAAGTAGAAACTGGTCCCCGGGTGCCACATGGAGGCTGCATGCTGCTTACATGCAGAGAAAACGTTGTCTCGAGTGTGATTGTACATGACAACAAGGAGCCTTCTTCCAGGTTGTCCGCAAACACACCTCAGGTACTGGAAGTTTTCTCCTAATGTGTTTTTTATATTTCTTCACACAACTATGTCACTTTAAAAGTGAAAAACAGAACAACCTGCAGCTGTCTGCATGTGTGGGATGAATGAGTTTCTTTGTGCAACTTAACAGCGGCATCATACATTATCATTACTTACTTACTTGATGTGTTCAGTTGCTAGACGCTAACCAACTGCTAAGAATTTGGAAGACCTGTACCTGTAATTTGACAGCCTGTATCTTATCTCTGGTTTCCTGCAACTCAGCGGTTTGTAATGTGAACATCTCTGGGAGGGGGTTGTAGTTAGCACCATCCTTTCACAGGCATGCATGTTGTTGTTAGGTAGCGGGGAAAACACACCTGCCAATCCGTTGACTCCTATAAGCCCAGCAGAGCTGGCGATGCTGACGAGGTGGCCGTGGTTGTTGGCGATCATGGCAGGAAGGAAGGCCTTGTAGGTCTGAGAGGAGACGGACAGTAAGGAGACCCCCAAAACACATTCTCACATTGTTACTCAGTCGAGACAATGACATGATTTGACTTATTTCATATTCTCTGGATAGGCAAATGAACCAATCAATTAATTTAGGAATGTTAATTACACAACCATTCAGCAGGGTAATCGAGCTCCATACTCTACTTTAATTAAAAGAAAACCTACACTTGGACACAAATGGGGTAATGGTTAATTAATTTCCCATAACGAAACATGACGTTTCTGCTAATTTGTCTTTTTTTTTTTCATTTCCTCTTTGACACCGACAACAAAATGAAGGAAAAGCTGCGTGGAGAGAAGGCGGTGATTGAGTATGCTGCCTCCGACTGACCCAGAAGTGAGCCATGGTGTTGACCTCCATGGTCTTCTCGATCAGAGAATCCGGGGCGTCGATGAACTTCTTCCCCGTCACAATCCCGGCGTTGTTGACCAGGATGCTGACGTCCCCGACCTCCCGCTTCACCTGCGGCACACATAGGACCGTGTTTTCCATGAATATAATGACGTTTTTGTAAAAGATGTTCTGTCCTTTAGGGATGACCAGTTGTCCAACTGGGGCTGGGTGATAAAACTAAAAAAAAAATACTGTGACATTTTTAGTTTATAGTATCATGTACACACAGCTAGTTAGCCACTCATTTCCCTATAAACAAACAGAAGATAAGATAACAATAAATGTGGCTCTGGCACCCAATGTAAGCACTGCACCACATTCTAACCAGGAAATGAAGTATGCCCACAGCAGCTGTGTGTGCAGAGGTACTCTCAGGTTTTGATAATATAACAGATTTGACAAGAATTCAGCCTTAATCGTGAAAACTTATGAAGGACAATAGATGGCTAGGAGACCATTTAGATGCCCTAACTGCAGAGCTGCATTTTCCCTGTTGCAATGTAGCAGAGCAGACAGAGCAGACGCGCATTATCATAACCACACTGATGTGGTTGTTTTGGTTCACTGGAGACATGACTGCGTCACTCTCAAGCTCTGAAGCAATCCTGTTACAACTCTTTGGGCTCATTGAGTTAGGACTCCTAATCCAGACTTTCAGCTCCTCCCAGAAGAAGACGCTGCTTTTAGACAGAGTGAATTGGGAATTACTCACAGTCGAGTGCTAAATTTGGGAGTGTCCATTTATTTCAGACCAGCTCCATAATTGGCAATTACACTTGTCTGACTCCGTCTAGAGTTTAAAGCCAGTTCTTGAAAGCAAGCATTTAACTGTTTATCTCTTGGTGCCTGAACAGTTTCGGATTTCCACAAGACTACTACACTCACTTGGTGTGTATGGAGAAACTGATTTGTCTCTAAACCTCAGTCCTGTCTACTTCTCCGTGGTTATGTTTGCAGGCACCACATATTAATGTTTTGATAGGTGTGGTGAGGTTGTGTCTGCCTTTGTTGCTATTTGTCTTTGTCTTACTTTGTCTTACTCTCGTTTTACCTTTATTGACACATCGAAGCATTGATGGATGGACTGCGCTGTCTGTTATTAGATGTCTTTGTTGGTATACGGGTCCTCTGTCCAGATTAATTCTATATCATTTTCCATTTTGAATCTCTCACAAGTTATTCATTTCTATTAGGTGACGCTACCTGTTTACTTTCATCTTCCCTCACACAAGTTTTTTGTCCAATATTGTTTTTGGCAGATTTTAACTGAATACTTTTGGTGGGCTAATGTTCTATGCATCTCCACTATTACTATTCCTCATTTTTCTATTGAAACAACTGCCATCTTGTACATTGTTCACTTGCATGTGGTAACACCTTTTCAAGACTTCCATGAAATTAGAACCTTTCTGCCTACATTGGCATGCTGGGCTATCTCTTCCAGACTGCCACAGAACACCTTACCAGATCTTTTCCTAGCAGCACAGCACTGTCCCTTGTATCCATTACTCCATACATCTATTGGCATGACTGCTAGCAAACTTGTCTTTTAAGCCTCAATTCTTTTAGATTTTGTGAAAGGGCGAGGGTGTGGTGTGCCTTTAGGGCCATTGAAACAGTTCACTATATTTACCTGCACGTTGGTGCAGCCCACATTTATGCAAATTCACTATCTGTTGAAGCAACAAAGGCCTCTCCCTCGCCTGAGGGGCACACTTCCTGGTTGACATAAAACTGACCTGGATACTGTTCCAAAATCCCAAATTTTGTGATACCTTGACCATGTCCTGCTAGAGTTCACATGAGACCCATTTTACACTTTGTATATTATCTCCCCATCAGGTGCAGAAAACTTTATAAGGTCATCATTGTGGTTTTGAATATCAGGCTCTTGCATGTGACCTTGTGTGTGCCCTCATCCACCCACACACACGCAAGGTCTGTGAACCAGTGGTTTCCAATTGTCCTTCACTCTGGCCTGAGGATGGTAAAACAGCTTTCCCCTCATTTGACTGACTTTTACTTACCTATGCATTGCCTGTGTTTTGCTTGTGTTATTATTTTCTAATCTGGATGCATTTTCTTCATGTTTAACAATTATATGTATATTGTTTATGAAACTTGACCTGAAACAGACAGCATATACTTTTTTTTGTTTTACCCAGGGAGAGCATCTGACTGACTCTTGCTCAAACTGATGCTTTGCAACTATGTAACTGACCGGCCTGAAGGTCAGTGATTTCAAGGTTAAACCTGCAGAGTGGTTCTGCCGATTTAGAGTAGTCAATCTGATATTAATATGCCCAGATTTAGCTGATCGTGTCAAACCTTTCTGGATGGCCTATGAGAACCTCTTCAACACATGAATACCAATCTGTCCACTTGTCTGCCAGTCTGTCTGTTTACGTGTTTATCATTTGTTGAGGAGGACATGGGCCCCCGCCTGCAGTGTAGAGAGCACATAACAGCAAAGACAATGTAACATGACACCAACACTCAGCAGCCTGCTCTCACTCTCTCAAGGTTGTACTGAATTCCGATTCAGTTGATTCCCTACAGTATTTCCCAACAAATTTCTAAATGAGTGTAATGCCATGATCTACTGTGAAAGCATATTGCATCATTTGGTTAATGTACCTTGAGACTGTGTCAGTCTGTTGATCGGATAATGAATTGATTGATGATTGTGAGGTAACGTGTAAAATATGACAAAATAAATATGACATATTCCAAGCACCTCACCTGGTCGGCCACTCTGTAAACCTCATTCCTGTCGCTGCAGTCACACAGATAGTAGTGGGTTCTTTTGGCCCCTCTCTCTTTCGCCAGTCTGGCTGTTTCTTTCATCCCCTCCTGGTTAATATCCCACAGCACGAGCACGGTGCCGAGAGCTGCAAACTCCTGAGCCATGAGGCGGCCGATCCCACTCCCTGCCCCCGTTATGAGCACCACTTCGCCGGATATGTTCTTCTTCTTCATGGGTATAAAGAAGTGGAAGAGAGACTCCAAATTGAACCAGATGGACAACAGGAGGACTTGTAAAGTCTCCAGGATGAAATTCATGATGGATCTAGAAGGGAAGAGAGAGGATGCATTAAGGAGGAATGAAAACAGAACGGGGGGAGTGCATTCATTAAGGCTGTTGCCTCGCAGTGGGAAGGTCGCTGGTTCATGACCCGGTCAGGGCCATTTCTTTGTACAGCTTTTTTTTTCATAGTATCCTGGTTTAGTCCCACAGTCCAAAACCATGCATTAAGATTGACTGGAGACTCTAAACTGCCAGTGAATGGTGTATAACGCTAAAGATAATGGGCGAATGGATGGGTGGATGAAAACACAATAGGATAGAAGGTTGAAATGAAGCCTTAACTATACATAATTGTCTAATGGCTCATGTGTGGCAGCTTTGAGAGGGAAAAAGTTTGTATTACTCTACAAAACTTCAATCATTCATTGACCCAATTTAAACCTCTTTGGTGTGACTGGGCAAGAATGGCAAGAATGGACAGGCTGCCAATCCATCACAATCCTACACACATTCCCACTCTAATAGAAGCTACTTAGAGTCTCCAATCAGCCTAATCCTGCATGTTTTTGTACTGTGGGAGGAAACAGGAGTACTTGGAGTCAACCCGTGTGGACATGGGGGGAGTGTGCCAACTCTGCACAGACAGTTGCTCAATACCAGCCTGAGTGTTGAACCCAGGTCCTGTGAGGTAACTGTGCCAAGTATAACATCAGCAAAGACTTCATTTACATTTAACTTCTTTCAGCACAGTCAAGGGACAAGCTGAGAGACTTCAGCCACATCAGCAGTATCTGCTGGCATACAGGATCAAACCCGTTACCTCACACACAGTTCTTTAACCTTTACACCACCTTTACCCTACATTAAATTGCCGTGACTAGTTGTTTGGATGATGCTTTACGTTTGTTAACATGCCCTCTTATATGATAAGATGGCCTTTTCTGATATGACCAGCTGAAGACTTTCGGCGTCCTTTTAAGCTGCAGCGGGAACACTGACAGCAAATCAGCAAACTTTTCCTCTGCAGATATGCTTCAAAATGATGAAAAATGTCAGAAAGAGTTCAGGATACAAAAGCTGTGTGAGCAGATGAAAACTTCTACTTTTCCTGTTTTAAAACAGTCCACGGTGTTTAGTTTGACTGTCATTATGTTCACTCACTTTGGTTCAGGCATAGTGTTTCATTTTAATTGTAAAGCACTCTGTGCAACATCTCCTATGAAAAGTGCTCTATAATAGGCGTAACCTGATAGGCTGGAGGGAAGCTGAGAGATCCAGAAGTGGACACGAGGGAGAACACAAGACAATGGCTGACAACTTTTCCGTTTGCTCCAAATGTACTTCTGAAACTACAACCACATTATGTTTGTTTCTTTCATGTCTCTCCAGGCGACAGCTGTGTCTTAACATGGGCCTGTGTACTTGACGGTGTTTACAAAAATAATGTCAATATTGAAGTTAATAAAGTTAAATATTGTGCTCTGTGCTCTTCAAGTGCTCTGTCATAGATTCAAGATTTGAATTATGTGCAAAACACTGGAAGAAATATTAATTGAGACCAACCCCTACTAAGAAATGAAATAAAATATTAATTTAAGCAAACAAAACAGAAATATAAATACATAATTTAACTACGACAAGCTGTTTAAATTATTCAATAAAATGTACTATTAATTGTATGTGTATACATATATTATATTTTTTGTTAATGCATTATCAATAATTATGAAATTAATTTAAAAAAACAGTCACAAACTTAACTTCGTGTTCTCTCTTTTAGGAATGTCAGATTTTTTTCCCTCTCATGTTGTACTTTTGTCCCAAATGCCGCTGTCTGACCCCATCCACAAGTGACTGAGCTCATTTTAACGAGCGTCCCTCAAGTTTCCTCTGCTTGTTTGGAGTTTGTAGGAGTCTCTCTGAAACGCTCATCTTGACTGCAGATACCTCTCGGTAGTAAAAGCTGTGTTTGTGTAACCAGAGCTGGACAACCCCGTTAGCCCCCGTCGGACCAACGACTTGGACTCGGACCTTTTTCTTTTTACTGCGCATCGTCGACGACAAAACAGCCCGAGCTACCGAGAAGTTGATATGATGGAGCAAAGCGGGACTTACAGGTGTTGGAGGTGGAGCAGGATGGGAGCAGGAGTTTGTCAGAGTGTGCTGAGTGTCGGTTTAGTGAGGCTCCGCTGGTATGTGTAGCCCCGGGAGGAGAGGAGTAGGATGCCGTTGAGGACGTTTAGAACGCCTCTGTTGTGTCGGCGAGGAGCCGGATGTGTCACATGACCTTCATTCCAACCAATCCCTGCCCTGCCCGTCTCTGCCTCCGCGCGAGGCATCATGGGACTTGTAGTGTAACGGTTTTCCATTTGTTTGTGGACCTGAATCAGATATTGATTATTAATTCAGTGATTTTTAAAAGCCATCTCAAACCACACCTTTCCTCTTTGGTGTTTTAACACAGTCAGAGACTTTGATACTGCTTTTACTGTTTTATTGCCGTGTTTAATTGCATTTATCGTTTGTTTTATGTTCTTTTTATGATTAATTCTATGTGATACGCAGCACTTTTTGTCAACTGTCCTTTATGAATAAAGACACTATAATTATTTTCAATTCCTTGGGGGCAAAATTAGTCTCATTGTGGATGCCGTACAAATACGTCCTGAATAAAGTAAATTATTATCATTATCATATCTATTGATGGTGGGTAGAAGAGTTTGCTCAGTAGAAGAGCTTCTTTTTTCTTTTTTTTTTTTTACAACAGAGCAAGTCTAATGTATGTTTCCACTCTGTTCCAGCTGAGAAGGAGAGATGTTTGTGGTTGCTGCACTGGTGCAAAGGTGAATCCTTGGAAGTGGAGTGATTAAAGTAAAAGTAAAGAAGTCAATAAAGTCAATAAACTAATTCATAATTCATGCCTCAGCCAGGGTGGTTTTAATTCAAGTTCAGCTGGTGTTCTGTTCCATGAACATAATGAGGAGAGCAATGACTTTCATGATTGGCAACATGTATTATCATCATGTTATTTAACCGATGTGTAGTTTTATTGGACAACTGTGTTTGTTTTAAATATGCTTTACAAACAAGGGTTAGGCTTAGGGGTTGAGTTGAGTTACAGTAGTTATAGTACAAACAGTCCAGCTGTTTATGGTGCCATTTTTCCAATGAGACACATCTGACTTAGATCTATCATCTATCATCCATCAATTATCAATCATTATTAGAACTTAGAGAAATCCTACTCTACATATCAGTTGTGTTGACTCTAGGCACATGAATACCATCATCACTATTGGATAAAAGAAGAGAAGAAAATTAGTATGATGTACCTCGTCAAGCGTTTCATTAGTAGAGAAGTAGGGCTCCATTTGATTACAACTGACCATGATGTAAACTACAATTTCTGGTGGTGGTGGACCCACAGGAGAAGGTCTGCAGGCATGACCCCAGCGACTCTCCATGGAGGCTGCTCTGATCCTTGCTTGTATCATATCTTTATAATCCTAATCATGAAAAGGGTACTTAATTAATTTGTATTGTTTGGACCCTTAATATTTTTCACCACTCATAGAACTCTTTCTTAGTGGTTGAACAATTACTTATTGCTGGATGTTGTGGGATGGAAGCAAGGAAAAATTAAACACAATTCACAGACAATTCTTCTTCTTTTTCCTTCTAGATTTTCTTTTGCTATGTCAAGCCTCCAGAACCCTAATATTGCATGCTTAGGTTGTTGGACTAAACAGATTAAAAAGAAAAACAGATGTTAGGATCCAAACGAATTGAACCAGCCACTGTTAATCTTACCTGCTTAGTTCATGTCGCAGGGATATGATGGAGCCTTCCTCCACCACATGGCGTTGTGGACAGGTTGCCAGTCCATTGCAGCGCACACACAACATTGACTCTCACGCTCATACCTCGGGGTAATTCAGAGTGTCCAATTGCCCCAAACATGCATGCTTATTTTGGACTGTGAGAGGAAACTGGAGCATATGTAGAAAGCCCACGCAGAAAAGAGGAGAGCATAAAGAATCCATACAGAAATGCCCTAAGCCCAAACATGATTCAAACAGGCAACCAGCTTGCTGTGAGGTGATAGCACTGTTCACCGAGCTTGTGTTACCCTTAACCAATTTATTTTCATGTAAATGTGCCTCAAAATTAGGAATGGGAAGTGGAACTGGAATAAAGACTTGACGTACTAAGACCTAAGAGCCACATGATGTTTATTTCATGTTTGGATGAGTCAATATGGGCCACATGACGATGCAGTGGTTAGTACTGTTGCCTCACAGCAAGACGGTTGTGGGTTTCCCGGCTGCTTCTGGCCATATCTGGTGTGGAATTTGCAAGGGGGGGGGGGTTCCTCAGGTACTCCGGTTTCATCCTGCTATCTAAAACACACATTAAGATCAACTGGGAAATTGTCCCAGGAAGAGAGTAGGATGTATTTTCTGCCTTTGCCCTACATGACCTGGAGATAGGCACCAACAGACCACCATGACATGAGTGAGTTGAAAGCAGGGAAAATAATCAATAGACGGATGAGTCAACCTTTTTATAAAACTGTGGAACTTCCATTTATCATGACCCGAAAATCATCATAGTTTTAATCAAGTTTTTTCTAACTAATTTAGAGGTAAGGGCTGTGCCAAAGCACAGTTATATGTGGTAAATCAATCTGTTTGTTGTCTGAGGAATTCAATTAGCACTTGGCCTTGAATGTAGGTTGTGGTCATGTTCGGTACAAGCAGCCCATCCATACAGAAATGTCTCTCATCCACTTTCTTTTCAGATTCCTGTAATAAAGCTTGTGGTTAGGAAGGGCACAGACCAGCTACTTATTATGCTGCTATAGGTCTAGATTCCAAAGTCCATGAGATCTCACCTCCTCCCAACAGAACTTGGCTTGATTTTGCACCTTCTGCTACTGCCATCATTAACGAGACTACTAGTCAGACCGCACACTGAGTATGGGACTGTCGATGTTTCAAGCCTATTAAAAAGGCCATTTTTCATGGCCTTACCAGTTACTATGACAGGTAGCGTGTTGCCCAATTTGCCCACCGAATGAATTCTAGAGGAAAGAAATCTGAGCCTGAAAACGTCAATAGACTTGAATTATTATTGTAGGTAATTACAACGAAGCTTTACAAGCAATTATCGTTTGATTTTTTGTTTGTTTTTTACTTTGCTTTGTGACCTCAGGTAATATTTCTATCATATATACTGCCCACTGCGATGGACAGGTAAGCAAAACTGATGTGTATTCCAGTACTGCATGTTTACTCATTTTGTATCTGCTCATAACTAATTCTAAAAACTTAAGTTATGAGACTTTACTTTAACTTGACTTTTGACTTGACTTTTAGAGAGTAAAACTTTTCTGGAAACCACAAAAGCAACCAATTTCATCATACAATACATGCTGTGTTGATATACTTTATTACTTGAACACAACAGTTTGCAGATTTGAGTGTCTGGAGAATCCGTGATTTTACTGTGTCTCCCACTTTAGAAATCCTGGCTCTTGCACAAACACAGATTCGTACATGGTAATTTTTTTTTAAAATTCATACACCGATACATCTTGATCAACAGATTCTTTTAATAAATAATATCATCATGAAAACTGAAAGCAGACCAAAGATGATTTTTGTACATCTGAACAATATAGATGCTTTTTTTTTTCATTATTACAGGATCAACAGAACCAGTGAAATAGGCAGCAACACGTACAAAGCCAGATGATGTGATGCAATTTTAGCAGGTGGCTAGTTGATTCAAACAGAGTCCCCACTACAAGGTGATTGGCTGAAGAGAGAGGGTTGGCGGGAGGAGATACTGACATATCATAACTGTGGCGTCTTAGTCCATGAACCCCCCGTACCTCTTCTGCAGCTCGCTGCCGTTCTCCCAGGACCGTTTGATCACCCCTCCGTTCTTGTTGTTGTCCACCAGCCACTCAGGCCTGCCGACGCGCCTCATGAACCCTCCATAGCGCTTCTTCAGCCCCCGGCCCAACACGGCCTCCAGCAAGTCGTCCTGCACTACCCCGTCTTCAGCTGGACGCACTGTGCCGCCGTACCTCTTCGCCCCCTTGCCTCCCTGGCCATCCCCCTCGCTACCCAGCTCAGACACCGCATTGAGAATCTTTAGGATCTCAGAGCGAACCTTTTCTTCATCCTGGTTTCCAGAATCTTCGAGGGCCCCTTCTGGAGAGGAGGAGCGTCGAGACATGAAACCACCGTAGCGCTTCATAAAGCCGCCGTACTTCTTGGCCAACTGGTGTTGTTGCGATGACGCATCCTTGTCGTCAGCCATCGTCGCATCCAGTGCTTCTTGGTCCTGCTCTTGATGGGAGTCAGCATTCAGAGGGATGTGGTTCTCCTGCCCCAGTAGGAAGTCTTGGCAAAGGCGGAGTTTCTGGCTGTCTAGCCCACCATCACACTCAAGTGAGCAGGTCTGGAAAAGTTGGAAGTGACTGTTATGAAACGTCCTATAAAATCTTACAATGCGTCACCCTCTTGCTGAAATATCTACACCGGCATCACGACCATTTTCTATATTGAATTACTCATCACAAGTAAAACTATGGAACATTTCTGCACATCAGAATATATACCAACAATGACATCATCTGCGTGTGTGGACATTCATTGTGCAAAAAGGTATATGGACAGAGTAGCTTTCAAGTTTCATATACGAATTAAATGATCTGTTTTTTCTGCTTTCTGTGGTGAGGACTTCCAGGTAACAGGATTTGAACTCTGAGTTCAGCATCATAACTTTGCATATGTATATCAGAAATTAAAAATTTTGGGGGTTGCCCTAGCAACTACACGCTGCATTTTGCAAATGGGACAATGGTAACAATGTTTAAGCAGTGTGTATAGTATGGCGACGTTCAATATTCAACATAGTGATGTATAATGGTCATCTCTGGAAAGTGATGAATTATTAGTCATTGAACAGGAACATGAATAGTTACATCTGCCTGTACATTCTGGGAAATATCACTGTAGTCAGAGAGGGGGATGTTGGGAGGAAATCACATTAGATTTATGGAAATGCTCCATTACAACAGAGATCCAGAAATGTGAGTATGCAGTCACGTATTGATATAAAGAAATTATATAAAACTTGAAAAGCGAAAGCAGCAATCCTTCAGTAGTCTTTACTTTGACCAAATCTCTCTCCAGTGAGGCAAAGTAAGGTCTTAACAAGGACCAAAACAAAGGGAATAAGCCACTGGATGCAGTCTTAGTTTTTTAATCAGTGCTGGTGTGATCCCATGTGTTCAGTTTGAGACCTAGTTTAATAAGGAATACAATATAATATGATTTAGATAATTTAAAGCTTTAAAATATTCATAGAGAAAGTGATTTTCCAGCTGAGGTCCATTTTATAGTGATGAGGTCTTCAAGGAAAATATTACCACTATTCTGTAATGTCAAATTTGGATGACTCACTGCCTTTAATGAGGAGAATTTCTCCCCTATATTCTGAAAGTA
Organism: Karalla daura; assembly: GCA_029224185.1. Lineage (NCBI taxonomy): Eukaryota > Metazoa > Chordata > Actinopteri > Chaetodontiformes > Leiognathidae > Karalla > Karalla daura. The sequence goes on from CM055197.1 coordinate 9,573,538, forward strand.
TTCAGGAAAGAACTCTTATTAAGCCAAAAACGTAAAACCTGACTCATAATGAAATGCCCTCAAAGAATTTATTGGTTGAAAAATGTAATATCTGAAAACAGGAGAACAAAATGTGCTTCAAGCGATGTGGAATAAGTTTCTATGAATTTTAGATGAATTGAGAATGATTTTGCCATCAACCTGTCGCCTGAGACTTTAAGGTTTAAATCGAACAAAATGGAAACCAAAAAGCAGGTTGTTTCAGGTGAAAGATGAAATCTGAATGAACACAGAAACAACAAACACTGAAACACTGTCTTTTAGATGTACTGATACTGGTAGAAATCCATGAGCCTTTTACTAGCAAAAAACTCTATTCTGACATGCTCTTCACAGTGATATAAATTTGTATTTTGCTGAAATTGAAGTCTCATCAATGCATGAATGTATCCCATTTACAATGGCAGTCAATTTGATCCCAGTAGTAAGAGAAGGATGACACATGATGAATAAAATAAACTAGACAGAGGTATTTTCTTGGCCCTAAGGGCGTTTTTTTTTTTTTTTTCAGAAATTCCAGTTTTATACAGATGAGGATTTTTTGCTGAGCTTTCAGAGCCACTGGCTTATAAAGACAGAATTAATGAACAGGAAAATTGAATCGGGGACATATTGACATCATAGGGGCCTGGAGGGGAGAGGGAGCACCCTCTGGTGGTTATAATAAGATTAAACAGAAGTCCCCAGGTTTCAAGATAGAGAAGAAATATATATATTATTTTCATTTATTATTTCGACTAAACTGTTATTAATAATATCACTCCTGTGTCACTTAAATTGAGTCTGAAGTGCTAAGTGTCACTAAAATAAAAAATAAAAGGAGAGGAGAGGAGAGGAAAGGAAAGGAAAGGAAAGGAAAGGAAAGGAAAGGAAAGGAAAGGAAAGGAAAGGAAACCAGATGGACAAAATCATCACATTAAGGAGGTTGAATTGGAAGTGAAAGACAAACAAATGAGGAGAAAGGAAAATAAACATAAAATAAAATTAAAGGATTCTTGCGATCGATATTTGTTGAGGTTTTCTCCTCTGAACATTAGTTTAAGAGTCGTCTCAAAGGACAAAGGACAGAAAGATGAAAATGGGAAAACAGGAGAGGTGGGAGATGGCAGAGCAAGGAATCGAGGAATGGAAAGCACAGAGACAGATGCAGATAATGAGAGGAATAATAGAAAAAAGTAATGAGGGAAATAAAATAAAGGATGTTAGAGAGCAGGGAATATGAAAGGAGAAGGAAAGCCAAAGTTTAAAAAATAGAAATTAGTTGTTTGTTTCCATTTCGCATGATGTTTCTTCATGGTAGACTAGACTTTTAAAAGATGTAGTCAGTGCAAATATTAGTTACCAACTATGGGTAGAAAAATCTCTTTTTTCAAATCTGATTTACCTCTGCCATCTTACCGATTTCAAGTGTCAGTAAAAGTGATTTTGTTACAATTTTTAAACAAATAAATATTGTAGAAATAATTAAACACAGTGACATTACCAGAGAAGAGAAACCAGACTGTTGTCCGAGCAGATGGTACACACACAGTGCGCACTCCTTCCCGCAGTCTGTTCCAACCACCAGCGACACACAGGTGCCTAGAACCAGCATCCACATGCAGCTGCTGTGTGCAGAGGAAGCCATGGACTGTGGACAGAAAATCATCCAAAATAATTAGCAAAAAAAAAGGGGAAAAAAGGGTTACAAACTCTGTGAGGGTGTAATTCACAAAGTCTATACATTCAACTTTTTTTAAATTGAGTGATTTCAGCTGCTACTATTACTCCTACAACTATAAGCAATACGAGTAAAAGTACAAGTATAATATTGATTTAAATAGTAAATATAATACCAGCCAGAATCAAATTATCCTATTCACATTGTAAAATTTATCAGTGTACACACATATGCATGCTGTGTGTCACTCAGTTCAGAAACAACTGTGGTCCTAGCATCACTCTGAGTTTTTTCCCTGCAGATGAAGAAAATGGGTTTTCTTACCACTTTTGTTATTTGAAACAATCTTTAAGCCGCTGTGTGCTTTACTCGTCCCTGCGTGCCCGCTATGGCTGAGTGGCTGTCTGTTTGTCGAGGGTCAGTGCAGCCTTTATAAGTGCGCGCAGCTCCTGCTGTGGTGGCTGGTGGGCAGAGCCCTCAACAGTTCAGCCAATCAACAATCACATGCACTTTACGCTGATGTCTTCTCCTCCCTGACTGTCTGCTTGGCCACACTGAACAGGGGTGAAAAAAAAAAGTAGCCCACCAAAAGCAACCAAAGACACCTGTTTAACTCCTGCAGAGTCTGCTCAAAATGCACAGTGCAGATCTGCAGCAGCTGCCTGTGTGGCTTGTTTAAATTGCCTCCGTGGCTTACGTCACTGAGAATAATGGGGAGGGGGTTAGATGGGTTAATAGGAGTAATGATGTGACATGACGTACCCCCACCCCCAACACACGCACACACACACCACGCACATTGACTCAAGTCGTCTGTTTTATTGCGTCTTCGAAAGTCTTCGGCAAAGAAATAAAAGGAAGTCTACCATGCAGATTCAGTGGGGAAATAATATTTCATGATCACGTCCAGGCAATTGATTGAACGTGTATGTGGTAAAGTCTGAGCAAGATGGACATTTTCCTTTTTCGGTCAAGCTTTTTATGTTCATGTCCATGTCATTGAGCTGGTAGGCAGGCTAGTAAGATTTTGAATGGTGTTGAATGATGTTTGATGCTGTGAAAAACATAAAAAAAAACCTAATAGGCTCCAGTCACTGGTTTCCAAAGCATATCCATTCATATAAATATGATTTGCTGTTTGATATCTAATCAGAGACGGGAATTAATGTGCTATACAATTTCACTCCTCAGTCTATAAAACCTGCAGTGAAAGTGATCTACTTGTCCAAATGGCATATAAATTCTCTCCAGGAAGTCATACAAATGCTTATGGCATGACTGGAGTGAGTGGAAATATTCTATTTGGGGTGATAACAATAGAAAATATTGTCTTGTTATATGGTGTCTGTACAACTGAAATCAAATAGTACAAAGAAATCTATGCTTTGCTCTTATATTGATCATGAGCTGATGAGGTCAATCTTACTGGCTTGTTGGGTTGTGTGTAACCAATATATGGATGTGCAGAATCTTTAGTGTCATTAAGCTCAGTTTATTTTACATTTGTTTTTAAGTGTTTGAAATAAGCAAATAAATGCACTGTTGCATTGTCCTGGAGAATGATACAGTAGAGTCAGTCAACATTAAGGTCCAGCTTGATACATTGGGGGTCTGGAGGTCTTCTGTGCATATTCTCATTCATCCTTTCTGTAATTGAAAGAAATTGACTTGTTTGTGGATTCTTGAAGAATCCAAAAGGTTTCCTCAGATATTTCCCAGAAGTCATTTCCATTTAAAGTGTCGTGGACACTGAAAAACTGGTGTTACTCCAAGCTACGAGACTCTTATTTTGGAAAATCTTGGTTAATCCCTTGTTTTATGTCGAGACAAGCATAAGACTTAAAAAGAAAAAGAAAACGAAAAAGAGATCCCAGCCTGTGTTTTGTTCTTACATGACCTGAGGTTGTATCTAAAAAAATAAAGCATGGAAGTCGCTGTACAAGAAAGCAAAGCTAAGGCAGGAAAAACAAGAGGTCTAACAATCACCTGATCTGGTGCTCCTGTTATTGGATGCAGGGCCTTGTCTCAACTTGTCTTGATTTGTCTCTAAGGGTCAGCAGAGTCTATAATTTCAGTGAAGGCTTAGGGAAGACGATGTCTCATCCCCCTATTCACCGTATTTTAGTCTGGTGAGCAACATACTGCCACTGAGAGCATGCTGAGCAACTGCATCACCATCTGGTTTGAAAACTGCACTGCATCAGACAGAGAGATCCTGCAGTGTATTGCAAGGAGGGGAGAAAACACCACGTGAATTTGTCTTTCCTCCTTTATACACATTTACGTCAAGAGGGACAGAAGTGACGCTCTTCCATATATTGTACAAGGAGTGGTGAAGAGTTGATTCCATTATACATATGTTTCTTTTCTATATGTACAACAAATGTTTTGGCTTATTGTCTTACATTGTTGTCTTGTGGAACTAGTTTACTAGTCGCCTTGGATAGTCCATAAGTGACTTCCAATCTGCAGTCCTCCTTTAGACAAGATACCAGCCCTGTCCTCATCTACCTGCCTGGTCTCCCATAACTGCATGCTCGTCCTAATCCATCTACCTCTGTTACCTCCCACACCATATAGACATAGACACCTGTTTCAGACTTTGACAACCTTGTTTGACTCGGACATGTCAGTCTGGTGTTTGAAAAGAGCCTTGCCTTTAGGGGTGGGTCCTGTCACAACTTGGACTTTTGTTGGCCACTAGATGTCCTAATCTAGTTGCTGTTGCTTATAATTACTGCTTTGTTTTGCCTCGACAATGCATTTATGCTTCAGATTTCAGTGGATTTCCAAATTCAGAAAACATCATCAACTCATTGAAATTCCAGTGGGAAACAGATTCATCTGAACACAGTCAGAATGTGACGTAAAATAAAATGTGTGACGCGAACCATACGCCAGCAAACAAAACCCTTCAATATTTCCTCCACGTACCATGGCTCCCGCATCTACCTCCCATCGGACTCATACTCACTGATCTGTGAATAAACTGCTTAACCTGATTTGCGGCGCCATTTTTGCGGGCAAATGTGAATATGACAGAAGAGCAAGGCCCCACACTCATAGCCTGAGGTTGACTGTTACTCTGGCCAATGTCCAATCATGGAGTATTGCTCAGCCGACACGACCATGTCCTCCAGACAATAATTGACTCTCAACTGCCCATGGCATACCAACTGAATCATATGTCTACTCACATCTGTCATTTGCTTCTCTCCTTCCTCCCACCTTTGCATCCCTCCACCATTTGTGATCATATAGCATAGGTGACTCTTTAAAACAGAGTCGATGTCTTGGATTTCTGCACCACAACTCGGTAATGTTTTGACTAAAACTGGTAACTTTCCCTGCCAAATTTTACATCGGACATTTGTATATGAACGGTCGACACACCCCTCGATTTTGACTACCTTGGCGAAACGGACACAGCTTCCCTTCAGATGGTGAGATTATGACAGGGAACATGAGGAGTAGTGGAGTTTGCTGATTTGCATGATGGCTGCAGACTCTGGCTGAGCTGATGTCACACTTCCTAGTGTGTACTGTCGCAATCTTTGTGAGAAATTAAGGTTGAACCAGCTTCTCCCAACAGGGAATGCCAGAGTCATCCGAGCCACGTCTGGCATCCCAGAAGGAGCCTGGACTGCTGCAGAGCCCAATTAATTCTGACTGAAGATCTCCAGCCTCTTAAATCCAATTTGAAGAGACCCAGAAGATCTGGTTTAATTTTCATCTCTGGTTAAGAGAATACAACCTCTATCGGAATTCATCCCGTATTGCTTCATATGTTTGGGCTCCTTCTCTTCCCAGTTGGCTCCCTCCATTCCAGTCCATTGACCACATGACTGCATTATCGACCTTTTGCCTAGATGTTTGCTCCCAACCAGTGTAGTGTGCAACTTGTCAAATCCCAAACGGGCATGAATGGGAAAATACATTAAGGAAAGTGTAGCTATTGGCATCATTTGCTTGTACCTATCCCCTGTAGGGGAAGATAGGTAAGATAATCTTGCATTTATGTTTCGACTACCACTAAATTCATATCTCTGTAGGGAGCCCCCATCCTCTCAAATCTTGATCTGAGGAAGGTTTACCATCTGGTGAATATGTTCTTGGTCACTGAGTATTTGGTCATGCCTGTTGCTTCCACAAATGTTTCACATTTCTTTGGAGGAGAAGGGGGAAGTGAAGTCAGCTTAGTAGTACCTGAACAAGAGCAGTCAGTCAGCTTTCTGTTTCATGTTACCACCTGCCTGCTATCACACTGCATGCTACATGTTTATACCAGATATATTTACATAAAATCCTAATAAGGTAACACAGCAGTCTCTGGCTTTGTGTGTGTGTATGTGTATGTGCCCATCCATCTCTCTCTCTCCCTCTCTTTAACAGTCAGTGACATTCCTTGTGTTCTCTCTTGTACTATCCCCTTCCCCTTGTTATCTGCACTACACAGATTGCTGTTATCAGAGGAGCAGTTATAACAAAGACAACCTTTTTAATTAAGAAAAGGAGTTCTGCTGAAATCACCACACTGTTTGTTCCCAGCACTTATTTGTCAGGAATAATAAAGATTAACCTGCAATGACAGTTGTGTGTGCTTGTTTGTGTGCACGTGTGTGTGTCTGTGCATGCACAAGAGGGATGTGTACATTTGCATTTACTTTTCTGTGTTTTATTATGCAAAATTAGAGAGTAAAGACTAGACATTCAAATCTTAGACGCAGCTTCAGCAAGTAGAACAACAACAACACTGTTGAGGCTTGCATTTACTATACTCCTATATATTTGATTTGACTGTATGATATCAATTTTACATTTAAAGCTCACCTTAACTTAACCTTAACCTTTTTTTCTTAGGTCAGGATGAAAAGTAAATGTGATTGAATATTAACCTTTAGACCCTTATAAAAGCATAGATCTATAATTTCAGAAAGAAATCAATTGATCATTAGAATGTATGCGAACGTAATGAAGTAGATATATATTTGAGGCACATACATTTGAGCACCAGCACTTTTGATAATTAAAAGTGTTCAGTACTGAAAAGGACATTGCATTTTTTAGTGACTGTACTTGTCTCTGACTGATTTGTGTTTCCCTCAGGTACAACCTCTAACCTGACTTAATGAAAGGATCCTACTCTGTACAATGTGACCAGATTTTGACCACTTTTCTGACCAATAATATTAAAGTTGAGCGGGAAGGGACAGACGGCAGAAAAGCAGGAGAGACAGAAGAACATATCAGGTACAGCCTTTAAAGATCACTTGTTACTTGTTTTCTTATTAATTTTCTGTAAGAGCACTAATGTAAATAACAATGTTGACAAATGTGAGGTTGTAGTGTCACTCACTCGACTCACACATGAATAATGTGGTGCTAAGTCTTGCACAAGTAGTTCTGTTGCTGAAATCCAACTGAATCCAACTGCTGCAGATGCTACCTACACTGAATACTGAAACTGATAGTCTTTCTCATATACATTTCTTTGATTTAATCATGGCTCTTTCTAATATTAGACAGCTAATTTTCCCAAGACTTCCTGTATCTAAGGATTATTAAGATAGTGAAATGGACACAGCAAACCAATACAAAACTTTATAACATCCTATTTACAGGTCTCTTCCTGCTGTCATTCATAATTCCCTGTCATTCAATTTTCTTATAAAAGGTGCAGGAATCTAGATAAAAAATAGTCCTTGTTTAAGCTTTAAAGACGTTATTTTCCCACATCTCTTGTGTTTTATTGATTGTTATGATTGTTGTTTTGCTGTTGTGATTGTTGATCTTGGAGGAAATTAATCAGTAGACAAGAAACAAGTGGTCTTACAAAACTGGTGTATTCTTGTGTCTCTCCTCCTTTTCCAAGTTACAGCCACTTGGAAACAACTCCAAATCAATAACTCATATGTGAGAGGAGTTCAATAGGGCCATGCAGCAAGTCTTTCTGATAGCCCCAAAGAAATTCTGGCAAGCCAGGGAAGGTGAGTGACATTGCAACCACACTGTTTACAGTGCTACACTGGTCATGACTGCATGTCAGACAGAAAAAAAAAATATTTTGAGAATCTCCTCAGAGACCAATGACTCTGAACCAGGCTTGCTCATCGCTGGGGTTGAGGTCACTGCAGTTATTAAGCAACTCTGTGACTGCCTCATCTTGTGGATGAGCTACAACCTGTACCACAGGGTTCTGGATGTTGTAGGGCTGCACTGGGGGGAAAAACGATTGCAACATTGTGGAGACAACAGGAATATTGTCTCCAGAGTGGCAGGATGGGGTGGTGATTCCCTATTCAAAGAGAGGAACCGGAGAATGTGCACTAGCTAAAGTCCTCAGCCACCAGGATACTGGAGAGGAGAATATGTTGGTCAAACCTTGGAAACAGGAGGGTCGTGGTAGTTTATGTTGTGGTGGAAAGCTGGTCCAGCTCCATACTGTTGTAGGGATAATAAAGAGGGCATGCCCTCTGTGTATTTGAAGAGGACTTATGACCATGTCTCATGAGGCATCCTCTGGCATGGGGTGGATGGTTCAATTTAATCTCTACTTTGTCAGAGTAAGAGTTTGGTCCATATATTGGGCAGTAAGTTGCCAGTTTCCAGATGGGCTTGGTTTGGTTCTTAATTTGTATGGACAGAATTTCTAGGTGCAGTCAAGTGGCGCTGACACCACTTATCCCGGGAGCAGATAAGGGGCGGACAATGAAATGAAATGAAACACTGACATACTTTCAACATGCATTGTCTGCATCCAATTTCTCAACCCACTTTATAAACACGTGTCTTCACAGGGAGTAGAGGCAGGAACACAGTCTAGACAGGCTGTCAGTTCCTCACAGGGCAAATGAAAAGGCATAATTTGTCTTGCAGGCACACCAAGCTGTCTGTTCCTCTCCAAAGAAGCCGCATACTATCTGTCTAAGGAGGTATGAAAAGAAACTGCTCCTTAGTTGTGGAAACATGTCAGGGGAATCCTCACTTCAAAATGATTAGTAGAATTCAATCCTTCTTTGATAAACATGAAACCATGAAAAGAGTCCCTTAGAGAATATGACAATACATGCCCAACCTCCCAACAATAGACAGTGTTTATAAATGCTGTGAATTTTGTTTCTGTTTAATGTCTAGTTTGTGGGTTATGCAGGTTTGTGTTGATGCACACGGACAAGTGTAGGTGTTGGCCTCTTGCTGGGGGCTGCAAGTGAAGTGGAGTGCAGTCATCTGCATCTTCTCAACTGTTTATACAGCACAGCCCTCATTTAGGATTAGTCATCATCATTAGTCATCGCAAACACACTTGCATGTACAATTCAGTCAGTTCAATGTGAGTACACATTTTTACGCAACAACTACAAGTCTATGTATGGAATTATGTATCCATCTATAATCCTTACTGTTTACCATTCTGAGGTAAGGAAAGTGAGACAGTGCATGAAGCCAAAGAGCATTCATTCACTCTTTTCCTCCATGCATTGTCTTATCCGTCTCAGCAGATATAGGGCAATTGCAGGAAACACACATTGGTTGCCAGTCCATTCACACCGTCCACTCCAAAACTTAAACCTGGGCACAATTTAGGTGTGAGTTTCTTTTAAGCCCAGCAGCAAGGGAGGATGGAAGTGGAGGAGTGGTTTGAAGACATAGCACCAGACCTGGGGGCATCTCTCTTCAAAGAGTCTTCAGATTTGAGGAGAGGAGACTGGACTATGCATACACACAGATGCACAAGGACCACCAAGCATCTTCTCGACTAGGCAATAAGGCTATATGAAACTCGACAGACAGACAGCAAGCAAGCAACACCTTTAGGGGATGGGCACATGCTGGAGCTAATCGTGGAGGATGACACTTGTGGTTGGGGTTCAGACTAGGACCTCTATTTGGGTGAGATGCCATTGTCTGGGGAGTTCAGGAGATGATCAGAGGTCAGAGTGGTGAATGCCCCAACGAAGACTACCCAGTGCATTGGCAAATACACCTGTTGTAACTAGCATGCGCCACCTCAGGCATCTGGCTTGAATATGACCTAAAAGTCTGATGCAAAAATAGTCAAAATTGGGATAAATAGCAACATCGGGAATTGTTACAGTGCAGAAGGTGCCCCGGGCCTCCATGGGACGTTCTCCCACTGACATGCTGTTTGACAGAAAATTGTACGGGTTTCAGAAACTGCTTATGGAGGATGATCTGTTATTGGGGTCTTGTCAAAACACGAGAAAGTGAAGATACACAACTGCTGACTTAAGAATGGTGGTATATTCACACAAAATCGTTGAGTGAAAATATGAGATGAGCGACTCCGAGGAGAGTGCTCACAGGAGGTCATGCTTTGTGCGGTTAAGCCACACACACTGGCCATTACCCTGTGGACAGTAAGGCTTGGGTTTTTCTGGTGTCAAGAAAGAGCATCTGACTAGGTCATCCGTTGGGTTGGAGTGGTAGGAACAACCAGATAGACAACATCAGAAAATAGTTTAACATAAAATGCTCTGTTGCTTGCTTCATAACCAGGCAATCAATGAGATCTGTGGGAAGTTAAATTCTCTCCCATTGTTGCAACCTTTTTTTGTGTATAAACATAACATTTACACAGTATCATCACCTCTCGTGCAGAGAGATATTAAGCACACACACATACTAATACACATCCTCTGCAACTGAATATGCATGAAGACAATAATTCTCATTCTCAGAGATTACCATGTCCTCTTCAAAATGGTACCTACTCCTGCTTGACAGTCCTCAGTGCTCCTACGTCAGTGTTTTATACAGGTTCCTGTTGAATGAAAGACTAATTATGCATTTCATTAATCAGACAGTAATTAATGAGGTGCATTATATGAAGTGCACATTATCTATTCATGGTTTGTAAGCGATTTGCTGGGATTATATGGATTATCTGTTACACGTGTGCCAAACAGCATATGACATCTTTTGAGCAGAGTTCTCAGTATCTCCTCAAGTACATCCACAAACATCAGACAATTGCCCTCACAGTTTGAGCTGTCCTACTCATAATTGCATAGGAGAGTACAGAGGACAGTCTGACCTGTTTTCTTTCCAGCCTCATGTCAATATCAGATCTTCAACCCTCCCATCTGCTGTCTGTCTCTTGACATTTTGCCCTCCCTTATTTTGCATGTCTCACCTGCTTCCTATAGTCTGCACAGCTCTCCTGCATTCATCAAGTAAGCTTTAAACATTACTTGGCCCACCCTCAAAAAGTTTCCAGATTGCCAGTTTCCTTATTTAGGTACTTGCGTCAATCCCAAGCCGCAGATGTGATCACTGTTCTTGTGTATTTTTGTGTCTTTTTCATATTTATGTCTTTTTCCCTGCACTCTAGGCCCCTGAGCTCTGTGTTGACTCCCAGCTTGACAGCATCGTGAAGAAGGATATGCCTGTGATTATTTTGCTGCAATGTTGTGAAAGTAGGAAACAAGCATGATTGGGATCAGAGCAAGGCAAGCAGAATAACGAGTATACACTTTGTTTGTTGGAAACAATTGTACAGGATGGAGGCCACAGCAGAGCATATCAGTAATTATTCATCCCATCATCTGGCTGAATTCAGGAGGCTGTGCCGTGGATGCTGAATAGAGGGTAGGCACTTAGCTAAGCTAACAGCAAGGAGAGGAGGTTTCAAGCACTCCCTTCAATCAATCCTCATGAGGAATGTTAACTCACTGTCACATAAGAGTGAGGAGCTGGTTGACACTTGTGAAGACCAAAGGAACTCACTGTGAGTGCTGTCTCGTGAGTTTTATGGAGTCGTAATTCAATAACAACATCCTGGACCCTCGTCCCTTGTGTCCATAACTGGCTCCACTTTGCTTCAGGAGAACAGAGATGAAGGAGGGTGGGAGGCTGGGTATATTTGTGAACAGCAGATCATAGTCATGTTTTGCCTAAATAGATGATCTGTTGCCAGTAAATTGAACTCATGACAGTTGTGCTGGGACTGCTCTGCGACCCAAGAGAGTTCTTCCACATCATGTCAAATGTTATAATTTCTTAACACTTTATCAAGAATTAAGACTCGGAACGCTGGTAATATCATGGGACTTAAATCATGTCATCTTCAATTCCTGTCAGACCACTCGTTCACAGTTGGTTGACTGTCACACCAGGGAAAATTAAAACACTTCATCTGCCATGTGAATGCCAAGGAAGAGTGCAGTGCTTCGGCTCTACCATCTTATCATAATCTTATCGTAATCCACAGTTTTTTCACCATTGTTATAAGCCACTTGTAGTAAGGCGGCCTGCAACCGTACACATTTTCAACAGGTGGTCACCAGGGATTTGTGAGTCTATACAGGATCATTACTAGTGCACATAATACAATATTTTAATTAGAGTCAGCGGAAAGACAGGGACATTGAGCAGTTGACTGTATCACTGACTGCATCAGCTTCCGCACGGGTACTATTATACCAGGAAGACTATATTAATTCTTCACAATAAATCTTGAAAAAGACTATGGCAGGTAATGAATGACTGTAGAAGGAGAGTCAAGGACAAGGTGCAGCAGAATAAACATCAGAAACGTGTGGAGCGCAATGAGAAACAATAAGAATAAGAACAGCAAGTGACAAGGACAATACCAATGAGCTCAACCAGTTTGAGATATGACACTCACCACTGCCCGCCTAGTAACCCAGGTATAAACTTTCTGATCTTACACTTCTAAATTTGTTTCTGCTGAAGATGATCCCACTGTCCGGGGAATACAGCCATGGGGACATTGACAGGTTCACCTTCCAGTATTCACCAGATTAGTAATCCAGTAATCCAGCATTCAAAAATGACACTTGTTTGAGGGTTGTTTGCAAGCAACTCATGCTCAGTCCAGCTCAGCTTGTTTAACTTTTCATATAAAGACGTGGATTCAAGTCAAAAGTAGATTGGTTCATACAATAGCAGGGACGTGGACCTGCCATAATCCCAAAAATGTTGAGGGTCCCTGTTAAATACATATCTTGAACCAAATCCTCACCATGTGTTTGATCAGTTATTGGTTACAAAAATATACTGAGGTGTTTGTAACTGGGCTCAATCAGATGTATGAAAATATTAAAGCTTTTGCAGAGGAAAAGTTTTCATGCTAAGACATATTCCAGTATACCCTGCCTGTTGATTTGATCGAATGGTATCTCGCCCTCTCTCTCCTTCTCCCCTGTTGTGTGTGTATGTCTGTGTGTCTGTGCATGTGTCTGTGTGTGTGTGAGTTCATGGCTCCACTTGGGGTTGGGGGAAATGAATTGTGTGAAATGTGTCCTTTGAAGTTCTTCTCCTTCAAGATAATGAGACCCTTCAATTGTTGCACACACTCGGCCTCACTTCCCACTCTTTCACGTACACATACATGCATGTGCACACGTGGAAATACACACATGCGCACACACACACATCCTTCTCACTCGAAATCACTTTTCCATCCCTTTATTCCTAGACCTGCCTCTTATCTTTCCTTTTTTTTTCTCCCACCTGCCTCTTTTGTCATCCCCACATCTTCACTTTTCTATGCCTCCATTTCAGTGTCCCAGGAATGGTGTAAAGACCACATTAACCTGAGGAAATTTTCTTTATGTTCATATACAAATGGCTCTATGGTAACAATAAAAGTAACTGATTGCATATGTCCTCTCTCCTCTGCTTATTGATGATTGACATGAAAATGTTTGATGGAAACCTGTAATCTAGAAAGCACCAGGTGATGGACAGCGTCAGGTTTGGTGGCCCGAGGATGAGAATCAGCAGCAGTTGAAAATAGAGGAGTGCCCTCTCCTTTTTGAGGAATGGCATTAAACTAGTTTTCTCTTCAGAGACAGACATCTGGAGAGGACTCAAAGTAGAGCTGCTGGTATTCCTCAGGTTTATCATAGCACAGGTACAGCTATTATGATAGTTGTCTTGAAATAAACTTGCAAAAAGTGTGCATCGAACAGTGCACATGTGCTTTTGTATTCATTTTAACTGTGCTGTTTACTCCCATTTGATATTTAAATATATCGAACTTGAGTAAACTTTCAATCTCTTCATCTTCCTCTTGGAGTGGCGTTCCTTTCTTTATTCTGTTCGTCTTGTTTGACAGGTGGATGATGCACATGTCAAGCTTATCGGCTTCAAAATTATCTCTGTATGTACTAACTGTACTGACTGTAGACCAGGAATACAAAATGTTTTTCAAAAATGGTGCTGCAAGGATGTCCTGCCAACATGGGGATTATGCTATAGCAACTAACAGACAGATATTACAACACTGCATATCAATAATCACACTGACACTTCGTCAAATATCATTCAGCATTCTCACCTGTTTTTAATTATCAACTGGGGAAGAAAAAAAACATCTGAGTGGCTCATGTTTGGCTGCAGTGAATAAACAATGCAGGGAATACATAATGGAGTGTAGTGACCTCTTAAGTCACCCTTGCTAAGTATAATGGAAAATTAAAATGTTATTTCAAAATAAAGTGGTTTTTTGAGTACTTGTTTCTGTAATCATTAGCAAGTGCTGATAGCCTGGATGCAAGAGTTGCTTTTAATGTTTAGAAGCTTTTGGTTGCTAATTTGGATAATGTGCAGCTACTTCCAAAACCATATTGAACTGAATATGCTTTTAAAAAAAGACATATTCATCTGATGAACAACTCTGGGGAGTGCAAGCACAGTTTGTGGTCTTTTGTGAATTACTTCTCATTAATCCTGAACGCTCAGTTGTGGGTCCAAGAGAAACACCAGGCAACAGGACAGAAGACACACATCACCTCTACATGGCAATATAATTTGAACATCTGTCCGAGACCAATGATTACAAAGAAGTCAAATGGAGGAGAAAATGTGTGTCTGTGTGTGTGTGTCTTTGTGTTGGGAAGTTCAGCATTATAAAAGCAATTCATTGAATGCACCTGGTATTTAATGTGGATGGCAGCTGGCACAAACTGATACTAACCAAAATGCCCCGGTGAAATACTTGGTTGATGCATAAGAAATGATCATTTGGAAATGAGAGGGAAAAAAGCTTTTTGCTTTGCTTTGGATTAAGATCTTTCACTGAAATGAAGGACAAATTATTTAAGACTACAGTCATGCAAGGTTTTTTTGTGGAAAATCAACCTTCAGTAAATCAATCAGAACATAATAAACTGGTGCATATATAATGTATATTTATGGCTAATATAAATGTTATAGCTTTGTGTTATGTCCCCCAAGAGGCTGATTACAGAAAGGCCCAGAATAAACCTAATATTTTTTTCAATATCTCTATGTTTCCATTTGACAGCACATGAGCTTTGCCTTTTTTCTATACTTGACAAATTCTGGTCTTTCTGAGTTTCTAAATACAATTGAGCTGAGCTTGGAGGAATCATAAACAAGAGCTTTATTTTCCATAACTCTAGTTGTACGCCCCAGGGAATGTACCCAACAAACAAACCCTAGTGCAGTGTCTTTATCTTCAAATATAAACTGTCAAATACGGTGAAATCTGGCTGTAAAGTGATATTATCTTGAGAGCATTTTGGTACAGAAATTGCTGCAATAACAGGAAAACCCTGTTACCGCAGCAATTTCAATTAACTTTTACAGTTTTTTTTCACCATGACACTAAAAGTTGGAGAGGAGAGGAAACATTACATTATGCCTTATATTATAAAAATAAAGGAAATTGTATGCTTGCCATCATTCCATTCCATTGCCATTGCCACACCAATAATCCTTGCCTGGTCAATATCAACAACAAACAATTCGACTCTGCTGGCCACACATTGTGCCATTTCACATTGTTATAGTGTGTATTACTAGCTATTATCTCTAGCTGCTCCCCTGGACAAGTGAAACAGACTTTCCTTTAAACCTATTACACTGAGAGGGCTCTTCAGCGCTCGACGAGAAAAGGAAGATGTGTGGCATCCACAGTACACACCTAGTGTCTGACTGTGGGTGGGATGGATAAGGTAGGAGCTCCTTAAAGTGTTTGTCTTTAATAAGGATCATCTTGAGTCTGAGAAATGGATGAATCTTTGATTTGTTTGTCCTGATGCTTAAGCTCTCAACACTGGTGTGAGAGCTTTCTGTGGTGAGGTTTACTGCTTTAATAGCACACTAAAAGTGAATGCATCCATTACTGCAGATTGAATCCATCCATTACGGCTGCATTGTGGGTTCATGGCAACGAAAGGGGACTAGAGCCACAAGTATTCATTATCGTTAAGAAAATACCTTCAACCAGTTGACTAACCACTTATATTTTTTTACTATAGAAAATAAATATAACTATAACTAATAATTGTGTTGTTAGGAATTCAGTTTGCTGAAGATAAGTATAATTTGTGAAATACTTTGTCCATTTTGTGGTTTTAGAAAGCAAGCCTATTGTTCCCTGAAAAGCCAAACTCCCATGGCACCTCAACTCACTATTACTCACAGATTAAACTTTAATCATTTGAAAATCAACTGAAATCAATAATTTTGTTAGTTCCAATGTGACTCTACAGTTTCACTCAGAGCCTTTTTGGGATTGCAGGGAAGGCAGCATGAGGAACATCAATCTCAATTACTCTCTGACAAGAGATTCTGATGATGAGTAGTGATGGCCACATGTCTGCTCTGTAAATCAATTAACTCATGTCTATGATGGCAATGGACACAACTTAATTGAATTTGAAATGAAGTCCAGAACGTGCTAACCTGAATCCCTCCTGAAGCTGCATTTAATTGACTGCGGGGTTTTAACGTTAAAACCATGCATCAAACTCTATGTGTGGTTATCAGCAGTCATACACTCCTCTTACCAAAAGTCTGGGTTATCTGGTTATTCTAAATCTAGTTATTTAACAATTACAACTTAAGGCAGCTCTTAAGCTTTGAAAATAAAACTGAAATAGTTTGGTTAGGTGAAAAAGATGTTGTTACCAGCATGTGGTGTTGCTACCAGAAATTGTTTTGCTTTTTTTTATTGTATATTTGCTACTTTACATTAATAATTTGGGTCACGAGTAGGTGGACCGCTGTCCGTGTCCAGACCTAGATGCTGTCCTAACCAGTCCCACAGGTGCAACCAACATAGCACTGAGCTTTCCAGTTTTGGAGGTTTTTCAAGAAAAAAACAAGTGAGAGGTGATATCCTTCCCACTCAAACCTGCTGTGTTTCATATTTTACAAGATGTTGCAAGAGTGACAAGTGGAAATGGTGGAAAAGAAGACTACTAAACTAGGAAACAAAAAAGTGCATTTGAGAAAAGTTACCCACTGAAATTCAAAATGACTTTGCATAAAATAGCCTGTCTGAAGCCAAATTTTACCAGTCCACCAGGGTGTCTGGGTGTGTGTGAGAGCCACTTGAGGACTTTAAATGTCATCATGTCTTTCCCATCACTTATGATGATTATTCTTCTGGCCCTTCCCCAGACTCATACACACACAAAAACCAGTCTTAAAGCCAAACTTGACACATTTGCACAGAAAGAACTCATTTTAAATGGATAAAACTATGACACATTTATTGACCTAGATATAAACCCTCTACAGTATGTCAAGTACATCACATTTTATAACTAAACCCAGCTGAAAAGAAACCACTTCAGAAAATTCATTGTAATAGATTTCTGTAGAGTTTTATGTCTTGCAGGCATTATTTAGTCAGAAAAAATGATCCAAACATTGACCATGGCTTCAAATACATTAAGACAAGTGGCTATGTGGAGCCTGGAAAATGCCCAGAGTCTGGTTCTTTTCCTTATTCCATAAATACATTTTCTACAAAAAACAAAATCCCAGTCCAGTTAATTTCCTACCACCCTGTCTCATCACTAAATAGTGATGTCAAGGTATTTGCTGAGACTCTCTTAGATAGATTAGAATCTGTCAGAGATTTAGATCGTAATGGGTATATTAAGACCAGGCACTAGTTTTTTTAACATACAGGACTTTTTAATTGAATTCACAATGACGCAAATTGTCCGTGCCTAGCTGTCGTCATGCCACCAGTTGCTCAAAAAGCTTTAGACTTAATTGAACTGAAGTCTTTATTCTTTATCTGAAATAAACAAAACAAAAAGGGAAAAAAATACATTAGCAGAAGAAGAATTACAATACGGCACAACACTCAAGTGAAAAAGTCAAAGCAATTTTTTTTATTTCTTTTGTGTCTTTAGGACACAAAAGCTGTAAAGATGGAACAGAATAGGACAGAGTATAGCAAACACAGGCAGGTGTACTATAATCTGCAATGTCAGTCAGAGTGGAAATGGTTCAGACAGGCGTCCTGAGGCTCCGGACGAACAAAGACTAGACTTGCTTTATAAGTGACAGCCATTGGACAGGGACCTGTGGCGATGCTTTCTTTCTTTCTTTGCTTATCTGTCCTTCTGTCATTCAGGTGTAATACAGCCCTACGGCAATGTGCAGTCACCCAAACAAACACACACACACAAACACGCACAGGGTTGAGGATGTGTTGTTTCAAATAGGCCCACTGAATTGTCTGCAAGACACACACACTACTTTACCAAAAGCTCAGAGGTGAAATGGCTTATTTTTTTTAAGATGTTAAGCCTGAGGGGAAGACCACCCACCTTTGTACACTCTGAAATGTCCCTCCTGACACACTCGTCACCAATTCAGCGATCCTAAAATACAACACTGTTGTCGGAAACACTTCAGTTTTGTTTGTCTCATTGAAAATGCTTTTCATACACTCTGGCAGGTGGCAGAGGGAGGAAAAAAACAACATGTTGGGCCCTTAAACCATTTCAATGGTTTTCCATATGGACAATGAGATGTCAGTGTTTTGATCAAACCTGTGGTCTCAGCTCTTCCGAGAATGATTGAGAGGCATGAGGCAGTTGGGGACCATAGGTTAGAGAGAGCTTGTAACCAGATGATTCTGGACACTGACAGGTTTGGCTGCACTGGCCTGGAGCGAGTAACTTAACCTCAACTGCTCCCCAGCCTACCACTACCAGGTGTGTTCACAATGTGCAATCATGGATGGGTTTGATGCATAGATAGACCAAAAGAAAACTGCACTCACAACAAAGATATTATTTAACATAATGTTATCTTGTGCACTCTGAGGGGGTGGATATTTTAATAATAACTTTTATTATGAGGACCAGGGGCTGTGATAGTTCTAACCTTTAGAAAAAAAACAAAACAAAACGTAGTGGTTGGTACTGAATTGTGCCACCATCTACTGCCCTGCTCTACGACGATAGTGGAGATAAATTGACTATTATACCTTGTGTATTGTGTGTATTGTATTGTGTGCAGTCTCTCAAATAAAGTCCAGACAGGACCAGTTGGTTGATCAAATATTTACTTCAAACTACAATATTTAATTAGAAGAATACAAAGGTGTTTTTGGCAAACTAGGTAGATTTACTAGCTGCCTTTCGGGACATAAAATTTAATGTGGCGTCTCATCATAGGTTATGAAATCAGCAGGTGTGTTGGCACAAAACCAAAGTACAGGATTTGTTCTTTTATTTTCTTCTTTTTCTAGGCATAAATGCTTCATCTGGTCCCGAGACCTTGACAGGCAGAGTCGTAATGATAGCTTGAATATAAGGCTGCACTTTTGCTCTTATTGATGTCAGCACCAAATCAAGTCTCCAAATGGGAAACAATATTCAACATTTTGAAGGAAATGTTGCACAGCTGCGGTCCTGGGTGGTGACTGGAGCTGTTGCACTGATTTTTCCCGAGACAGGATTGGAGAGCAGATGAAACCTCTGTCCTCTATTTTATCTCAGGTTTTAAAGGCAGGCAATGATGTGCAGAGGGTTAAGCACCCTTCAGACAGACAATGATATGATTACGGACCTGGACTAAGTCCAGGATATCAAAATGTGGATTTTTTTTTGTCTTTCTTCAGTGAAAACAATATGGCAGTTGTTTTTGTAAGTCCCAGTAACCCCGCCCCCAGCCTCTAAAGTAACTGGTTCTAACTCATGGCTCAGCAAAGAAGCACTGCAGTTTTTTCAGGGCTGGAGTCAGTTCTGTGTTGGTGAGAGAGAGAGAGAGAAGAGAGAAAGAGAGAGAAATAATGGTTCCACACTAAGCACTAACTTACTATGAGTAATTTGCTTTGTCAGATTTGTTTGTGATTTGTAGCTGGTAATTTATTTTTATATCATGTCTCATCCATGTACACACTGGTTAGGAGGGCAGTAAGAAACTGTGGTCCTGGGGTATTGAAGGATACTTTAACAAGTGATTTTCTTTTTTTTACCCTCTGAGAATTGTTTTGCAATCTCAAAGTGGAGTCATTTTAAACCCCTTCAAAACCACCCACTACAAAGGACTAAATATTGGTCTTTCGGGGGCAACTGTGGCTCAGGAGGAGCAGTTCCAGACTTATTGAAGGGCAGTGGTTCAAAACCAACCCCTGCAGCCTCCATGTCCTGACTGATGATTGCCATTGGTTATTTCATACGTGTAACGCGACACAATGTTATCGAAAAGTACAATATGTATTAAGTCAAGTTTTAGAAATGCTTTGTAACTTTGACTGTTGAATGACATTGAGTCCTCTGCTGTAGTTCACCAGAATGGAGATTGCTCAGTGTAACTTAATAGCTCGAGGCAGGGACAAGGCAGAGGGTGTATAGCTGCCACCCTCTGACATGCAGATGGTGAGCCTAATTATTAGAGCATAGGCCTACAGCACACAAAGAGAGACACTCACTCTTTCTAACTCAAAGCAATTTTACATTTCTTATTGATCTTTAAAAAAGTAATCAATGTGTCGGTTAAATGAATCTGTTATCATTATTGACTTAGGGTTTCAGTTGAATTTCTACGTTCTTTTTTGTTCACTGTTCTACAGGGTTAAAATTCTTCTGCTCATCTACTATAAAGTAAAAAAATATATATGTATTTTGCTTTCAAGGCTCTTATACTTTGTAATTACTAAACAAAATAAATTATTAAAATTTGAGCAGTTATTTTTAGTTATTATTATTATTGTTTTCATAGATATCTTGATAATAGTTAAGGGAAAATATGTTAACTTGTGAAAAATGTATACAAATTTTAATTTTAACATCGTTTTTACTGGTATCTTTTCAACCTAAATCGAGCCACAAGCGTAGTCACAACATACTTTGACCTTCTTAAGTTCTTTGTTGGAGTTGGTTGGTTCTGGAGCTCTTCTGGAGATGTGGTGGATGGGACCACAGCACGACAGACTCCAGGTGGTTTTTCCTCTGGAGATGATGAAGGGTTGCCTAGCAACCACTACTACTACTACAGCTCAATCCCAGCAGTCCCATGGTGGTCGTGGTCACATGATGATGCCAGGTAAGATAGCTGCATGAACTGAGGCACTGGAAAGACTGTGTTATATTTTACTTTAGTAAAATCTCTGTCAACTCAACCATCACTTTTTAGATCTTATTTTCCACAGAACTAAGATCTCCCTAATGACAAAGATAGAAAAAAAAAGCATAATTAACAAAATGCCATGACAGAGGAAGACAAATATTCTTCACAAAAAGTGCCTCCATAGAAGCATTTGCTCTTGGCAATATTTCCAGGGACCCTCTTTGACCTTTCACTTCAAAATACACGATATTACAGCTAAAGGTTCAGTAAATGAGACATCTTGCCAGGGGAATCAGGGATGTGTGAGCCAAATAAGCATCTATCCAGATCAGCAATGCTTAATTATCTCATTTAGCTTAAATCCTATTTGGCATAGAATATCTTGCTGTGCCTCCATTCACACTGCCATAAGGGATAAAGCAACATTATGATCTGAAGAAGGCACTCCAGTGTATTGGAAACCTCTTATTGTTCCTGGTCATGCAGCGTGACATGCACATAACTCCACTCTCCCCTCGAACAATGGTGAACGATGGGTAGGTAGGCTGTGGCAGTTAAACGATGTTCAATTGGTGCTAAGGAGACCAAAAGTGTGCCAAGAAAATATCCCCCACACCATTATACCACCACCCCCTGCCTGAACTGTTGATTCATAGCAGGATGGATGCACGCTTTCATGTTGCTTACACCAAAGTCTGATTCGTGCATCAGATCTTTATCCATCTATATTCTCCAATTTTGGTGTGAATTGCAGCCTCAGTTTCCTGTTCTAACCTGGGTATGTGACTAGATCATACTTGGATCGATAATTTGTTTGAGGCACTCCTCAGGACAGGCATCCCATCCCATCACTATAAACACTTGTAACTTCTGTGTCATAGCCCTGCAATGTCTTCATCTAACAAGTATCTTTCTTAACATGCATTAATCATGATATACACATGTCCTGCAAAATGTTCTATTCATTCATTCTACAGATTTTTGAGTATTGCATGTCTATTTTGTTTTAATAGTGCAATATGTTATATCAGTTTAACTTGTCATATGATTTTATAAAATATGGTTCATTTCTTGCTTTTGTTGTACTATTATGCATGTGGTGTTGTACAGAGGGGGCATAGGTGTGAGAGTATCTGTGATAGGTCTCTGTATGAGACAGTTTGCAGGACAGTACCTGTGAAAGTTCTCTTCCTCTTCCATTTATCCATTATCTGACCTGCTTTGTACCAAATGGTCTTCTGGTGTTTTTTAATGATATTCAGCCTTACATATAGTAATATATAGAATTAAATCAAGTTTTGTCTGTAACAAGCCACCTAAATGATGAATGAAATTTTGACTCATTAACGAACTCAGAAAGGTTGAAAGCATGACAGTCCTGGAAGTTGATCAGTCCTGTTCAAATGGTGTTAAACATGGGGAAAACCCTCTCCTACATTATCTATCTATTTTCACACACACACACACACACACACACACACACACACACACACACACACACACACACACACACACACACACACACACACACACACAATACACGCACACGCACGCCACACACACACACACACACACGCACACACACCTGCCACTCATTTTTCAGTAATGCAGCTTTGAAGAGCTGATATCCAAATGCTATAAGGAAAATTAAATTTGCCTGCCCCAAATGTGTATTTCAGTGTTGATGTGGATGAACCTAATTAAATGTGCTGGCTTCAGGTGTGTGTATATATGTGCGTGTGTGTGTACTTTTTTAATTAAGTCAGTTGACACCCCTAGGATGGTGTTATTTCAGAGGTGACAGAGACCTCCTGGACAGTGACTAAACACACAGCCTTTTCATTATCTGCTCATGCGGTGTATATGTGTGTGCTCATTTACCTTGCATATGTGTGTGTGTGTGGCTGTTGGTGTGTGTGTGGGTGGGGGATAATGGCTTTAGGTGTCACACCATATCGGTCCATCTTTTTATTAGACCCTGACTGTAGCGAGTAATTAACTTCCCACTGAGATCATGTTTGTTCCTCTGTTGATGTCATAAAGAGAGATATTAGCAAGGAACAGCTCACAATTTACTTTTCCATACCAGAGGCAAGGGAAACTAATGTGTTTGTGCATGTGTGTGCGTGTGAGGACATGCCTCTGTGTGTGCACTGTTGTAGTGCAATTTGCACAGAACTGACAGTTTGTGTCTTCTTTGTCATTCTACATTGTATGTTTTTATAATGTTTAATGGTGGAAAATGAAATGAAACAGGAATTTAGGCAGTCTGATGGTTTTTGTCTGTGGTTTAAGAGTTTTGGGCTGCAAGGTGGAGGAGTTGGGGGATGGTAGGGTGGTTTAAAGAGAGACACTGGTCCCAGCACTGGTCCGATGCCAATATCATATCGTTTTGCTCACACAGAGTTTAATGCCAGGAGGAAGAAAAAACACAAGGAGACAACTTCACCTCTGGTCCAGAGCACTGAGACAACACACTGCTCAACAAAAGTTGGCAAATGTAGCACTGGTCTCAAACCCCAGCGATAAGGCTGGGAAATCATTCAACAGGAGAGGAGCTGAAAACTCTGCCTCCAAAACAAGTTGCATTCAGGGAACTCACTGCCCCAATGATGTAGTAAGCTTCAGTGAGCTCTGAGGATGTTTAACCTGTGTTTTACAAGGAGGCGGCGCAGAAAGGTCGATATATAGGCTCCATGATCTTAAACATATGTTTTTGCCTGAAAATGATCTACAAGTGTTGTGGATCAAGTGTTGAGTGACTCCTGAATAAAGTTCCCAACCAGTGTTTAAAGGCAGAGCAACTATGTTGTTACTTGAGTATGTTGAGTTAATGACTTTTTTCTTGTTTATTCTGTGGTAGACACGTAAACACATACATAATCATTCACTTTATGTGAACACATGTTTTTGTTTGTTTAGATTGTGTTGCCAAATTGGTTTTGAAGCAGAGCACAGTTTATTGTTACGGGCAACTGCTTGTAACATTTTCTCACCTGCCCTTCTGCTGAACTGAGTTATATTTTCTGTAGTTGGAATCAAATTTTGGATGTTTAGTTCCCTAACTTTTTCTAATGTTATAAAAGAACTTCTCAGCCACTGAGGTGGTCTGCTCTCTGCTGAGTGCTATTCAAGTTATGGCTGTTATTATTGCTGCGCATATCTTGCTTTCTCTCATACAATGTCTCCCTCTCTGCAGTTTTAGTCAAACTTTCTGCCTGTTTAAAGGACATTTTACACTTGTAACTGTAACTAAGCAGTGGCCCATCCCATGTCTAACATGGATTTGCCCAGATAAGAATTTTGTCAACTCTGACAAACATAATGAAATACAATAAACATATCTTGCATTACATTATGATGTCGTTATATTTCTGCACTGAATTCAGTGTAATGTCTGAATGTAGTAGAAGATTTCTGACAATCAAATTTTAAAAAAACCCTGTAAATTCAGTCCACTTCAGAGACAAAATAATACCAATCCCTCCTCTGGATGTGTCCTTTGACTGATAATGATACTGTTATTTCATCGACGAGAAGTAGAGGTCTGGAAAGAATAGAAAAAGCAGTTGCACACAATGCACACAAGTGACAAAGAGAGGCAGCTAACAGGCAGCTCAGCTGGGGACAATCAGAAAGAGAATGACAGAGGACTGCTGCTGCACCCATCATGTGCCCTGAAACTGCATAAAAAAAAAAAACAGTTTGCCGTTTGTTGCCTGGCAACCTGACCCGATTCTGTGTGTGTGTGCGTCTATGTGTGTGTGTCTGAGTGTGTGTGAGAGAACAACACATGAAGCATGAAGTCCTCGACACAACACTCAACGCTGTTTAGATGCTGTGAGAACGAGGATCTATTGAGCATGGTGCGGACTGTTGGCTGCACAGACAAGCCTGCAGCAGCAAATGTTAATTTTTACGGACATTTAACTTGTGCTGTTGTACTGGGATATAAGAAATGAGCGATATATCTAAATGGCAAGGATTGTGGAGAATAGGCAGTTAAAGAGCAGATTTTAATTCATACAATATGTTGAATGTAAGAATTTAAGAAGCTATTCAGCATTACAAAAATACAAAAAATAAAGTCTAGATTTTTCCTATAGTATAATGCACTTTGTGGACACACCGACAGCAACAAAAGTGACGTAAAAAGTGACGTATTGATGCGGCTCTCGAATGGTGGAAAAGCAACTGCGTCTCACCTAGTTTCCAAGTCGAGGTTCTGAACCAGCTCTGGTGGCAGCCCAAGAATCTGCATTGGTACTATTTTGATGGGAAAGAGATATATGACACTGTCAATCATTTCAGACTCCACCTTCACAGACATGTCATGTCACCTCTGTTGAAAGTTGAAAGAAGCTTCAGTTCTGGACTCTCTTAGATATGTCATCAACTCAGGAGTACAAGTCGCGTGTGTGTGTGTCGTACATGTTTAAGATGAGATGTGATGAGTTAAAATGAGTGCTTTATTAATCTCTGAAGGATAATTGTTCTGTCGAGCAGCCAAAGCCAAAGCAGCCACATTCACAATACTCAACAGCTCACACACAGTAATAATAAATGGGTAATAATAAAGTAATAATAAAATATAAATAAACAGTTAAGACAGGAAAAACTGTGATAACAAGTGTCTCTCTTCAACAGCATCCACCAAGTCCAGGCTCTGTTTTTTCCTTTATGGGGAATTGTTGCATAATCGGAGAATAATTTTCCTGAACTCAAAATGTAGTTCCTTGCTTGTAACCTTAATATTAAGCTCTGTTATCCAACTTCATGTTCAGAATACAGTCATGAAAACCATATATGACTAATTATATTTTTCTTTAAAAATTAAAAACAAATCATTGCCCAGTTTACCAGTTTGATTGACTTTTTTTGGGGAATTTTCTACTTGAATAGTTTTGTCCATCCTTCCAAGCTCTAAGCTTTCTCCAGGCTCAAAACGAGTATACCAAGATTGACTGAGAGCTCTAATACACAGAATACACTCTATTTGCAGTGAATTGTCCATGACTGCTGCAAACAAAGCAGTCAATCTGCTGTCCCTGCAGGGCTCTAGCCATTCATACATCTTCTTCTACAGGTGGAAGAAAAGGAAAAAAAAAGCAAAGTTGGCTACATCCTCCTTTTGACAGCTGAATTCACAGTAGCCATGGATTGAAGCGGGCGAATGAACAAAGACATGACTCAGACTCGCACCTAGGGACAATTTTTGATTCCCCAAATTACCCTGTTGCATGTTTTTGGACTGCAGGGACAACTGGAGAAAACCCATGTAGCCAAGGTTAGACGTTCAACTGCCACACAGAAATGCCATTTGTTCCACTGGGATTCGAACCAGGGACCTTGCTATGAGGCAATGGACAATTCCTTTGAGGTAGCTCTGTTCTGAATCTGTCACCTAATCATCCATCAACTCAGATGAAATCTTCAGGGATTTTGACCATTAAACACTGTCGATGAGATTTATCATATTCTTGTTTGTATTCAGGATGAAATAAGGTGAAGGCGTGTCCAGTCAATGCAAGCCTTTGTCATGCTGTTGGTACAGTGCAATCCACTGTCCAATGGTGACACGTGCCATTTCAGGAGCCATTAGCAAATGACTGATGGTTATGATGCAGTTACTCTGGTACGACATCTGTTAGATCTATGTTTCCAAAGTCTCTGTCATGCAAACAAAAGGTCCATGTAACCTGACGCATAATAAAAACAATGTTTGTTTATTGGGCCATGTTACAGTGCTAATAAGAAGGCAAACAAGAGAAAAACGTGTTGCACAGAGACCTTCACTGCACTAACTCTGGCATGTTAGGTGTGCTATCACCTACAGCAAGAACACTGTCAACAGAACATAAAAATATGAAACTTATTGCTTTTTATTGCTTCTTCGGTTTAACTGACAGCAGAAATACAAGAGGTTAGTGCTTGATTTAACATGTGGAATGAATAAAGCACCATGTAATATTATAGTAATGAATTACAAGGGATGAACTGTTTGCCATTTCAGTGTTTCTGAGTCTTTTTTCTAGGATGATTATTTACACCTTTGATATCAGTTTTACTAGCGCCTCTCAGCTTGCCTGTTCTTGCTATGAATGTATATAAGCATAGCTTGTTGCTTCCATCTAGTGTTGCAGTTTTACTACTACAACTAAAGGAGGTAAACGTGGATTTGATTTATGTTTTGTGTCCTCTGTATTTGTAGTTGATGTAGTTCTTAATTTTTATACATTCCGTGCATAACTCCTTGCCTCAGAAATGTGGCTTAAGCACTGAAACAAAAAAGAATTAAAACAGGATTTTCTGCCATGCATTAGTATCCATTTTTAACATTATTTTACAGTAATTTAGCCCTAAACTTGTAACATCACTTTACAATTAACATTAAAAGGCAACAACATATAGCATTAGTGCAGTAAGGTCCACAGCTATAGATATAACTATTCAGAGAATAGGTCCAGGCAAGCACAGAAAATTGGCGTTTGATTGTGTTTTGCACAGTTATTGCACATTACAAAGGTAACAATGTAGGGAGTGAGGAATTTATCCCAACATGTGATGTTCTGTTAACAGTACAGTGACCACTATTACCCATACAGTAAACCTAATTGCAGCTCTTACTGCTGGTTACTGGGCTTGGGCTTGTGTGTATGTGTGGGGTGTGTCAGTGTATGTGTGTGTGCTCTGGATCCAATCCCAGTACACATACTATGGGTAGAAAGCACGGAATACAGCCCAGACAGGTCAACAGTCCATTGCAAGGCTCCATAGTAAATGGATACTAGGTAGCTTCAGTGAGATTTTGCTTCATGACAACAAATATCCAGCAGGAGGCTCTCTCTTCACAGTAGATTTTTTCTCAGTTGCTTTGGTGCTTTTCTCAGATCAGAGTGAAAGTTCTCATAACTATTAGCTCAACCTCCACAACATCTTAATAAATTGTAAATGCTATTGGATATCTATCATCTCTATCATCTCGTCTCATCAGTCAAAATGAACTATACTTATAAATGCCAAATAGTCATTCCCTATAAAAGTGATAGTCCTTATTTCATTGCTTGAGATATTTCATACAAAACTGTAATAATACACAACATCTGCTAACCCTGAGAATGAGAGGGGTGGAGACCATCTGATCAAGTGTGTTGTCAGGTGGCATAATGTCTGTTTTCACCACTCAGATCTACTCAGACAGCGGTTGGCTGCGCATGACAGGAGGAGTTTTTCTCTGCCTGGAGGTGGAAGGTATATGACCAGATGGGCCCCGCTATCAGCCACAGATGCAACATGTGACGACATGACAGAAGGTGGATTCACCACTCCAGAAGATACTTCCCTCACTGCATTGCAAGGGAAGATGTTCATTGTGATATAGATGAAAATATGTGGCCAGACCAGTTACTTCCGTAAATACAGCAATGTATACATATTTTGAGCAAGTGAAAGGTTTTTGCAGGTCAGGTTGTTTTGCAGTTTGTACTAAATGTTTTGAGAAATGTGCAAATGTGCATGTCAAAAACTGTGATTTGACATGGTGATTTAGAGTTCTTGGAGCGTGATCTTAATCATACTAATAAATGTGATAGATAGATAGATAGATAGATAGATAGATAGATAGATAGATAGATAGATAGATAGATAGATAGATAGATAGATAGATAGATAGATAGATAGATAGATAGATAGATAGATTGATTGATTGATTGATTGATTGATTGATTGAAACTTAATTGATCCCTGGTTTGTCAGCTGAACTTGAGCTGTGCCTCATTCCCGAGGCCTCGATCTGTTTCTATCACAATGTCATTATTGTTAAAAATAAAAGGTGACCTTGCCAAACCCAGGTGGCTGCGACCCCTTTGGAACGTCTGAAAACACATCTATTTAAACCATAGCTCGAGGCAAGGTTGGTGGTTTGATCCCAGCCCGCTGCAGCCTGCATGCCAAAGTATCTTTGGGCAAGATCCTGAACCCTAAACTGCCCCCAGTGTGTCATCAAGCAGGTGGACTGTGTAAGGTAGTTCCTATGAGTGGGTGAATATCACTTGTCTATAAAAAGCACTTAAAGTGGTCATGATTCTTTGACTGTAGCCTTTGATTGTGTGTTTTATAATGACTTGCTGGATGTTGCTATAAAGAGTATGGTGTGCGGGTGGAGACTCCAGTTTCGCGCCAGTCTCCAACTCATATAGGGGAAAAAGGCAGGGAATACACCCTGGACAGGTTGCCAGTCCATCGCAGAGCAATAAATAGACATAAATAATTTAGTAAAATTGATAAATAATCATATATAATAAATAATAGCAAAAAATAATAACAAGTGACAAAAACTGGAGTGATGAGAGTCTGATGAGCAGATAATATGAATAATCATGTGCAAATTAGGAACTTGATGTAACAGGAAATAATAATAATGATAATAATAATAATGATAATAATAATAATAATAATAATAATCATAATCATAATCATAATAGTAATAATAACAATAATAATAATAATAATAATAATAATAATAATAATAATAATAATAATAATAATAATAATAATAATAATAATAATAATAATAATAATAATAATAATAATAATAATAATAATAATAATAATGATAATAATAATAATAAAAATAAACCGCTTCCTGCACTACTTCAACACTCCGAATAAAGACTTTTCTTTTGAAAAGCCCGACAGGAAGCATGGTCTTGTTTCATTAGGAATCGTATGTCCTATCTCTCTCTCCCTCTCTCTCTCTCTCTGTCAGAGAGTGGGAGAGTCTTTTGAGCAGCCTTCAACAGTGTGTGGAGGAGGAGTGGGCTCTGACTGTCTGATGCTGATGCACCCAGCAGCCTCCATCACTCCCTGGTCCCTCACTCCTCCTCTGAGACCCTAACCCTCCTGAAGACCACGCTGGACTTGGAGCCCTGTGTGAGTCCTGATGACGGGCGGACGGTTCGACTTTGACGACGGTGGCACGTATTGCGGAGGCTGGGATGACGGGAAAGCCCACGGCCACGGGGTGTGCACCGGGCCCAAGGGCCAGGGGGAGTACTCCGGGTCCTGGTCCAACGGCTTTGAAGTTGTCGGCGTGTACACCTGGCCCAGCGGGAACGTGTACCAGGGCTACTGGACTCAGGGGAAGAGACACGGACTCGGCGTGGAAACCAAAGGCAGATGGATTTACCGGGGAGAGTGGGCCCACGGGTTCAAGGGCCGCTACGGAGTGAGACAGAGCCTCAACACGTCGGCCAGGTACGAGGGCACGTGGAGCAACGGGCTGCAGGACGGGTACGGCGTGGAGACGTACGGCGATGGAGGTGAGAGGGACGGTCGAGGAGGCAGGACCTGTCAGTCAATGTGGGGGGTCGGTGATGGGACATGGATCAGGGGAGATCCGCACACCTGTCTGCGCACAGCTACCTGTTAACATCTGACACACACACACACACACACCCACACACACACATACACACATGCATAGATAGACGCATAGTGCATTTAGTCTATTTAGTCTTTTAATCAACAGGCTAAAAAAGAAAGACATTTTACCCATTTACATCTGAAACAAATATAAATATACACTCTCTCTCTCTCTCTCTCTCTCTCTCCCTCGCACACACACACACACACACACAAACACACACACACAATTCACTCTCACACTCACACCTAGGACAATTTTAGCGTCCCCAAATGGACATGTTTTTGGACTGTGGGGGGGCAATCATACGAAGCCTTTTTTACTTATACGATATCTAATTTGTCTTTTAACCAACATGTTAAAAGGGATGTTTTTATCCATTCACATCTAATGAAGTCACACACATGTAGAGCATTGCATTTATACCAAGTCTTCTTAGTCCTCTAATCAACAGGTTCAAAAGGATGTTTTATAGTGAACATACACACGGATACACACATGCACATACATATCACACTCATACAAAGTCTGTTTAGTTTTTAATTAATAGTTAAAAAGGACACTTTTTTATTTATTTTTACATCAAATGAATCGACATACACAAACACCCACAGTCACACAAACTTGTACAAAGTCTATCGACTCATACAAAGTCTATTTTGACTTTTAATTAATGGTTTAAAAGGATGTTTTTGCCCAATCATCTGTAAGTACACAAATTATACTTCTACAAGGTCTATTTAGTCTTTTCTCTCTTTGCTGCACAAAGTCTGTAGTCTTTTCATTAACTTAAAAATGAGATTTGATAAAAGAGAGTAACCAAACAATCCTTCCATCTCAATATGTTTTAAGTTCTTTAGAAGCACAAGCACAAGGGAAAAAATTAGAAATAACATTTTGTGATGTTGCGACTGAGGACTCAGACCATTCTTAAATTTGCGGGGTGTAATTATAAGCTTGCTAATGAGCGAGTTAAATATACATGGAGAGGTTGCTTCAGTTGACTGGGGGACGGCACTCAGGTTACTGTCTTAATGTCTCACTAAACGTGGGTAAGACGAGCAACACATACTCTCTGGTCTGATCTGTCAGAAAGTGTAACTACAAGAATGATGAATTACATGTAGTTATTCTGTAGATGTTGCCACTGGGGTAAAATAAGTCCAGAGCTGTTGACTCAGATTGTCTGAGTGTGAGTTAATGCGGTGATCATTAACCTTGGGGGAAGAACAGGCATCTGTGATGCTCAAGGGTGCACTTGCCATGACAGAGTTGCGGATCATCCTCAGCATTAATTTACAAAAGAAATCCAATGACCTCTTTAGAAAATAGAGATCTGACCATTTATAAATGTATATATATGGCCCGAGTATTTTTGGCCCAGTCCACTTTAGTTTCCCCCCTGGGTCCTCATAAGATCCACAAGCAGCTCCTTGATCTTTGTCCGTTGAGCTGCAGATGATGCAGTGTGACGCTACTGGTGCCAAGTACTTGTTTATCTGGGGTTTGTTAAGATCTTTTTTTTTTTACATCCTGGAATTGGCTCAGGCCCACTTGATACATTAAGTGCCATGAGATAATATTTGACATGGATTAGCACTTTAAATAAAGTTGAATTGAAATTACCACTCCCAGTCCTTAGTGCCACTGGGATCCACATCTTTGCTGCAGGAACAAAGAGGGACATCTTTCAATAAACAAGGTGAAAACACATGTTCAGGACTTGGTGAATTACTTCACATTATTTAGGGCCAGAGGCTTGGAGTAGCCTGAGGTTGAACCTATCAGTCACCCCCAACCTTGGTTGAGTGGAGTCTCCTCAGCTGTTTTCTCACATAGTCAGCTGTAAAGCATACTGTAGAGGTTAAAGGACAGGGAAGTTCGGTGTCGTGTGGTCGGAGTGGACGGGGCGGGGGGCTAGCGGAAAGGGGGAAGGGCCGAGAGTGTGGCGTAGAGTAGGTAACGGTAAATATGGACGGTCCCTGCTGGGACGGCACACAAGTTAACGTGATCTTTGATGTACTCTGTAAGCCTCTTTTGGCTCACGGAGTGTCTTGCCTTTCAACAGAGGCATATGGCAGGGGCTGAGGCACACTAGGTTGTGATCTGGTATATAATAAACCAGACTCTTGAAGAGTTTGTTTGGCCTAGCTTCACAAGGCTACTAGTCCAATTCTCTAAATTATGACGGAAAAACAACATTTTTTTTTAGGAAAGGATTTAGGTATATGTCTGTCTGACACCACAGTGCCTGGACATGATGGTATTGTAATACAGTAATCGTACCTTTTTTGGAAGGTTTCATTCGGTTTCGTAAAAATAAAAATTCACAATATGACAGTAATTCTTTCATATCGTGATCTTTTTGGCTATGGCAGCTGTACACCCCCATATTAGGTATCTGTAATAAGCATGATTGCTGTGATAAAATATTATCTTTCCACGTCCTCCTTCCTGTTATTGTCACATGGAGCAGATAACTGCATTGACACCTGTGTGGTTTAATGGGGGGGGGGGCGCTTCACTGCCACTGCTGGTTGATGTTGTGAAATGACTGCAGAGGTGCTCATTGAATGCCTTCCCTCATCTAGTAGGGTTTATACATAGATATGGCTCCTTCTCAGTTCCATTTCCGAACGCAATTTTGAGCTGATTGGTTTCCTCCCACAGTCAGAAATTGTAGAATTTCAATATGGTATGACTGTCAGTCAACAATGAAAAAAATACTCATCTCAAGTTTCAGGAAAATATAAAAGTTCCCCCTGAAAATCCATTACAAATGAAAGCAGATTATTCTGCAGGGCTTCATTATACATATTTCATTATAACATAATCTTGACCTTGACATCACTAGAAGCACTCAGTTCTTCAGCCTATTAACCTCTTTGAGGGGGTCATTGCACTTTTGTTTAAACCATGGAATCAAAAAATGAATTATTTCAAGATGAGATTTTTCAACCCTGATGTAGTCTCTATTTGGTCTTATAGGTGACTGAATCATTGTCTTTTTACCCCCCTTTTTTTGTTTTCAAAAGCCGAGTCTGGTGTTTTTAGTTTGCTACTGTGAAGGTAGTTTATTGTACATAGATAGCTGCTTGGAGTTATGCTCAGCCAACCAGCATACTTGCCAACATCTCAAGTTACTTCCATCTTTTAAAATAGCACATTCTTACATTCTCCAGCTGAAGACATAAGGGCCAGAGCCAGAGCCTCCTAACCAGTCCACACACTTAACTGTTTTATCACCTAAAGTTAGTCATTGGTGGTGGTTGTAGATCGACAACTGCCTCATGTACAGGCTGTCCTTTCAAGCTTCTCAGAAGCTCTCTCAGGGAAGAGCATAGGTATTAGGCAGCAGTTGTGTCCTGTTATTGGTTTCATTGGAAGATTCAGAGAATTTAAGGATTTCATGGAAAATTTGGAGTGGATAATATAACCTCAAGGTTGTTTTTGTTGTATGGTATTTGCGATCTATAATACGTGTAATTTGAATCATGCATTGTTTGAGATACAATGATATGAATAATTGATCTGATTTGTATTTTCACCGGACTAAAACCTATTACGGCAGCACCAAACAGAAAGACTGTCATGGCGCTGCAAGTAAATATTTGCTCTGGCCAGGTTTCCTAACATTTAACTTGTTATTCTGGTACTTCATTGTCTCCCTTGCTATCTATGCTAACTATGCAACCCCACACTTGCTGGACCATACACAACACTAGGAATGTAACAACGAAAATTTCATACTACGCAAATTATCAAAGTTATTGTCACAATAAAATATGTTGAAAATGTTGACACTAATACAGCACACTGATTATTTCACCAAAAATGTCACCAAAATTTACATCTCAACAGATTTATAATTAATTTAAATAGAAGCCAAATGCAAGACTTTAACAAAACACTGCAAATTCAATACTTTATAGCATAAAATAATATAAATTTTGTGAAAAGTAAACAACGTATCAAAACTGTGCTAATTTACACAGTATTCACAGTGCCAGGCTGCACAGAAAGAAAATCACCATGAAAGTTTATCTATCTATCTATCTGTCTGTCTGTCTGTCTGTCTGTCTGTCTGTCTGTCTGTCTGTCTGTCTGTCTGTCTGTCTGTCTGTCTGTCTGTCTGTCTATCTATCTCATCATTTATCTTCTGGGGACACTGTCTGTCTGTCTGTCTGTCTGTCTGTCTGTCTGTCTGTCTGTCTGTCTGTCTGTCTATATATCTATCTATTTATCTATCTATCTCATCATTTATCTTCTGGGGACACTCACTTTCTCTGTTTCTGTACACATTTCTATTTGTGCCTCAGGTACATATCAAGGTCAGTGGACTGGTGGGATGCGTCATGGCTACGGTGTTCGTCAAAGCGTTCCATATGGTATGGCCTCTGTTATCCGATCACCTCTACGAACTTCACTGGCATCCCTCCGCAGTGAGCAGAGTAATGGTACAGTACTACGTGATAGTCTGTCCGACAGCCCTGCTGGCACACGGGGTGGCTTCGTACTCAACTTCCACTCAGATGGAGACGGTTCGGAGAAAAAGAAGGGTCTTTTCCGCAGAGGCTCCCTCTTCGGTAGCCTTCAGCGACTACGCAAGTCAGACTCACGCTCGTCCATTTCCAGTAAACGCAGCTCAGCGCACAGTGACACCACCATGAGCCGCATCAGCTCAAGCGACGCAAACTCCACAATCAGCTTCGGAGAGGGCGATCCGGGTGACGACTACCTGCCACTGGAGGACAATGTGGATGCCACCACAACAGAATCCTATATGGGAGAGTGGAAGAACGATAAGCGCAGCGGCTTTGGCGTCTCAGAGCGCTCCAATGGAATGAAGTACGAAGGCGAGTGGTTGAACAATAAGCGCCATGGCTATGGCTGCACCATCTTTCCTGATGGCACCAAAGAAGAAGGGAAGTACAAGAATAATGTATTGGCCCGGGGTATCAGGAAGCAGCTGATCCCGCTGAGGAACACCAAGACCAAACAGAAGGTGGATCGAGCCATCGAGGGAGCAGTGAGAGCAGCGGCCATTGCCAGAACCAAAGTAGAGATTGCTATCTCCAGGTAAAATGCGCTGGATTATCCCTGAAAGCCATGTGAAGGTAGCACTGACTACAAGTTTTTGGACTAATTCTTCAATTTTTTGCGTTGTTGTTTGACATCAAGCAAATTTCTAGAAGTGGTGCAGAACAAATTCCCTCCTCAGTGTAAACCATTTGACCATTTGACCATATAAGGAACTAACCAGCTTGGCTCTGGTTCTGCCAAAACACTGAAAATTGGCCATTCTAGCATGACAGGTCAATTGTTGATTCTCTCTATTTGGGCCTTGATGGGCCTTGTTACTTAGGGTGTTGATAGTAACTGAGAGAAAATAGTGTTGGAGCTGGAGCATTGGGAACTCCCATACAAATTCACTCTTTTAATATCTAAATGTACCCATTATGTGGAAGGAAGTGTAGTCTTTGACACAAAGCTTTTTTGGGGACAATAAATCCAGTAATGATTCAGCATGATCAGCATGATTGTCTGTTTGGTCACAAAAGCAGGTGTACTGTACCTGGATACAGCAAGGGCTTTGCTCTCTGTTCCTTGACAATTCTATCCCACTAAGAAAAGAGCTCCACTAAAGTGTTGAAAGACCAGACCATCTCAACAGCAACTGCCCATCACATAAGGTACCAACTTGTCCCAGCAAGTTGAGACTGCAGCATCAATGGCCATGCACAGTCCCATTTACTGGTGAAAGTGTATACAAATAGGTGCAGAAATCTTGTCCTAATCGTGACAGTGGTTTATTTGATTATTGTGTGCTATTGAGTCGCAGTACTCGAGCTATGCATGATAACAAGAGGTGTATACTGATATGAGTTTACGCGTTGGCAGCCTGAACCAGAATAGATGGTATAATTTAGAGAATGTGATGTGTATTATTTGAGGGTTGCAGTGCAACCACAGATGAATTTGGTTCAGTAATGTGTGGGAGGTTTCAGATTGCATCATTTCTCTCATCTGGGAAAACAACGAGGGAGTACCGGAGAATAGGCTCCGAATGAGGGCATGGAGATCTAGATGCATCTAAAGATATATTAATATATTCTTGGGCAGGCAGTGTTGAAAAAGGAAGTGTTGTCTGTATGTACAGGTAGATTTTCAAAGCAGTGTGGCCTAAACATGTGGGTGGCTGCGCACACCCATGCATGCATACATATGAGTGTGCGTCAGAATAGTACTGATCTAAGAAAGGCCAGGGAGGGCTCGTCACCAGCTGACGGGGATATTGTCTCCCAGTGACTTGCAGCCACAGCTACACACACACACGCACACACACACACACACACACACACACACACACACACACACACACACAGAGGAGTGATGTGTGCCTTTTCAGGTACTATGCCTGCTGAGTTAGGAAATGGCTGAACTCTCCTGACATGGCTAGTGATGACTGATGAATGCTCTGCTTTCATTCTGTTTTAGACAGAGTCCCTTACATAATACTGAAAGATTAAGTCAGTGCGTAGAACGTGATATTTTGCTTGTAATTGTGTGCACAGTGAAGTAGACTTCCTTTGTACAGATTTGTGGCGTTCCTCAGGGCACCCAGCTGCCTATGGCCCACAACAGTATTTGATCCAGTCCAACAGAAAATTTATCAATGGATAAAATCAAAAGTTCCCCACACCAATGAGCTATTTCCTCATCTCCCCTCCCCAAAAAACCCAAGAGTTGAGTAGATTAATCATCATTCATTCATTCATTTATTCATTCTTTTGATTTGGTTTGTACCCAAATAGTATCATAGGGATCTGCTGGAGCCTAGCCCAGTGCTCTTAGGTTGAAGGCAGGGTATACTCCCAGCCTAAGCTGAATATAGGCACCGGCAGACCCCAGGGACACCACTGGGTATGATGATGGAGGGACGGATGGTTGTCATACTACACACTAGGAGGTACGGGTACTGCATATCATCCAAAAAAACGTACTACAGCTGTACATACTGGAGGAGGACATGTGCCTGTTTCTCATCTCATGGTACCAGGAGACCTCATGTTTCAGGGATGAATGATGAAAGGGTTTAGGGACTGGGAGGTGTAGCATACATCATGTGGTATACTGTCCACCAGTACGTATGATGATGATGAGACACAGGTGGACCTTCCAGCAGGACAACAGTCCAGAGCATGCACCGAAGGAAACTATTGATTGGTTCCAGAGGAAGAAAATCAGGTTGTTAGAACGACTCGGTCAATCTCCTGACTTGAATTAGTGAAGTAAATATTTGGGTTCCCAAGAACGACGTCGCCCCAAGAATCTTCAACATATAAGACAGTAGTCCTCATTTATCAAAGAACAGTACATCAGTTTATAGGATGCTGTACATACCTGAAAAGATGTTTGACATAGCAGCTCAAGGTTGTTGTACCACTGTTATGAGGCAAGTGGAGCAGGTTATTGTAGTTCAGTCATATTGCTGGCAAAGTATGAATGTCTTGGTACCGTGTTTGCAGATTTTGTCAGTGAAGCTGTGTAACACTTAACTACTATAAATTCAGATTATTTGCAGTTATCTGGCCTAGACACAATCTAGTCTCCACTGTCACTTATGCCTGAGATTTAAGGAAAGCCCATAAATTCAGACGTGGCTCCTGAGTGAGTCAGAGCCAGGCTGATTGCAAGCTGTGCTGCTATGCTTAGAAGCCAGAAGTTATTGTGTTTTTTTTCATTGTTTTGAACCAGGACATTTATCAATGCCCAATCACTCACATGCTGTGACTGGTAACACAAATGCTGGAATCGCATGGTTTCTGACCTTATTTCATGAATAAGGATAGAGAACGATCTGAAGTCTTAACGTCTAAAAGCCCGGGCACAGCCAATGCGTAGTTTCTTCATAAAGAAAGTGTCTGAGTAATGAGTCAGTGATTAATTAATATGTTGCAGCCATTACTTTTCCCCTTCTCATTACAGTTTGTCACATGAAGTGGTGTCTGATTTGACTGTTTTCTTCAAATGTGTTGACTTATTGTTGAATCTGGTGAAAGTCTGATGGCATCTTTTCCAATGTACCTGGAGAAAAAATACTTATTTGTATCAGTGTATTCTCAGTCCTGTCATCATAACCCATAGAAATGCCATGTTTAAAAATGCTATTGAATAATAATTCTCAGACGATGACTGAATAACACCTCTCTGCTCATAGTCAAACTGCTAATACAGTATTGCTAATACAATCTTGCATCATTTTAATGCTACACCAGCGGTTGCAATATGGGATCAACTCCAGTCTGGGCACATATTAATTTCTTGCTGGCTGCCATACAGTGTCTAAATGTTGTATTTTTGCAGGACGTCCCATGCCCGTGCCAAGGCAGATGCTGCAGACCAGGCTGCACAGTCAGCAAGTCAAGATTCAGACATTGCCAGAGCCGTTGCTAGAGAGCTCTCCCCGAGCTTCCATCAGCCAGGTACTGTACACAACGCAACACGGTGGAAGAGTAAATTGCCTGTAATTGCAAAACAATTGCTGAAATTAGCTGAAACTAAAAGCACACAAGAATCAACTGCAGGTCCATTGTGTTCCATTACGGCTTGATCTCCAGTGTCCACAAAACTGGAACTTAAGTGTACATGAACTGAATTAGATGAGCTGTGGTAGAAGTTGGGAAAACTTCAGATTCTCTGCAGTGTTCATGACCTTATTTACTGCAGGAAAGGCACCTTAGTCTCCAAAGGCACTCCAATGGCGACAGCAGAGTCTGTCCTACTTGCAAGGGCTGTGCTATCCATCTCGCCGTGTAGTAAATCTTGAGAGGGGAAAAGTTACCGGTTTTCAGTGGAAAAAGGAGCGTTGTATGAGGAGTCAGTAATATTTGCCAAGTCCTGAGAACTGAGAGTTTGGGATGTGGGACAAAGGAGGGGTTTCTGAACAGAAGAGCTAACAGAACTAGAACTGGGTTAGAGATGCTGGGCAAAACAAAGAATTGACCTGGGTGGTTAGTTGAGATATTCGATGTGCCAAAAATAAGATGCTGTCCAGCAACTTTGGGAGGCTCTGTTTGTGATGGCAGGACTAGTTCATTTCCAGGGCTGAAAAATGCAAGAGAAACTGAACAGGTTCCTGTATGGCAGGTCCTGAAGAGCCACATATTACTCCAACTTTGAAACTGTGTCCTCGACTCTGATTTTAGGTCCGGACTACATTCGACAGAAGTATAATGACCCAGTAGAAATAAAGGAGGTTCCTGTGGAGGAGAAAGCAGAGAAATCCCCATCAGGGAGCCCTCATTTCTACCGGAAAGGAACAACACCATCCCAGTCTCCGTCTCAGAGCCCAGTTCCCAGCCCTACCCCTTCACCCACGGCTGTCAAAAAGACCTTTTACAGCAATAAAACTCCATCTTACACTGAGAAAGAGAACAAAATCTCAACAGCAGAGTCTCTGAAAGCAGGTAAGCAACTTAGCCATCACATCTTAATGAATATCAATCAGTTATAAATGATACTATCAACACATAATTTACAAATTAAAAGGATGATTTTGGGTGTGGAAGCCTTGATTTTGCTCTGCACTCCAACCCTGTGTTTTACAGAAATAGAGCCCAGAGATAAATATTTGCTATAATCTGGAGGAATGGTAACCTAATTTCCAGCTTATGTGGTTCAATGAACTCTCTGTTAGTGTAGGTCTCATTACGTGAAACCCCTTTTGTTATTCTGGTTAACAAAAAAAAACCCATAAAATATTCTCGTTGGAATTATATTTTGGTTTTACATTACAAACATGATCTATTCCAGTAGAACAGCATTTGGGTCCTGCCTTTATGTATGTACTTCCATGAAAAAAGGTTTCATTTTGGAGCTCTTTTTGCTACTGATGGCAGCAAATTAGCATGTGATGCATGGACCTAAACTGTGTGTTTGTTTGTTGTTTTTTCTTTGTTGAAGTGAAAATCAGTTGTTCTCAGCTCAGAGACCGTGTCCATGCACGACCAAAGCATTTAAGCAAGAATCATTACATTATCAAATGCCCCATGCGGTTTGGCATGGCTTCAGACAACTGTAAATCCACCTGGATGTTGGGTAATAGGACAGAGTTTAAACTTGACCCAGTGTGTAGACATTAGATAATGGTTCGCATTCCTTCAGGTCAAAAGTTAAGGACATTTCAACTGCCACTGGCTGCTTCATGCTAAAGATATGCTAAGTGACAATAGCGTTATAATCCAAGCAGTTTAAATGAAAACAGCTCCCTGGTGGCACCGTGGTGCGGCTTTATTCAATAAATGTACAGTGACATCGGTTTATTTCATTTGGCTTTGCAGAGTAGAAAGCTGTGGCAGCATCCCGGTTACGCTTGGAATTTGACGCAACATGCTAGTCTATTAATACATCGTAGCGTCACAGTTGCAGAATGCAGACATTATGGTCAGTTGTGATGTCCAAGGATGACACTGTGTGCCATCCCGCTGGATTAAATACTGTTATTGAATACGCACAACAATCTTAGACAATTTCATTTCATTTTCCAATGTATGTGTCTCAGACAAATTACACCAATGAGTCCGTCATAGCTTCGAAACATTAGCTTTTGCATTTAACATTAGCTTTTGCATTTAAAAAGCTGCACTTGGAACATTTTCACCCATGTAAGACGACTCTTCACTGCATTTACGGGTCGTGATATCAAAGAAAATTTGACTTTTTGAACCACCTAAAATGCAAGTCCCAAATACAAGTTCTCACAAGACTTATGAGGATCTGTAGTAGTTATCGACCACGCTGCGATCAATGCTTTGGTATCATTACACTTTTTTTTTCTTTCAAGTAACAACCAATGTGGCTCTTCTTTCTCAACTGTTACTGTTCTTTCCTCTAATTTATAGGTGTCACAAAAGCAGCATCAAAACTTTCTCTCAGACAGGAGGTGAAGCCACAGGAGGCCCCTCTACCAGTTATGCCCGCTGCTACTACGAAGCTTAGCAGTTACCCCAGCAACGGGCAGATCCACTCCCAGTACCACGGCTACTATGTCAAAGCTGATGTTAATTTCCCACCACCCGAGGAGCCAGTTGGTTATGACGATGATCTTCACCCATCGAGCCTCGCACGCTTGCCACCTCCTGCCAAGCCAATTCGGGAATCATCACCAGCACCAAAATACACCACTCCTTCAACAGCTCCTCCGAAAGAGGACACCAAAGCGCCAGAGCCTCCCAAGCCAAAGAAACAGGAATCGGTCAAAGCAAAGAGCCTCGCAGAAACCAAGAAACAAGCTAGTATTGAAATAGCCCCAGAAATTGTACAAGAAGAATCGGTAAGTTCAGTCGAGCAGTTTTGAGTTCCTATAAGTGAATACTTTTGATAATAGCTCCAGCTTGTTCTTCTCCTCTTGCTGGTTGTCACCCCCTGATTTTTTGATTTAACCTGATCTGAGATGGTATTGAGGTCAAGATATTTTATGTATCACTTGAAATCCAAATTCACTGGGACTAATTTGTGCCATACTTAGAGAGCCTAAGAGACCCTAATTTTAACAACGTCATGCAGCATAAACTTTTCATGTGTTTTCACAGGGCCCGAACTCGATCTTGGTGGTTCTAGTGATGCTGTTGAATGTAGGTCTAGCAATCATTTTTGTTCATTTCCTCACTTGACCAAAACAAACTCAGGTAAGAAATTACTTCAACTACTTTGTCCAAACTGCTGAATTGTTTTGATTTTGGATTGTTTTTTTTTATTTTGTCTCTTATTGGATTTGTATGTTTTTTGGGAGGACACTGACAACAAAGAATAATTAATAATATTTCTAATTATGACTATTGTAGAAAAAAAAGTTTCACTGTAGTGAAGTTTAGTAGTGACTAGAGACGATCCGCCTCATTACCTTAATTATTAAGTTCACGGTACAATATGTATTGCGATTTTGCAGGGCTATAAGAAGATAGTATGTGTTTGCATGGCAGTAGCCATGATTGACAGACACAGGGCATGATGTCACTTCAGAGGTGAATAGGAGATGGCTCAGCTCTTAGTCTTTGAACTTCTCAAAGTTCTCATATTCCTCAATATGTGGGTCACTGCTCCCAGAGTGCTCACAGTGTCGGCACACTGCTTTTTGTTTGTCGGTCGCTTTCCTCCTCCATCCTCGGGCATTGGATGACGGTGCCTGTAGTTCTCACTACTCTCAGCAGCTGGAGGCTTCTTGTGATATCGAGGTGCTTTTGTTACCACGATATCACAAAAGTGAAGATACCGTTACATCCCTATTTGAAACAAATTCAGTGACTCCATATCAAGATCCATGCAGGTATCCACTTATCTTCCCAGAGGTTACCAACCAATATCATTGGTTGGTAACATGGAAACACCATTCACACCATTTTTGAAGTATTTTAGATCAATATACATGCTTGTTTGCAATGTGGCTTTAAATGCAGTCTCTGAATGCCATTCAGCATGATGTCACTCTATCCCTAACCTCTACCTTTTATTACCCCACAGTGGACTTATTCAAATTAGTTGCCCAGTGGGCAAACTCTCCAACAGCTATAGATGAAGAAGAAGAAAAAGAAGAAGAAAAAAGAAAAAGAAGAAGAAAACACTTGGGGAGGGGGCAGAGTGCGACGGAGGAGTCAAGCACCCCACCAGCCCCCCCTACCCCCGCACCTGACCCTTGGTGTCTGAGTCCAACCTGATTGGACTGGCGATGATTTGTGACTCCACTCAGAGTGCAGCGACAGCTGAAGCAAGCTGTCGTTGGTTGGAAGGGGGCCCCTGAGCCCGTTTATCAGGGCTAGAAATAACAGGAGGTCTAGAGAGTGGAGTGACTGTGAGCGAGTGTGAGACCTGGCATCTCCACTGCCTATAAATGCCTGTAATGTGTCTGCTTCTCTGTTTGCAGCTGAATTTCCATTCAACTGTTCAGCAAATTTGGAAGATTCGAAATGGCGTCATAAAGTGCTTGGACGTCCTCTAGCTAAGATTACATTCTTATGCCAAGCCATGCCAAACCACTACCTGATGGGCTATTTTTCATATTTAGAACACATTTGCAGATTGTGGTAGTATGATATGTTACATGAAACATTTCTTAAGGCCAATTTGAAACTCTAGTACATTTTAATTGAACTTTGTCACCGAGCCATTATTATTTCCCTGCCAACTAATGCTCAACCTGTTGATTAAGAACTTTTCCTGCCCCCGTGGCTGGAAAACCTTCTGTTGAAGTTTATTTGCATTCAACTTTGACATAAAAACCCGTGGAGAGAGAAACCAAGCTGAACTCAGTGTATCTTACACGTGTCTGTGTATGCGTTTGCG
Source organism: Karalla daura (assembly GCA_029224185.1). NCBI lineage: Eukaryota > Metazoa > Chordata > Actinopteri > Chaetodontiformes > Leiognathidae > Karalla > Karalla daura. Next base: position 9,617,340 of record CM055197.1, read on the forward strand.
TGTGTCTGTGTGTATGCGGTCGGGTGGTGGACTGGATATGTTCGGAGATGCACTTCGAGCTGATGGAAGCCAACAGCTGCCTTACCATTTTACAGAGTGATGTGGTGGGTGAGAAGGGGCCAGGCAGAAATGTGAAGCGCTCAGCTGATTTCCCTTCTGCCATGTCCTGGGAGAGTGGCTCTATTTATATCAGTCTGACTATTGATCTGTTCCTATCTGTTTCTGTGGGTCTCAGCTAGTGCTGTTTTATAAGCCCCAGCACATCAGGTGCATGTGAGACAATTAAAGTGGTTTTATTCTGAAATAAAACGATACAGGAACCTGAGCCCCAATCGGATCTTTGAAGGTTTATTGGACGTTTTCATTTAGTGAAAACAGATGTCATTTTGGAACTAGAGTGCGAATGCTTTTGTGCATCTGCCCTCACTGACAGTACCTGTAGAACAGTTATTTTTTATTATTCATACTGTAGATTGCACCAATTGTAGGTTAGTGCTTTTAGATAGTCGCCCTGATTTGTGATAGGCAAAAAGAGCAAATTATTCTGAAGACAGATGCAGTTTATTATTATGACACTTATGCAGTCCTTTAGCAACTAGTTAGAATAGTTAAGCATAATATAAAAGATGTCCGAGCTGTAATTTTGCTACTGTGTGATATCAAACCAGCTCAAGAACAACCAGCTCAACACTGGAGATGCTCTCCTGCTACCTGGCCAGCCAGTGCACCTTGGTGGGAATGTGAAGAGACATTGGCCATGGGTGGTTTTGACAGATTTGAGATGAAACTGAATTCTACTTTATGATTTGTGTTTAGGTTAGCAAGTCTATTTAAACCAAGAGCTGAATTCTTTGCAGGAGTGATATGTGGATGTGAGCAAAGTCAATCATAGTGTAAGCCTTGCAACAAGGCCTGTGTTACGATGAAGGTTCAGAAAACCCAGCAGTAGAGGATGGTGCCACAGCGCCTGTTAGACACTCAGAACTCACTGTTTTGACTGACAGTCACTTGTAGATAGAGTTTCACACACTCCCTCGAGCAGTCAACCAGGGGGAACCAGAGTCGCATGTTGATATCTTGTAAGCAAATACAGGTTTACAGTTATGCATGGGAAAACTAATGCACTCTCCTTTTCCACACGAAGGATGGTAACATTATCTAAAACAGAGCGAAGGCGTAACAAATACCCTGAGGTAGCGGCTTTGTCTGAGATATAGCGGCATACAAACACATGATCCATGCACTTTACCTCCTTTACTCGGTTTTCTTTTGTTGTTTAAGCCATATTTCATATAGCAGACTATATTTTTGAATATGTGACACATTTAGATTTGAAATGTTAGTTGGACTGACAACACAAAATTATTTCTCGTTTTGTTTCTCTCTTCTGCTTAGAGCTGTTGTTTGGATCTACAATTGCTGAAGGGCTACAGGTAACCTACTTTAAGTTTCAGTCCCAGTAGTTTCTGTTAGGCTTTGATGAGGGTGGCCATTATGAGGAAAGAATTATGTACCATTTTAATTTGAATCATTTTACTTTGTATATTTTTGTATCATGCCCTTGTTTAACTTACCAGGAAGGTCGTTCTCTGTGAAGGAAATATTATGAATCAGTGTTATAATGATTCTGTGTTGCCAGTCAGTGTACAGGTTCAACAGAATTCTTGTTAAAGGCTTTGTCTCATGTTATGACTTAGCACTACTGCCAGTAGGTGGGTTTACAGACCATCTATGAATCCTCTACAAAAAAATACAAAAAAAAACATATTTATTATCTCAGCTTTTTAGGAGGAAAGTGTCCATTTTGAAGCTTTAATCATCACAATGATTTGTTTGCTGGTTAAGCAGAAAACTGAGTAGTGTTAGTTAGTTCTATTCTGTATTATTTATTGTAATTGATGGAGATGATGAATGTTTTCTCAATACAATGAAATGATATCTATTCTGAGTAGGAATGGCTTTATGATTCATTCACAGTCATTGTAAAAATCTGTGTGTTACAACCAGAGGCCAAAATTTCAATGTGTTGATGCACTAAAGAACAAACACACAACATTAAATTCTGAAATTTCTTCTTTTATCTGCACACAGTTTAGCTGGGAAATCAGCAAAAGGAGCAATGGTTTCTGTTCTTTTGCCATGGCAACTGTTTGGGTTGGTCTGCAAGTGTTTGCCATTGGATATTGGTCACCACTACAATGTAAATCTCTACAAGGCATGATGCTATGTCAGATAAATCTAAAAAATTGTTTATTATATTAAAGATTCCTGACATTGAACTCTTAAGTAAGTCTGTTAAGAGGTGAAGATTGTCTTAAAGAGGGTACCACATGCTTTTTTTTCTGATATAGGATAATTTATTTTTGTTATAAATGTGGTATCTAATTTAGCATGCACATATTGGCTAGTTTTATTTTGTTGTTTTGGATGTTCAATTAACGTGCATTTAACAGTCACATATGTAGTGAGTGATTGTGAACGGTTTTGAGTGGTTTGCAGAAGTTGAAGCAAAAGTCAGTGTATAAAACTTTTTAGTTCTTATACTAGTTAAAAAAAAATCAGTCCCAGCAAGGCTGTGTTATGGTGCTTACAGTACATTTTTGTTTCAGAATTTCACAAAAAGCTCCATTCCCATTTGCTCATAGGATCCCACTGAAATTTCATCAGAGATACCACTGACATGCATCTTCTTCTTCATTCCATCACTGGGAATTTAGTGGCTTTCACTGTCTATGGGGAAAAAGGCTTCTTCATTCTTCTTGGATAAGAACACATCACTGATTCTGCAGAAAAGCCAGATATAGATTGTGTTTCCATTGAGATTTAAGACGCTTCTTAGCCAGAGATGCAGCAAGTGGGCTTTTGTGGGTTAGGAATTATCTCTTTTGTCGACATACATTTTCACATGATTACATTTAAAACAATAATATCAGGCCCATCCTAATGATTGATGTCAAATTGGAGAGGAAATTCAGTGATTAAGAAGCATCTCTGGCGGTCATTCCAGAAAAAGAGCAGTCATTGAAGATGTGACCGTGGTTTTTAGACTGACAGAAAGCATGAATTTCTTTGAATGTGTACAGGAGTTCAAGTTAGTTAAACCATTGTTTTGTTGCTTTTCAAGGCAGGGTGAAAGCTTTTACTGCACAACAGCCATTTACCTGAGGTCTTAAATACCACGTGACACCCATCCAACACAGACAAGTTTCATGAAACGGGAAAAGGTGGAAAGTGGTGTGCTAGAGCATTTTGTAGGTCTAGATTTTCTTTTGTATGTTAGAAGTCCGGTAAGCTGTTAGAAACGTTCTTTTCCCTTGTCATTGGTCATTGGTTTCCACTTTGAGTAATTCAGAAATGGCCTCTAGAACACATGTATCAATGGCAATGTTGATGGAGTGTACATTGTGATATTTTCATTGCCGATACTACGAGTACTACCAATAGTAATAGTAATAATAATAATAATGATCATTATGTTTGTATAGAACTTTTAAAAACGAAATAATGAAGTGCCGTGCTTGGAAATAGAGCAAAACAAACTCATTGATGTTCCAGATATGAACATACAAATGAAAAGACCAAAACGACAGAAACAATCTGCAAATAACCACAAATCAAACGTATACATCAAGTCAAGTCAGGAAAGGCTCTATGATAAAAAGCATATTAAGGAGGGACTGGGAAAGACCAGGGAGCGATTGTGCACAGGAGTGGTTCAGAGTATTGAGACGATTGAATGTAACGCCAGATGCGAACAGTGCTGTGCTGCTGCAGGTGATCGGTTGTTGCCTGTGGGTGAAATGATGATTGTGATTGTTGGTATGAAGGCAGAGAGTTGACAAATCAAGGTATGAAAGTGAAACCTGAAATCCGTTTCCCTGAACAGTCTACAACAACCTGAGTGCTAACCACATCAAATTCACTTTGCAAATGCGGTTAGAAGGTTCCTAAGATAAAAAAAAATGACAGGGCTATATCTAATTTTTAATTTTCAGATTAGTACTTCCTCTTAGGGGAGCATTTCTGCTCATCTGTTTATATAGTAGCAGGATTATTCGCAGCCTAACCAAATTACATAGTAATCTTAATTAAAAAACAAAGGTCTGTGTGCACATATGGATTGGAATTGTATTCTCACCAACAATTGGATGTAATGTTGGTAAATGAATGAGTGACTAAATATTAAAAAGACATCAAGTCCAGCAGCTTTCTTTGGATGATTTCCCCACAAGTCAATTAATGTCACACCAAACCAATTATTTTAGTCTCTTAGCATTTTCCAAATTGGGTATCACCGCTTGTACTAAGGAAGGCTTATGGTTGGTCCAAATAAGCGTGTTCATCCTGATGAGACCTGTGTTGATTTTGTTCATATGTAAGTAGACACTGACAGACAGTGTGGAAATGCTTTACTCAGGTTTCACGTTAGAGAGGAAACAAAGTTCATGTTATAGGAAGAGGTTGAACGAAAAGTTAGCAAGGATTTGAGACAGTTCTTTCATGATTTTGGTTTTACAAATGGTTGTTTTGTCAGGAGAACAAAGAAGGGAAGATGAGGAAGTCTTGGACGTGGCTTAGTTAGAATTGGCGGGAGTTGGAGCAGTGTCTTTTTTTACGAGACCAGATAGTCCGGTCGCCTAGCGAGGCTCACTGTCGTCTATAAAATAGGTGGTGACAATGACTTTGACTATGACTCAAAGGAGAGCCTTAACTGGAATGCTGCAACAATTTTCTTGTTAAAATAGTATTTGTACTGTATAATTTATCTACCTAATGTGCCATTAACACTTTTGCCCCAACAAGACAATGTATTAGAGTTGACATCTGGACAAATAAAGACATTTTTCTTTCTCTGTGTATAGGATTTCTACATCACTGAATGCTGTGTATTGTTTTGAGGCATTTTAAGAGCCCTTTTTTTCTGAAACTTTGAATGTGTTTTGGATATATGAATGGATTGCTAAATGGAACTATCATCCTGACCTTTGCTGGAGATAAAGTGCACATATTGATATCAAGTATTTTACATTAAAACGTTCAGTTTTTCTGTTTGTTTGTTTGTTTTGTTTCTATGGAGATAAATTAAAGGTTGATTTATATTTTACGTCATGCTCCTGTATTATTTGCCTTTGCTTCCCAAGTTGACTTTTTCCAAGAGTGACTTCACAGGCAACGTGGACCATCACTGAGCCAATCAAGATGTTAAAATGTAGGATACCAGAAGAAGAAAAGCTTCATCACCAAATTACGACTACAAGGGATTTGACTTCACAAAATGTCTCCCTCGTCCCTCCCAAATCCAAATACAAAGGACAGCTACATTGTGCTTGCTGTTTAGTGCAGTTAGACAATGGTTGGGAAAGAAAAGAGAGACATTACCAGTTGCTTCAGTTGATCTGTTGCACAGCATGCTCACTCTGAGGTGTGAAAGTTGGCTCAGCTCCTCAATGTCAAAAATAGTCCTGATGGCTGACAGCTGCTGGCCTGCCTGGAGACTGCAGCACTGCAGACACTGAGGCTTGTGCACAAAAGTAACATGACATTATTATCAAGAATTGTGTGAGGTAGTGCCAGTATATAAAGACGTTTGTCCAGTGTGAGCAGGTCAAAGGTCGACCTTTCTTCCTTTTGTAAAGCCGCACAACTAGTCTTTCTTTGAAGTACTCAAGTACTCTGCTTTATTAAACTGCACTAAGATATATATATATATATATATGTGTGTATATATATGTATATACACACACATTCACTTATGACATGTAACTATCACCCGTCAAAGACCACAAATATATATGATTGCCCATGTAAAATAATTGCACCAAAACCTACGTCTTAGTTTTATTTGATAACAACTTATGATGTTACTTGAGATGAGAAAGTGAGAAAGTACTGTGTACAGGCTTATTACAAAGTCAACAACGTGGTGGCTGGGCCTGAGTCAAGTTACTGGAAAATCAGAAAGTGTTTAGTTCACCCGTAACCTTATACCCACTGATGAGTTCCCAGGTTTTAGTGGCCAGTACGTGTCCAAGTTGACCACAGCAGATACACTTCAGGTCTCCTGAAGTAGAGTTGGTACCCCTCTAGTGAGAGGTGGGCGTGTCCTTGCTGCATCAGCGACACTGGACCACAAGGAGGCACTCACTGTGTCTGACTCCTAGCTCTGTTTATGTACTGGTTGGGACTGCCCTCCATAGGCTGGGATTTAAAGTAACTCCTATGTCTGTTCCCTCTCATTTTACCAATGGGATGGGAGGGGGGGGTAGTTGTTTCTTATAAATGACTCCATGTTTTGTTTGGAAAAACGCAGTCCAGTTTGGATTTTAAAAAAAATACGTGAAATGATCAGAACAGCAGATCATAACAATTTGGATTATTTTAATCGATATGCACTCACCTATTTTCATCAGCCTCCATTTAATGGGTGTTTGTAGGAAATGGACGACGAGATGATCAGCATCCCTCGGAACATGGTGGTCTTCAATATATAACCACTCTACCCTTGCAGTATGATTATATCCAGGTCATTGTTGCAAATTTAGGATTCAGTTTCCTCTATGATTATTTTTTCTGGTGTAATTCTTAGTCTGGAACCATTATTTATGTATATACATAAACAAGGTCCAGTGTGCGAGAGAAGCCGATCCATGGAGAAGCTGCTGAGGCACTGATCGGATGAAATGTCAGCTAAAGAAGCTCAAGGAAGACTTCAACAGATAAGTGGTCAAAACAACAATGAGCAGCAAAAAAAACCTCATGAAAATCAGTGATGTATTCAGCGAGTTGCGATTGATTGTGCTGACATGACACTGCGCCTGTCAAACAGATTACATTGAGTGGAGCCGCTGACCTTTCCAAGATGGCGGCTGCACTGCTCGTCAGCGCCAATAGGCAGTAGCGGTCGATGCGGCGTCTATCCTTTATTATGTCTGTGTCTCAACTGGTTCCTGCTGGACCAGCACTGGATCCAGAGCTGGTACCCCTTTGGTGAAAACTGCATGACAGCAATTGAAACATAACTCTTCCTATTGTCTGTTGTGCTTTCCCTGTGTAGTAAACTATCTGCTATTAAAAGATGTTTGAGACAGCCTCTGTCTTACTGAGATTTCACATTCAGGAGAATCACATCAGATGTTTCAGATTTATTTTATTTGTTTTGCAAAATTTTGAGCCCTCTGCCGAGTTCACAATGTGTGCATTGTACATGATGCATTTGCGACAGTGAAGAAGGAGCACTTTAAATTTGTGCGATACTGACTTCACTCTTAGATAAAAATCGAGTTAAATTTGTCATAGTTCTGCTCATGTAACTGAATCACAGAGGTTTGACACAGCTGATGAGGTGAGTCATCCGCCATAAGGAGAGCAAGACAACGCACGGCCTCCTCTCTCACACGGTATCAACATTTGGGGCATGTCATCGACTGTTTTTGAATGACGAGCGAGAATGTGAGAGGTATATTAGGAGAGGGACGAGGCTGCATGTGAATGCTTCTTCAGCTTCAGTGTTTGACAACAGGTTAATGTGCACCAAGCAGCATGCGAAATACCAACATTTTCTTAGTTACAGTTTATTAGTGAACATTATTCAAAAACAGTGCAGCCTGTGCGTCACATCACATAAATAATGGGATGAAGTCTGCGTTGCCTTCCATGTTGTGTGTCAGTGTTTGTACTGCCTTAAAATGTCCACCAGCCAATGCGAGTTGAAAGCAAGCAGCACTAGTTCTCATTGGGATCAAGAGGAATGCCACTGGCAGGCGTCCGGTTCATTTATTTGTGCTGTACTCTCAGTTTCCGTGGTGGTGTTTAGCAGGTTGATGGTCCGTCCTTCACGGGTTATCAGAACGGCCTGCCTTAGACTCCACCTACAGGGCGGGACAGTGACAGGTTGGGAACAATGAACGCTCACTCACTCAGACACAGTCAAATGACTGCGACTCCTGACTCACATTTATGCTGAATGAACTCACCTGTACGTATTAGGATCTCTGATCGACGATGTGTGCAGATAGCCTCCAGTCTTTGACCCGGTCACTGGGATCTTTATCTGCAACACAGTGAAGACTCAATTTTCTTTTCTTATTTATCTGCTCAGGTGAACCCAAGCTAGGTAGTATCTGCATCTGTATTTGCTGAATAACCTGATAAAAAACGGGTGTAAGGCCTGATCATTATGCACAACACAACACTAAACAAACTTACTATTTATTGTTCTTTGACAACAATGGAATTGTAATCATGTAAGTTTACAGGGTAGAGATATCCTGAAGTCAATTTTCAAAGGAACTATCTCTCTCTTTATCTCTCTCTCTCTCTCTCTCAGAAAGGTGTAAAAGAATCTCAGTAGCAGGGCTTGATTGTACTGTAACCAGTAAGATAATCACAAGCTTTTTTGCAGGAAAAAGTCATTATTCTCCACCTACCCTTTTCTCAAACTAGAATAGAACTAGAATATATTGCTTCTTTAGCCCTCTGGGAGGATACGCTGAATATCTTTGAGGACTGATCAAATTGAATTATTTGAGGATGGCATCTTTTACCTTAATGAAACATTAAACAGCATTTCAATATTTTTTATATTATTTATATTTTATAGACAAAACAAGTCATTTGAATAATTAAGAAAACAATTTCCAGATTATTTAAAAAAAACAAGTACTTAACTTGGACAGTAAATTTTGTACATCCACTTTTGCTACATTTTCTAATAAATAATATCATAATAGGTCAGGACTTAGACATTCTGATGACAAACCCAGTACCTGTGCTGTATAGTGATCTATTCGGTTGTTTCCGTCGGTCAGGTGAATGTTGTGAACTTTTAAAGGCGGTGCCCCGAGAGTTTCCATGGCAACGTCACATGCCTCCAACTTTTGAAGAGCCAGTCTGTGATAATCGGACGCCATGAATTTCTCTAAGTGGACAACAAATAAAAAGACTTTTTCAAAAAAAAAAAAGCGTGGCAAATTACTGAGGAGGGTTGAAAAGAAATGAATGAAAGAGCTGCCTTGAAATGATGAAATGCAAAAGTGAAAGAGAATCCCAGCCCTGCCTATTTCTACATGGAGTTTGCATGCTCTTCCTGTATCTGTGTGGGCCTCCTCACAGTCCAAAAACATTAATGCTTTGGTTGATTAGAGACTATGAAATTGCCCCTAGGCATGAGCTTGAGAATGAATGGTGTACATGCCCTGTGATAGAATGGAGACATGTGCATTGTGTCCTGAATCTTCACCTTATCTGAGCTGGAAATGACATCTCTGGGTGTACAAAGCAGGTAAGTTGATGGATGTATGGAAGCATTGGAGACACTTTTACACGCACACACAGACGATATATGTGTACCCACTCTGCTGTAGATAGTACATTGTGCCTATGCCTCCTCCTGTCAGCACGGTGGTGAAGATGGTGAGCTTCTGTAAGTGAGCCGTGGAGACCCTCATCTTCACAGTCTCACTGTAAACACTGTAAGCACATGACAGCCTGACCTGGTCACTCCTGTACGCACATCGACCATTTAAGACAGAGAACTCGCGGTTATATGAATGAACATGGCGTTTATATGCTTTCAACACTTCCTGTTTGTTACAACCACTCGACATACCAGAAAGGCTCACCTTGTTTTTACAGTACAACCTCATACGACTTTTCTTCCTTCATATCCGTAAACGTCACACGAGCTTCGACCAATCGCGTGAGGGTGCGCTGCATTCATACCTCAGCATGTGCCGCTCAGCTCTCGGCAGGCGGCGACTGTGAGCCTGTCCAGAGATGATATAACAAAAAAAGAAGAATACTGGGAAACCGGAGCTGCTTTACGCGTATACGAGACGTCTCGACTACGTTAGTTACCGGATTACTGATCGTTTCGGCTGTAATTCCGTAAAGGGCGTAGCTGACATAACCAATATCACTGTAACAGTGGAGGAGGTGACAAAACCAGTTACATCACGCCATGTGGGTGCGGGTCAGCTGCTGCAGCGCTTAGATAAGTAACCGCTGAAAGGCTGCTGGTGTGTCCCGTCGAGAGCATCTGCATCTGGTTGAACTCCTAACAACAAGTAAGTGGCGACGCGACTTGAAGTCGTTTTCTTGGGTTGGGATCTGCGACTTGTGCGTGGTGAGGCGTCACGGGGGATGTGCTCCTCTTCAGTTGTCTGTGGATGGAGTTGAATAATAGAAAACCCGGTCTCAAACTCTTGATTGGACAAACACTGTTGTAACCTGGCTTTACAAAAAAACCGATGGGACTCGCAGAGTGTGAGATAAGACTGCATTTTGCTCATAAAAAAAAACCATGCATTCTTCATTTGACCCGCTTTGTACACATCAATGTGGTGCTTTCTGCCTGTGCCTAGATGGAGTGGAGGTCCATTTTCATGGACCTAGTGATAAATGTTTTGGGACTGTGGAATGAAACCAAAACCATTGTTTGCAGTACATGGGATAGTGACAGTGCCATTCAAGATTTTTTGCAATGAAATTCTTCCTTTGTTAGTCTGCCTACAGATCAGACATCATGTCAATAACAGTAAATACATATCATAACATGAGAGTGTTGTATTCACAGATCCACCGTGCTGCCATGCATGAAAGTCAATGTGCAAAATAGATTTTCAGATCAAAGAGGCACTTATGTGTTCGAACAGAGAGAAAGACTTTCATAAGATGGTTTATGTTGTACATCTACTGTTGGATTTTCTCTGGTCAATTATCTGGTTATTAGCACCTTTAACTCCTGGTCTGCTACTGGGTTGACCATTTTTGCTGTTTTTATGCCCAGTCTGCTCAAGTAGAAAGTCATAGTGATGACAAATGCAGTGACTGTGCTGGTTGTTTTGATGTTATGAATATAGAGTTGATAAAAAATGTATTTTTAAATCAATTTACTTACATTTAGAAAAGGCTTGGCAGAGGTCACAAAATTTGGTGAATAGTTGCATTAGTGTGTAATATGTGTATACAAAGAAAGAGCTGCTAAAGCATAGTATACAATCTTATACAATCTTATTTCAGTGATTAGATGGTACTGAGCGTTGATTAGGTAATTCTGAAGCAAAGAGCTGAATGAAAAAGACGTAATAAAAGCTGTGAGGTGTTACAGTATGACATGGCTAAATTCTCAATACAACAGAGTAAATTTTACAACACCTAGATTGCGCATTGAAGGTTAAAATACACTGTTCTGGGTGCTCTATTTAACGGGGGGTTTTATTTACAAGACTTGGGGAACAAACAGCAAGACAAAAGACATGTTGTTGACCATGATCCAATAGGTTTTATCATGTCAGTCATTTCCTTTCAAGGTGAAACAGTGATATTAAGTGTTTTTTTTCCATCTGTAATACATGCACTGGAACGCGCTCTCATTTATTTTGAACTTGCAAATTTACAGATGTGCCCGATAAGTGGGATGGCTGAACTGCTCCACAACACATTCTTCTTTGTTTTATAGTCATTATGCTCGGAGCAGTTGTGGTTGGCATCGGTACAGCTGGCTGGGTGAGGATTAGAGACTTGTCAGCTCCGTCACCTGGCAGTCCTGCAGAGAACCTCACTGTCAAAGGATTCGTGTCCAGGTAACACACACAAAAATTGAAGAAATAATAAGTCTGTGATGATGGGTAATAACGTTAAAGGAGTTGTTTGGCTAAAGATGGCTTCTTTCTGCCAGCTTCTTTACCAGTTCCCTTGTGAAAGTAGAAACCCACAAGCAGATGGCAGGAGAAGAAGAGGATGTGATAGATGTTTATGCTGATGATTCATGAATTTAAGGAGTATTTTGCACTGATGCCTCAGCAAGAAGGATGGGAATTTGTGTTCCATTCCCAAGCCTTCTCTGCTTCACGTCCTCACTATATACACATGGGTTTCCTCGCACAGCCCCTAAACATGCATTAAAGTCATACGGACCACCTTTAAAAGGGGTTCTTGGTATCTAATGCACTACACAAATAGACAACAATCTTAGTTAATGTAATTTATTGTCAATATCAGAAAAAAATTCAAAAGATTTAACTCAAATTGGCATAATCTTTTGAATTGCATTATACTGCTGCGGTATTCCCAGCAGAGTCTTCATAACAGATGTTTTATGTCCACAGGAGAACCCTGGGCTCTAATCAGGGAGTGAGTCAGATATCGATAGAAGAAGCTCTGAGCAGAGATGACATCCATGTTGCATTCATCTGCACGGAGAATGCGTTGCACGAGGAAAACATCAGGTATGTATGTACAAGCCACCGGAAGAATCCTCCACCCATGGCCTCACGTTGAATAAGTCAGTGAGCCGGTCAGTAAATGACTTATAATGAAATCAACCCAACAGTGTGAGTGGTGTCGTTCCATTGTAACCAACATTACAGTTTGGTTTTAAAATAGGTGCTGGAGATAAATCCTGCAACCCTTCAGTTATAAACTTCAGTTAATATCTTACTGTTTTTGGCAGTTTGGTGGTTCACTGGTTATCTTGGTGTTCTCCAAGCACAAAGGACCAGACTTTAAGCCCAACAGTACTTTTTGATCACTCCAGTTTTCACTTACAGTCCAACAACGTGCAGGATTAGACAGGCTGTAGACTCTAAATAGTCCTGAGGTGTGAGTGTGAGGCTGAATGGTGTGTGTGCCCAATGATTAATTCTCCACCCTGTCCAGTGTTCATTCTGCTTCTCGGCCTCAGCCTGAGATAGGCTGGTGTGACATTGACAAGGCATAAAATGGCCTTAAAAAATGAATGAATGTGGTTGATGTTTTGAGTCTGTGCTTTGAAGTCAACAAGAGCCAAACTCCTGGTTAAATTAGTGATTCTAGCCAGTATGATAGGCTGTTTTACTCTTGTTTTATTGAATTAATCCCCGTTCTGTCAGCTTCAATGCTCTCATTGTCTCGAGAGCAGAAGCAGACTGCAAAGCGTCAAAGTATGTTGCAAAAGTGCAGTTTGGTCTTGAATAACTAAACACGTTTGAACAAGGCTGGTCAATCAGAAGATTTTAAGATGTTTCTGCAGAGAAATAAAATCCAATATTTATGTAGTGCACTCTAGTTGACAACTTTGGTTCGCGATCCATATTCTTGCTTTGAGCAATTTCGATTTTCTGACAGAACTTTTCTGCAAGCGGGGAAACACGTCTGTGTGGAATATCCCATGACGCTGAGCTACAAGGCTGCTGTGGAGCTCCTGGATATCGCCCAGGAAAAAGGTGAGCTTAATTATTCACAAAAACGTGAGATGTGTGCCGACAGCCAGACCGTCCCGACATAGCGCACTGAAGCAGTTCAGAGTTGCTTTACTTTATTACCCCGTCATGGTGAATGTTTGTGTGTGCATGTCTTTCAGGAGTGGTTCTCCATGAAGAGCACATTGAGCTGCTGACAGAAGATTACAAAGAACTGAAGAAAGCAGTAGATGGGAAAGTGCTGAAGGAAGGTACTCTACACTTTACAGGTGAGAAGCAGAAGTGCGTCTTTACATTTTGGATGGATGGATGCATGGTGATGATTAAGGCATCTAGTAATAAAAACTCAGATTAAAAATTAAGGCATGGAGACCAAGTAAAATGACAAGAAAAAGACAAGATAATTAGCATGCACAAAGGTGTTTTAGTGGAATTCAAGAAATGTGAAAATAACTGGAATTGACAATAAAGCCTGAAAGGTGTGTGTAAATGTCTCTAATGGATGTATGCATGACATTTCTTCAAGGTGGGCCTCTGAAACCTGGATTCGGTTTCCTGGCATTCAGTGGCGTAGCTCGCCTCACCTGGTTGGTGGACTTGTTTGGTGAACTGTCAGTAACTGCAGCGACCATTGAGGAGGATCCTGGCAACAACTACACTAAGATGACTGCACAGCTGAAAACCTCTGACGACAGGTGACAGGACATAGCTTTCTGCATGGACAGCAATAATGAGGGTTGCGGATTGATTGATTGATCCTAGATATCTATGAATATAAAATTACTTTATAACTATCAATGAATTTCATCTCATTCCTTGTCTTGATGGCGTGTTCCTTTCCTCACAGTGTCACTATTATCACAAATTACCGTGCTTTGGTCTTTAGTGTGACAAATTCTGTGTCCATCTAGACCTCTGACGTGGATTGAGGAGCGGGGACCTGGCCTGTCCAGGGCTAAGAATATCAACTTGCTTTTCGACTGCTGCACCCTGACCCAGATTCCTCCTGCCCCCAGAGGGGCTGTCGGCCTCTTCATGCAGGACCTGGTCCACTTCTCTGCTAAGCTGGTGGGCCAAGTCAGTCCCGAACAGCAGCAGAAAGAGAAGGCCAGGATTCTACACTGCTTGGAAATGGCAGATAGGATACAACAACTTTGCCAAAGTTAAAATGCCTCCAAGTGTTCAAACATGAATATATTATTATTTTTTTACCATTGTGTTCATCTCCATAACCAGTTTTGTATTCTGAATTGTGTACTCTAGGTATGTTGTTTTTCATTACACCAGAGACAATTATTGTTTGAACTGGAAAATGCATTCTAACGTGATCAGCAGATATTCAGATTCGAGTGCCTGAAAGATGAACCTTTTGACTACCAGAAATAAATTGTGTCCTCAGCATCCTCCATCCTATGGCAGAGGTAAGATGCCAGGGGATTGAGTTAATTGATTAAGTTATTCAGCTGAGACTAATCGTCATATCTAAATTCTCATTTATACATGTCATTTTTGGCATGTGAGAATCTTCAGTGTTTTTTTTTCTTATAAATTTTAAACTTTCTCAAACGTCTTGAGAACAGGTTTCTTGTCATGTTGTTTGCACAGGCATGTAAAACTTGTGGGATTGTTGTGATTTTAGGCAGCTTTCTAAATAAGCACCCCACAGTTGCACCCCACAGAATGACCAATAGCCAGTTGAAATTAAAAATGATGAGATTGAAAATGATGTGCTAAGCTAGAATAGAACCACCTCAGAGTTGTCTGCAGGTATCTCAGCCTGGTCCTGACGTATGTTGGATCTCCTTCATGTGAGTAGTGATATATGGCAGACAACATTTGTTTGCGAGCTTCTTTGCCTCTGAATTTCATGGTCAGAAATGCAGTTTTGAGTTTTAAGTATCTGAAAAGATTCACAAAACTCATGATTGCAAATCCTGTCTTTATATTACTAAAACCTTTCGGTCACAATGAAATCCATGTAAAATCCATTATTTCCCCTAAGCGTGAGTAATTTTTAGAAATTAATGATGTGTAAATTAATCTTTTGACTGATTGAATTGCTGTGAAACTTTTAATTTTCCTGTCATTCCAATTCAAATTCTGATGTAGGTTCTAGTGAGGTGGAGTCCAATAAATTTCCACACATTAATTAAATGGAAACCAGTTCAGAAATTCAGACTTTCATACCAACCATTTAGGAAGATTAAGAAGATCAGCCCAATTAAAGGTGCAACCTCATAACGAAGCCTTTATGAAAAACGTCCAACATGAACTCCAACATGAATGGTGGACTCTGCAGAATCACAATTGTTCTACAGTGGAATGCAAAAAGCCTTGAACAAGAAATAATAAACATCTTCAACGTGGCTAGAATGTCATCTTGTCATATTCGGGTTTATGCAACCAAGCGAGGGTTGGACTGATGGAAAGAAAATTGAACTATGAAGATGGAAACCGCACGCTTTCACTTTTTTTGGTTAGCATGACAAGGAAGATCGCGTGAAACAATCAATTTATGAAGCAGTTTTCATGTAGATGGATTGTTATAGATGAAATATCCTCCGTTTGAATTAACTCAAGAATTCCTGCAGATACCCTGAATACAGAAGTTGGACGTAGTCTTTCGGTACGAGAAATGAAGCCAACGCGGAAGTGAGTTTTATTGCAATACCACTTCAATCATGAAATACTACGGCTTAAACAGCTACAGTTTCCTGTGCCAGCGTATATTAGAGCGGTCATGTGCAAATAATTCCATGGCTAATAAGATATTAGAGCTTAAAGAAACGAATGGATATGGGCGCAGACGTGAGAGCACAAGACACATTAACTGGGCGAATAGACTGTATTAACCTCGTTCGTATGGCCGTGTTATTCTGCGCTATCCAGTATGGATCACATGGATCAGTGGGTGTGTTGAGGAGGACCGAGGTGAAAAGTTATATCCGTCACTCATTCCTCTCCCCCCCAGCCCGCACCGCCCAATGGTTTCTGCTGACTCCGTTACAAGGAATGGCTGCCTCCTGCAACTCAAACTCCTGGCTTCATTCAGTGTCCTTCTCAAACCAATGGGCGACGTCACGGAGGATTGCGGCTTGTTCAGGATCAAAAGTTTATTTCTCTTCCCTTTGAAATAACAAACGAGCGAGCTACACTCCAGTCCCGTAGGTGGCGCTCACTCGCAACTTGGTCTTTGTGTCACAGCTGTTCAGACCTCACGAGGAAGGGAAGGGGGAAGAGGAAGAAAGCCCGTTGTGAAAAATGTCACAATTGCTTTGAAATGTAGATAATTCCGTTCTGCTTTGTGCATAAAGTGCCTAAGGTAAGAACATATTTGGGGGGGTTCGACCCTGTTTTACGAGCTAATGTTGACCTTCCTCTTCTCTCGTCATCTGAGGTGAAGTTACTGAGCAGAGGTTCATTTGCATGTCTGGCTAATGTTGTGACAGTGGGCTGCTGTTTACCACCTGTCAAAACACATCTGCGCTGACTCGGACTCGGTTAGTTTTGTAGGTAGTTAATTAGTTGGGTGGCTAATAAAAGTGTATTGTCTGTCCTGCATGTCTAAGCTATCCAGCTCGTCCTGGTTTTAAGGGCGTCTCATAGGATAGGCTGGCAGCTAATCAGTTAGCTTAGCTTAATAACACTGGATTTTATAGTTATCAAACAGTTTAAATCAACTTTAAACTAACTCTAACTCTGCTCTAGTTACCACTTGGTCACATATCCCAATTATGAATGCGATTAAGAAATGTCAATTCCATCATTTGCTATCTACAATGGTGCAATTTAGGTAATATTAATTCAAACCCTCTGTTGAAAGGTTGTGTGTGTAATTCTTAGTCATGCAATTATACCGCTGGACCAGCATTAACCACCACCACTTATGATTGGCTTAATGTTTAATATTTAATATCAGCCTATTATGTCTCATTATTGAGGGAGCTCATGTACATGTATTCATTTTTTAACCCCAGTATAGGTGAGACTGGTGACCTTTCCAGAGTGCATTCTCTGCACTTCACTGAATATTTGGTGTATGCGAACATATTTCACAGATTAAAAACAAAAAGATCCTCAGCTTAGTGACAAGCTTCCAACAGTCTCGATTGTCCTCTCCCAGCTCAGGAGCGCTTGCATGAACTGTATGGTCAGAAGCAGCGTCTTAGCCCTCTGAGCGACACCATGGAGGAGACCAGTCGGGAGGCGGTTGCCACGGCGGTGCAGCGCGTGGCGGGAATGCTGCAACGTTCAGACCAGCTGGACAAAGTGGAGCAGTACAGAAGAAGAGAGGCGCGCAAAAAAGCCTCTGTTGAGGCCCGGCTCAAGGTGATGACTCCTGTGAACAGTACAAGTCAACGTATATTCCTTCATTTTACACATCTGCTCACTCACTGAGCTTTTAAGCATGAAAGCAAAAGAGTGTCGTCAGATTTCCTTTGTAAAAATAGGTTTTGCGTTGACTTGCAGGCAGCCATCCAGTCCCAGCTCGATGGCGTTCGCACTGGACTGACGCAGCTGCACAGCGCGCTGGTGGATGTCAAAGACATCCAGAGCTCGCTGGCCGACGTGAGCAAAGACTGGAGGCAGAGCATCAACACCATTGAGAACCTGAAAGATGTCAAGGATGCCGTAGTTCAACACAGTCAGCTTGCTTCGGCTGTGGAGAATCTTAAAAACATCTTCTCAGGTACAATGCAAAACTGCCTAAAACATGACTCTGTACTAACTAAACACTATATTACCATGATGGGAAATATCCCAGACTTTATCCCAGATTTTACTTTAGATTTTGAGAACTAATACTTAAGATACTACACGGAACACACTAATATCTGCTCTGTATTGGTAACATATAATATGGTTAATATCAAATTTATAATGCAACAGTGCATTATAAATTTGATGCCCTTGGCAAATAGCATTCTGCAAGAAAACGTTTTTTTGTTGTTGTTTTCTCAAAAAAGTAAATCGTTCAGATTTTTGGCCATCAATATACTGCACTGTGTATTGACTGTTAGGTCTCATTTATATTACATACACCAATCAATCAATCAATCAATGCTTTCAATCCACTTCCAGTCGATGATCGGCTGCAAAATTATATAAGTTAGTGGAGAAGCTCTTGTTTGGCCATATCACAGCCAACGTTTTCTGCTGTCTCCTTTTCGTTTGTGTGACAGTGCCAGAGATTGTGGTGGAAACGCAGCAGCTGATAGAGCAGGCAGAGCTGCTGCAGGCCCACAGGAAGCTGATGGAGCTGGAGTGCTCCCGGGATGACCTCCTGTACGAGCAGTACCGTATGGACAGCAAGAACACCAGCGACATGAACCTCATCTCCATCTACTTTGAAGACGTAAGATCGAGTGTGCCGTGGATGCGACAGAATCGTGAAGGACGAGAACCTCCTTCCCACCATTAGTTGCATGAAGAGACCTTAGTGGGTCTGACTGGTCTGGAGTAACGTTTTCATCATTTAGAGAGAGATGAAACGCATGAGAAACAGGGAGAAAATAAAGGCCCTGGAGATAGAAAACAATGGGATTTTTGAGTGTCTGTCAAACCTCGTTCTCGTCTCCTCCAGGTCCAGGGGTTGTCAGACGAGCTGGCCAAACAGTTGTGGATGGTACTGCAGAGGTCGATGGTGACGGTTCGGCGTGACCCCACCATGCTGGTGTCTGTGGTTCGCATCATCGAGCGAGAGGAGAAGATCGACCGCCGTATGGTGGACCGTAACAAGCAGAGCGGTTTCATCCCGCCCGGCCGGCCCAAACGTTGGAAGGACAAGATGTTTGATGTATGTGAAATGAATTAAGGACAATTACAAGTTCCCTGGTTTGAGGACAGAGATGTCCCAAGAGTCATATGGCTCCAAGCCACATTATTTGTGATTAACATGATGAAGACACACTTGAAAGAGTATAGAAACAAGATGGTTATTTCTTGTTTTCGGGTCTAAATGTAATCGTAAGTCACACTGAAGTCACAGGATGAGGCCGTATGGTATCAGATATGTTTATCACTCCATGCGGTTGATGTTATCTAATGCTTCAAGTATTCAGAAAATGATCGTGAAGTTGACAAACCCATTGTGTCGGCGCGTGCAGACGAGAGGAAGGAGGAAGGAGAAGATGTCAGTTGAAAGTGTGGGAGGAAACCGGAGCGAAGAATTTGCAGAGCTGACATTTCCTTGCCTTTGTTTTGACACCGTCGTGTGTTTTACGCCCTCTCCTGGCGTGCAGCGTTTTTAAGTTCTGGTTGGCACAGCTTAGAAGAGCCGCGGCCCTGAATGAAGGAGCTCCTCTTTGAGTGCTCGCCGTGTTCCCGTCGTAGGTCCTGGAGGCCACGGTCAGCACCCGCATCGAGGGAACCCAGTCAGTGACGAGGGAGGCCGACAAGATGTGGCTGGTCCGTCTTCTTGAAATAACCAGAAAATACGTCCTGGATGACCTCATCGTCGTCAAGAACCTCATGGTGCAGTGCTTCCCCCCCCACTACAACACCTTCAACAGGTAAAGAATAGTACATGATAACACATCAGATCCATTATTCGACCCCATCACTCCTCTATGCCTGATCACTTCAGAGGTATAGTCCCCATTTCTGCTCCTCTCGTAAGTCACTCCCAGTATATGTAATCAATATGCTGTTGTAACGATGAAATTTCATTCAATCTGGCACATTTGGACAGTTGTGTCATGTAACGTGTCTCTGTGTCGCAGGTTCTTCGGTCTTTACCACAACGCTGTGTCAAGTCGTGTCAAAGAACTGGCCTCTGAGGACTTGGAGGCGAACGAGATCGTATCCCTGCTCACCTGGGTCCTCAACACGTACAAGAGGTACGCACACACAACTGCTTGATCTCTGAGCACTTTGAGGACGTGTCAGTCTTTATAGTCTCGTATCTCCTTTGTTCGGGCGACCAAAGAAAGGATTTAGAGATTTTGAAACCACGTTGTAAGTGGTTGACTCTCGCAATCTTGAAATTTCCCCACTGTGGGACGAATACAGGCGCAGTCTGTTCTGTTCTATTCACTCATTCCCACATATACGCAAAGAGGAAGAGACGCTGTGGTGGGAGTGCTGTGGTTGGGTAACTCCTTTGAGTTCCTCTTGAACTGCACCAAACTCACAACAACATAAGTGAAACATATAGCTGCCTCTGTTTAGGTGATATGTCCTATGCCTGTGGCTTAATTCAGATGTAGAATGATAAAACATTTTGCATTACTACCTTTCCTGCTCTACCAAGCCTTGGTTTTGTCAAATAACAACTCCGCCTTAAACATAATCACGTCCTCATTCGTATATAGATTGCAGACTTTTCAGCAGTAGCAACAGCATTTAATTAGTATTTTATTTCTCCGGCTAACTTGACAGGAAACGTTCAACTCGTGTGTATTTGTGTGTGTGTGCTATAGTGTGGAGATGATGGGCCATCCGGAGCTCTGCACAGAGTGCGACATCAACGCACTCGAGCCTCTCCTGCCTCAAGAGGTGGTGGACGACCTTCTCAGCAAATACGTCAAGACGTTTACAGTAAGGACCACACCAGCTCGGTCCACCACATGGCTCCATCCAACAGCATCCATTCATCTGTGTGAATCGCAGGATGCAACCCTCTGATTAGACTTTGTTTTACCTCCGATTGCCTTTCAGTCTAATATCACGGGCTGGCTGCGGAAGGCTTTGGAGACAGACAAGAAGGACTGGCAAAAAGACACAGAGCCCGAGGCCGACCAGGACGGCTACTACCAGACCACGCTGCCCGCCATCGTCTTTCAGGTGAGACAGAGGTGCTCTCAACAGAAGAGGAATCGTCGGCTCCAGAGGATGACTCAACAGAGTCCGCTTCCCTTTGGATTTCAGCCCGACTGTGAATGCTTCCAGGAGCCACTGTTGCATTCGTGCTCTCGTGTTTGCTCCCTCGTCTAAGTGTATCTCCTCACTCCCTCTCTTCAGATGTTTGAGCAGAACCTGCAAGTCGCCGCACAGATCGACGGGGATTTCAAAGAGAAAGTTCTGAAGCTCTGTCTGAAACAGATGAACTCTTTTCTCGTCAGGTAAGTCGCCCCGATTCAAATCCGATCACATCCGATGCACATTCTTGATTTGTGATGCAGTTGACGTGTGGCTCGGGCCGATTGGAGACCCCAAAATGTGTGTGTGTTGCTGGGTGCAGGTACAGAGAGGAGGCGGTGCTTTATAAGGAGGAGCACCTGAGGGACAGACAACTCCCTCAGTGCTACGTGCAGTACATGATCGCCATCATCAACAATTGCCAAACATTCAAGTAAGGCCGTCCACCTCTCAACGCTTCCAGCAAACAATCACTGTTCTTTCACAATGGCAGTGCTGTGTAAATACTTGTATTATGAAATAATGTTTTGGTATAGAGACGGGTAACTGTACTGTCTTATGTAATTACTAATCCTGGAGGGAGGGACTGAGTTGCCCTGGGTCAGTCCATAACAGTGTTTTATCACCGTTGCTGCATAATGCCTTCTTTTTTTATGTGTTACGTGAAGAGTATAACCCTCGTATCTATTTGTTATCGTCGCACATGCAGTCAGATGTAATGTAGAAACCCATCACATTAGAATTAAACAGACACAAGAGACACAAGGGCTTGAAATGATGGACTACTGAATAGTAAATATAGATATGATGTGCCTTGCTTTTCCTCAGAGAGTCCATCAACAGTCTGAAGAGAAAATACTCTCGGTCGTCAGAGCTGACAGAGAGCGACGCTGCCATAGAGAGGACTCTCAATGAGGTGGCCAAGGACGGATGTCAGTTCCTGCTGGACGAAGTCTTCCTCGATCTCGAAGTAAGCATCGACCTTGCTGGACTCCACGATATTGAATACGATGTGTTTGAAAGGCCATAGCAGTGTTGAGACTTGTTCTGTTGCCAACTCCGATACACTTCGAACCAGGTTGTTTTCATGATTCAGTGCTCAAAGCGAGTTAATGTCGCTGCTGGACCCCACTGAATGAATGAGCAAATGTTTGTGACACAAAGCAGAGTAGAAGCCTGAATCCTGCTGCTTTGCTGTGTTTCGTCACTCTGGTTCAATCGTCTGCAACAACAGCATCACCTGAACGAACTGCTGACCAGGAAGTGGCTCACGGGCTCGCACGCCGTGGACACCATCTGTGTGACCGTCGAGGACTACTTCAATGACTTCAATAAGATCAAGAAGCCCTTCAATGAGGTACAACACAGTTCCTCTGGCAGGATCTTAGCAGTCCAGTCTTCATTCGTATTGACACCTTTCGATAAATCTCAATACATGTCCTGTGCCTTGTCTTCTGTCTGCTGTTCAGTAATGTTTCTATGATGCTATGATTTCCTGTCAACTAAAGGTTAACCTGTTAAGAGGAGATTTCTGTTGCACGCTGCAAAATGGGCACATGTAACCCGGGCACTGTAAATCTAAGCTCTTATCATGTGGGCCGCGGCGTGTGCAGGAGATGACGAGCGAGGCCCTGCGCCGCGTAGTGGTGGAGTACATAAAGGCCGTGATGCAGAAGAGGATCACCTTCAAGAACGCAGACGAGAGGCGGGAGGGAGCGGACAGGATGATCAAAGAGGCCGAGCAGTTCAAGTTCCTCTTCAGGAAGCTGGCTGCCGTGAGTAGCGTCTCGTGACTGCGTGCTGGCAGAGTGTGTGCGTGTGTGTGCGTTTGTGCGTGTGTGTGCGCGTAGACGTGCCTGACACCTGTCGATCATAGGGCGAAGACACGGATCGCCTGTGCGGAGCCATCGCTGCCATCGCCGAGGTGTTCAAGCTGACGGACCCCACCCTGCTGTTCCTGGAGGTCAGCACCCTGGTGTCCAAATACCCCGACATCAGGTAGATGTGAACACACACATACGCTCTGACATTTCTACCTGTAAACAATACGTTGCATCGCATGATTCTGAAAAAAAAAAAAAATATATATATATATATATATATATATATATATATATAGCAGTTCCATGACAAAGAATAACAACTGAGAAATGTTCAAAAGATTGATATTGTAAATAAAGACTAATGCAACAGGAAAATAATGAATAATAGAAACACCTACATTTAAAGAATGCCTCTCAGATATTGATCAATGAAGCTCTTTTTTGTTTTGTTTTTTCCCCATGCATTTGGATATAGAAATGTATCACAAAGGTGTAATGGAAACACATCTATCGTATTTACGTGTCACCAGACATGACGTAGAGGGTCACATAACCACTTGGTTTTAAACAAGGCGTGATGGTATGCCTTGGCAGACCTTAATATAATAATAATCCAATAGGAAGTGGAGTCTCGCATGAAGAGACTCCAGAGAATGTCGTGAGATTAGATTTAACAAGAATTACAGCATGATGGCAATACCCAAAATCGATGTTGCTGAAACTCAGACTCTGATTACACTGAGGTGGACGTTACATGGTCTCGTCATCCTGAATCTTGTGTTTGTTTTTCTTCTCCTCTCGCCCTCTCCTCCAGGGAGGAGCACATCCAGGCGCTGCTGGCTGTGCGTGGCGACGCCAGCAGGGAAATGCGGCAGATGATAATCGGGACGCTGAGCGAGAACAAAGTGTCCTACTCCGTCGTGACACAGTCCATCTTCAAAGACATCACCGTGCCCACCATCACCATGACAACCATGACTACCATGACCTCCATGGCAACCGCAAAGCTACTCAAATAAAGCCGATTCTGCACAACACTATTTTCTTCTTCACTTAGGATCAAGCAAACTTTGTTTTTGTTTTGTTGTTTTTTTTCCCCCCCAGACACTTTATTCACTTCAACTGCTTAATGCAGCTTGTTCTGTGTGTATTTCCTCACTCTTTATCACTGTTGTTTACTGTGTCTGATTTAATGAAATAATAAAATTGTGGCTGTAAATGATGGCTTTGGTATTACTGCTAATCAGAATATGAAGCACCACGGCGTTACTGTGTCTGTATCATTAATGTATATACACATTATTGCATCACAGTTGTACTGTATTTTGACATCCGCACTTCTGCATTTCTCTACACAGTGAATCAGACTGACGGAGTTGGTGAACAAAACTCAATAATAAAAAAGAGGAGATGCATCAATTAATTCGACTGCATTTTGATATGTCAAGACCCCAACAAGCACTTAACAAGAGTCATAAGGGAAAACTTTGTTTTAAGAGGGAGAAACCTTGAGCAGTCTAAGACTCAGGCTATTTTTATTTACATGATAACAAAACTATTTTATTTTCCAACTTATGGTGTCATAACCTGGTACCTGAATTGCCCTAAAGGAACCTCCCCAAGGGAATTTATCTATTTATCTAGCCTGTATTTCCAAACCCAGCTCCTCACTATTGTCCATAATCCATCTCCGCCTCGTCATCTCATTGCGGTCTGTAGGGGGTAGCAGCGCTCATGTCGGCCGCCGCTGCGATGCCTATGAACAAGAACGAAGAAAAACAGGAATAAGCAGGAGAGACATGGACGAATACTATTTAATCTGACCGCGCAGACATGAAGAACCCAGCCTAGCGTTGCTGTTTGTTGTTTTTCCCCCTCTCCTTTTGTCTGAAGCCACCTCCCAGACTGGTGCAGACCGCACACTCGAGCAGCTGGCTTCACGGACAGTCCGGAGTGTCCCGGTAAGGCTGCAACGGCTAACGGGGCCAACGGGGGATGCTAAGCTAACAGGCTAGCCCGCCACTGTTGTCTTCCCTCTAAAGTGGGCTAGCTCAGAGCTTAAAACACCATCACCGGGCTCTTGGCGAATCGTCGTTCGATAGATTCCCTACTTGGACGTGTAAACTTGACGGACTGTTGTGTGTTTTTTTGTCATTTCGCCGCCCGTGTGTGTGTGGGACAGGTAGCCGCAGCCTCGGTGGCTCAGGGAGATAAACACACCTGAAAGCCTTTTGTATGCAACACGGCTGGCGTTTTAATCACTCGGCCCAGGCGTCGCACATTTTAGTCTCAGCCTGCTCGTGCACTGGTTTATTTTCCGCCTCTTCGGCACAATTTTGTCAGTAATACGTTGTAATGTGCGTTGCACTGCTCCTTCATATTTGGGAGACACCCTTGAATTCAGTTTTCATTCATCGTCAAACGAGGGCAGTAAGATCATAATGAGATTTATGGATATGCATTAAGAACTTCATTTTACCACCGTGAGCGATTAACACAGCACGTGATAACCCAGTGCATGGTTAGTGCACAAATGCATGCATTATGTACACTCAAGTACAAATGTGATTAATCGATGGTTATAGCTGATTATTATTAAACTCATTTCTAGACAAATGGCAAACTGCGTTCCATCAAACCAAAAGCACTCCGTGTATGTAGCATGTAAAGGTCTTCCAAAACAAACATATTCTAATGACTTCCTGGTTATTCCAGATACAGGGTAAGGTTTGATTCTTAAATAAACAGTACGTGCCAAACATTTAACCCAAACTAACCTCACATACCACTGCAGTCCAGTCAATATATGGAAGAATAAGAATAAGAATTGCTGGAAAAGTCCAAACTAAATCAGGACAATGCCAGAGTGCATTTCCTCTTCATTGATATTGATGCTGTATGCTGCGGAGGCTTGTGTTGAATAATTTCAGTTTGTAGCATATAACTGAGAACTAAAAGACTAGTGGCTGAAAAGATGCAGGATCAATTGAATAACTTCATCGGGTTCAGTTGGATCAGTATGATAGTTGTTTGTGTTGGAAGATCAATTAACTGATCGATTTATTGATTGTTGCTGTATTGAGGAAATTGTCCTCTACCTCATTCCCCCCCCCCCCCCCCCCCACCATTCAGAGATGTCCTCCATCGTTGATAAAGGAATCGATGCAGAAATCAATGGATTTTTGTACAGACATGTAAAAGCGAATATTGTTAGAAAGATAATGAAATGAAGAAAATGTTACCTTCTCACTGTGAGGCCCTGGTTGCTACTGCCAGCTCCTATGGATCCTGTTTAGAATGACCTTGTAACTGCATAATATTGACATTAAAAAATATGAGTACTGATATGTTATATGTGAGTACGTGATATGTTATATGCAATCAAAATGTAGTTGCGTTTAAGTATATAGATTAAGCGAGCGTCACATGTGTATGCACTCTGCATTGGAACAAGTCGTATAGTGATTTGCCTTCAGCTCTGTAGATTTAAAGGTCACGAGGCAAACGTTTGCTGATCTCGTTTTGGTGTTCGACAGGAGCACTGTCTGTGTCACACTGGTCACCAGCTGTCGCTCTCTCAGGTGCATCGCTTCTGCTGAAGTTCCTGCCTTCATCGACTCGTCATGGTGGAATACTACCAGATCTTAGGAGTACGGAGAGATGCCTCTGCAGATGATATAAAGAAGGCGTAAGTTGTCCGAGATTTATTTATGTGATGAAATCTTAACTCATGGCTGTATAATGCTTTTCTCTCTGCAAACGCCATATGGAATAGTAATTATTAGATGAAAGAGGAGACTTGTTTACGCCCGTTTTGCTACATTTCAATGCTGTCATTATCTTCCCTCTGCCCTCATGTAGGTATAGGAAGCTTGCCCTCAGGTGGCACCCTGATAAAAACCCAGAGAACAAAGAGGAGGCTGAGAAGAGGTTTAAGGAGCTGTCGGAGGCTTATGAAGTCCTGTCAGATGGTTTGTGCAACACTGTGCAGTGGTCTACAGAAAGATGCTGATACTGACGGCTTTTATAAGAAGGAGAAAGAAAGAACGTTTCCTTTTTTCTTCTAGCCAACAAGAGGAGTGTATACGACCGCTATGGCAAAGCAGGTCTGCTAGGGAACAATGGAGGGAGAGGTAAGTAGACAAAAGTACCCTAAAACTCTTTTATTGCCAGAGAATGTACTGGATCCTTTATTCAGCTAGCTTTATATGACAATTACAGAGCACCCTCGGGGGTCAGGAGGGAGGAAAGAAGTAATCTTTGCCTGCTTTATTTTCTAGTCTCACCTCCTACAGCTCTGTTCCAGTACAAAACGTTTCATCATAAAGTCTTAAACTGTGCTTGATGGCTTTTCAATATCGTCAAAACCTCCAGCCAGTGTTACAATTTACCATTTACCATTAAAAAATGGAAATTGAGCAGGAAAGAGATTACAAATTACTGAGGAGATATATTGTGAAATAGACAGAGCCCAGAGTGTGTTCAGAGTTTTGTGTTCAGTACATATCAAGATGGCTCTTTATAATATATATATATGTGTTTTTTCTCAGGGAGTCATTTCCACAGTGAAGAACATTTCCATGAACCATTCACATTCCGCAACCCAGACGATGTCTTCAGGGAATTCTTTGGTGGCAGAGATCCATTCGCAGACTTTTTTGGTAAGTCCAAAAAGAGCACAGTCAGGCGGTCACCAAGTCTCAGATTAAAAAGAGTCCCAGCCTTAAGCATCTATCTAGTTTCCTGCTCCCTACCCCATGATGTACTTGTAAAAGCATTTTTTGTTTAATTCTGTCATATCAGGTCCAGATCCATTTAGCAATGATCCATTTTTTGGGGGCGGAAGGAGACCCCAGAGCCGGTCAGGCCGCAATCGAACAGGTGGCTCCTTTTACCGAGGCTTTGTTGGTTTTCCTCCCTTTGGTGCTGGCTTTGCGCCTTTTGACCCAGGTAAGATCTGCTCGTCTGTCCAGTGAATAAAGACCACCGTAGAAACAGGCTGAATTATGCAGGAACTTACTCAAGGATTCTTCTGAACTGTTTCCGCCAGGCTTCAGTTCTTTCGGCCCCATGAACACCCTGGGTCACATGACGACCATGGGCAGCCTGGGAGGAGGAGGGGGCTTCACCTCTTTCAGCTCCACGTCCTTCGGTGGAGGGGGTGGAGGAAGCATGGGAAACTTCCGCTCTGTGTCGACCTCCACCAAGATCATCAACGGCAGGAAAATCACTACAAAAAGGTGAACTGCAGCTTCGCGCCGATGAGAGAAAGCAACTTTTCAGCGTTTTTGTTTCACTTTGCATGTCATTTGCATGTAGTTTGCACATACACACACACACACACCATGAACACACCTAGAGCAATATCTGGTTACAAGCAGGAATGAAGTCTCACTCTCTAAACAAAGATTACTGCATTGTTGAAATTAGCCGAACTGTCAACAACAAATCATGAAAAGTTGCCCCAAAACTTTTGGACCATCTGGTGCAGTAGGCAAACTCCTATTCTCTGACTGCATCTGCCACCAGCTAAGAGAGGAATTGTGTGATTTTTATCATTCATCTTTCATCATAAAATGTACTATTGCCTCTTGAAAGAAAAGTGCATTATACATTTTATTTGTATTGCTGTAAGTGGTTGTTGTGAGGATACGCATGCTAGTACTCTCTCATGCAATGAAAGTTATACCAAAAATACTGAAGCGCTGTATTACGAGCGCGCTCCTGCCCACCTTCGGCACTGATCGTTCCTCTTCCTCTTCCCTCTCCTCCTCCAGAATTGTGGAGAACGGCCAGGAGCGGGTGGAGGTGGAGGAGGATGGGCAGCTACGGTCTTTAACCATCAACGGGAAGGAGCAGCTGCTGCGACTGGAACACAAGTAAAGCTGGAAGTAAAGCGCCCTCTACTGGACAGGTGTTACCTCAGCACAAACCATCACAACAGACTTGAACTTGAAAGGGGGGCAGAGCAACAAAAACAAAAAAAAAGCAAATGTAATAATAGTGCTCTCGCTCTGTTACATGGATGTAAATACTTAGTTTGTCTTTATTTCCATTTGTCTTTATTTCCGCGCTGTCTCTTTGTTTTGTTAACCAATGATTCCAGTTAGATCTGAGGTGGATGCAAACTTTTCTATGCATTTTTGTTCAAGGGTTTCTGAATTGGAGCTGTGCTTATATTTTGGCTCAGGGTAGCGATCTTCTTTCAGTGTTTGGGACCACAGTGTTGTTCTGATGTATATAACCCCCCCCCCTCCTTCCTTACATTCTTTCTGTACCCATGACGTGTCTATGTGCGACATCCAGGCACTGTGTTCAGGAAACAAAGCATGATGACATGATGATTTTCATCAGGAAATAATTAAAATAGTGTTGAATATTATTTTAAGAAATTGTGTAGGAACAACTGAAGCATTTGCCTCCACTTCCCTGACCATTTTATTATTTCTACATTAAAAAAAAAAAAACAACACAACACTGGTGTAGGATGAGTTATGCAATTTTATATGTTCCAATACCAATGTGTTATTTATTTAATGCATGTACACATGTTGATGTTTCGTATTAATGTTTAAGCTTCATTACCATGCATAGATATATCGGAAGGCATTCTATAGATGACATACTGTATATGGATGTGGAATTTTGTGTCCTTTGTAAATCAGTAAAGTTGAGTTTCATCCTGTTTACTGGATGCTGAAAGCTTAACTGTTGTCCGGTCTGTTGGTTGCAATGAGATGAAGAATTGTGCTCCATTCACAGTTGGCAGCAGCCCCGTGACTTTATTCTCTCTTGGGTACAGCAGAATTATAAACACTGGCATTGCTATGTGTTTCTTTTATTTCATTACTTATCTTTAGTTGAACCACACTGGTCCCCCGGGGCCTAGACTACTGACAAGACTCCATGTTTGCTCGGAGAGAGATGAGCCAAGATGAGAATATCTTTAGAAAAACTCCATCTGTCTGTCATGGATCATAACCCATATCAATATATAAAACTTAACTGGAGGAGTTAAGAAACAATACTGAGGAAAAATATCTCTTAACAGGCAGAAAGGTCATGCCGAACCAGAGTGACCAGCCATCTGCTTTGAGTGGCCGGGTGGGTGTGAGAGAGCGAGAGAGAGAGGGGAGGGGTCAGAGAGACTAATGGTTTAATGTTAATGAGGGTTACACTGGAGGGCAAAAGGTGTAGGATCAACACAAAGTGCATGGGATCCTGTAAGACGTGACAGCATGTGGACTCAGGGTAAGAGAGTTAGACACATTTAATTAATGGGACGTGAGGGGGGAGAGGTCGCTGGTTCAAGCCTGGTCTAGGCAGCCGTGCAAAGGCCAGTCCTAGCCTCAGACTGGTGCATAAGTGGTTTTAAAAGCTCCCCATGCACTCACTCACACTTCTACAGGGGTTTATAACACACTACAGTTTTAATGGACATCATGCTGCAAAACATCCTATCTACCTCACAAGCCAAAAGACTACCAGCACATTTGATTCTTTATCATTTTTATAGATCCTCCTTTGGTAACTTCCTTTCAGCTAGCTAACTAGCTGCTTATCAACAAACATATTAAAATATGTTATATGTTATAAAAGTGCTTAAAGTATCGATACATGTTGTTGCTCACTTTGTGAAGTGCCTTGAGATAACGTTATGTCGTTATACTGGTACTTATAATAAAGTTAGGTTTACTTTTTTTAATCCCCAGAGGGAGATTGTTCTGTTTTGCACCTCAGCCAAAACAGTCCACACAAATATTGCAGAATTACAACAAATAAGTAAATAAATAATATGTGATAAGTAATGTGCAATCAAGTAAAATAGTGAAAGTGAAAAAAAGTAAAAAAGTGAATAATAGAGTTGTTAAAATGATAAAAGTTGAGACAGCACTTGACTGAGAAAATAGTCATATATTAAGCAGATACTGGCCCTACACTGGTGATTGGAAGCTAGCCAACCTAATTTTTCATTATCATAATTTACCATTACTAAGCTGCTTCTATAACTTCTATAAGAGTTTCAGTTCTAATTTCCACTTGTTGTAGGATACTCTGAAGAGAGCTGAATAAAGTAATCTGAAGACATACAACATGCACTTATGTCCTGGAGTTTGGATCATGTTTGTTAACAATGTGTATATGCATGTAAAACTGGTGAAAATGGTGAAAGTGAGTGCATATTAACACCTTGTGTAAATATCATTCGGTATCTTTTTCATTCTTATTTTATTCCGTCTCGTGTTGAACTGGACATGTCGAGTTCCCTAACTTGAAGAGACCAGCGAGAGCAGCCAGAGAGCAGTAGTGAGCAGGAGCACGGGCGAGTGTTGGAGCCCCGAGTCTGGAGCTTGGAGCTGTCCTCGGTGCTGAGCCTCAATCCAATTACCTCTCTCTATCCCAACCCCCTCAACCTGCGCCCCCTCCCTCCCTCTCTCTCTCTCTCTCACACACACACATACATACATACATACACACACTTCTCTTTCCCTCTCTCGTCCTCCAGGCCAGTTTCTCTCTGGGCATCCACTTCACACTTGTGTGATTTTCGGCTTTGTGCGTGTTTCTTCATGGCACTTAGAGCTGCAGACACACTCTCCGGGACACTTCTTCTCCCACGCTAATTCCAGACGCGTTCGCCCCATCATGAGGATCTCGGCGGTGTCTTCTCCCGGGAGGCTTCAACAACCTGCAGCTGCCGGGGAGGCAAGGCAGCGTGGATAGGGGAGCTGAAGCTGAAGAGTGCTATGTTTGGGACGTCCTGCAAGGTCTGGAGTTCAGCTTTTGGGAAACATCAGCAGTGAACACAGAGGTAGGCGACTCAGGTAATCTTTTTTTTTGATCATTTTATTTCTATTCTATTTATTCAATTCTATACTACATAACAGATTTTAAGATTGTAAGAAGAGCATATTGGAAAAATCTGAATATTAGTGACCTCAACAAGTATTACAGAACAGTCCCAAATGTTGTATTGGTCCAGACTATACTTAATACCACTTTCTAGCCACTGTGTACTTTTTGAACCTGGTTGCGAACCGAGGCACATAATCACGGGTTAAGCCTGAGTCGGTTTAATCCCCGGACAACGAACTCGCCTCTTACTTTGGGCTCCTGTTCTGGCTTATGTCCAGGACTCAAAGAGCCTCTCCAATCGACTTGGTCTGGAAAAAGAGAGTGGAAAGAACAAAGTCAGCAATTGTCCCCCCTTTAAGAAAAACTTGCTCGAACGACACTCAACACAACTGAGATCGAAGCAGGTTTTCACCTAAATCATCTGAATCACCTAAACGTCTTTGTCCCAGAAATCAAATGTATTTTACTTCGTGGAGGTACGGACGGGATAGGGCAGGTGGATTCACCAGTGACGTAGCAGCTTACGTTGCCGTGTGCCCGGTGAGTGTCCCAGGAGAAGATAGACAGTCTATAATTAACTAAGGTAGGCCTGAGCCAGGGGAGACGAAACCTAATGCCACCACTGGGATTTGTGGAACTCCATTACACAATCAGATAAAGGTCCTGCAGTCACAGAAGCTTGTAATGGCAACCTAAGCCTCCAGGGTCCAGCAGGAGCATAGGTTTCAAGAAATAAAAGTGTGTTTTGTTTCCATTTGTGGCAAAATGTCTTGATTTTGACACAGAGACGCAGTGTTACTACCATATCTGAAAAGTTGTGCTTTTTTTAAGTTCTCCAGGGTAGAATATGGCCACCAGATATCACAGTCTTCCACATCCCCAACGCTTCTCTCTTCACTGCTTTGCTACGTAACAATCATTAATTGAGTCTGTGTGTGTTATGTGAGAGCTAGTGAGGTGACGTACCTTTTTTTTCTGCGCTGACCTGATCCAGTCTTTGTCTTTGAGAATTAAGTTGTGTGGGTGTGAGTGGGTGGCGTGCTGTCGCTGCATTTACAGGTGGTTGCCTGTTGCTGATGGTCTTCTAGCATTGTTCAGAGAATCCTCCATGGTCACTTCATATTAAGTGTAGGCAGGTAGAGTGTTTGGGAAATGATTTGGAATTAGTTTAACATCAAATTAAGTGCTTAGGAAAACAAAAGTAGAAAAAAACAAATCCCACGATGGGAAGTCTAGATGATGACTTATTCTCTGCAACAGGTTGCAGATTCATACAAGAATGAATACATTTGACAGGTTGTGATTTGAGCTGCAGTCGTTATCTAATAACAGGAAGTCTTAAACGTTCTCTCTGAATGTCACAGTAGGAGAGGCCGGGGCCAGGTCTAACATGGGGTGGTTGTAATACCATGGATTCCTCTAATCAGAAACAAGCTAGAGTGATGACGCTCTCCCTGCACATGCTCAGCTGAATCGTCTTCTGGCTCAGATAAAATGAACTGCGGTTTGATATTCTGGACCAGCATTTACTGCCTCTAATGAGTTAGTTTATTTTATTGGATACTGCCCTGAGTATTAGTATTATTGATACAAAGTATTGTTCTGTAAGCTAAAATAACAGATGATTATAATGACATAATGATCACAACAATTCACAAGAGAGACTTACATGAAAAGCCCCAAATACAGACACAACCTGGTCTATCATACAAATAACCTTGACAAGATTAATTCCGGTTCAGTGCCTGGGAAAAGGGAGAGCAAAATTATCATCATAAAACTTCTTTATGAAAGTTGACCTGATCTAATCAGGCAGGTCACTCACACAACCTGTAGGACCTGACAGCAAATGCTCTGTCTCCTTTGGTTATTAATACAGTTAGAGGAATACTTATACATGCCACCGATGTTAGTTGATAGTATTACTATACTAAATCTAGTATTGATAAATACTAGTATTAGTATACTAGTATATAGTATATGTGTATGCATGTATTAGCAACCATGTTTTAAATGGCAAAGTTAACCAGAAAAAGCTTTTTTGTTTGCTCATAAAAGTTAGTTCTTACATATAGGGGGTTTGAGCACAGTTTCTGTCTTTGACTTTGTAACCTCTGGGTATTTCAGCAACATATTCAATTATATATTCATTATATTCAGCATATATTCTGCAGGTCTTTGAGTTAGTTACTATACAACAATGAATGATAAATTATGATCTGACACACGTTTGCCCTGACTTGTATAACGTGCAGTATCTTGTTTCAGCAGCCATGGATCACTCCAGGAGTTCAGAGGTCTGAACACTCTGGGGGAGCTTGGTGGACCACCACCACCACCATCTCTACGACCACCAACTGATTGAGACCGACAATCTCCAGACACTCACACACACTACTCCGGCCTCCCTCCGAGGTGACCCAACTCAGCAGCAAGACAGCTGTACAAAAACATTCAAAATGACTGACAGAGTGTCCTTCACCAACCCCAAACCCAATCCTCGGCCCGTGCTCCCCCCTGAGCCCATTGACATTATCCGCACCAAGGCTCGCTCACGGCGGGTACGGCTCAATGTCGGAGGGCTCATGCACGAAGTCCTGTGGAGGACACTGGACCGGCTGCCCAGGACCCGCTTGGGCCGACTAAGAGATTGCAACACCCATGAATCACTGCTGGAGATCTGCGATGACTACAGCCTCGAGGAAAGCGAGTACTTCTTCGACCGGCACCCAATGGCCTTTTCCTCCATCCTCAACTTCTACAGAACAGGAAAGCTGCATATGATGGAGGAGATGTGTGCCCTCTCCTTCGGCCAGGAGTTGGACTACTGGGGTATTGACGAGATCTACCTGGAGTCTTGCTGCCAGGCGCGGTACCACCAGAAGAAGGAGCAGATGAATGAGGAGCTGAGGAGAGAGGCGGAGACGCTGAGGGACAACGAGGCGGAGGAAGGGGAGCAAGGCTGCTGCCCCGACAAGAGGCAAAAGCTCTGGGATCTGCTGGAGAAGCCCAGCTCATCTGTGGCTGCAAAGGTAACAACAGCCGCACACGCTCACAGACACGTTGCTCATGGGATATTTCTCTCTAATAATTGCAATTCAATCACACTGATGAAATACTTATCCGTGAGGCCCATAGCATGAACTGCACTATGACATGCAATAGTCATAGAAACCAAGGGTCGTGCTATAGATGGTGATGTTTTGGTCCCTCCAAAGTTCCATTGGCCCAAGGTGTGAGTGTGAGAGTAAATGGTGTGTGTCAACTCCAGATATTAATCATACAGGGTTTAATGGGAGGATGCTAGAGTTACAGATTTATGGGGATGAATAGGAAAATATTATTGAAGGTCACTCCATCTAAAGGAAAACCAGTGAGATGTTTTTTAAAAAAAAAACATATTTCTCATTTTGACAAAAATTTTCAGCATCAATGTGACTTTTTTTCTTATTTACATGATCACCAATAGAGACTATAGTATGTGTCTAGTGCAATCTTAATTTATAAGTAATTGATAAACCTTAATTGTCAATCTGGATACATTAGATTCACTGATGGATCAGGTCCAGTCCATTATAACTGAGTGCTGCAGATATCTGGTCCAAACAGAGAGAAGCAGACAGTCGACAGGTGCAAAATGTATGGCAAAGTGCCACAAAACGTCTTTGGCAAGGTTTCCATGTGTTAATATTATGAGTTGGGTTTGAACATCATGTCTCCATATTCATATTCTAAGGCATCATTATTCCAGATGCTAAGGTAATATATAAGTGTTGATGAAATAAAACTTTTATCCTGAATGTTGTCTTAGATTAAGATCAGATCACTGTTCTTCCAAAAGTCCTCAGTGTGGTCACAATGGTAGTGGTCAGCACTCAACAGGCCTGTGTCCACTGCTCCGGTACATCCTATCCATTGTCTTACCCACTTTATACTGTAATGGTGTTGCAGGGGTCTGCTGCAGCCTATCTCCACTGTACACAGGGCAAAAGTTGGGAATACACCCTGGACAAGTCTCCAGTTCATTGCAGGAGATAGAATCTCTGCCGATGCAATGTCTACATTGGCGATAAAAGCCGAAAAAGCCTCTGTCGTACCAGCTAATTCATCCATGATTGCGATCCAAGTTCTAATAAAAGCACCATTTACGGTCTCCCAGGAACTGCTATTGCTATCCACCCCATTAATTATTAAATCTCCATCTCCTCCTCTCCTATCTTTAAAAAGCAGTGTCTTTCCATAGCTATTGTTGCACTGTTGAGAAACAGTCTAACTCTGAGGTGAAAGAAAGGGGGAGATGAGGAGAGAGGATGAGTGGTGAGTGTCATATTATCAGACATCAGTATGAGAGGTGTGGGCCAAGAGACGAGAAAATCTGTTGAGATAAGGACTACAATTTTAGGGAACATTCATCATATACTGTATGCACAACATCAAAGTTTTAAATCAGTATGATCTCACATACTTCTTGACACCACTCATATCATTTCAGTCTGAACAAAGAGACTGATGGGCTCAAAAATTATTATGATCAATCACAAAGCACAATTTATTAGAACAGGACTGTAGGCAAAAATGGTCAGATCCCTGTGAAGGCCCCTCAGTTTAGGTAAATAGGCTCGTTATTATATACAAACTTTTTCAGTCTTCATGATCACTAAAAATGCTTTACTGTAAGCGACAACCACTTTGAAAGGCATGATTGTCGATTTTTGGGAAAGTCTGTGTTTCAATCCTAGCCCCTAGGCCCCAGCCTAAAGTGTCCTTTGGCAAGAAACTGAACGCCAAATTGTTGTCTTATGTGTGAATGGTTAAAGCTACCAGTTGAGCACACAGACCAGCAAGAGCCACTGGTTGTAAAGCAAAAAATGTGTGAAAATGCACCTGAAGTCACTTTAAACGTCGGCCTCATCACACTGCATCAAAAAAGTTGACAAAATTCATCAGGCCATTAAGTAATATGGGAGCCTCCTGCTTTCAGACTGGTTTCTGCTGACCAATTCATCGTGTCACCTTGTGCCAACTCTGTAGCGTGCATCAGGTTGATCAAACACTGAGCCTGCCCAGTAAACTCAACCTCATAGCGCTTTCCAGTCTTCCAAGTGCCAGAGCAATTTGAAAGATTAAGAAGGAAACCTTCAGGGGAGGAGCATTGATGACTGCATAGGCACAAACAGACAGAAAAACTGTGAAATAGGTTCAGGCACATTCAGGCACACACACATGCAACTGTGAAAGACAGTAACCTGCGGCCTAGTGTTCAAAGAGGGCGGAGGTGTTAGTTCAAGGTCACTGAGCATGACAGGGTCATTAAGGGCTTTTGACTGTAGCGTGACTGTGAGACATTATGTTGTCCTTCCGGGCCACACATTCATAACAGCTCCTAATAAGCATTAGTCACTTTGTTGTGCTACGTAAGACGAGACACAGAACCCCGATGCTGTGACTGAAAAGTTGATGAGTAACTAAAAGCTGAGTAAAAATGATAAGACATTTTTAACACCTTATCAGTCACGGCAAATGTTTCTAATAAACTCACCTTCAATCTGGGTCATCATGTCATAACTTTCTCAGCTTGTAATCAGTTGATAGCTGATAAAAATGCTGTCAGGACAACAAAAGCTTTATTCATTTGTTAATTGTGACTGATGGGGATCAGCCTTTGTACTATTTCTACTAATGGTAAAATAAGCATTATTAGTCACCAGGCCCCAAGCAGTTAAAATGTTTCCTGATGTTGGTCGATTATCTGAACCCACTCCTATGTTCTTTTTATTTTAATCAGATTTCTTTTAATACATTTTGGTATTTAGATCTCTATATGTGTAAACCTGAGTGTCGCCTCCACACACATGGCTTGGTTGCACAGCTGCTTGACACAGTAGAGGCTGCATCCTCCAGGATCAACTGCACTGAACAACTGTGTGCCACATTGTCAGCTTTCATAGTCTCATATCTTCTCTTATGTATCTTTTAACAACAATAACACTACTACTACCACTACTACTACCACTACACCTACTACTCCTACTGTACTGCTAATGGGCATTTCAAAGTCTGGTAGTGGCAGATTGAACAGCTGGTGTTCTGGATAAACTTAAGATTGAGAGAAGCTCTGGATGAGCAACATTAATAGGCTTGCATTTAAAAAAAATTATTTTAAAAGCGTGAAAACATTTAAAAGCAATATTATGAGAAAGAAGGAGCAGATTAGTATTAGTAAGTACTAAACATTTTTTGTGGCATTATTCATAGGTGCTACAACATACGGCACAAATCATGTATTTCTATTCACTTGGATCTATGTGTAACTTATTTTAAGTTTATTGAACGTCTAGTTTACAGGTGGCTATACTCTACTATAAATACAACAGTGCGGCCTGTCTGGTCCATGTGACAGTATTGGAATCGTAGTGTCAGCAGGA
This sequence comes from Karalla daura, assembly GCA_029224185.1. Classification (NCBI taxonomy): domain Eukaryota; kingdom Metazoa; phylum Chordata; class Actinopteri; order Chaetodontiformes; family Leiognathidae; genus Karalla; species Karalla daura. The sequence continues at coordinate 9,655,482 of CM055197.1, forward strand.
GTGAAGCTGCTTACTGACAGCAGCCGCTCTGCAGCAGTGCTGATGTCACTCAGCTCTCAGCCAATAGGAACGTCTCCTCCCGGTGACATGTGCAATTCAGTGCCTCTTGTGATTAGATGAGATGCATTACCTGGCCATTTGGAAAACATGGTGTTGCATTTGTTCATCATCTTATAGACACACACATGTGTGTCTCAAACACACACACACACACACACACACACATGTGCCCGTGCACACACATACCCACACACAGAGTCGCTCAGAGTCCAGATGGACATCTACCTATAATAGTTTTGAGTTTGAATATGAGTATTAAAGGTTCCAATAATACAGATTAGTTTCACTTTATATAATCCGTGTAATCTTCTTATTTTTGGTTCTGATTATTTTTTGACATGGCCCCTCTGCAAACATCTTTTGTAGTGAGACATACAGACACACGCCCACATGCCCACACACACACGCACACACACGTAAGTTCACATACACACACACACACAGAATGACTTAGGAGCATAGCATAATCTTCTTTGGGGCTTTTACCGGGACTGTTGCTGCTGCAAATAGACTAACTGCTGGCAGGTTGGAAGGTCTGTCCTTTACACTGTCTGATCTGGCGGAAGTAGTAAATGGTGCAATTAAGAGCACAGTGCAATAAAAGGTTTTATCTAATTATAATGTTTTTTTTGTTATTTTTTACTAATGCAAACTGTAAAGTTTGTAAAGTACACAGTTACACAGACAAGATTGCAAGGTAATGATACATTCTGTTTATTCTCAGCTCGGCAGCCAACGTATTTTGTGTTTAGCAACATTGTTAACATATGGTATTTAATGGTTTGATTCCATACAGGCTGAGCTGATGGTTATCTCTTACTAATCTAGTGAAACAGAATGTAAATCTAATCACATTTAGAGAAGGTGGATTAAAATGGAGGAGACAATAAGCAAATTACAGAAATATGGTCCAGACATGACAGGACAGTACTACATGATCTATACAGCACATGTACCCAAGTAATTAACGAACACATGGCAACACAAGATAGACTGGAATAAAAGAAACAAAGGAAGGATAAAGAACAAATCAGTGCCTGCACTGGGGGAATTAGAGGCAGCAAAAGACAAAAAGCAGTACAAATAGAAAAAAATAACAAAGGGAATAAAATAACTTAAATGAACAGCAAAAATATGCATTAATAAATGAGACACTCCAACATCAACATAGTCCCTATAGTCTTAACAACAGCAGTAACAATAATTAGGATAAATCAGCGTTGTATGCTACTTTTCCAGCCTTCAGGGCCACTCAAACCAATTTTACACAAGCTCCTAAAACCCTTATCTCACCAAACCACCAACCATCCAATAGATGGGCTGTAAAGCACAATTTTATCATGTTTTAGCAAACCAAACTTTTCAATGTCATTCTCACTTGGTTGAAATGAGACAGTCGCATGGTCATCTAGACATGACTATAGTCCTGGAAGCTCAATGGTCTCTGGAAAACCAGTTCATGTTGATGACATTTAACTTCAGTTAAGCCACCCTCTGCACAAAAATGTCAGTGCACTCCAAATTTTTTGTTCCTGCTTTTGACATTTTCTCTCACATCTTCTCATTCCTTCTTCATAATAATAATGATAATGATAATAGAACTATTATAAATTTACCTTGCACTGTACTTATAAACAAAGTCTATTAAGACACTCTCATCTCATCTCATCTCATCTCATCTTCACTGTTTATATTAAGAGACCATTGAAATCACTGGTGATTTCCCTTTTATCGGTTCTGGCTGAGAACGAACTTTTCAGGTTTCGAATCAATTTATTTGTGACGTGAAGGCGTCAGTTCAAAATTAGATGGGGGGAAACTGGCACAAAGCCTTGTCACTGTGAAAGTCCTTCCAAAGTGAGGATCAGTGAAAGTCAGAGCGACGATCCAAGATGAAACAAGGTGCACCAATACATCAGAAGTATAGTCTTGTGGAGATGATCTGTTGCAAATGTGTCTCAGTCAAAATAGATACAGTAGAGGAGGAGGTAACAGGGTAATTTGTAGTAATCGAATATGCACACATTGTGCTACTGGTGAACTTGATTGTAAAACATGGAACCTCTTAATTCTACCTCCACTGTGCAGCCTCTAAAGAAGCTTGTGTCTTCCTGGTACTGCTTTAAATCTGCCCTAGGTGCCAAGGTCACAGCATTTGGCAGCCATTAAGCCATTAAGACGCTACAGGGTGGACACAACTTGATACACCTGCTTGATACACCTGCTCTCTACTTCTTTTTTGCTCTTTTTTGCTCGGATAATATTTGCTCTTGGAACTTCCTTGTCACGTTTTGCCTTAAAACCTCAGAGCGAGGATTCACCTTTGAATGAGGATTGTGAAGCAGCAGAAAGGAGTACACTATAATGCTGCATCATGCTCAGTGTCCTTTGACATGATCTGGAAACTGCTTAGACATGTCCGATCACCAGATTTTACAGGAATTCCTGTAAAATGATTCCACAGGATCATCAAAGTTAAACGTGGATCGTGAACCATAAATTATCCATTGTCAGACTGCTCCTGCCCTTGCATGTTCTTAAGTACAAACTTAAAAAGTATGCTGACAAAACTAGGAACTAAACTGAATTTTATATGTTTTTTAAAAAAATAAATATCGACCCCTCTGAACAACATTGGTGCCAAAACCCTGGCTTTCCCTGACTCGCTGGTGACTAACCTCTCTTTCAACCTCTCAGGCTCATTCCTGACCGGAAATGGAACATTTCATTACCTTAGGGTCAATTTTGTTAACCTGCAATCTGCCCCTGACTGCCACCCAATCCCTATTTCAGGCTGAGCCTGGACGCTATAGGTGAAAGCCCAGACAACAGACATTTGCTAACATACTGATTATCCAGGTCTGGTTCACGTTTCCAGGTTCAGTTGAGGCGTTAAGGTTTTTGAGTTTGAGATTTTGAGTCTTCCAGGATATTGATTGGGTGGCTGTTCATCCATTCCATATCAAAAGTTTGTGTGTGTTAAACAATGAAGTATTATTATTTTGTCTCATTTTGCATTCATTGGTTTTAAAAAAGACTTCTGACATAGGACCTGAGTTTAAGTCTTCTTCTGCTGTAGTCTGTATGTTCGCCCCATTTTTACAGTGGGTTTTACTTTACCCAAAGTCCAAAATCATGCATGATCAGCTTGGTCGGGTCATCTAAAGAGCCCTTAGATCTGAAAATGGAAGTGAATGGTTGCTAGTGGTCTGTCCACTGTGTACTCCTGCTTCTCACGCTGCGACAGGCTCCAGCAGATCCATCTGATAGTGATTAGATGTGAAGAGAGGGTCAAGAGTGAAAAAGAGATGTTGGTGAAATAGAGGTTCTGTTTGGAAATGCTTCCCCCAAACCTTTTCCATACGTTAGGGTGCCATATGCAACTGCTGTATACTGATTCTTACTGATGGTGGAGAGAATGAGTAAACACTTCTAACCTCTCTCTATCCTTTCTATAGATAGCAGCCTAATCCTATTACAGTTATCCTAAAATGTCCTACCAAGGGCTCCAGGGAACTCAGACCACACATACTTCTGCTACCTCGCTCTGCCCAGACATTAGATTTCCATTTGGAGATTTTATTAAACAACAATAATAATGAATTTTGTGCCTTCTCCACAGTCTATTCTCTGGGTCAGTAATATTTTGATAATCAAGTTATCAGGTTAAAATTGAACCGGTTAGCGATAAAAAAAGGAGGAAACAGTGAAACTGAATATTCAGTGGTAAATGTTTGCTCTCAACCTTTAACAATAAACTTGGCAAGCCATAAAATATTGATGTCTTTTTGCCCTTATTAGCATTCATTTAGGTGCGGAAGAAAAGACTGATATGTGAAAAAGGCTCATGAAGTAGTTTTAGAGAGAGTAGCAGAGAAAGTAGCAGAACGAGAAGAAAGAAAGAGAAGTAACATAACCAAAACTACGGTACATTGTAATGGTTACAACACATGATGAAGAGGCGGACATGGCTGCCATTACTTGACCTCTGTTAAGTCAGGTCGGGACAGTTGTCCTGAAGAGCTTGTTTATTCTGTTGGCTCTGAAAGCCCTCACACTACTGCTATAGACACACCACAGCAAAGAACAAAACTGTGTATTGTAGGTTATCTTCAGCATATCATGATTGATGCTGAAATTGAATTGAGTCAGAGAATAAATCTCTGATTTTAATTTGGCTACTAGGGACTGTTTGGGACAGGTTATATTTACTGTGTGTGTGTCTTGTATGTATATATGTTTACCAGTGTTAACTATATTCATCTGGTATTGACTGAAACTGACATTAATTTTGGACTTTTTTGGTCCAAACTAGAAAAGTAACTCACAATAATCACTAAAACACACAATCACTACAATCATTCCATTCAATGCAATGCTGTGTGAAGTAATCCATCAAATTATGACTGTTCTTGGGAATTGTCTGCATCATGTTTGTAGGTGACAGTAATCTATCTTCTTGTCTTTGCATTGCAGGTCCTGGCTATGATCTCCATCCTGTTCATCATCATTTCCACGATCTCATTGTCTCTCAACACTCTACCAGAGTTACAGGTCGTAGATGAATTTGGCCAGTTCAGTGACAACCCCAGCTTAGCCCATGTGGAGGCCGTGTGCATCGCCTGGTTCACAATGGAGTACATCCTGCGCCTCCTCTCAGCACCCAACAAATGGAATTTCATCAAAGCACCACTGAATATCATTGATTTGCTGGCTATCCTGCCTTACTATGTAACCCTCTGCCTAACCGAGTCCAACAAGAGTGTGATGCAGTTCCAGAACGTGCGCCGTGTTGTCCAGATTTTCAGAATCATGAGAATCTTGAGGATCTTGAAACTCGCCAGACACTCAACAGGGTTGCAATCTTTGGGCTTCACTTTGCGGAGGAGCTATAACGAGTTGGGTCTCCTGATTCTCTTCTTAGCCATGGGCATCATGATCTTTTCAAGTTTGGTATTCTTTGCAGAGAAAGATGAAGATGCCACTAAATTTACCAGTATCCCTGCTTCTTTCTGGTGGGCTACAATTACCATGACCACTGTGGGTTATGGAGACATCTACCCACAAACCCTGTTGGGCAAAATTGTGGGAGGTCTTTGCTGCATAGCAGGAGTATTGGTCATTGCTCTACCTATCCCAATCATTGTCAATAACTTCTCAGAGTTTTACAGAGAGCAGAAGAGGCAGGAGAAGGCTATCAAGAGAAGGGAAGCCCTTGAAAGAGCCAAAAGAAGTGGCAGCATCATTTCTATTAACCTCAAGGATGCGTTCACTCGTAGCATGGAACTCACAGATGTCTTGGTGGAAAAGAGAGAGGACAGTAAGTGCCCTATTGACAATCACCTGTCACCAAGCCGCTGGAGCTACCACAAGCACTACAGCAACAAAGAAGTCGTTAGCCCAGAAAGGTCACAACATTCACATTACCTTGAAGTGGCTCAGCTGGGCTCTCCCGAGCGATTTAAGACCCCATCTAATAAAACCACCCCCCAACATGACCTCGCAAAGCGCAGTATGACAGAGCAGCAACAGAAATCTTTTGAGGAGCAGATGGAGATGAAACTGTTGGCCTCAACCAAACCACAGCAGTCTTCCTCAGACGTCAGCCCTGCCAGAAAACCCTCCATTCTGGCCGATGAGTTTTCAATTGAAAGTAGAGACAGAAGCTCTCAGACCCCTAGCGCAGAGGGATTTCACACCACTGTCAGACACCAACGTGTTCCACCCCCCTTGGATCTAAGTCAGATTAGCGCCATGGAAGGCAACAGAGTTGAGCCAGTAGCCATCATTAAAGAGGGCTTGTATGAATTTGTATCCAGTCCTAGAGGAAGCGGGACTGCAGATGCCGGCACGATGCCTCAGAATGTGGAAAGCTTAAAGAGCTATGACAGCGTCCGTGGTCCATATGGAGATTATAGCAACCCACAAAAGGGAACAGCTATGAAGGTGGACTTCATTGAGTCCCAAGAGGATGTGCTTATGGCGGTGATGACACCTGTGGCAACCCCAGCCTCTAGTAGCTCGTCCAAGTTTGCTCAACTACTTTCAGATGATCAGTCTGCCACTTTGAGCAACTATCAGAGTGGAGGTGAGGGATCAGAGGCCAGGAGCTTAGAGGGTGAAGGTCAGCTCCAGGGAAGGAATCACATGGGGAAGTCTGCTCTCGGCTCAGACAGCAGTGCTTGCTCACCGTCGTCAAAAGCAAGTCCACTCAACTGCACCCAGGAGCCAGTAACTACAGAGGAGGGAGAAGAAATGGAGGGAGCAGAACACAGTGGACAGAAGCAAGAAAACCACATTGTTCTGGATGGAAGTGTGTCGTCACCCTGTGAAACGAGCATGTGAGCCCAAAACGAGCAGGGAGGTTCACAGACAAGGATGCCAAATGGATGGTTGAGGTAGAGAGAGAAGGTGTAATGACCATCACATGGAGTGGACAGAGACTAATGCATCAAAAACTTAACTAAACTTTCATAAAAGATGTTCCTTTTTTTTCTTTTTTTTTTAGAGATGCACCTGTTCTACCCCACAAGACTTTTGGACTCTCATCTCTTTTTGACAGGCACTGTTGTCCAAAAACATACATCAGGGGAGCGTTATTGCATGGCTTTGTTATTGGAATCGACGGATGTCAGAGGCAACCGCCCGCTGTACCGTATGGGTACTATTTGAACACTGTATCATATGTTGACACTATCTTTCCAGACCAGATTAATATGCTGCAGAGAAAAAAAGAGACTGATTTAATTCTTTAGGGCTCATATGTGAGCATAAATGAAGCCTTGTGTGAATGAGAATGAATACTACGACCCTGCAAAGTTTTCATGTACAGCTCAGGTATAATTATAAGTTTCCTTTTTCTTGCTATTTATGCTTTTTTTGATGCACTAGGCAGAAGGTGGAGGAAAGTCACACTTTTACTACTATCAAAGCAACTTTAAAAAGTACATTTTGATCAAAATGACAGGTCTTAACACTGTGGTTTGGGTCTTGCTTACTCGTTATTCTGTCAGGCAAGGTATTGCATTCTGGTAAGGGAACCCATTCAACCCTATGATACAGTACTAAAACTACCAAACATTGGTATGTTTTAGATTTTATTTTTGTCTTCTTTTTTTTTGCCTCTCCACTTTCTCTAAAACCTGAGATCAAAACATGGTCTTGATGGTGTTAAGGGAATGCAGGGAATAGATTGGGAATGCAGACTTTTGAATTCACCTCTAGACCACTGTTTACATAGACTTAACGAATTAAAAATCCCAAAAAACACAATAGCTTAGGATAGAGCTTTAAAAGGATTTTAAAAGGAATTTAATGTGAGTGCATGTGTGGGTGGGTGTGTGTAAATGCTGCTAAATAAAATGTCACACTTCTGGACTTCTGGAGTCCAAATTTACTCTAAAGATGGCAAAAAAATAACAAGCATCTCCTTCAGGAAAATCAAAGTATCCATTCAGTTATACAAGTTTAGTATAACAGGAAATGACAAAGACCCAACAGGGAGCAAAAATATGCACTCAGGGTTGAAATACACACAGATTCTAATTAAACCAATTCACAATGAGGCACAAGTGGAAAAAAACATTAAGAAAGAACATGACTGACCAGGAGGAAACCGGATGGGGACAACTAGTGGCCAGCAAATGTTATTATAGTAATGTTTGTTATATGACCTTTATGCACATGTTAGAGTTCAAACTGGGACTGTATTAAGAGGTGAAGTGCTCAGCGGGTTTCTAACTTGTCTGACCTTACTCACTGCATTTGCTTCTGATATTGCTGTTATGCTTCCAGAAACGTTGGAGATGATGTTTCCAAAGCTCGCAGGAAAGATGGAACAGATTCATGTTTCACATGACTCCACGTCTGTCCAACCTTACCTCAGAAATCAAAACATAGACCATGACCACTTTTTTGATCATAAACCAAGTGCTGACAGCTCTTAAAAATAAGCATTAAAAAAAACTGCAGTCGCTTCAAGTGTATAGTGCATTCCAAGAATGCCCATTTTTAGCAGAAAACTGTAGGTTTCCTCATTGATGATTAATACAAATGTTATGTCAACATTATGTTAGTCAACACATATTTGCTGTGGCTTATATGTTGTATATAATGTGCTTGCTTGGAGACAGGGCTCCATTGTTTGTAGCTTCCAACCGAGCACATATGAGACCACAGGAGACAAGAGAGTGTCAGTGTGACTTATTTTTCATGGGTGCTGATTGTATTGTGAAGAAAGAGTGCCATCTACAGGCAATCTCGAGGCACTTGAACGAAAGGACCGCATGCCTCTTTACCACTGAGTAATCATACTCTTTGCATATCTTTTTATTAGATCAACTGTGCAACAGTTTTAAATGCATGCTCATACACTCAAACACACATTTTAATTGTGTGCACAAGGGACACAGTGCAAAATGTGTAGTAATGGGACCAACCACAAGGGGAAACATGAAGTACAATAGTGTTCCCGACAAGAATACCCACTCATTCTTTCTTGACATAAATTCTGCCAGTATCTAATTTATTGCATTTTTATATGAGGAATTTGGAGCTGTTCATTGCTAACATCTCAATTCATTTAAAAATAGGTGCCTTTTCATAAATAGCCAATTTATGAGAAGGTAGAAAACAAACTTTTGTCCTCAATTTGGCCAGGTCTTTTTTTGTTTTGTTTTGTTTTTGTGTTATTTCTCTCTTGGTTATCTCTGTTTAGTGGACATGCAGATCCCCTGGTTCTCAGGTTGTGCATACCTTTACTCTTGTGTTGTCTTTCTGATCAACTTCAATGTCACTCATCTAGTTTTCATCCAAAAAAGTTAGCAGATTTACCTCTCTGTGCCACAATGTCTTTTTTATAGCAAATACAACTTTTTTTTGAAGAAATCAGATGAGCTGAGTTTAGATCCTTCACGCTGCAGCAAAAATACTGCATTTGCTGCACTGCAGCAGGCGATGGTTAACATAAAGAGAGATGATAACTGATCATAAAAGAGACGTGTGACAACCAATACACATCAACTTCTGTAGTGTTAGAAATGTGGTGTGACTGTTTTTGAAGTGTTAGGACACACAAAGTTTTAACTGGATTCATACTGTTTCTGGTAGTCAGGATCCCAGGCAAGCCGAGGTGGCTGATTAGTTAAGAGTGCTTTTACTGAACGCAGCATAATCCTGTCTCCTTATTTATGTTGTTTTTTTTTTAAAAGAAAGTAAGCAAAGCATCAACAAAGTTTTATCCTTAACACTAAAGTCAGTAATGATATTGAAGATAACTGACACCTGATGTGAATTATTACTATCTTCTTGTTTTCTAATTTATGCTGCAGAATGCAGCGTGGACATGGGGTAACCCCGGTGTGTTCTGCTCAAATGGGAACGATTTAGTTGTGGTTTACATTTTATGCACCATTGGTCCACTTTGGACCACATGTGGAAGAGTGAATGTAAGGACTGTTTGGTGAAATGTATGGTACAAAAAAGTATTTGTTTGTTGCTGTTGCAGATCACGGATCGTTAATGTACAATCGCACAAAGCAGAAACTAAAAAAAAAAAGCCTGCTTTTCATCTCTCCTTTCATTCAACCCCCTTCATCGTCATCTGCTTTGTTTAACAGTAGACTGTGAGATGATTAGTCAGTTTCATTATTTGTCGAGTCAAAATAATGATAGTAAATGATGGGGACTTTCTTTTGAGTCAGTAACAAATATGCAATACAAATAAACATGTTCATGTAACCTACTTCAGGCTTGTCCATTTTTGTACTGAGGCATATTTGTGTGGGTTCTTGTGGATGCAGCAGACATGAACAAGATGGGTCCCAAGGCGTTCTCAAACCATCAGAGATGATCTCTTTCTGGGTCTACTCCCTGGCGGACACACCTGAAGCACCTGCAGTTCTTGCAGTGGCTCCACTTTGAGCTTCTCGCGGAACTCATTTGCTCATTACCGACGGCTCGTGACCAGAGGTGGAAGTCGTATAACGCAGTCAGAATGATTAATTACATTTTCGACGTAATTTTTTTGCATCATGTTGTGACGGAGACCGTCGCTGGGCGTCGTCTCCGTTGATATTCGGCTGTGAAATCATCATGCTGCAATGACGTGCCGTAAAACGCCTCGAATGATGCTGACGATGTGGACGAGGCGCCAGTTCAGCCGCCATTTTGGAACAGGGCAACGGCTTCATAATGCAGTGGTCTTAATACGCTTTTCGTCACCTTCTATCGCAGAAGTTCCAGTCATTTCAGAAGTTGTTTGATTTGTTTTGAGTGTCAAACATGCATTGAAAATGAAGGCTGACATAATATTTGAAGTTGGTGCAGACAGAAATTCAGCAAGTACATTTCTTGTCAAGTTCAGTTTATAGACATAGACTGGACTGGATTGATCCCTTTGGGAAGATTTCCTCAGGGAAATCTACATCCCCAGTAGCATAAATATATGGTTGCATAAAGAGAGTAAACAATGTACATTAAAAGATCTAATCAGGCTAAAAAGAGGGAAAAAAGAAATAAACTGTATAAACCCTCAATAAACAATAAAATACAGAAATAAATATTATTCAATTGATTAATATTATGAATGATTAACTATTAACATTATTAAGTACACCTATTTTGAATTAGTCAAGTAATTTAAATAAATAAACATTTATCATAAAAAAAGAAAATGGACGCATTTCGGTAGCCTTAGATTAAAAATATTTCAGGATCATTTCAAATACAAGTTCTATTTACTATCTATCTAGCCTCTTTCGCATGTATGAAAAAATTCACTTTTTATTTGTCCATGTGGTCCAAATATATGTCCTAAACATATGATATACGTCTTTAAATGTGGACACACCTCTATATCAGTACACGGACATGAAGATACCCCGTACCAACATGGCGGCTGCATTGACGCATGCGGAGAACCTCAAAGCAGCGTCTGTGTTTATATGTCTATGATCGCGCTGCTGGAGGAGGATCGTGAGTGGGGACCTGTCCACGATTCCTCCCGCAAGCCAGAGCAAACGACACAGTAGCACGGACCGAGCAAAGCCGGTCTCACTGCAGCTCATCTACTACACAGCTGAGCTACACAACATCCAGTCACTGATGACAACGAGGATCTCTGCTCCACTGCGGTCCAGCGTTGCACATTTGACTCAGGTATAATCAGTTCTTATCCTGTAAAGGAACATGAAGGTGTATGACTCAACCTGGTAATGCATTGTGTGTGTGTGTGTGTGTGTGTGTGTGTGTGTGTGTGTGTGTGTGTGTGTGTGTGTGTGTGTGTGTGTGTGTGTGTGTGTGTGTCTTCAAGGATGCCATCCCTCTCAGAGGAGCTGCAGGAGGTGAGGAGTCGGGTTGAAGTGTGTTTGTATTCTGGTGGCAGGGTGGTGGAGGTGCGTGCCGGGGTGATGGCCATGGCTAACCTGCCTCTACCACCCTGCTCCAAATACCACCACATCGCTGCAGAGACCATGGTCATAGAAAACAGCTTCGGCAGGAACAGGAAAGAGGTGAGAGGTGTATTTCATCCACTAGAAATGGACTGGGTGCCACTGTTTGTAGTGCTGCCAGTGCCTGTCTGATATTGGACTGAGTCACAAACCGCACACGTGCACTGTTCAGTCTAGTCAGGTTTATTTCACCTGGGGACAATTTAGATTCACCAATTGACCATATGACTCAAAGGTGAGTCATATACCTTTGAGGTATAATAAGATGTGTGTGCATGGGAGAAACACACAGGGAAAAAAATATGTTTTTCCACGCAGAAATAACCAGGAACTACAGCCTTCTTGCTATGAGGCAAATGCACTGATCCCTGCACAGCCATGTGGCCCAACTTGAACTTTATGTAAAGTGCCAGTTCATAACAGTGTCACCTCAGGACGCATTACATAAGCAAACAACATATACAAAGCAGAGCCCAACAAAACCTGGTGGACAAGCTGAAAGCGATAGTGGCAAGGAAAAACATCCTTTAATGGTTGAAAGATCATGGAAGCTTTCATTGTCACAACATAGACAATGACTAGTAATGAATACCCTGAAAATGAAAAATATGAATACATGGGAGATGATATTGTAAATATGTCCGTAAATATATTTGTTAGGGGAAAAAACAAAGAGACTGGTTTGGAAAAAGCAGCTATGTATAAATCGCATTAAAGGGTGAACGTGAACCATGCATTTTGTACCTGTATCTGTAATATCTGCTTTCTCTCTCCATTTTCCTCAGACACTTGAATCTCTCCAGCGATTGTCGACAGGATTAAACATCTTGGAAAAGTATGGTTGCAATCTGACAAATCCCAACAGACCAAAATATTGGAGGACAGTGAAACACAACAACCCAGTTTTTAGGGCCACTGTTGATGCAATACAGGTAAGAGAAAAACACTTCTGAGAAAATTAAGATAATATGGTAGAACTTGTTTCCATGTTGTGCTTTTGTTCACAAAATAAGCAGGAGATGGACAGACTGTTCGGGACACAGAATTAATTGTGATTGTGAAGAGAAAGCTGAGCCGGAAGGCTCTTACTAAAAACATCTCATAGACATATTGTCCATAATGTCAAGACCTGTGGGCATTGACAGAAAAGACAAGACGATAAGAACAGACAACTGAGATAATGTGTTTTCTATGCAAGGTGGCTGGGTAATGGGCACAGACATCAGTGAGAGGGTCAGAGTAGAGTTGCTGCTCCTCCATATTACCTCCCTTACAAGGGAGAGAGGCATATGTGTAAATCTGGATCTCAAGAGTAGATTCAAGGACATACTAGAGAGATTACTTTTCTCATCTTAGTAGGAAGAACCTACACAGGAGCAGATGTTGATTGTTGAGAATACTTCTTCGTACCTGTTTTCACCTTGTCCTGATCTTGTGTTTTACTGTAACATGTGGAAATTCTCCTTTGATTAATAATAGTCTCAATTAATCAATTTTCTGTTCTCTATGGCTAACATCGTTTTGTACTCTTGCTCTGGCCCAGGGAGGACGAGCTGTGCTCTGTCTCTATGGTTACTCCAATCAGCAGCCAGATGGGCTCAGCTTCCCTGATGACATCATGGATCCTGATGTGGGCCGAGTGGCTGCAGTGACACTGGAAGTGATGAGCCTGAGGATGGAACTGGAAATGCTTATTAAGGTATGTGCGTCTGCATGTGAGATATACTCTCACATGCAGGGGGCATGTGAGAGTATATCATTCCTATGTTCTTACTTCCAACTTCACGTACTTCACTTGTAACTTCCAGAATCCATGTGGTTTTATATGGCACTTTTTTCCCAAAGTTAAAAAATGTTATGTCAACTACTAAATTGCCTATAGGTGCAAGAATGTGTGCCTTGTAATAGTTTAGTAACATGTCCAGGCCCATCACCCTAGAAGCACTATCAATAATAACTGATAACCCCCTTGCCCTTGGGATCCCAGGTGTGGAGTGGATTCAAAACTGTCATCTTTGGCTTACAAATCCCATTCCTTAAATACAAGACCACTACTGCCCCAGTTAATGTTGATTGTGTGGTTGTAAGCTTCTTCAATGTAATGTAATTAACTGAAATAAAATGTTATTTTATCTGTTTTCAGGAGGCTCATCCCCACCCTGAATTCTATGAGAGAATCATTCCTACAATGAGACACAAGGTAGAGTATATCTCTCTGTCTCTGTCTGTCTCTCGTTCGAGTTGGGTAAACGTCTTTGATTTGTCTGTCGTTTACACTGTTTCATACACAGTGTAAAAGTGTTTTTCCCTCTAGATCATCTTTAATTGGGGATCATAGTTGATATAAGGCTTTGAAAAAGTTATCTAATGTTTATCCCTAAGTGAGATATTTGACATTGACAACATATTGTCAATATATGACTACTATCATATGACTGCTTGTTGAACATTTTTGTCTTTTAGGATGTTGGTCTCAACACAGATGCTGTGGTCTGCCACTCTTCCTCCACTTTACACCACTCGGACGGTCAGACGAAGTCACTGGGCCTCCCCCTAAGCCATCAGTCCTCTAGGGAAAGCAACCACTGTCTTCCCCTGTACTCCACCCACCAAAGTCTGAGGACAATCCCGGTCATGTCCAGCTCATCAAACAAACATCCAGGTGAGAAGAATGACCTCAGTGCCATCTCATTTTTTTTCTTTACTGAAACTGTCGTGGTAGGATTGAGAATAAAAGTGAAAACAAAATACAAAAATTTCTCCAACTGGGCAACTGTAAACAGAAAATCTTGGCAAATGTGAATTAACAGGACTATAGAAACAGGAGGCTGGTTAGTCATCAAGAGGCATGGAGGGGGTGAACTGAAATGCACAGGCTGGACAATACTGAGGATCAGTGTGAAAACTGTTGACACAACTGTTGTTTACTCAGCAACACAACACTTTGGTGGTAGTGACAGTCCACTCTATTCATGTGTGGTTACAGGCACGTGCTCACTCGCTAACCACCGAAACCATTCAAGCTGCAACAAATTTAAACATCGAAACACCTAAATTTATGTAATCTATAGGTCATGTTGTAGTAATAAATTCACATATGGTTGCCTTTGAAACCTCAGCTAGCCTTCGATAGCCTGCTAGCTGCCACTGTGAACAAGCAGACCAAAACATGTGTACACTCGACTGTACTGCTACATTATCAAGACATTATAAAACATGTCTTTTATATGATGATCATGTTGTTTGACGACTAAAAGGTTGTGAGTGACAAGAGGTAGCATCTTGCAGTTTAATAGCTTGTTAGCATGATAACTCAGTTATGCTGCATATATGTTATGCTGCATATATGCATAACATGGCCTTTAAAGTTTTTATTGATAATATCAGCTATGGGTTAGGAAAACTGTCAAAATAAATCTATTTTGAATTTGTGTATTACATATTCAGCCTTGCTAATTTGACATAAAGCTCAACAGAAAGGGGTGTTTATAAACCTACAGGGTTATGCTTGTTTGGCTGACTCACTCGTCATGACCTTCACCGTACTTCACTTATTATCTCAGCTTATCTGTAAATACTTAATGTAAATAATGAAGCCATTTTTAAATGTATTTCTTAACTTTTAAACTTTCCATTGTCTTTCTGCTGCACAATGTGTTTCTCACCATTAAAGATCTTCTCTTAAACCAAGCTTTGCTTAGTTTCTTCAGATAGCTCTTGATATGTTGTATGTTGTCAATTTGCATTGCAGAGAACTGCACAATCTGTGAAATATTTCGGATCACTGCCCACTGCCTCACCTGCCTGCAGGGGCTCTGTTCAGAGTGTGACAGACTGTACCACTCCTGCCCTGAGAGGGCCAACCACCATCGAACCGCCGTAACATCATCGTCCTCATCTACTTCATCCTCATTGTCGCAAAACAAGAACAACCGCAGGTTTGATTTTTATTTAAGACAAATTGTGACATGCAAACATCAGTCAGGGCTATGGTAGAAGGTGCAAGTTCCAGGTACAAGTCCATAGGATCGTGTAAGGTGAGAAAGCCCATGAAATCCAGGACTTTTACTCGACCATGCAACAGTTAACAGGATAAGCAGTAGATGATCAAATTAAATGAGATCTGACTGTTTTTGTTCCAGTTCTTCCACCTGGCGATGTCTTTACTGCACTAAGGTGAACTTGGCCCAGGATTTGCTTTGTGCAGATTGTGAGCGCCCTTGCACAGAACTGATCAACTCTAAAGCTGACGAATCTCAGTTTTCAACCCTCACTGGTTTGTATCAACTCTAAATGCGTCTCCAGTAATTCCACTTGGTCACTCCTTGCCATAGAAACTAGTCGTGATCATGATTAAGCCAGAAACAAGGCAAAACTTCGAAATAATGACAAGTACCATCGAAATGATTAAACATGACTGCACGAATGAGCGAATTGTTTGTATGCCTTTTCTCAGAGTGGCAGTGTAAGAGCTGTACCATGGTGAACACAGCCAGCAGTATCCTGTGTGAGGTGTGTGAAAGGCCACGTTTGGCCACACGACCACCAGTCACGTTGTCCCACCCACCCATCAAACCCCCCAGACCACCAGCGCCTGTATTGGGAATGCCAGGTGACCCTGACAGCCAGGTAAGTTAACTATTTTGATAAATTGTAGACTGCCCTAGCCTAGAAAAAGGTTATATATCTCGTTTGTGCAATATCCTCAATCAATCAGACTTTATTTATATGGCACTTGTACATTAATAGGTAGCACAAAGTGCTTTATACAATAAAAGAGCTAAGAAGAGCCCAACAATAAAAAATGCATTTGAGAAGGTTTTGTGTCGCAAAGAGTGATACACAAATTACAGTTGTCTTATCAGTGGTCAGACATTTTATACTGCACAAGATTCACTCATACAAAGAAAATCTTACTTGGCATAAGCTCACTTTTGCACCCAGATCTGCACCTGTTTTTAAGCTCCTTAGACAAATGAGGAACCTCGTGTTCTCTGAAGGCACTGTGTTCAGCAATATTAAGCAGGTGCACATTTGTTTGTTTCTACAGCACAAATAAAAATGGAAAAATTTAGGGTCAATGACTGGAAAGATTTTATAAAGCTTGTGTGAAAGTTTTAAATAGAGCAGAACGTGGTCTGGACATCACTGTCAAGCATGCATGGAAATCATATTAAGCCATTCACATGCATTTGTTGATATGTTTTGTTTGTACTGCAACTGTGTTTGATGATCCAGCGGCATTGTCTCCGTTCAGTTAAGTTATAATGGTATATTTAGAGGTTTTATTGCTGTTTTGATTAAACAGGGTTGTAGTCTCTGCTTTTTATACTGTATACTCAACAATTGGGGTTGGGATGCCAAGTGCTGAATTTTATTCTGGAGCAGGCTAAGATGGCAATCTGGGTCAGCAGGTGAAACACGCTCGAGGGTGGATGTGACCAGTGACTGTGTTTTGGTCTTCACGAGAATGATTAATAACAAGGATAAAGATAGACTTGAAGTTCTCCTCAGTGATGAATGACCTAGTAATTTTTGAGAGAATATGGTGCAACAGAGCACCAGAGTCATCTTATAGCAACATGATCTTAAAAAATAATAAAATAATTTTATGTTTTTGAAATGAGTTAATCTCTTGATCTGTCTCTCTCTCTCTGTCTCTTTCTGGCCAGTGGGTGTGTCAGTTCTGTACCTATCTTAACTACTCTCCTGCCACAGTGTGTGAGATGTGTGACCTGCCTCGTCCAGAGCCGGCACCGCTGTCTGTGAAGCTTCGTCCTCCGTCTCCGGTCAGGAGGGTTCCAGCTTTGCCGATCAAACCCAAAGAGCGCGTTTTTGAGAACCTGGATTCTCTGAGGCAGAGGCTAATGAAGGAGGAGGGGATGAAGTTAATTCAGCAAATCAGAGCAAGTCACCACCATCATCATTTGTTGTCAGTCTCCTTGGCTAAACAGTTTGAGTATTCTAATATCTCTGTCCTTTATGGCTGTCAGGAAGGAGAGAAGAAAGGAGTGAGTCCTGAAGAAGTGTACACAAGCATAAAGGTCGCTGGCGAGAACAGCATCCCACCGTACAAGTGGTTAAAAACAGAACTTCCTCCACTTTTAGACCAGATCAGGATGGCAGTGGCGACATCAAGCATCCACATCGTTTGTGACAGCAACACAACAGAGCAGACAGTCAGTACGCTTCTCTCAAGCTGTTTGATCTGTTCTGCTCAGTTTCTTGTTGGTGACAGACCTTCCTTTGACCCAGGATAAGTCATGTGAAGCTCCTGCTGAGGATGCTAGGAAATCAAAGGAGCGTGCAGAAACAGCCGGCGTGGTCCAGTTGTCCCGTGCAGAGGCCAAGCAGGCCTGGTTATCAGCAGGGGGCAACACTGAGAAAGCTGCGAGACAAGCTCTGAGAGACCGACTAGCCAAGGTGAGAAATATTTCAACTATTTGAAATAGGCAGCTATATGTGGTTGCCTGGTTTCCTTGCATTTTTGCAAGTTGAAATGACATGACATGGGGCTATATTAAAATATAGGATCATCTACTTCTCTTATTCTAACAGTACAATAGCAGAAATACAAACAAAAAAAGTAAAAATGACATATAATTTAAGACCCTGTATCTAGAGGTGTGGTGAGAAATGCATACTTGAAGGTGTCCTGGGAAACCTTGCCTTTGCTCTCTCTTTGCAGCTTCTGCAAAGACACATCCCCCATACTCTATAATTCCTGTAATCAATATCTCACACAAGCTATGTACATATATACTGTGTGTGTGCGTGTGTCTATATATATTTTTGGAAACAAGTGGAAACATGTAACTGTCTCGTTTACTTCCCCCTCTGTTGTACACCGAGCAGCAGCTCAATGGTGTAACTTTAATTGCTCTTTAACGGGCATGACTGCAAGCTGGTTCTCCAGAAAGCACCATTGTGCTGAGACCCCACAGGGGAACCAGAGCCAGCTGTGAGCATACAGCTGATTTGCTAGGTCTCCTAGCAACTGTAGAAAAAAGAAAACAACAAACAAACACAAAAAGAAAAAAAACGGCACACTGGTTTGCTGCTGCCTGTGTGATCACTGTGGTGTTTTGCAATATCTGAGCCAAGGAACATGAAGTATAAAGGTGTATATATATATATATATATAAATATATATATATAGAACAGTATATGATCTGACATGGTTCTTTATATTTTCATCTCCTCCCCCTCAGGTAAAAGAGTTGTGTGCTCTGGGCTGCAGTGATGAGGACCGCTGTCACGACGTCTTGAGGCAGAGCAGTGGAGATGTGAGAGGCGCTCTGGCTCTGCTGCAGCGACCCATGTTGGAAAACTTTCACAAGCGCATTTGGAGTGACAAACCTGAGCCCCCTGTAGACATTCATCACTCTGACAAGCAGGTGAGAGGCGGGCATTTTTAACATAACTACATAAAGTCAAGTCGCTGCAACTGTGTAATTATAAGACGGAAGCAAAACACAGAGATATTACATAGATAACAGAGACAATGCTGCAGTGATGTCAGTTTAACTACAGTGATTTTTTTGATGAGAAACTGATCTGTAAACGTGCATTAATGAATAAAAACTATCAAACTAGTGCAGGAATTAGTGCAAATCCATGTGGAGCAATCACCCAATGGCAGGTTTTGCATGTGACTCTTGAAGCGTGCATATCTCTCAAGGGATCGATAAAGTCTCCAGAGGCAAACCATCTGATGCTGAAGAAGAAATGTAATGTTGGATGTTGACGAAATCCATTTAATCCTGTTTGGCAGCCTGGAAAGTGTTGCCAAAGAGGTCAGGAGACAAGAGTGTGGAAGGAAATCACTGCTGCTGGTGATGGTGGCTGTGCTGACAAATACTTAATTTACACAGCTGCGATTTTGCAAGAGTAATCTCATTGACGTATAAACTAAATCCACACTGTGCTGGAGTGAATCAGAAGAAAGTACAAATGCGATCATAATTGACTGGAAGTGTTGAAGAAAAGGATTCTAATAAGGTGCTGAGGCCCCTTTTCCACCAACACAGTTCCTACACTGGTTCCAGGTGAGTGACTGTGGCCCAGGACAGCTGGTTACCGAGTCACGTCACTTCTTTGCTGGTACCACAGCCAGCTACGTCAGAGCCAGGGTGTGGGGCTATCGAGACCAAAGAAAACAACAAGTCTGTCTGTTTTTTCTCTAGCTACACACCATGAAATGGCAGCTAAAGAAGCTAGAGACAGATTATAGGGACCAAATTAAAAAAAAAAGGGCAGTGGCTGAAATGGCAATGGTCGATCAAGAAGACAGGAGGACAAACCAGCAGTGACATGATGAGTGATGAGCTCTTGAGTGGTCACAAAGCAACTGGTGGAAAATGGGGGTACAAGTGGAACTAGGTGCTCCATCTTGGCATGGGTGTTTCGATTAATATGTCCATTTGAGTTTGCTCACGATGCTCCTGTTTTCTCTCACAACAGCGCATCTGCCGGAGGCTGCTGGCGGTGTACAATCTTCCGAGCTGGGGCCGCTGTGAGCTGGCGCTGTCGCTGCTTCTGGAGCACAGCGCCCCCTACTCGCTGGAGGACGTCGTGCAGGCTGTGCGGGAATCCCACGACAGGGAGTTTATTAAGAGAGTTCTGGCGAAGGAGTGTCCCATCTGCCTCTCGGTCTTCCCCCACAGCAAGGTACAAGGGGACAGCGAGTCTTTAAGACGCTGCCACACTCTCTTCATTTTCTCTGCACTGTTTCATGCTCTCCCCCGCCGTCTCTCCTCTCTCAGATGCAGTCCCTGACGTCCTGCCAGTGTTCGATGTGTTGTGGCTGTTTCCAGCAGCACTTCACCATTGCTGTGAGGGACAAACACATCAGGGACATGGTGTGTCCAGTCTGCTGGGAGCCTGACATAAATGACCCCGAACACCTCAATAGCTACTTCTCCACTCTCGATATCCAGGTAGGCGAGCAGAGCAGTAGAAGGAGGAGTGAGAGATTGTTTTGAGGGTGATATCTTCATTTCCCACTGTCTTGATTTTTTTAGGGGTTCTGGCAGCAAAGCCCTATTTGATATAAAGCAAAAGAGGAAATTAAATGTAAAACTGGTGGAGAACTACAATAATTTGAGTGTGTTTCCTTCTGCGTTTCAGCCAATCTTCTTCAAACAGTGTTCTCTTTCTCTACTAACTGGATTTTTGCCACTTTCGGGGATTTATTCACAGGTTGTTTATCTTATTATGTGCTTTAGCTGCGAGAATGTCTGGAGCTGGAAGTCTACGAGCTCTTCCACAAGAAGCTGACAGAGCAGGCGCTTATAAAAGACCCCAAGTTCCTGTGGTGCTGCCATGTGAGTGCAGATTGACACGGTTCTGGTCAAAGCTCTGGTTCCTTTCAGGATTCGGGAATTAATTTTAGTTTAGCAGAAACAGAGTCCCACCACCCTTAATCTGTTAATCTGTTAATTTTAGAGGAGGCATTAACAACATCAGTGGCAAAAAATTACAACAAAAATGTTGTATCTTGCTGGTGTGAAATGATAGAAGTTGCTTGCTATAGGATATCAGAACCTAAAACCAGGAATTAATTCTCATATAATTCTTCTATGTTATATAACATAATATGGAAGTTTGTTACTTTTCTTGTTCACACGAGAGATGTTACATTACCATTTGTCAATTTTTCTGCAATTGCTGAAACCCTCCACAAGCTTTAGGAGTTTGTTCAGCATATATTATATTCATGTTGCAATGTAATTATCATATTACATAATATGATCTGTCAGTGTCAAATGTGAGCCAAAGTCATTCATAGAGTTGTCCTTCTAACACACATTGACAGAATTTTCCTTTAATTAACGGAAAGTTTTCTTTTGGTTTGAAGGCAATACAGAGGATGATATTGTCTTCACACTGTTTTCCAATAGGCGCTATCTTTAAACTATGAATGCAGCTTCTATGACTCTGACGACAATGTATTCCTAAAGGCACTGCATTCATACTGAATAATAACAATAACAACACTGTTCTATATTTACTCTCCCTTTGTCCTCCTCTCTCGTCAGTGTTCATATGGCTTTATCTATGATGGAGACCAGCTGAAGGTCACCTGCTTTCAGTGCAGAAACAGTTTCTGTGCTCAGTGTAAAAAGCCGGTAAGTATCATAACATACAGTTGAATGCCATTGATTTAAAAAATAAAAAAGTGACTACATTCAGTACAAACGAAAGGCAAGATTACTGTTGACCTGCTGAAAAACGCAGGTCAACCCAAGCGTTAAACTTCATTTTATATTGACGCACACTCTATAGTCCCACATCACGCTCAGGCTGAATGTTTATATCTGGAAAAAAAGAGAAAGAACCGAGGACGATATAATCACATTTCGTTTGTGTCACTGCAGTGGGAGTCTCAGCATGCAGGTCTGTCTTGTGAACAATACCAGTCATGGAAGAGAGAGAATGATCCTGAGTATCAGAGACAGGGCCTGGCTGGATACCTCAGAGACAATGGCATCAGTAAGCGCACACACACACACACACACACACACACACACACACACACACACACACACACACATTTAGTACCTAGACTCATTTCTACAGTATTATTTTCAGGTGGGCCTACTTAACGTACGTTGCATGAGCTACAATTTCATATTATATCACCACATGGTGTAAAAAAAAAAAAAAGAAATCCCATCGACCTTAATGCACTGACGCTTTGTCTTCCCTGTCTTCCTTTTCTCACCGTTCACATCCTGCTTATCTTTACCCTTCCTCCAGCCTGTCCCAACTGTCGCTTTCAGTACGCGCTGTCTAAAGGAGGCTGTATGCATTTCTGCTGCTCGCAGTGCCGTTACCAATTCTGCAGCGGCTGCAACAACCCGTTTCACACCGTGAGTCTGACACGCTCCTCAGTAGCGTGCTGCGATTCTACGCTTGGTATTTTTGGTGTTTTTACTAGTTTGGGCGCTGATCCACTTAAACCCTCGTCAGGGCCTGACCTCGACTTTTGAAGGTTTTAAATGAGATTTTATTCGGTGGAATCAAAACACACACACACAGCCACGACCACCTATATAAAGCTACATGCTGCTCATTAGTTCAAAAATTAGTACATTTAAAAAATGTATTAGTACATCAATGAATCCAATTATTTCTAAAGGGAAGGTTAGGTAAATGAATATAATAAAAAATGTCCAAGGAGTTGATTGTTGCAGGTGGTAAGAAGAAATATTTAGCCATAGGCTTAATATTGTAACGCATCTAATTTATCTAGCCATTGTCTTAGGTTAAATCTAATAATGTTATTTTCTCCTTCCAAATTTTCTTGCAGGAAGTATTTTTGAATGAGTCGTCCATTGAAAAGCACTGCAGCATTAACAGCAGTAAATGATAGATATATTGGATTTAGCGTTACGCAACCCTGAAAACCGACTTGTCTCACTTCCCAGAAGTCCATTCACTTTTGGACAGTCTAGCCAGGCTGCTCAATTAAATGATTTTATTCCCATTCAAGCAGTCAGCAGACAGCTAATTGGAGGTCGGCTTCCCTTACAGCAGCCGTACAGGCAGACATTCATCCACACAGAATGGGAAAGTCAGCAGATCTGTAGGATTTAAAATGTCTTTATGTGAACCACACAGAGATTTGCATGGTGGTGATGTCTTCATTTTGTGTGAACATACTCAACAAGGAATCTAATTCATTCATTATAGCTAATTCTTTGCCTTACCTCCACAACTGCAGTCCAAGGACATCACATGCATCATTCACATGACACACATTTCATCTCAAAGAACAAACATAAAGTAGTTCAGTCCCCCTAATGGCTGTGACTCTAAATGTTTATGCCAGGGGCCGGACCTGATCTTTGAAAATGAGCAGCAGATTGCTCAGAAAGAGCTGGCAAATAGGACCCTAATTATGATAGGAGATCTTGTACTGATGGAACTGGTGTAGTGGAATATCTAAAACCTCACTTGTCCTAGATAGTCCACCAAATCTGAAATTCTGTATACATATGGATATTTCAATGATTTTTAAGTATGAAAGGAATTCCTTTCCTGGGTCATCCCAAATCCAAACGAAACAGGATTAAGAAATAATCTCCAAACAACAACATTTGACTCGCTAAACTGTGGTGTTTGCTTTTATGTCCTGTCAGACATGTGCAGTGGATGAGTGCACTGTGTCTGGATTACATGCCCATCATCCCAGAGACTGCCTCTTTTATCTGAGGGACTGGGAACCGTCTAGACTGCAGGCTTTACTGCAGGTAAACATACATACATGTACATGCATCATGTGCTGTGGTTGAATTAAGAGAACCTATGGCCCTCTGGCCTGCTCCATTCACAACAGAGGTCAATTGATGCTCAGAAAACACCACAAATCCTTTGTTTCTCTTTTGTTCAATAGTTTCTTTGTTGTATTCGGTACAGCCTTTGAAAACAGTCAATATTTTAACATTTGCCCTGCTTTTTCTTAAATATTTCTGCTTTGTTATGTCCATTTTCTATTTTTTCATTTCACATAGTTGTTGTGGAAAATTGCTGTGTTTCATGTTCAGTGCTTAGTTTTTTAAAATGCTCATTTCATTGTTTTTTTTTTTGTGGCTTGGAGAAAATCCTTTTTTTTGTTTTGTTTTGTTTTGTTCTTTTCTGCTTTGTTCCAACGTTGCACTGCCAGGAGCATAAAACAACAAAACAGACACATTCATTTGAGTAACCATTGTCCATTTCTTATGACTGGCAGAATAATGGAGTGCCCTTCAACGCTGAACCCCCTCCTGGGACACAGACAGGTAGATACCACTCTACACACATACACACACACTCATAGTTCTAATCATATGTTGTTGCTTCAAGGTGTCTCTTCATCACGCTGGAGTAGGGGTTGGTTGTGGTGTGGGGGAGAGACAGGATGAGGGGAGTGGTTCATGGAGGATTTTGCAACCAAATATAAATGAACATGATTGTGGGTAAATCACTTATTAATTGCGCTGTGGAGTTAGAAGGTGTTGAACAAAACCGTGGAGGGAAGATGTTTACCTTTGAGTGATTTGAAAGATGTATTTTCTTCACAGTCTATTCACAATGGAAGTAATAAATTGGGAGAGGATCTTCTCTAATAAACAACGTAGTTTGGCATCATTAAATAAAGCAAAGCTCATCAAGATGGCAGACATCTCAGTGCCCAAAGCAACAGGGCAGCCTTTTAATCAAGAGCAGGACCTGGCATAGGTGTGCCTCTTTAATTAATTGTGCTCCTCTCATATTGAGGTGCACCAGAGAATAAAGGTAGAAAAAAGGCAAGAACAAACAGGGACAGAGTGCTCACAGCCTTCTTTATCCTCCTGTCTTTCTCAGGCCTGTGTGGAGTGATTGAGCAGAAGGATGACGGTGGACAGCAGCCAGATTCAGCCTGTGGAGCTCAGACCCAGCCAGGTCATGCTGGACTCTGCGAGTACGATGGTCTTTCTTTGAGTTTTCTTGCTCCACTCGAAGGCGGCATCCTATTCAGTTTGTGCTGCCTGAAGTGCCTGAGTCATGAAGACTCCCGGAGGTTCAATTTCCTGCCTGTGCAACCTTGAGTGGTCACGCTGTTCAAATTCTGGTCGTGGACCTTGAAAGTTGAGTTTTACACTAACATGGACCCACAAGCTTAGCGATGGAAAAGATCGATCATTCCTCTTCATGCTTCTATAGTCTCTTTCACGATCACCACTGTATTTAAAAGATGGATTTAGTCTTCTAGCTTGAAAATGAAGTGACTTTACTTGCAATACCACCAAGATCCACTAGGGCAGACTAATAAAAAAATCCACTTTCCCCAGTACACACCCAGTCAAAAAACGTAATTTTCAATCATAAAATACTCATTCGATGCATTTCTTTCACAACTCATACCACTTTCATGCCTTGTAAATAATTTGAAAGTTGACCCTCATAGCCTCTAAAGAATGAGGCGATAGCGTGAATTACATTCATTGAATGCAGAGACTGTTAGTTTAGTTTAGTTAGTTAGGTCATTACCTCATTGGGAGAGCTATTCTCCAATAGCCAGTATGGATCATATGGACAAGTGGGTGTGTTGAGGATGACAAGGTCAAGTTAGACCTGCCTCTCACTCCTCTCCTGCCCTGCCCTTTCATCTAAATATGGTTCCTTCTGGCTTCAAAGATTCAAGATGGCAGCACCGGGCTTCAAAAACGGATCTTCACATACCAATGATGTCACGGAGGGTTGGGGCTTGGTTGTGATGCATGTAAATATTTTCTGCACTGATGGTGGTGTTTCAATTTCCAGTTTAACTCCAGCCAGGCTCAGATGCTACTCTCAGTGCTAAGTAGCTTTGTGAATTATTCCAAGTGAAAAAATTAAAAGTCCCAGATTTAGGACACAGCCGTTTTTTATGGAGTAGTTCCAAAATTAAATCGAAACCAAATTATAGCCTTAAGATGCCTTGTGAATACGGGCACTAATTCTGATTCACACCATGAGTAGTGGAGTTTTTTAGTCTTACTATAAGATAATAGTTGTACCAGGAGGCTGCTATGGTGTGCTGAATACTAACAATCCTTTGTACTGTTATCCAGGAAGCATTACCGGGAATATCTTGTGAGCCTGATCAACAGCAACTCTATCGACCCAGCTCCTCTCTATAGCTCCAATGAGCTGCTGCTGGCCTGCAAGAGGTACAAGGTGGATGACACCCGCAGGAGTGGGGAAGATGCCTTCACCTACAACACCAGATTGCTCAAGGTGAGCACGCTCACGTGCAATTGTTTGAGTCAATTTAGTTCAATACAGCCTTTGTCTAAAGCAGTGTAGATTGTGCATGATGGAATCAGGTAAAATATTAAGTAGATAAGACTCTGGGCATCCATTTCAGAAACAGTTGAAACTGAAATAAGAAGATGTCTAAGTTGGAGGAGAAGTTTTTATTTTGACCGATTGACACTAACACCCATCTGTTGTCTTTCTAGAAACTGATGGATGACGTACCACTTGGAGACAAGGTGCCACGCAAGAAATAATGCTTGCTGTTTGCTCTTTTCTTATCTACAAAACTCATCTACAAGAGACAAAATAGCAATTCATTATTATATGAACTCATGTTCCTACCGTATTATAAACACAACAGAAGCAGTTATCTGTCATCTCACTGTTTTAATGGCATAGCTGCTGAGGTTCTGACAAATTATGTATTGAAGCAAAAGGCAAATAAAAGAAGGAATATTTGTTCATTAGGTTTTGCAGGCACGTTCACAGTATAAAAATGTCTTTGTTATCTCATTTGGTCACATTAATGGGAATGATAACCATGCGCTGTTGTCACAGACGGGTCAGTTCCACATTTTTATCAGCTGAATACGTAAAAAGAGGATGCATATCAAAACATATTATGGAAACAAAATGTCAGAATGGAACTAACGTAACACCACAAATGTACCAAGGAGCTATAAAATTTTAAAATGTTATGGTGTATTGGGTTATTGTCATGCTTTTTCAAAAGAAAATAAAGACAATACTGAAAGAAAAAAGATACAGATACTTGTAAGTATAATGTCACATCACTCAACTCATATCCTTCTTTTGATCCAGACGTGTGAGTGCCACCATATTAAATCATGTGCTCAAGGCAATAAAATATCATTTGATACGACACCAGTGTTTTATATCAAGATAAAACTTGTCATTCTTGAATGTCAACAATAAAGCAGCATCGATGACTCCATTTAACATTTAAAGGCCCATAAGGGACCTATGGCTTATGGCTGACACGGCTCTATAACTCCAGTTGAGTCATGACTTTATTGAACCGTGTATTCCTCAGCATTTAACATTATGAGAATCTTTCATGAACAAAATCGTAACATCAAAGTTCATGACCTGATGCCAAATGTCAAAAATGCCTTCAAATATGGTAACGGCGGAGACAGCAGTGAAACCTGATATGATACGATCCCTTTCTCTCTGTACACATCCATCACTTGGCTTCTACAATTTCCCCCTCTAAATCATCAACCTGTCTCTCAGACGCTTCATTGTCCTGCAGTGGGTTCGCTCAGCACCACGTCACAGACAAGAAATATGCTTTGGAACAACAAGAGTAATAGCACAGATGATCGCACATAAATCTGCAATAGACATGTTTTGTTTCCCTGAATTGGTGCTTAGATCTACAGAAAATTAAATGCTTACATGCCTCCTGTAGAGGCCTCTCTGTGACCCATTTAGGTTCAATTAGGATTCTTTACCTTTTTTCTTTTACCTAAGCATGCATATTTTTGGAGTGTGGGAGGAATACCAAGATAAAAAACTTGCATATATGGAGAATGCAAACTACATACCAAAAGTCCTTCGGTCCATCCAGGACCACCTTTCACTTTTGCTGATATGTAAGTCTCCATTGGATATTTGCATACTGTAGGTAATTAGATTATTTGTGCCAACAAGCCTGTGAGAAAATAAGGAGTAATAGCTGCTCCAGTAGTAACATCCCACTACTTAATGTTTTTTCATACAGTAGTAAATTCTGTCTGACAGTGAACTTCTAAATTTCTGTAGTAGCTGCTGGAGAACAGCAGGATCTGTCCATGGTCCTGGAAGCTTGACTCAGCTACTTGTAGTCTGTGAGTGATTTAAATAAGAAGTTTCCCCCTTTTACCATAGATGGAATCCAAGCGCAGCTAGGGGCAATGTAGAGTCTCAAACCGACCTTAACATGCATGCTCTTGGACTGTGAGAGGAAACTGAAGGACGCTTAGTAAACCCGTGCACACTTTGGGAAGAACATTAAAATTCCACATCAAAAGGCCCCTTAGTCAGCACTAACCAGTGAGCAGTATTCATCAGGTGGAATACATTTCAATCTAATTTTGTTTGGTACATTCTATAGAGTTATTGCTTCGTGCAGATGCCTCAGGGGAGTCTCACATCACTTTTGGTTTTAACAAGGGGAATTTAAACCGAAAGTTGCAAACTGAGCTCGACTCACACCAAGGGGCATTTCAGAGTCTCCCATTGACCTAAACATGCATGTTTTTGTCCACGGTGCTGGAAACCTGACTCATTTGGGGGTCACCTCCGTGGTCTGAGGGGGATTTAAATGAGAAGTTGCCCCTCTCTGCTGTAGACATGATACTAAGAGGCGAGGAGAGAGAAACAGAGAGGGGAGAGGGTCAGGCAGAGAGGGAGAGAGTGAGGGAGGGGGAGGATGATGTCATAGTTTTTGTCTGTGCCATGGAAGAAACAGATGGCTACAGCCTTTCTCCTCTTTCTTCCTCCTTCGCACCCTTTTCCCATCTTCATCCCCTGACATCTCCACCCTCAGCACCGAGGGTCGACAGGCTGCAGGAGCAAGATCCCATCATCAAGGAGGGCTGTCTGGTTTGGTTGGAAGAGGGGGGGAAAAGCAATGCAAGAAGATGAGCAGGTGATCGAGGTAGATGAGCAGAAGTCAAATGAAACGCTAATATGGACAAGCAAGCAAGCATGGGGCTACGGTCAGACTCGCGTTTAGTATTTATTCTGTATTTGGAGCAGTGGTGGCGGTGGTGTTAGTGGTGTGTGTGTGTGTGTGTGTATGTCTCTGTGTGTGTGTGTGTATGTACGTATGTGCAGAGACTGTATAGTCCTGCCCAGAAAGTAGGAGGAGTGGGAAGAAGAGCGACGTGAAGAAGGACAGAGCGCGAGAGAGCGAGAGCGAGAGCGAGCGCGAGCGAAAGAGAGAGAGGGGAAGTGTCGAGGAGGGAGGGGAGGAGGAGCGCGAGGAGCAGAAATAATAGAGTAGCTCATATTCCAAGCTTCTAATGATGGCGGCTAAATCGGACGGGGTCCTGAGGATGAAGAAGAGCGACGTGGCCTTCACCCCGCTGCAGAACTCGGAGCACTCGGGCTCGGTGCAGGGGCTCCACCCCGGCTCCCAGCTCGACTCCGCTGCGGGCACCGGGGACCTGGAGTTCGCCAACGGGGAGTCTCGATGCTGCGGAGGGAGAGGCTCCCACTCGACGTGCCTTCGCCTGGGCAAAGAGCAGCAGAAATACACGGTGTGGGACTGTCTGTGGGTCGTCGCCGCAGTGCTGGTGTACGTGGCCGACGTGGGCACCGATCTGTGGCTGTCGGTCGACTACTACCTCCGTCGCGAGTACTGGTGGTTCGGCCTGACGCTCTTCTTCGCCGTGCTCGGCTCTTTCGCCGTGCAGCTCTTCAGCTTCCGGTGGTTCGTCCACGACTTCAGCACCGAGGACAGCGCCGAGTCCTCCTCCTCCTCCTCCTGCGCTCACATGGACGGGAACAAGCTGCTGAGCAGCTCGGCCTCTCACGGAGACGTCAGTGGGCCAACACCGCCGATACCACCATCACAGCAGCAGCATCAGCAGCACCATCAGCCGGCCACGCCGCAGAGACAGGCGTCGACCACCAGCAAGAACAACAGCACCGGGGGGAGCACCAACACCAACACCGGGCCGATGGGCACCGGGGGGCGCAGGAGATCGGCCTCCTACTCCACCTGCATCTGGTTCAGCCAGTCCGTCATCCACATCTTCCAGCTGGGACAGATATGGAGGTAGGATGGAGATGGGAGATGGGGATGGAGGCCCTGGGATGGGCAACACTGTGTGTATGTGTGTGTGTGCACGTGTGTGCGCGTGCACGCGCGTGCGTGCAATTGTGTGTGTTGAACATGTGAATGAATGATCATGGGGATTCTAAGGATTGGTTGGCATTATGGTGGCTTCTATCTACTAGGGAGAATTCCTACCAGTCTTTCCAGGGTCACCACACATGATGTTCTTAGGTCATACTGGACGAGGCATCATTGCCATTTACTCCTTCATATCACAACCCAGAGACAGAATATAGGATGGGCAACACCTATAGGGGGAGCGCGTGCATGTATGTGTGTGTGCATGTGCGTTTGTTGGGTCTATGAATGAATGATCGCTGGGTTTTCTCTCAGCAATGGTTGACATCACAGTGGCATCTACCCACTAGAGCATCCCTGCCACCACCATCTTTCCAGGGTCACCACACATGATTCATTTTAGGCTTTTAGCTCATACTCTGCAAGGTGTCATTACCATTTTACTCCCATATATATGTGTGTGTTTGCGTGTGTTGGACATGTGAATGAGCGGTCACTGGGAATTCTTCTCAATCATTAGCATTATGGTGGCTTCTATCTACTAGAGAGCATCCATACCAGTCTCAGTCTTTCCAGGGTCGCCACACATGTTGTTCTTAGGTCACACTGTACGAGCCATCAATGCCATTTTTTCAATTACGCCCTTCATGTCACAAGTGGAGTCCAACAATAGGATGGGCAACACCTATAGAGGGAGCGTGTGCATGTACGTGTGTGTGCATGTGTTGGGTCTATGAATGAATGATCACTGGGTTTTCTCTTAGCAATGGTTGACATCACAGTGGCATCCACCTTCAAGAGCATCCCTGCCACCTCCATCTTTGCAGGGTCACCACATTTGATTCATGTGAGGCTTTTAGCTCAGACTCTGTGAGGTATAATTACCATTTTAAGCATGTGTTTGCATGTGTTGGATATGTAAATGAATGATCACTGGGGATTCTTACGAACGCTTGGCACTATGGTGGCCTCTACCTACTAGGCAGCATCCCTACCAGTCTCAGTCTTCCCAGGGTCACCACAAAAGATGTTCTTAGGTCAAATTGTATGAGGTATCAGTGCCATTTTGCCGAATACTCCCCTATATCATAAGAGCAGGCCAACAGTAGGATGGCCAACACCTTTTGGGTCAGGGTGAATTGGGTCTATGAATGATCACTAGGTGTTCTCCTTGCAGTAGTTTGCATGAGAGTGACATGTACCTTCTACCTCATCCCATGGCGGTTTCTACCTACTAGAGTATCCCTACCAAGCTCTATCTTTCCAGGGTCACCACCCCTGATGTACATGAACCTCTTAAGCTCATATTTGGTATCATTACCATTTCACTCCTCCTATATCTCGAGAGGAGTCCAACAAATGGATGAGCAGCAGTGTGTATGTTTGTGTGTGTTGCATATATGAATGCATGATCACAGGGTTTCTCCTCGTTATAGTTGGCATCATAGCCACCTCTGCTGCCTACTGTATGTTGGGCTCTTAGGTCATCATGGTTATGTTTGCGTGTGTTGTATATATGAATGAATGATCACTGGGATCTTTGAGGAATGGTTGGTATTATGGTGGCTTATATCTGCTAAAACATCCCTACCAAGCTCCATCTTTCCAGGATCATGACGCTCTCTCATTTACTCCCCCATATCACAGGTGGGGGGCCAACAATAGGATGGGCAATACCTATGATGTGTGTGTGTGTTTGCGTGCAAGTGCATTAGTGTGTGTTGGATCTACGAATGAATGATGACTGGATCTTCTCTTAGCAATGGTTGGCATCATGTTGGCTTCTACCTAACTAGACCGTCTCTACCAAGTTCCTGCTTTCCAGGGTCACCATGCATGATGCATGTGGGTCTCTTGGGTCATACTCTGTTATGCATCACGGTGATTTCACTCCCCTATATCACCAGAGGAGGCCAATAATGGAATGGGCAACACTTTTGAGTGTGTGCATGCATGCATGTTGAATATATGAATGAATTATCATTATTGCATTAGCTGGCATTATGAGGCTTTCTACATTGCTGCAGTCTCCTTTCCAGGGTCAACACACATAATGCAATTTTTATGATTTTACTCCTCTATATCACATGAGGAGAGCGATAATGGGATGGGCAACATTTATAGTGTATTTGCATATGTGTATGTTGAATATATGAATGAATGACTGCTGGGTCTTCCCATAGCAATAGTTGGCATGGTAGCTTCTACTGCCTACCGCGTGTGGGGCTCTCAGGTCATCATTACCATTTTTCTCTCCAAATCACAAGAGGACGCTAATGGCAGGATGGGCACGTCTTAAGGTCTTTGTGTGTCTGTGTGTGTGTGTGTATGGTTTTGTGTATAGGATGTATGAATGCATTATCCCAGAGATGGCATTTGCCATCGTTGCCATGATGGCCTCTACCTCTTACTGCATCCCCACCACCCTTCATCATTCCAGTGTCACCACCAATGATGCATTAGGGGCTCTTAGGTCATACCCTGCTAGCTACTATTACCTCTTTACTCTCCCATACAGTACTACAAATTGAGCCTAACAATGGGATGGGCAACAATTATGGTCTGTTTGCATTTGTATGTGTTGAATATATGAATGAATGATCTCTGTCTTCTTTTGAAACAGCTGGTATCATAGTGGCCTGTACACTGCCCTGTCCAGGGTCAGCTCACATGACACGTATAGAGGTTTTAGGTCATGCTGATGATCGCAGCCTCTTCAACTGTCTTTCGTGGTTGTGTTTTTATAGCATTACTTACCTTGTGTCTTTTATATTTTGCGATTTTTATATCCGTATTTGTATGTTTTATTGCTTAGTTTCATTGCTTGTTTTTATGGCTTACCTGTAGTGGGGCACTTTGCAAATTTTATGTCTCTCAAGTGCTTCACAAATTAATATGTTATCACTATTATAATTACACTCAACTTGGCATCCTTACCATGTTACTCCCCTACTTTGCAAGAAGAGGGTGCAGATACTTGCACGCTTTGTGTGAGAAGGATAGGGAGTTGGCTCTGGCCTTTTAACCAGGATGTCAACCAGGGAGCGGTTCTGAGGCTGAAGTTGTTCCAGGTGGGCATGCTTATTGAAATACTACAAGATTAGGCGACTGGCAAAGCACAACTGTACAGTGCTGCATCTCCTGTTTAAGTGCTTGTCGTATTA
Organism: Karalla daura; assembly: GCA_029224185.1. Lineage (NCBI taxonomy): Eukaryota > Metazoa > Chordata > Actinopteri > Chaetodontiformes > Leiognathidae > Karalla > Karalla daura. Next base: position 9,688,790 of record CM055197.1, read on the forward strand.
ATTATTTAAGGACCATACCAACAGTCATCTTAATTTGAGAACCTGAACATTTTCTGTGACTGGTAGTGTTTACAGACCGGAATGAGAGGGTGTATTCACAGCCTCCAAGCTACATGCCTGCATGTCCTATATAATGCATTATTAAGATGAAGAAGAAATACGGAACATGTATGTTTACATCTGAGGTTTTCAAGACAATTGGACGAGGGATTAAAATGGTAAGACAGTGTTTTTAGGTTTGTTTGCAGGGACTGCTCCGTGATGGACTGGTAACTTGGCCAGGGTGTATTGCCTGCATCTTCCCAGTGTGTTTTGGGTACAAAGTGGGAGAGATGATTGATGGATGGACATCAGCAACATGTTGAAACAGCTGAAAACAATCGAAAATGAATGAGCTGTGAGGACAAATATATTTGGATTGACAGACTGGATTCAGTCAAGCTTAACACACCCTGTCAGTTCGAATGCCCAATGAGCAGATAAGGAGGGTGATACATATTAAGTGAGCAAACCTCTTTAAGGGGGGTGGTTTGATGGAGTGATTTCACAGAAGTGGACAAAAGAAAAAGTTTCACTCTGTCAAACAAGAGATGAAGAGAAACTTGTCATTGAAATTCAGTAGCTCTCAGAACGGAGGAGCTTCTCCGCTCTCTTTGACAGAAAACTGAAACCTGTGGAATTGGAAAAGAGGTGACAGGCGATGAAAGTGAAGGCGCTGTCACCTCGCTGCGAGAGGATCCCCCGGTTCAAATCCCGTTCTGACTGAGAGCCTGTTTGCTTGTTCTCCCCGTGTCTGCGTGGCTCTCCGGTTTACCCCACGGTCCAAAAATATGCATTTAGGTCGACTGGAGACTTGAAATCGCCCCCTGGGTGTGAGAGTGAATGGAGTGTGAGTGTGTGTGTGTGTGTAGGATGGACTGGCAGCCTGTCCAGGGTGTAGTCTCTACTCTGGAATAAAGGATCAGCGGACCTCTGTGACACCGCCGGGTACAAAGCGGTGGGGATGATGGATGGAAATGGAAAGGGGTGAAACTGTGGATTTAAGCCTGCCATTAAGTTTGAATTCAACGATGAGTGTGCAAAAAAAGGACATATTCAGGACCTGACAGTAAAAAAGGGGCAAGCATACGATTCCCGTGATGCAACGATTCAGTCATCCCGTTGATGCATCGATTCCGAGCGCGACAGCCTAATTACATGGATGCGTAAACAGCAAGGCAGCTCCGAAGTGTGACTTCTATCAATGCTAAAGCTGCCCTGGTAGCAGGTTCATCACACGCATGATACTGAGTCCTTTGCGGGGCAAATAGTGACAGAGTGCCGTTGTCCCAGGCCATGGCCAGTGGTCGCGGCTCACCGTTAGCACGGGCTCCGTGGAGGGGCGGGAAATTAACATGAAAAACAAAACAAACAAAGGCAGTTATCTGCCAAAACAATTGCCAGGCTCAGGCTTGATAATGGGAGCGTGCCCGGTGCGTCTTTGTGACAGGGACTAAGGTTTTTAATTAGCAGAGGGAAGACGGCATGTTCAGGCGGAGAGCGTCATTAAACTAGGGTGGCGGTCGGTGGGAGTGTGGGCTGTTAGCCGTTCAAATGCTGTGTTTTCACTTTCTCATCTACACGTATTGACTTCATGTTTTCCTGTCTGTACTCTCCAGTTTTCTGTTATTGTTGCTGTTTCCCTGTCTTAAATATTTATCATTGTTATGACGGTTTATTATTTCATGATTATGCACATATCACATTATTGTTTTGCTTATATTTTAGACGATGTCTTTTAATATTTTACACAACTTTATGATTTATTATTTACTGTTGTGTGTGTACTGTCGTGTATTGTTTTGTATCGTGAATGTGATCACGGTCATTTGAGTTTGTGTGGCTGCTGGACAGAATAATTTCACTGTGGGGATAAATAAAGTCCTTATCTGATAGGAAAAACTGCCAGCACCATCCAGTATAGGTAGGATGCACACACTGGAGTTTTCTGTGGAGCAGAAATTAACATATCGTCCTTGTATTGTGTCACCATATGCTCTCTATCACTCTTGAACAAATGCATGTGTGTATTAGTGTGTGCGCGATCTAAAGCAGCTCACTGTTCAAAATGATGTTTTTCTCGATTATTGCATGCATGGTGCATTAGCAGCAGCATCGACACTGTGGCATGAGATCCTGTTCACTCCTGCCTGGCTGGCACTGACGCTGCACACTGCTCCCTGACTCTCTCCAGGTATTTCCACACCATCTACCTGGGCGTTCGAAGTCGTCAGAGCGCTGAGACAGAGCGCTGGCGCTACTACTGGAGGATGGTCTACGAGTTTGCGGACGTGAGCATGCTGCACCTGCTGGCTACCTTTCTGGAGAGCGCGCCACAACTCGTGCTGCAGCTTTGCATCATCATCCAAACACACAAGCTCCAGGCTGTGCAAGGTGTGACTCTTTCTCTTCCTCCCCCTTCTCTCTCTCTCTCTCTCAGACATGTCAGGGCTCCATCACACAGCCGCTCTAAACCTGAGGGGCGCAGCACTGATCATACAGGCAGCTAAGAACCCCCCCTCTGAAGGGTCATAGAGGGAATTGTTTGCTAAGGCTGTTGTTTTTCTACTTATGCGTTCTCTCTCAGTGGTTTTTGCTGCTTTATAATTGCGTCTCTTGAGGTGTCTCCGTTTCCACAGCCTAGCAGCTGTCAGATCCGTTTGTTTGAGAATTATCCTTCTTTCCATCGCTTGAAGACCACATTCTCTGCGTTCATTAAACATCCACAGGTGTCCGCATAGTTGTCCAGAGTGCGTCAAATGACCACAAATGTACAGAGACCTGCGTCTTTATCCGTGTCGATGCCGAGTTCAAGGTGTGAACTGATGAACCATGCTGTGGTTCATCATGTGGTTCAACTTAGATGTTGAGTGATATGTGGTAGGTGTGCCTTTGGTATGTGCTGTACCAGGGGACATACTACAGCTACTATATGATGTGAAAATGAGCAGGCCTACATGTAAATGTGATGGCTGAAAACATTCGAATGTCACATGCCTAAAACATTCATGGTTTTGAGGCCTTTCTCCTCGATTATGAGACTTGGATATGCAAAGAACAAGAGCGCTTGAGGTGCTTAACACAGAGGAGCTATGGCTGCGGCACCTCTTGATTAAATGGTGGAGATAGTTGATATACCGATGTGCTCTGATCATAAGAAATGCAGGACCGCACTAGTTTATTTGAAACTGTTTTGTCTGAGTTGCTTTGAATGTTTCATAATTACAGGCTGGCGACCAGCAACAAAACAAAATCCATAATTTAATAGGCTCTCCCATTACCATAAAACAACTCATTTCCTCAATTTCCTATTGCAATGATATGAAGCCATTAGACCACAAACACAAATTTTCATTGATGTTCATTTAAGCATATTTGTAATTTTTTTACATGTATCCTATTTCCACTGGCATAAACAGATATATTGTTTTACATTTTACAAACAAGGTGTTGCGCAATTGACACATCTCTTTCTTTTTAAATCTATTGAAATGAAAAAGTTAGAAAGCAAAAACCCAATACGGCACATAAATAATTTGTCAAAATCTATGTGCTTAAACATTATCACAGACTTTATGTGCATCATGTGTAAACACTGAGACATACAGATGCATATAAGAGAAACATTTTCAAGATGAATAACTCTCGCTTTAATCTAAAAACGCTGGAGGAAGAAGAAAAGCATCCAGCGTTTCGTCAGCTTGGGTAGATGAAACAGAACAGGATCTTTCACTGGGTTTCCACATGAACAGAGCTGCATCCGGAGTCCAACAGAGCCCCCGCTCTCTATGCAACCATGTAAGGTCAAGTCCAAGGCTCCACAAAACTTCACAGTCAGTTATCCAGACCAGACGATTTCTGCTGACCTCCTCATCGTGCCGCTTCATATCAGATCTGCAGACCGCGTCAAGCTGTTCTGCAATACTAGGCCTGCCCAGAAAATTGAACCTCATAGCTCCCCCAAGTGCTCCAAGTGGCCAGTGAGGAGTGCTGGCGCTTCCGTATTGCAGTCTTCAGCTTCCCGGCTCTTTCGGTGATAATGATTTGTATATCTAACCCCGTGGACATAAGAGTACTTTCTTTCCCGCTCTAAGAGCTGGTGCTATCGATATGAAAACAGCTGCTTTCGTGCCTCTCGCACAAGTCAAAGAGAGGCGTTCAAGGTCTCCTCCAACAGCAACAGCTGGAGGACAGTCCTCTACAAGCACTCTAGCACCCTCTATTGCTTATGCTTATAATGCAAGGGCCTCTTCTCGTTTTCTCTAAGCTTTTCTCACTGTTGAATTTTAGCGCAGCATAACTGACAAAACTAGGATACAGCCCTGTGAATTGCGTGTGATGCTGAAACCTCTTATCAAACTGTTTGCCGGCCTGCCTGTCTGTCTGCTGCAGGTATGACGGCAGCAGCCTCCCTGGTCTCCCTGGCCTGGGCCCTGGCCTCTTACCAGAAGGCGCTGCGAGAGTCCCGAGATGACAAGAAGCCCATCAGCTACCTGGCTGTGATCATCCAGTTCTGCTGGCACTTCTTCACCATCGCTGCCAGGGTCATCACCTTTGCCCTGTTTGCCTCCGTGTTCCAGCTCTACTTTGGCATCTTCATCGTCTTGCACTGGTGCATCATGACCTTCTGGATTGTCCACTGTGAAACAGACTTTTGCATCAGCAAGTGGGAGGAGATTGTTTTTGACATGGTGGTGGGCATAATCTACATATTTTCCTGGTTCAATGTAAAGGAGGGACGGACAAGGTAAGGACGCTCAATTAGGATTTCAGTATCATTAAAATTACCCTTCTGAAAATGATTGTTCTAATTTGTTCACTTTTAGCAGAGGGGGTAATAATCTATTCATTTTAAAAGCTGACAGGAGAGTTGTTTCATCCAGAAGCCAAAATAAATTACAATACCCAGACCGTAATTATAGGAAACACGTTTGACGATGCAAGAACCTGGAGCGTAACCAGATTCTGGGTGGGCGTCATCTGCTGTAACAGGTTGGCTGTTTGGGTAAAAGACAGACAGGAGCGTGAAAGGGAGCGAGGAAGACGGAGTCAGACAGTGATATAATGCTATTGATGGCAACAGTAGCGGTGACTGACAGGGGTAAACGTGCAAGACCGAGCTAAGCTCTGTGGGGAGGCGAGGCAAGAGAGCGCATGGACTCCGAGGAATACTGATTCACTGGGATGCGAGATGCTGTTAAGAGCGAGGAGCAGATAACATTGTGGGGTTTTGCTGTTATCTTTATCTTTCAGCATCAGAATTTATCTGTGGTTGAGCTTAGAAAACTCCAAACAGCAAAATGAGACTCAGCACAACCTTATCTCATCAGCAGACAAGAATGCAGATTATGGACATTTCCACAAACTCCATGTGTTTAGCCAAGGCCAATCTTCTGTTTTGAGATGGAGGCATGTGTGTGATGGAGGTGTCAGGCGTAGTCTTTAATGAAGGTGTGAAGGATGCTCGAAAGTTCACCTCCAATAGAGATATCTAATAACAGTGAAACAGAGATGATGTCCAAAAAAGTAAAAGGTCAAACACACAAATAAACCAACACTGGAAGGAGAAATTGCTGGTTTGCTCATGGAATGAAATGAGACAAACTGGCAAAAACTGAGATGAGCGCTCAGAGCAAATACATACGGGTGGGCAGACTCATCTTCAAAACAATAATGAGGGAATGAGTAGGCGAGGATGATCGAGAACGCACACAAAGGCTGCAAATGCCAAATCAAAACCAGCTGCGAGTGAATCTACAAGGAACATGCCAGAGGAGGAAGCGTCTACAGAGTCTTGAGCTGAAAAGGCTTTAATGAGACCAGGTCAAGGAGAACATCAATGGGGTCTTAATTAGGTATGAAGCCGATGGAGAGAAGGGATCGATGACTCAATCTCGACTCGCTCACAGCTTCCAGCCACACGTTACGCTGTGTTTAACTAACCGGGCTGCGTGTCTCTGTCCAGGTGTCGGCTCTTCATCTACTACCTGGTGATCCTGGTGGAGAACGCCGCTCTCAGTGCGCTGTGGTACCTCTACCGCTCCCCTCACAACACCGACTCCTTCGCCGTGCCGGCCCTCTGCGTCATCTTCAGCAGCTTCCTCACCGGGGTGGTCTTCATGCTCATGTACTATGCCTTCTTCCACCCCAACGGGCCGCGCTTCGGACGCTCGCCCAGCGGCCAGGCCCTCAACCTGGACCCCACGGCGCAGTTCTCCACGCTGCCCTCCGAGGGCGCCAGCAACTCGCTGCGCTCCAACCGCGGCGGCAGCGCCACGCTGGAGCGCGACGCCGGCAAGTACTCGGAGCGGGACGGCTGCATGCCGGTCTTCCAGGTGCGACCCACCGTGCCGTCCACGCCGTCCTCGCGCGCCCCGCGCCTGGAGGAGACCGTCATCAAGATCGACCTGTGCAGGAACCGCTACCCGGCCTGGGAGCGCCACGTGCTGGACCGCAGCATACGCAGGGCCATCCTGGCCATCGACTGCTCGCTGACGCCCCCGCGGCTGCAGTACAAGGACGACGCTCTGGTGCAGGAGAGGTTAGAGTACGAGACCACGTTATAGTCCCTCCGCCGACAGTCGGGGAGGGAGGGGAACCCCCCCCCCCCCTCCGCGCGGCCGTCAGAGGGTTAGACTCCTAGATCGTCCCAACAGCGACATGGACTGTGGCAATAAGAATTTGTTTCTACCGATAAGTTCATTCTCTGTGCCGCGCGGCATCGGCGCTGAACGGACAAGCAATTCGTGTGCAGTGCATTTGATGTTGTGGATAGGTTTGGGTTCTTTGAAGGGTTGTTGCTTTTGTTTTTACTTTTAGGTACGGGGGAGGAGGGGTTAGGGTCCTGTCTGTCCAACTGCAAATCAACAAAGTATTTAATTCCTCTGCTCAGCCCCTGCGACGGGGCGACACGCTGTTTTGGTTCAGGTTGTGTTTGTTTTCATCGACTTGATCCGGGTGGCAGAGGCGGGGGTCTCCGTAGGGCAGGCCGGGACGCTGCTCTGCTCGGGCCGCTTCCACCAACTCCTCCAGGGGGATCAGAGAGACGTGAACTCTCCAGCTGCGTTCCTGTGTCTGCCCAGTGGGCTCCCTGCTGGACCTCACAGGCCCGACGCGCCTCCCCCGGGACGTGCTCGGGCCGGCTGAGACGGCTGAGCCACCGCAGCTGGCTCACCTCCACGCCGAGGAGCAGCGGCTCTACTTCGATGTCTCTCCCGGATGTCCACGCTGCTCATCCTATCCCGGAGGCTGAGTGGGGTCACCCTGTTTCGGCCTCTTGTATTCACGGTCTCATTCTTTCTGTCACTGCCCACTGCTTGTGACCATAGGTCAGGGTTTTCAACATAGATAAGATTGATCACAGCTGGTTGGTTACAGAGTCAACATCACCTCAGACGCTACCCCAATCTCATAGTAATTTTATGGTAATGGTTAATTAAGGCTAGAATAAGCACAGGTTCCATTTCCCTCCAAATGACTATGAAGTTGTAAGATATTCCACTCTAACCTTAAATGGAACAATCCCTCCTTCAGGAACAGAAGAAACTTCAAACCATCATCTACTCGATGTGTCTTTGAAGTTTGATCTGTTTCGAGGTAGTCATGAAGAGATGGGTACTCCCATTAGTGTTCATGTGATAATATTTCTTGCTCCTGTTCTCTTAGTGCCAAAAAAAAAGAGTTCCTGGGAAACGTCCTCTTGCTCCTGAGCAGTGGAACACCAAGAGATGGCTGGGTAGTCCAAAAACTGTTTCCCTGGCTTTGACATTTATCTCCACCAGACCTATACCGGGTCAGGCCAGTGACCTCCGTACATGAATGCAGCAGTAAAACAAGAACATCCACACTCAAGTCATCTGTTTTGTTTGGATACAATCTGGAAAAATCAACCAAACCTGCCTGGAAGAATGGATAGAATGGAGAGGGGACAGAGGAAGTGAAAGCTGGACAGACACAGTTCCCTGAGTCTGTCACATACAATGTGTCGGGTCGAACACGTACAATGCCAAGAAAAAAAAAACCTTCCTGGCAGCTTAACTCCACTCTCTGCGGTCCAGCTTTATATGCCTGATTGTGCAATTATAGTGATTTTCCCTGTGTGTTTGGTGAATGTGGTGGGGAGAGCAGAAGAAGCAGAGGCATCAGGCAGGAGGAAAGAAGATGACAGGAGAGGATGATGCAAGGAACTGAAATAGAGGAAGAGAAAACAAGACAAGCAGCCATCTCAGCCAAACTAAACCAACCACCAGGATGTACAGTACTGTGATACAACATGCAGCATTTTTTATTTTATACACGATGTAGAGGATCCTGAAGTCACTGTAATTGTGTGTTTTTTGTGGTTAAGTATGTATAAGGTGGTGATAGGTGATTATCAGTCATCGATTATAGGTGTGTGTGTGGGCATTTGGCTGTGTGTGTGTGTGTGTGTGTGTGTGTGTGGTGGTCAAACGGGAGGAGCTGTCCATGACTACATGCTGTTGGATGCCTGTGTAGGCTCTGTGCTACCATCAATCACTCAAGGTACCTTTGTTGATTTCACATTTCTGGATTTTATAAATATGGGTCATCTGTTGGTGGGAACGTGCCTAATTCTGTTTTTGCCAACCCCAGCAACACAATACAAGTCAAGTCTGTATGGTGCTGAAAGTTTCCACAGGCCCCAATAACGGAGTGATATGTCTGAAAGCTGAGAAGCCACCCCAGGAACTTGCAGGCTGCCGCGTGTGCTTGATAGGAATGACACCAACTGGATCACAAACACTGTATCAAGCGTTCCCTCGTCACACACTTCATATTGAGCTACCTCACAACGATTTCTTACCCACTCTACTTTACATGCTTCAAGTGAAAAGGCCATGGAGGCTGAGATCTAAGGCTCTATCTTACAAACCAGGATCAGGAACAATCACTTTAAAGGGGCAGTAAGCTCAACTCTACCAATACACTTTTTAGGTTTGTGTTTTCATTGATCACACATTTAGATATGATACTTACCCTGACCTTTTCTTTCAAAAATACAACGGAGCTTATGGAGCCTTTTTCGTTCTCACAATAATGTCTAAAAATGGAGAAGGATCAACATCTATAAGTCCCGGGATAAGAATATATGAGTTTTGACTAAAAAAAAAAAAAAGAACAGATATTGCCAAGGAGCGTCCAATGTCAACAAAAAGTTGGAAGCAATATTCTCAGTAATATCAGGACATAACACTAAGCAGCCATACCTCAGTTCACGTCATCAAGACCTTCACTTGCTTGTTGTGTAGCATGAAGTAGTGCAGACTTTAATGGATATATACATATATATATATACACATACATCATCAGTTTCACCATAAAAGTAGTACACCATGTCACCGGAGAAGCAGGGCCAGGTGCATCATGGTGTCACTCGAGCCAACATAAGCTGAAGCATGGAGCTGATGACCAGAAATGAATATTTAAAAACGTGTGTAGCAAGCCGCCCCACCCCAGTCCCACCCCAGTGGCCCCCATGGCTACTGGACGTAGCTACACTACCACGACCATAACGTGACACAACATCCCAGCTGACCTGCGCTCAGCTTTCATGCAATCTAAATCGAAGAAGTGTAGGTTTCAGCGTGGCGCACTACTGTCCAGGCCGTACGAGGCCACGTTTAGGTGAGTAAAACACAGCCTGTACTTACCCCGTTATTTTATACGATGAGAACACACCTTTGAACCGTATCTCTGTCAGATGCTGAACAAGAAGCCATTGAAGAGATGAGGGGAGAAAGAAAGGATTAGAATTATGCCCCCACTTTCTTCCTTTCTAACATTTATTTGTTTGTTGTCACTGAAAACGATCGGAGGCATCACGGGAAGAAACTTGCGAATATTCGATCGATGGTGGATGTAACGCTGACAGGAAACGGGATGTGAAACACTAACAGACTCCCATCCTCATTCTGCTTGTATTTCTGAAGAAGCAGCTGCTTTCTATGTTTTGTTTACAGAGAATATATTTGTTATTTTATTCTCATTTTAACCTCATCAACCGGGACATTGTTTGAGGTGTATCAGGTGTGTGTGCATGTGTTAAAGTGTGATTGTGTGTGTGTGTGTGTGTGGTAGCATTAGTATAACAGTTACTGTGCTTATACTAGGACTAAGTCATTGTCCAGCATGGATGTTTAACATCTAACATGGTTTAACTTGGATGTTTAACATCCCTCTCTCTGCCTCTGATTGTGTGAGATGTACAGTTACATTCTTCATGCTAAAAAAAATCACACATGTAACCATCTTCAAGTTGCTTGTAATGTTATTGCCTTAATTAGCATCATCACGGAAATACTTCATACCCACTGTGTGAGAGAAAAGACGTGGATTGCATGTGCCATATTCAACACAAATGGATGAACATTAGGCTAAATAACTGTGGCCAAAAGACTCAAGAACCTGGCCTCGAATTGGAGGGTTGCTGATTTGATGCTCAATACTAACAATACTACCAATACTACCAGCCTAGAGTACTACTAACTACTGCTACCTGGGCTACTCCCATGCAGATGACAGCCTGCTGCCCCAGGTGTTCACACCTACTAATAACAGGTCAATGAAATGCTGTGACGAAATGACCAATAAGGATACGAAATAAAAAAAAGAGAAGATTGCCTTTGTCCTGTCTGCACCGTCACCAGACTTAACTGAATTTGTCCTCCTGGAGAGCATCCGGTCAGGGGTGAGGCTTCACCAGTTTGAGACAATCTTCCCTCAGCCTGAGCAAAACAAGTTTACCTGTCTGTTGTATGAAAATGATAGACACGCTGAAGGAGCTGGGATGGGCCTTTTACATGTAGCTGTCTACATGTAAAGTGGGAGTCATGGTCCATCCTGCTCGCACACTCTTTCTCTCTCTTTCTCTATTTCTTTTGCCTTTTTTCTCTTCTTCTTTTTTTACATTATTTCTCAGTCACGTGACCAGGCTTTGTTAACATACCTTGGGATTTTTCTTTTTTTTCATTTAATTTTTTATTTTCACCAGCCGTAATAAATAGAAGTCCTGCTGTAGGTACCTGTGCATTGAGGAAAAACACAGAGATGGCTCAGCCTTTGTACAAGCACAGTAACCAGCAGGTGCGTAACGATATGATTCTGGTTACACTTGTATAATCGTTCTGTACAGACGTCAGTTTAGGAAACTGGCCAACCATGGGGAAACCACAGAGTGAACTAAACTTAAAAAGCTTATTTGTAAATAAATGTATGCAAAGTGTACATGTTAAAAATTCTTCTTTTTTGAATATTGACTATGAAAGGTGTCTTTAGAGGTTTGATGCCACCATGACGACGAACTATGACAATATACTACAGAGTAACAAAAAAAAAAAAAGCTAATTGTGGTGTATGTGATGTATTTACAAAAAAATACAAAAAATCTTGCGTGTTGCATTGTGTGATGAAAGTCTGAAGTTCTGAAAATCCGTTCGGCGGGGTGGGGTGGGCTGGCAGGTTGTGCTGGGGGGCTGAGTACATTTTATTGTAAAAATAAACCAAGAGTGGTGAACATGAATAAAATTACATTTTTGCATATATAATTTTTTTTATTTTTATTTGAATCTAATGCAACACAAACTACCAAATGTAATTTAATAAAGTACACTGTGGTCATTTTTGTGGCCTCAAGTTTGTTCATTTGTTCTTTCATTTGGCGCGAGAGTTGTTGGAATACAGAAATCAGACAGTTACAACCCTGGTTGTCATGTGCTGATAGGGACCATGTCATGTCGGGTTCATGCTCCCATCTCATTCTTCTTTAGGTACCTCCTCACCTTCTATATCAGATGTGTCTCACTGAAGGACTGAAGAACATCCTCTCTTCTGTTCCCAGCAGTGGAACGTGCTGCAGATGCTGTCATCTGCAGCACCCTCGCAGACGCTGAATGTAGGAGTGTTAGTAAATAATGACTCAGTGGTTGCGCCTGAGACGGTCCGGGGCTGTTTGAGCTTTTATCTTGGAAAGTTGTGATTGAGGTCGAGGGTTGGTTCCGTCTAAGATCAGTCAGCAGTCACAGTCGAAGCAGCTGTGGTCCACAGTCCCTTTTTCTAACGTTGGGGACACTTCTGTCTAATTAATTAGCAAATCAGCTGGTTTTCTCTACACAGTCTTTGGTCATTTTTGACTGAAATAAAAGGTTATAGTACCTGCTAAGTCATATCAATTGCACTATAACAAAATTCTTATATATATTTTACATTTCTTTCCTATTCATGAGATTTCGAATGAGATAATCAAATGTATCTCAGAGAGCCTGAAATGAGATGGGCTTCAGTTTTTGCAGCTCTCCGGAGATTACATGTCCTGAGCATCTGAGGAATCGAGGTCTCTGAGAACAGGGTGGTAATGGAGTTCCATCAGAAGAGCTCGCTTTCCTGCGTTTTTGGCCCGACACAAATGCAGCCAAGCCTGCACCTCTAACACGCAAAACAGAAAGCAGGAGACCAATGGTCTCAGTGGGCCACTGCACTCAACAAGACAGCATCTAGAGAGGGGATTCACTGTCAGTGATGCATACAACTTGTAGGATGACAGGATCACAGGATGACAGTGTTTGTAAATGTACTTTATTGACCGTGCACACACATTCGTTTTAAACACAACTTACAGCTGAACAACACAAGACAGCTTATCTGTTCAGCTGCCACCTCGGCACCTTGCGAACACTCGCCGACTTTCAAGCAAATGTTCAAAAGCTTCCACTTGGCAGGAGGGCTTTCCCCTCCTCCTCTGCTGAGTGTCAGTGCTTTGTTGTGCCCCCGCCCACCCTCTCTGCGTGCGTGCGTGCGTGTGTGTGTGTGTGTGTGTGTGTGTGTGTGTGTGTGTGTGTGTGTGTGTGTGTGTGTGTGTGTGTGTGTGTGTGTGTGTGTGTGTGTGTATCTTGGGCCTGTCATGCCTCTATATGGAGGCACGACAGCTCACGTCCTAGCTGCCTGGTGGCAGAGCACAGGCTGTGGTGCTGCCTTGAAAGTGCTGGCCATGTCCCAGCAGAGCCTAGGCTGATGCTGGTGCTGGTGCTGGTGCTGGTGCTGGTGGTTGCCCACCTCCTTATGGAGCCTGGGCCGGTACAGTACTAAGGCTGCTGGTAGTTACACCTCCTCGTTAGAGGCCAGGCTGCAGCGGTATTGGCAGAGCTGATGTGGCCAGTGTCAGTAAAGCCAGTGTTGGCAGAGTTAAGGGTCCACCTCTCCATCTATGGCAGCTTGCTCCATAGTGTCATAATCTTATTCCCTGTTAGTACCCTTACAATTATTTCCATCTTCCTCCCTCTCTCTCTCCCAGTGGAGGCAGACAAGTCATTCCTGTTAAATGGCGGGTTATCCCTTTCAAGCAAGCACATCCTGTTGCGACACTCGAGACTCCCAAAATTGTATTTCCTTTATTGTGGGCCGACCCGACCCATCAGGTTCAAGTCTGTCTGATCTGCCTACTTATCTGTTGTAATCCGACTCAGGAATACATGCTTTACATTATTAGCAGCAAATATGTGCTACTTAACTACATCCATCAATGCAATTGCCAGACCCAGCTACCATAATCCACATCTCCTCCTAACTAATGTGTAAATATATCGAATCAAGAATTCCTCTCTGGATCAACAACACTGCAGCACAATGAACAGTCAAACCAGAAGTTCAATCGACTCCCACAATTAATCTTTATTCCATGATTACTGTTACCAATCAAGCAACGATAATGATATCAGAACACAGGAAATACGACATTAATCATGCTGGAAAATCACTTGTCTTTTCACAGACAGTTTCGGAGGTATGCTTATTTCAAGCAATGGCAGCACCTCGGGAGGTTAATCAAACATTTGACAATATTTAAACAACAACCAGCTCATCCTTCCCAGAATGAGCGCATGTGCACGTGTACACAAAATATTTATCACAAAGGTGCAATACAAAGAATGTATGTGTAAAAGGAGCCTCAGCGGCTGCAGACGGTGGTGTGTGGGGGAGCAAAAACGCCACCAAACCTGTGCACACTGTCAGCCAACTGAGCCGATGCGATGTGTCATTTTGGTCACATACTGGGCAGGTTGTCTCTGTTGTTGCACTGCTGGTGTTAATGGTCTTTCTGTTTGGTGTGGAATCTCTCCAATAAGGCTCGCAAAATGTTTCCCGGGATCTGCTGATGCTGATCTATCAATGACTGGACAGCTTCTTGCACCTGCAGAACAGAAACAGTTGGCAACAAAATACGTAAATGACCGGGCTTTGTAATGTGAAAATTCACTGGTGACTAAAGGTTACTATGACTTTGTTTGACAAGAGGCTTTTGAAATCCCAAAGCAACTCCCAATGACTCTCTATGACATTGGTAGCATTGGCCATTTTTATAAAATAGTCCCAGTGCCGGAAGAATGGGTTCAACTTGGAAACCAGTTAAAAACCAACTCCTCCACCAGTCCAGATCCATGTCATCACATCACTGACATACTGGAACTGTGTTGTGGAAAGCTGGCCGGACAGAGACCGCAACGACTGATCAAGGCCCTCTCTGTCCTGGGATGACCCCTCCACTTGCTTGAGACAGTGGGAGAAACTCATCTGTGATCCCACTTTATGAGGGGCACAGGACAGGGGCAAGGCTCAGTGTCAGTTCCCATTCCTGAAGGGAACAGCTGCGGCTCGTCCCTTCTGAACTCCATGACCACCACTGATGTCAGAGGGTCTCTCTGTCTCTGCTTAACTTCTATGAAAAGGCTGGTTCTTCACAGAGAATCAATGTTCTGAGACAGGATGAGAACCAGAACCTGATCTGTCTGAAACCACCAGCTATCTGGACTTTGCAATATCAGTTACCTCAGCCTTTCTATTACATCACTGTAAAGTCAGTCAACAGTCAACCTTGCGCTATGCTTTTTGCTTCCATTGTTTTTCATTTTGTGTATTTTCCTGCTGCAACATTCTTCTCGCGCAACACGCGTATAGTTTAGCAGTAGTAGCTTTATTCCGCTCACTTTCTCTGCCAGCTCTGCTGCAGTAACGTTGGGGTCGTATGAAATGGGGTCGCCGAGGAAGGTTCGAAACTTCACAGGGAATCCTCCGTATATAGGAGCCACTGGAAGACGAAATCTCTCATACACCCAGCGGAAAAATCCTGAGGAGACAGAGATTGATAGAGCAAATTAGAAGATCCACAGAACACACTCTGTACATTGTAAACAATGGCACATAAAAGACTCATTGTCACTCACAAACCTCCTTTAACATCAGATTCTCAAGGACAAGTTTGCAGATACTCGTTATTATATACTGCATAGCTTATTACTGGGTGACATGTTTGGATGTACAATAAGTGATAGAAAGGTCCTCAGAATGAGAGATCTATTTCATGGAAAGCCCTTCATGAATGCAAAGAATGGATGCAACTGATTTTATTCAAAGTTAGATAGTGCACTCTGAACTACATGGCTACCAATGGATGTTTTCAATTTTCAAAAGGACAGGATTCTTTAAAAATGATCCAGCAATTACACTGCAGAAAAATCCAACCATGACAGGGGCTGTCACTTTTTTATTCTGCTGGACTGTATCCTGTGCTTGTCCTCCCATCCCTGACCTTTAAGGTGCGTGTCCATCAATGCTATTAATTCTCTGTGCTTTTAGTTTGTTTCTGCACTTACTGAGCGTTCCCAGAGATCTGAAGCCTTCCCGCACGTTTTGGGTAAACATTGGAATTACTGGCTGAGAAACAAGAAAGCAAGAGAATAAGAGAGATCAACATGTATAATATACAGGAACGTCAACCAACACATTGACAACACACTGGTCTAGTGAGTCATTATGAGAAGAAAATTGAAATGATGAAAAATGTCACCAGTCTGACACATTTATTATCATACTATATAACACTTTTCTATATATACAGCTTTTTAATGCATGCACATATTCACTGCGAAACTATAGCTACGTACTGGACGGAACATCCAGATGCAGCTCATAATGTACTGATCAGTCACAGGTGACAAAGACTGATTTCCCATCACAATATCCAAAAGGGTTCAGAGTCATGGCAACTGCACAGTAACTAATGTGGCCAGTCTGAGCTCTGGGTGTTTAACGACCATCACTCCGAGAGAGTCTGAGTCATCTGAGGCTGACTGTGTGTGGTTCTTAGTTTCAGCTGAAGTGTGAAGGGTCGTGAGGTCTCCTGGGAAGGGATGTGAAGACAGCAGTGTCGGCTGGCACAGGCAGAAAAGCAGACCCCCACCACCTCTGTTTGGAGAGGGTTCTGCCTCTTTTACGTCTCATGCCAACCATCTGTTTGGCCAAACTATGCCGCAGATGTTTCTGGGAAATGCGTTTAACATACCGTCAGTCTTCTCCATACTACCTGGAGCTCACAATGGCCTTACTAATGACTTCACATACCTAGATTGTCCTAATGGTCAGTCAGAACTGAACAAGATTCTTGGGACAAAGGTGAAATCTGCAAGTGCAGTTGCTATGACTCTGAACCCCTTTGAGATAATGATGACCTGGATAAATGAGACTCTCCACAGATTATCATATTCTAATTAAAAACGGCTGCATCTAGTTAATTTGGCAATCAATCAATCATGGCATGCAGATTAGTCTGTTCATGCATCCAAAACCATTTTCTAACACATAGAGAGCGATAACACTGCATCTCTGGGCGCAACTGGACACAGAGTTTTTAGCTTTTCACTAAAACAATGAAAGACAGTGGCACCAGACTTCACAAACACAAACAACGCACCACTTCAGAATCGATGGCGACCTGGGCAAAACCTTTGCGTTTGCCCCAAAGGAGAGGGTAGTTCTCATCGCTGAACAGAGCCTCCCGGACCCCTCCTGGAGATATCCCCAGCAGGTGACCGTTTTTCAGAGCACGGACACACTCCTCTTGAGGCCCATGGATCACGCTGAACACCTCCAACAGTAACTTGAAACCTGGAGAAATGACACAGGATGAGATGACCTAACAATTCATCAGAATGAGACACAAGCACATAAGACATGCAGGACAAGGCTGATATTGGTTCAGGTACGATGTTATTTACATTACTTGTATTTTCTGTTACATTAAGCATTAACAGAACTGTTTTATGAAGCTAAATTATCAGTTTTGTTAGCAGCCACCTGTTCTGCCTCCCATTCATTTGGATCATTGTGGATAATGTTAACAGTTAAAAATAAACCAAAACTACTCTTTCCTCACTTATGGCTTTCAATGATAATATCTTCCCATTTTAAGTTGCGTGTTCCGTTGTTCTCAGATTTATTATTAAACATAAGCATCAAGATATATTATTTAATCTCTTCCATCTCAGCACATCATTAGAAACGATGTGTGAAGATTTTACTTCATATTTTATTTAATATTTAATAATATGTACTCTATATAAGTGGAACAGTGCGAGTACCTGGTATCTTGAAGAGGAAGTGGTCGGCTACTGAGTGGCATGTCCGTCCCTTCTGGATGATAACATTGGCCAGAAAATAATAGTAGTCAATTGGAATGGCTCCATGATAGTACACTATTAGTGCTGGTCCATTATCAGGGATCTTCTCCATCCCATGGATCTCATAACCTGGAACATAAGTAAAAATCAATCCCTTTATGCTATGCGGGCAGGGATTCACTTGAGCAGTTAGGTGTGAAGTGGGTTAAGAAAATTGATGGATGCATGGCTGGGTGGATGGATGGTGTCTTACCATGCCAGATGGCTCCATGTCCATCCCACAGAGTAGCCAGAGTCTTCCTTGCTCCATCCCACAGGTTGTTGCAGTACGCTTCCCTAAGTTGATTCTTCCTCTGTCAGGAGAAAAGAAAAAAGATTCAGCAGTGTTATGGCTTCAAATCAAACCAGGATCAGCGGAGGCATTCTTTCCCTCTCTCTCACATACCATTCACTCCTACACAAGGGCGTGGAATATGAATAATGTTTTTGGATGATAAAGTTATTATTCCTATTACTACATATTACTATAAATGGATGGTTTATATTGAAAATTTTGTTATTTAATGTTTAAATCTTTCTGTTAATGTACTGGTAGGGAATATAAATATTAGTCTGAGTTTGTCAGGAATAAATGCTGCCAATGTCTATGTACCTTATAGACATGAAGGAAGAGTATAGAGAGGTAAAGGAGGATGACGATTAGGAAGGGCAAAATGAAGACGATGGCCAGAGGGGTGAAGACCCATAGCAGGTACTCCAGAACACTGAAATAGTCCTCCACTTGACCGAGGCCTGCCCACTCCTCCCACGCATGGAACATGCAGACCTGCGATGGAACGAAACAGACAGGACCATATTCAGAAACATCACTTTGGTCCAGACTGAAACCCCTTTCAAAAGTATCCAGGATTTTCATATTGTACAATAAGGGTAATTTAGGTACCTGTTAATAACAGGTTAATAATTTTGTGTTTTAATTTTGTAATTAAAACACAAAATTTTGCTATTCGTAATGCCTCTTCATAATACCTTTGAACCTCAACATCTAAAAACATAAAACCTGACAAATTCAAGAGGACGACAGCACCAAACAGCATCAGGAGCAGTTTGGGATAGCTTATCCAAAGACAATTCAACATGTAGGTTGCAAGAGCTGAAGGTTCAAACAGACCATTACTAAAATGTCTGACTGCCTTCCGAGTCCAAATCTGAGTTAGCCTTGCAATTACTTATTAAGTTATTAACTGGAACCAGACGAACTCATTCTAGTACAATAGGAAAACAATATAACAATATAATAACTATCCATCATTGACAGGCTGCTACTAAACTGAAAGACACGCACTGTCAATCAAGAAGGCTCCAAAAGGTCTGAGTAGTTGTTAGGTTGTCAGCTTTGTGTGAATGCTTTTCTTCCACAGTACAAAACATGTCTCATACCAGGAGGGAGAAGGCATCCTCTGCTCTCATGTAGCAGGACTGGTTGCCACTGTCTGACATCCTGCTTTTGCTGGCTGTCACAGGAGCTTCAGCTGCAGCAGCTGTTGCCAGGAGGTGTCGGTCAGACAGCTGCGGCTTGGAGGGCAACACTGGCACTGCATGGAGAGTGAGTGCTACAACATAGAGAGGAACTGAGGGAGAAAGGAATGGGCATATTTAGTTGAATATCTCATTTCAAACACAAGCAGAAATGTATTTTCTTAAAATGAATAGCACATTTTGTTTGCTGCTCTCTGCTGTTGTTGAAACAGCTACAGTTGGGTAGTTTGCATTGCTCTGGGGCTAATCCAAACCTGGCTTGTGTAATAAGGAAGCAGCAGGTAAGCGCGTTGATATTAGACTGGAACAAGTCACCAGTGAGTCAACATTAAATACATACATGTAAACATGAGATAGGGAAAGAGAGGAGCTGACGTTAAACACAATAACAATGCTAATATAGGGAATCTGAGGGGTGCCAGTGACTGAGCATGAGTCAATCACACCGAAAACACAGCAAAGGTCCAAAACGTTACCTCAGACGGTGGTGTCCATGGTGAACAGCATGATTAGAAACATCTAATGACAAACACAGGGCACCGCTGGCTAGCAGTGGTGTACTTCCTACGCCCGGAACGCTCTGATACACATATGCTGCGTTCACTGGCTGCCCGAGAGCTCGTTTTTTTACCCTTCGCTAAGTTGAAGTCACGAATAAATCGATGTTCAAGCGGTTTGTTGTTAAAACAATGTCAGACGTAAGGTTGCGTAACGTTGAGTAAAGCCTGTATCAATTATTATTATCTAATTAATTATTACTTATGAATTCTAATTCATTATTATACTCTAACGCACGGGCTAGAAAAAGTAGCCCGATATCAGGTTTATCGCACACAAATATAACTGTTAGGACAACGTATATCAATATTCCTATAAGTCATATTTCATCATCGAGTTCAGGTGTCAAAATTATCCCCAATGTCCGACTCGAAACTACGAGTTCCATGCAGTGTATCATAATTCCGTCAGTGCTTCAATGCACAACGACGAAGACAACACGCAACTGTCAAAATAAATGCATACAAAAAAGAAAATCATATAGTATCGCGAAAATCAACTTCAATAACAATTTGAAATCTAGCGGCTATATCCCAATGACTAAAACGTGATTTCAAAGCAATACGATTGGTTTTACACTCAATTAGGGTTATATACTTCATACCGTTTAGTTACTTTGGAGAGACTGCTGTGATTTTTATTCTTTAAGACGCATAGATTTAACCATAAACGACTTTATATATTATAACTTATGCTGTTAAGTTGTTTCTCTGACTAGTAAGAGAGTTTCAGCAGTGTAAAATAAAATGGCAAACTATTCTGAAGAGAACTGATCGGAAGCTGTCAGCAGAGCCCCGGAAGCTCAGTTTCAACCTGGTGCATCGCACAAGTGTGATGTTGAACTGAGTCCACGCTGCTCCTCACCTCAAACACAAACAACGAGTCATTGTGTGCTTCAGAGCATCATGATGCTGGAGAGGAGCAGAGTGAAGGTTCTGGCAGACATCACCTTCAGTAGGAGAATCTCAGCCGAGCAGGAGATGATGATCTACTGTCGCTGCTCCAGGGCCTTCACAGAGTAAGGAACTCCCCCCTGTCTCATACACATCTTGAACCAGCATCCTATTTATGAAATAAGTTATATAACTAAGTTATACAACCGCAACGAATGGGTGACATAAGTTTGCAGCACAGGGCAACGGATCAAAAATAATTTAGTGCACTATAAAATGTGTAGGTGCTATGTAGAGGTTAGTGCAATTGTGCATGTGTTTGCAAGAGAGAGTGTCCAGTAATCTTGAGTATGTACGATCAAACAGATGCACACATTAGTTAAAAGTTTATTTTTTCAATCTCTCAAGTGCAGTGTAACACTTGTGAAATAATGACCATCTGTTAAACCGTAGGAGGGCATGAGACTACTATCTTAGGACGCTGATAACTTTAACACTACCACCTCACTTTCGGTGGGTTCTGTGATTGACTTGTGGCTTTCAGTAGATTTTTATCTGCTTTCTGTCTCTGTCCAGGGATCGAGACTTGTATCGCTCTGATAATAGATTCTTCTCTTTTGACAAGACAGGCTCCCCCGTTTACGGTAAGTTGTAGAGTCTCATTTCATTATTAACATGTCAATGGTACTAGGTACTATTGTCTGGGGAGGCTTTTTTTCAGATTCTGATATGCCACATTGTAAACCTTAAAAATAAATATGCTATGGTAGACCTCAGTTTGATTCTCAGAGTGACAGGAAAATCACGCACACAAGTCTTATTTGCCAACCAAATCAACAGTGATAATTTTCTGTCTGAATCTCTATGAACTCACTGAAGCAGCTCAAAAGGAGGAGGAGGAGGAGGAGGAGGAAGAAGAAGAAGAAGAAGAGGAAGAGGGAGAAGAAGAGGAAGAGGTGTTGGATGAAGAAGCCCAGATGATGGCCAGCATGGGTCTGCCTCTGGCCTTTGCCAGCTCTTCTGCCCAGAAGAGAGCGGTAACTTAGTTATCCATTATCCATTTATCCATTAAAAATAAAGTGCAATTGTGGAGCAGTTCCTGCTGCTGACTAGCTCATTTTTTGTCACCTGACAGGGGAGGAGGTTTCACTGCAACAAGTACTGGGAAGACCTACCCGAGCAGGAGCAGGAGGAGGAGGATCAAGTAGATCCAGTTAACAGCAGAGGTAGCACACTTAACTTAAGAACATGTTGGTGATTGTTATCATTATGGTTATAAGGATTGTTATTATTATTTTGTGTATAGAACAGATTCATATATAGTCTAAATTTACTTGAAAATTATTTTAGAAGGTGGCTCCATTCACACTGGGTGTGCCTTTTTAGTGCCATGCATCTTTTTTTTAGTTATTTTCAATAGGCTGTACCTCTCTGAGCTGCTCATGCCTCACATCTTTTGAGCACCACGTGAACACAGTCAATACCACAG
Organism: Karalla daura; assembly: GCA_029224185.1. Classification (NCBI taxonomy): domain Eukaryota; kingdom Metazoa; phylum Chordata; class Actinopteri; order Chaetodontiformes; family Leiognathidae; genus Karalla; species Karalla daura. Next base: position 9,710,773 of record CM055197.1, read on the forward strand.
CTGTTTTTCCTGTTATCTAATCGAATACTTTGAGAGTCATGTTGTTATTTTCATAGCTGCATATATACATATATGCATAGCTGAATCAGGTGTGAAGTCCTCCTTCATTGTTCCTCTTCTTATTATTTATTCATAGTAGTATCAGGGATAGTAGTAGTAGTTCCAGTTGTAAAAGTATGTGTTCAATACCATATTATTTGTCTTCACCTTGTTCATTCATTCATTTGTTTGTTTGTCTTTCCTTCACCCAAGGTGTTGAAGTGTGTAAACAACTCAAGGATGAAACAAGTGAGAACCAAGACAATGGCTGGGAAGCCTACTGGGGTAAGGAGAACAATAAAAGCTGTATTAAAAGCCATTATATACACATACGGTCTGTTGATCAGAAAATAATGATTTTTTTAATGCTGTTCCATTGATGCTGTTCTGTTCACAAAATTCACTCAACTGAAACCAAAAATGCTGCCTCACCCCTAACAATAACAGCATGGTAATTTTAGTCATAATTACTTGCCTTCGGCTTACAGTTCCAAGAAGTAGTTATAATAGTCAAATAGTTGATGAAGCCCTTAGCCTTGCTTGTTAAATATTTAAATTATTTTTTACATTTCTCTTGAAGCTCAACAGGGTGAAATGCTGCTGTGGAGCAGCTGGTTGGAGAAACACCCAGAGACCAATCAGACATCTGCAGAAGATCAAGGAAAAGTAGCTGCTCCTTGGGACAACCCGGACAAAAGAGATGAATGGGACAAACACGCCTCAGAGACCTACTACTCCTACTGGGAGCAGTACGCGTACTGGGTGGCTCAGGGCTGGACTGTTGACACCACGCAGCCCGTCTGTAACGGGACAAGTGATGTCGAAGCAGCAGCCGGAGTGGCTGAAGGGAAAGATGCCGAACCAGAGACTGAGAGCTGCCAGAGAGAGCAAGTCGGGACTCTTCAGGATGATGTCACAGTCTTGGATCATCTGCTAGAACAGAAGTGCAAGATTGAAGCAAGTGGCAGCTCCATGTCCAACTGTTTGAGTGTGGAAGTGGGCGGCTCGGATGATCCGTCCGATGGTGGGAATGATCGCAAGAGACCAGCAGCCTCCGCACAACCGAACCCAACTGCATCCTCAGGTTAAGTGTGTGATTCATTTCAATAGTGTGTCTGGCATGTAGTGAGATTTCAGTGTCTAGTCAGCGACTAGACACAGCAGTGGCTAGTTGAGAGCAAATTTAAAAAAAAAATCTTTTTCACGCATTTTCTCATATGTGATAATAAATGAAAGGAATTATGATCGTGCCTGAAGGAGTGTATAATGGTGTGTGTTGGAGCACACCTAGACACACTTGTGAAGAGACTGAGCTAGAGGTGACAAGTAATCACCCCTGGGCCTCTTTAACTTTTGTCATGGGACCTCATGTTGACTTGGTGAGTGTGCATGTGCATCACTGTGTAAATCAAGCTGTTTACAATCCAGTGAGGGTTCGAACAGGCACATAGTTTATATGTTTCTATGTTAATGAGTACAGTACTGCATGTTTGCGATGCTGAAAGTGAACAGCTCTTATCTTCCACAAAAAACTGCAAATATATCAACTGGAATCCCAGTTTCCAGTTCACATAGAATAAGGATGATCATCAGTATCTTTTGTGTTTTCATACAGACTCCCAGCATGCCACTGGGAGCCTTAATAAACAACACTGCCCAAGTAATAAGTCAGATGAAAATGATGATGAGGATGACACACCGCCAGGAGGAGGACATGCCAAACTGAAACGCAGGTTAGAATAGTTACTTGTTTGTTATGAATGTTTTGTTTTGTCCCTATGTGGAGTGTGTCGAACTGGTATTAAGTATAACTGAATATATATATATATATATATATATATATATATATATATATATATGTTGTGCCATCAATATTTTTCTGCTGGCAACACGAATCAAATCTAATAATTCATTGCAACCCCTCATAACAACCCTATAAGCCTTTCAGGCCATGAGAGCTTCATCTTTGTAGCTTTCAGAGTTCCAAATTAGTTTAAAATGGAAGAATTGCTTGAAATCCAACGGTGCAAAGATGTTTAAAAATGTGTATCCCAAAGAATAAAAGTCATAAATTTGAACAGTTGAGAGTGGATTTTAAAATATGAAGAAGTGTCTTCTGTTTTTGTGCAGCCATGAGCTGGATATCGAGGAGAACCCACAGCTGACGACCAGCGATGCCTGGACAAAACTAGGTCTGAAACACAACCCTGAACCCCTGTAAGTCTGTTATGTTTGATCTTGATCTTGATCTCACTCAGATGTCGTAACAGCTGTACTCTCTTATGATCCGTGCATTCATTGTGCTTTGCTCACTGCTTGTATCTCAGGTTCAACAGTGTTTTTAGCTTTAAAAGCCATTCTGGTCAAAAGTGTTGTAGGGGATCACAGTCGAAGGGCTGCGGTGGAAGAAAACACTACAGGTTCCTGGATGGGGGTCGAGACCACACACAGCCTCAGATCAGCTCTGTCCTCCTTAAGGTACTGCCCGTGAAATAATCCGTTTTTAAACAATGAAAGATTGACTCAGTCTGATCTATGTGTTGAGAGAGGGTTTGTCGGTGTGGCGGAGGTTATGATTGGATCATTTTGAATGGTTTTATCAACGCATTTTCTGCTATGAATTTACTGCCAGTTTTTCTTGGCATGGCGTTTCCCCTTTAATTCATGAAGATTCTATTTGTCTGACAGGCTCAAAAGTTTCTCAGAGAAAACCAGATAGGGACACAGATGACTCAGTGTGACCAAGGTGAGACTGGAGGAGGAAGCGAGCAGACACTTGAAGACAGGCCCCCACCTCTGGCAGACGTGTTGAGAGAAGAAAAGAAGAGGCAGACGGAGAGGAAGAGTGCTGAAGAGCGAAATAATGAGTCTGTGCCAGATGAGACTTACAATCCTTTGTGCCAGTCAGACACTTCCGAACCAGACACTTCTGTACCTGGGGCTGAGGATAATGAGCAGCCTGGAAGACAGATAGTGTGTCCAGAAATTCCAGACTTTCTCCTGCCTGATCCACCTGAAGACAGCAGTGGTAATTGTCAAATCATTCTAATGGCTGAAACCTTTCATTGGTCGAAAACAAGACAACCCTGCTGAATTTTACTGCAGTTTTATGGCGTTTATGCATTTGTGATACAATATAATTTGTGATGTGTATGTGATTGTGTGTAGTGTTGAGTTCAAAAGAAAAGAAGAAGCTGAAGAAAAAGAGCAAAAAAGTGAGAAAACAGCAGGTACCAGCGGAGATGGCAGCTGAACCGGACCTGGCTAAATACTGGGCTCAACGTTACAGACTCTTCTCTCGCTTCGATGATGGGATCAGGCTGGACAGAGGTCAGTCTACGCTCTGTTTTCACTTATGTGTAGTCAGAATTGATTTCTTTCCACTCCATTGCTGCAGATAAGGTCTTAACTTAAACTACTCTATGTGTGTTTTTTACATGGCGTGCTGTTTGTCAAGATAGCATGTGATGTCCTCAATTTCTTTTAGCAAAACATTCTAGGGATCAATATATCTTGTGCTTTTGGGCTTGTTTTCTGTACTGTTTTTAGCTGATTTTAACAGTCTTGTGGTATTTTTCTCTTCTGCCATCCTAACTGGGTACTAACATGCTCCCATGCCTTTGTCAGTGCCAGGCTGTACTTTAATGGTTCTGTATTATCAGGCTCTAACTAATGTTGAAGCACTTGTGTTCCAGAGGGCTGGTTCTCCGTGACGCCTGAGAGGATTGCCGAACACATTGCCCACAGGGTGGCGCACGGCTTTCCTGACACTGAGCTGGTCATAGATGCCTTTTGTGGTGTGGGAGGAAATGCCATACAGTTTGCACTCACCGGAAAGAGAGGTAGCCGACTCATGCATGCCTCTGGCCTCGCACTTCCTTGACGTTTTCAATGAGACCCAGTTTTATGTCTTATAAAGATGTTATCGTTATTGCAGAAGGGAGTCAGCTTAACTGAAGCACTTATATTCAATTTTGAAGCAAGAGAAGCAAACCTTAAACCAGGACTTTCATGTCATCATAGACTTTCAGTGCAGTGTATCGCTGTTTTCATGATATCATACCATGAATTGTTCACTCAAGCAGACAGAGGTTCTCAGACAGGATATCATTCAGTTCCAAGAATAAGCGTGAAATAAGCGTGAAATACTTGGCAAATACAGATAACAGGATTTCGAGCTCATTTATCTCTTTTAATGAGTCAAGTATGCCCATTGACCAATAGTCCAGGGTCTTGTAATGTACTATATATAGTGCATTGAAATGTAATGTCTCCCTTCTTTTAATGTCACCTTTATTCTCAATGGAAAGCAGAACTAACCAGTACTATTGAAATGTCATACCACATTTCTGTCATCATTTATATTTAATTACTCGGGGCATTTCCGTTTCCTTGAACTTGAACTGGCCTCAAATACTTCTGCGCGTGTAGGCACCCAACAATCAAATAGACGCCTGGATCTGCGAGTGTTCGCAGCTGCTGACAGATACATAGTCATACAGTCCGCGCTGCCTTAAAACCTGCGCACATGCGGTGAGACTGTATGCAAATGAGCTTCTCCATACAACACTGTTTAATTCACAACATTTAGCACAATACTAGATGTGTTTTTAGAAAAACAACGTGTGATCGCTTTCCTTTTCTCTCGCCACTTCAAAGTTCTGGCCATCGACATTGACCCAGTGCGTCTGGACTTGGCACGACACAATGCTATGGTTTACAAGGTGTCCGAACATATCGACTTCATCCAAGGGGACTTCCTCCAGCTGGCGCCCCTCCTCCGCGGGGATGTGGTCTTTCTCTCACCACCGTGGGGTGGCCCCAGCTACCTCACAGCTGAAGTGTTCGACATCAAGACCATGATGGAGCCTGACGGATATCCTTTCATGTGCGGAGTTTCGTATACTAGTGCATAATTGCTGATTTCTCCTTTTGCAGGAGAATAAAGTGGGAAAATCTCTCCAAGAGTGATAATTTTTGTTGTTCTACACAATTAAAGCCACAGAGAAAAGAGGACTGATGATAAAAATCATTCAATTAATCATTCTGACCTTTCACATATTTGCAGAAGGTCTGCTCATGATATCAGTTCCATGGACTGTCTCCACTTCCATTTACATCTGATTACACTTTGACATACATAAGCCAGCTCATTTCACTGTGGCTTGCATTAGACATTGCAAAAAGTGATCTGTTATCCCGTGATCTGTTTTTATCCTTAATAGCAGGAACATTTGAGATTTTCCGTCTGGCCAAGTTGATATCGGACAACATTGTGTATTTTTTACCTCGCAATGCTGACATGGATCAGGTCTGTATGTTCTGTGTGTGTGTGTGTGTTTGTGGGTGTGTGTGTGCAGGAGTGGTGAGCATTACATGCATCTTTTGTCCAACGGCAACAAAAATTATCGTGTTCCGTATTTTCGTTGCGAGCTTGAAAATTGGTTCGTTTAAGGTCCTGTAGGCAGAAATTGTGTGGTCTGTGAATCAGCTGGCAGCTTCTCTTTTCTGTGAAATTCATTGTATATGTTTCAATAATAGATTTCCACGTATGACTTGTAGAATAATGTTATGAAGCAGTTGAAGGTACAGATGCACCACCTAATGAAAGCTTTCAATCAAAATAATGACTGACAGCGTTGGATTGTGTTGGTTTTAAGTATAAGAGCATCTCAAGCAACATCTGCCTCTAATATCTCCTCCCCACGTCTGTCTTTCCACAGATCGCCTCCCTGGCTGGTCCAGGAGGGAAGGTGGAGGTCGAGCAGAACTTCCTCAACAACAAACTGAAGACTGTGACTGCTTATTTTGGCAGCTTGATAAAGTCAGATACCGAATAACATTGGGAAATTAGAGGGGGATGAAAAAGTGTTTATGTCTGTTCCCCTTCTTTTCAGACCTCCTTGACACCATTTACATCTTTTTGTATTCACTTGAGGCATCCAGTCAGTGACTGGAGTTTCCTGCGTTTCTTTTTATAATTAAAACTTTGTTTAAAAAACTTTTTTTAAATGAATCTATTAAGAACAGCTTTTTACCACACTGTATGTTTCACTCATTGCTGATCTAAGTGGATAGAGGGAGAGATAGTACTTGATCCAGTAGCAAATGAAAGTTTTCATATTTTAAACTTGTCTAATGTCTGTTGTGAATAGTGCAGCTGTTTGAAATTACTGTCATCTTTGTGATTTTTTTTAAAGGATATATTTTCATACTGCATGTAAAATGGCCACCATGGTGTAAATTTGTTCATAATGTGGAAATAAATGTCTTTTTAAGTGTGCGCAGTGCCTTTTAGCATGATGAAAGCAGAAGTGGCAGAAAGACAAAACCTTGGTTGATTTGACCCCTATGACACCAGTGGGCATAAAGCAGGTAAAGGATGGATGGATGGATGGTGGTACAAGTGACTGAAACAGGAGTAGGAGACACAAGAATCTACCTATTTATTTTCTTCACCCACTTTGTACCCAAGTGGTGTTGCAGGGTCTGTTGCGTGTCCCAGTGCACGCCTTTATGCTATTGCGAATAGTTGAATGACACATCATAGTTCATCAATCCCTTTAGGACAGCCCCTTATGCAGATGACAGACACCGTTAAGAGCAGTGAGAAATAGTGAAACTTATCATTTCCTCATAGGTCTGCAACCTCATAGGGCTGCAAGGGTGAGTTCAGTCAGTCTTTTTCTTTGTGTCTTTTTGTTTTGCTTCAATCTGCCTACTGCGGTGTAAAATTTCCATGTGTATATTTCACTGGTTCATTAGGATATTTATATTTTGTGGTGTTGATGAAGTCATAAAGTGTTTTCAGTTTGAATAGGGAGTTTGCATTGGCACACATTTGCGTTGGAAGAAAAAAGTTGCATTGTGACAGGCTGTTTTCTAATTGTCTAATTTCAGATCGGACAGCTAATGAATAAATCTTTGATTGATTGTAACTAACCGTTCAGAGAAAGAATAACTTAAGATGCACATTAATGAAAAAAAAAACACATATACTTAAACAATAAATGCATCCATGCAACCATCTGTTGTCTTTGTGTGCATATTGATTATGTAAAATAAAGTTAATGCACTAAGCAAATAGAATATAACAATTTGAAAAAATAAGTATGTATTAAGTAATAAGTAGTATTACATATTGTTGTATTATATTATTGTCTATAATATTAAGTTATTATCATCAATATTTCCGTAATATCTAATGGATATTCAAATTATATGATAATGATAATGATGCATCACTTCGAGTAAGGAAGTGAGTCAACAGCAGAACACGCCTCCCATATCTAATCTTTTTTCCTTTTCAGTGTCAAACCATAAGAAATGTTATCCCAGTGTGTAACAAACGTGTAGGAATCAACATTTTTATTTCTCACGATAACTGATTAAGATAATTTTTCTAGATCTTAGAAGCGGACATCCTGGGATGAGTCTTAAAAGAAGCTTCCTGTCGTTCTTGTAATCACTTTTCACACCTTAACCATGGTGTTAGCAGTGCATTATTCTGTTGTGTGTGACTTCCTGAACTCTGTCACTTCTTGGTCAAAACAATGTTGTTTTTGTCGTATTCTGTCATGTCTTGATATAAAACCTCCCTCTGTAAACCATCAGAACAGACTGTCTCCACTGTATAGTACAGTGAATAAAATGATTGGACCTGAAGATAATCTTTCTTCGACACTAGCAGCCTCTGTTTTTTATTAACTAGATAGTTAAAACTAGATAGCTATAACCATATCATCGTAATGAATGCTCTGCAGTCATTGTAAAACAACTAATGTTATGATCTTGATGTTTCTGCTCCACAGGACAAAAAATCATGGATTTTGATGATAGTGATCAATATGAGCTGTTCAAGGAGCTGTGGAATTACACCGAAGACACAACTGATCCGAGTTACGTGGTCAGTAACTCTGTTCAGCTCTGTACAAAGGAGAATGTCAACAAGTTTGGTGCGAAATTCATCCCGAGTTTCTACTTTGTCAACTTTCTCCTGAGTTACCTTGGCAACAGTCTTGTCCTCCTCATCATCTACAAGTACGAGAAACTCACCACCGTGACAAACATATTCCTTTTAAATCTAGTCTTCTCTAACCTCCTCTTTGCCAGCAGTCTCCCTTTCTGGGCTGTATACCATATGGATGAGTGGATTTTTGGTTTGGCCATGTGTAAAATAGTCACCAGTGCCTACACCATTGGCTTCTACAGCTCCATCCTCTTCCTCACACTCATGACTTTTGATCGATACCTTGTAGTGGTGCATGCGGTGGCTGCCATGAACAGCCGGAAAAGGGTCTATGCCATAACTGCGTCAGTGGCCGTTTGGTGCGTCAGTATTGTAGCAAGCGTGAAGGACTTTGTTATCCAAAATGTGCGGAAGGATCAGCTCAGTGACTCACTGCTGTGTGATGAGTCTGGATATGACGATGACACACTGAAGCGATGGCGGCGGGTCACTTACTACCAACAGTTCCTGCTCTTCTTCCTCATGCCCCTTTTCATGATGCTGTACTGCTACATCAGCATCACAGTTCGCATCATGTCCACCCGCATGAAGGAGAGGTGCCGCTCCATCAAGCTGATTTTTGTCATCATCTTCACCTTCTTCGCCTGCTGGACACCCTACAACGTTGTGATCCTCCTTCGAGCATTTAAGCTCTCGAGCCAAGCCGGAGAAAAAGGCTCTTGTTCTGACAGTTTGGACTATGCACTGTACGTGACTCGCAACATTGCCTATTTGTATTGTTGCATTAGTCCCATGTTTTACACATTCGTGGGAAAGAAGTTTCAGAGGCACTTCACAAGGCTGATGGTGAAGAAAATTCCCTGTTTGAAGAGCCACATCAGCGTCAGCAGCTACAGTACCAGAAGTGCCTCGCAGAAGACTCCACAGACTGTTAACGAGTACTAGACACACACACACACACACACACATACATACAACAGACAACTGCATACAATGTAAAAACTTTTTTTGGCATAGAGTTAGGTTATAAGTAGGATTTCCTTCAGTGATTCATTGTTTTTATTAATCTGCTTTATTCCTTTATTCAACAGCTAGTTTTCACTGTCACCATACACATACCTAGAGGAATTGTTAAGTTTATGTAATCAATATCTAGATTTTGGACTTGGAAAGAAGGCTAGGGTACCTGGAGTTAAATAACAAGGACCGAGGGAGAAAATGCCCTCAATCCCAGGACAGGAGTGAAACCCAGGTCCTTGAACTTCTTTGTCTTGTATAGTTCTCAGTGTCAAATGCAAAGTACTGTACATGTCTCGAGCAGTAAACAAAAATATCTTATCTATCTCACAATATTGTCTTAACTTTCAAGCAATTGTAAAAAAAAAAATCTTCCGTTTGTGGGAGCTTTTTTTTCCTCTGATGTCTGAGTTCTGTGCAATCTGACAAGTGATCATTTCCTCTTTTTTGCAGAGCATCTGTAGATGTTTCCTCATAGCTAAGCATAATCATCTGGTGAGTTAGACGTGACAAAAGAGAAGAGAAAAAAAACATAAAGTAGGAGTATTTGACCATCACAGCGATGTGTAAAACACAGAGTCAGTGTTTTTGCTCATGCATTTTGCAATTTTATGACAAAATTCCCCACACTTGAGTATGAGTAAAAATCTTCGAGCTTTGGCAACACCTTTAAACCTTACAAGTAATCTGAAAACCTTTAAAAAATTTAAGGGCAAGTTATTGGTTATTGTTTGTCTTTAAATTCTCTTTTGATTTGAGATATTTTCATTTTTCATTTCTTGTAAAGTCAATCATGTGTAAGGTCCAGCAATACATTCACAGTATTGAAAGCGTGTGATTGTGTTGATCAGTTTTTCTCTGTTAATTGTTCAGAACTGACTTGTTTTGACCCTGGCCTGTTCTATATCACGTTAGCATTTTGCAATAAACCTTTGCAATGTTTTCTAACTCTATTGCCTCCTGACTGTTTCAAGTTTCAAGTGTACTACATTTTTGCTTCGTATCTACTTTTTCTTTTAGAAGAAAGAACTATTTCAATTATATGTTCTTGCTTGCTCAGTGCATGACTCATCTCCACTTCCTCGGTAGCTCATATTACAAGGCTACCATCTCCACGACCTGAATGTGACATTTAGATAAAATACACCACTTGTGTGTACGCCAGTGCAGCAATTTAGTGAATCTGATTAAAATTCATTCATGTCCACATACATATCACAACCTAATCGTCATTGCATTAGCTACTCTGGAGGTTCTGTTGCGCTTCCTGTAACCATGGTAATAGACTCAGAGTCTTACTTAAGTCTCTTTCCGTGATGGATGACACAGAGCTCCTCCTCATTTCAGGATTTACTTGCTTAATGCCTTTTTCTTGTCTGTACAATTCTAAGCCAGGCTGTCTACATAAACAAACCTAATGTTTGGGAATGTGGTTAATGAAGGTGATGGAGGTCACAGCTCTTAACAATCATGGTTTGGGTGCATGGTGACATGGTAATGTAAAGACGGCCAAGACTTCTCAAACACTGACTTCCCTGGAACGGAAATCATGTGATCAGAAATCCTTCAAAATGAATAAAAAATCTTTTTTTTTTTTTTTTTTCATTTTGTTTGGCTGTCTGACAACTAAACAGGTGGCATTTACAGTAGGAAGGAAGTCAGGAGGCAGTGGTGCAGAACAAATCAGTGTTGACAAATGTTCAACTCATACATCCTTCATATTGAGTGTACATCTTCATTTACATTTACGTAGAAAAAATAGTCACACTAAACCACCAATAAGAGCTGCTGCTCTTGATCATGGCAGAGCAATCACCGAGGGGAGAAATGGTGTTGTGGTTACTATTCACATGTTTCCACTCTTCAAAGAAATAATGCCCACACCTCGCCTCCCACCCGGATGTCTGAGTTACTCATCCAAACATTGATAATGGCTTTTTGTGTCAGTTGTTTACCTGCTTAATCTAAGATATTTTACCAACTCTGCTGATGCTTATCTCCAGCTCACATTGGAGGAGTTGACTGAACTTATTCTAATCAGATGTTCAAGATCAATCTCACAGGATGTCAGCTTAAAGTTCAAGGTTTGTGAGGGACTTCCTTTTCTATAAATTACTGTCAATTTCTGGTCCTCCTTGTTGAAAACCTGAGATTACATGGAAATGGCAATATCAACAAATTCTGGACAAACTACGTTTGATACATCACCACACTGTTGCATTTAGTCCATTTGCAACTAGCAACAAACACTGAGCTTTGTTTGGTGTTCAGGGAGAGTCAAACAGATGGAGATGGTTGAGTTCCTGTTTTGTGGTTGTGCAATAGAACTGATGAACATTAAACATATATTCTGTTTGATACATCATAACAAATCAAAGCACAATTGAGTCATTAAGCAAGTCAGATTTCCTGTGATTTGTTTCTCGAGACATGGATGACACACACACTCAAACTTCACTTGTGGAGATATTTTAACTATATACTGTATGTGTTTGCTCTCTTTCCACATGTGTGCACATGTGTGTGTATATAACCCCCCCCCACACACACAAATATACATATATATATATATATATATATATATATATATATATAGAGAGAGAGAGAGAGAGAGAGAGAGAGAGAGAGAGAGAGAGAGAGAGAGAGGAAGTAAAACTTTAAGTTTTTCTACCACATAACCAGAACCAGCTTCCGCAGCCTTTGTACCGCAGGAGTAGAGGAAACTCACTGCTACTTCTACTTATTCAAGAAATAAATGGGCATATCCTGACTCCTGGTGTAAGAGCTACAATTTTACAGCAATATTTGAATAAACATCATCACACTTTATTTGAAGGAGAAAAAAAATCCGTCATTCATGATCGTGCTTTCTCTCAACCGATATAAAGATATAAAACAAAGACCGAAGCTGGTTTATTTTATAACACAATTAAAGGTTATTTACTATGCCTTTATTATTAATACTATATTTCCAAAGGCTCCCATTTCCTCGGAACCATAAGTTGTTTTTTTGGACAACATTTCCATCTGCTTGTAACAGTAACATGTTAATAACATGACGTTAATAATACTGAGGTTGAGCTTTGTTTGCCGCGCACCCCCCTGCCTCTCCTCCACCTGCCCCCTCCTCATGCCAGCCAGCCCTGTATTGTTGTATGGACCGTACCAAGTGCGGCGGTTAGAGGGGGGGAGGGTTTATCGATCATTGAGCCAACTGAGCAGCTGGACAGCTCCCGTCTGTCTGATCGCAATCTTAGAGCCGGAGGACTTGTTTTCGCTCTCTATATCCCACCGTCGCTGCTTCGCATCTGGCCTGGAGTGCGGCCGGGGCAGGTAAACGAGAGGAGAGAGCAGACACAAGGTAGGGCAGAGGGACGGACAGCCATTGCTTTCTGCTTTGGTTGCTAACGGGGAAGCTGCTGGAAACAACAGAGAGCCCGCAGCGGAGGGAGCACCTCTCTCTCTCTCTCTCTCTCTCTCTCTCTCTCTCCATCCCTCCCTCTCATCCTTTGTTGTCTCTGTTGTTGACCGACGGATCTCTGTGGAGAGATGTGTTATCTGCCTGTGCTTGTGTTGCTGCCAGTCCTGTGCAGCATCATCACTTGCTCCAGCGCTGCATCCTCAGCATCCCGTAAGTAGGTTACCACACACACAAACACACACACACACGCACACACGCATACGCACTGTGGGCTGTGACTTGCTCCTAACATGAGGGCAGACCACCTCTATATACATATATATGACCATTAGGGTCTAAGTGATGATGTGCAGTATCATAGCATGTTATTGTACTAACATCTTGTAGGCCCTCTCCTGGTCACTGGATTCATATATCCACCTACTCAACCTGTTTTACTTTACCTCACGGGTGTCAGAGAAAAGGTTAACAAGTATCTGCATGTGGTATTCGTGCACTAGTCCACCAAATAGGCAGCGTACAATGGTGAACTCAATCACTGCATCAGCCCAGTTTGGTTAAACAGTGGGTGATGCTGTCACCTCACCGTAAGCAGGTGCTAGGTTATAACCTCAGCCTTGAGGCTCAAGGGGGCCTCTCTGCAGTTTGTATGGCCCCTCATGTCATTGTGGATTTTTCTGTGAAAACATATAGCTTGAGTACACCATCTGGAGACTCCTAATTGCCGCAGAGTGAGAATGAATGGTATGTCTGTGTGTGTCTGCGTACCCCCTGTGATGGATCAGCAGCCGGTGGTGTTTTGTCTGCCTCTTGCTCTATAAATGCTAGAATAGGCTTCAGCAGACCTCTGTACTCTGTACTGTTCATACGGGTGGTTAGCCCTCAGGTGGACAGACACATCCATGCTCTGGGTTAAGCTCAGCTGGGCCCTGTATGTGAAGGTGCAGCCTCCAGGCACTACATGATTATTGGTGAATGTCTTAGTGTTTGTGATCCTATTTGCTCGGCGTGGTCAGAAATTGTGTGTTGTGCTAGAAAAGCATATTCTCATCTAAGTGAAGCACAAAAACAGACACCATAGTGGTTTGGATGAACTACTTTGGAAAGAGATCATTCGTATTCCTTATTCCCTTATTCCTGTTGTGTACATGAACCTGGAAACCCAGTGTTTCTCTTGTGAGTGAACTGTCAGGGGGTGTGATAAAGTAACTTTAATTGACTCCTCGGGAATGAGATGTATGATAGATTAATTACTATCTTACACACTTTCTTGCACTGAAAGTCACACAGTAGCACCCAGGGGTGTATACATCAGGTTTACAAGTTCCTCAGGAGTTACTGTCACATTAGCTCAGGAAAGCTACTGCGACTCTAAGACTCCATACGAATGAGAGAATCATAGTACATTAGCCAGTATTGACTTATTTCTTTGACAATAAAACCAAAAGAATGGGGCCGTTAGGCCTTTCTTCGAACACTAGAAAGTTGCCAGACCGTTAAGTAACAATGAATCATTTGATAGAACTCCATACGTGGCTGTCTCAGCTGCTTTGACTGTCATAGTTTTGTGCTAAATACTTTTAGTATTCTAATATACTCTCAGTAACATTCAGACTCATGCTTGCTAATTAGCACTTAAAGGTACAGACAAAGCCTTGACTAATGCTTTGACTTATTGTTCATGCTCGATTAAAAGAATCTTCACAACAATTTTTTATAACCCCAGACAAGTGCTTTGACTTGAACCTAAACAGACCTTCACCATTATACCACCCACGATGGAAAACTGTTTTAACATGCACAGTTTGTCACTCTGAGGGACTCGCTCTCTGATCAGGTGCTAAGCTCTGTGTCTGGCTTTTTTTTTTTTTTTTTCCTGGTTCAGGGAAATGCGAGGAGAGCTTGGCTACACCTCTCCCATACAGCTCCTTCACCAGTTCATCGGTGTATTCCAGAACACATGGAGCCGGCTTCGCCAAACTCAACCGGAACCTAGGTATGTTTTGTCATTACAATTATTTGCATTCGCAATGCAGGGTCTTGGTTTTGGCCCGCATCTGACACTCGGAGGCTGCAAGCTATGGACCTCCATTGAGTGGTGTTACGGAGGTTCACACATTGAAGAGATTTGTTGCTTCTTGTCAGGCTGGCAAGAAGATGATTAGGAAGTGCTGCTTTCACACGGACATTGTTCAGATTCTGGCTTTGGTTCTGTTATAAGATCTCAAAACCTGGGTGCAGAACTCAAGGTTCACTGCCCTCCGTCGTCAACAGCAACAGATCACTGCAAATTCTGTTTTTCAGTTTCTTTCAAAACTGTCTCTCCGACATTTTCTCCGTCCTTCCTCCTTTCGTCTTCACAGCTTTTGATCTGCCAGTTTTTAATTCTGGCTTTCAGGTTCTGGGTCAGGTTATTTCGGGTGTGGGTTTGCAGGTCAGTTCAACATTAGGTTTAGCGATGCGAGTCTTTCTGGTGAGAAAGGCCTGTGTGGATGTGTTTGTGTGTGTGTGTGTGTGTATGTGTGAGATACTGATAGAGAGAGATAAAGAGAAAGGGAGAGAGAGAGAAAGTGTAAGGAAGATATGTGTCACGTTCCACTTGAAGTCGGAAGCCTAAATTTCCGAGTTTCTATTTGGGAGTGTCAACCAAAAAACAAAACTAACGCCAGCACATAAAACTGTGTTGTTTTGACTGTCAACAACACCAGGCTCCGGAGGCTGGTCGCCCCTGGATACGGACCATTATCAGTGGTTACAGGTGGACCTGGGTTCTGTGAAGAAGGTGGTCGCCATAGCGACGCAGGGTCGCTACGGCAGCTCCGACTGGACCAGCAAGTACCGGCTGCTCTACAGCGACTCACCGAAAAACTGGCGATCTTATCAACAGGATGGAAACATCTGGGTAACGAAGACCGATTTGTAGCATTTTATGCAGCGTGGATTAAAAGCTGTGGAAGCACGTAATTCAGAAGCATCTGTCATCTCAGGGACAGTGAATACCTGTCAGAGGTTGTCAGGGACAAATGTCCATAAGAAACTTTAAAAGAAAACTTAAAAGAAACTTTAACAATTAATTGTTTTTCACAGCTTAAATGGAATTTGGATTTTCACATTTGGTAGTTCTCTTGAAATGCATAGCATTTAGAGAATAATTAATTTCAGTGATTTTTTTTTCCCACACTAGAATTAGATGGAAACCTAAGACAGATGTACATTTTTTTCTGTGTGTTTTAGACGTTTGAAGGGAACATGAATAGTGATGGTGTGATTCGATATGAGCTGCAGCACACCATCCTGGCCCGATACATTCGCTTCATTCCCGTGGACTGGAGCAGGGAGGGACGCATCGGAGTACGTCTAGAGCTTTATGGCTGCTCATATTGTGAGTACATGTGGACGAGAAAGGGCAACTTGATTTAATTTCTATTCTAATTGTCTTTTCTATCCAGTGTGAAACCAGAAGTGAAACTTGAATCTTATATGAATAAAAAAAGATGTTGACGTGCATGACATTAGCAAAGATTATGCTTCACCATGTTAAATTAGGTCAATGGGATGATTTGAGGTGATGCTGTTGTTGTTTCTAGCAAACTAAAATTCCTTTTTTTTGTCTTCCAGGGGCAGATGTGATCCATTTTGATGGCCATGGGGTCATCTCCTACCGTTTCAAGAGTAAAAAAATGAAGTTTGTGAAAGATGTCATCTCGCTAAAGTTCAAAACCATGGCTGGAGACGGGGTCCTACTTCATGGAGAGGGACAGCAGGGAGACTACATCTCCTTGGAGCTCCGCAGGGCAAGGCTACAGCTCAGCCTCAACTTAGGTAGACCCTCATGCACTGTTTTTCCAGAAATGTCAAAGACTATTTTCTATCACAGAATAAAAAATGACCTACATCTCTGTGTCACTGACTTCCTTCCCTCCAGGCAGTAACCAGTATAATTCAATTCAGGGGCATACCTCAGTCACTAGTGGGAGCTTACTGGATGATGACCAGTGGCATTCAGTACTCATAGAGCGTTTCAGGAGGAATGTCAACTTCACACTGGACCACCACACACAGCAGCTAAGGACCAATGGCGAGTTTGACCATCTGGACCTGGACCATGAGGTAAGAAACATCTTCACAGCTCTTTACTTTTTCACAGAAATACAGTTCTTAAATTGCTTCACTGCATACAACACGTAAAAATAAGATAGAAAAAGGAGATTAAAAAATCTGAAACATGGAAGAGATGAAGATGAAAATTCTAAAAAGGTAAGAAGCAGTGGCAAACTGACAAATCAGCCAAAGCTGTGTTACAAGCATGCATTACAAACTCGATGTTGCTGAGGATGGCATTCTTTGGAGGTTGTTTGCTGACCATGAACCCCTAGACCCCAGTTTGCAGCTGGGTATTCCCAGCCAGGTGCAGATCCCAGTTATTAAGAGCCAGATGCAAACTCAAGGAGAATTGAACCCTTTGTTTTATGCCAGATATGCAATTAAGGCACAAAGTGCTGAAAGTTCGTCTTCATGTTTGGCCTAGCTAAACTGAGAAACACTAGGAATAAAGTTTAGAATTTTCCCCAAATTATGTCATTATAATATAAACATTCCTCTTTTTTACTCTCAAATATTCGTTCTCATATTTACAGTTAGTGATGTGTTTGTCACATTTGTACACTGAACTTTCCTGGTGTGAAAAATGCCATTCAGTCCACGTTGTTATTTGTGGTTTGTGTCTGTAGATAAGTTTTGGTGGGATTCCAGTCATGGTGAAACCAGGCTCGGGCGGCAAAGAAAACTTTGTGGGCTGTATGGAGGGAATCACCTACAACGGAGACAACATCACAAACCTTGTTCGCCGGAAGAAAGTGGACACCTCCAGCTTTGTAAGACAACTCTGTCCCCTACTATGCTGTGTGTGTGTGTGTGATGAGTCAGTTAGTTCATATACTACGCTGCTCCTGCTATTTTGTTCATTCTTTGATTTTTTGAGAATACATCAACAATTCTCTACGGCCGTCCTCAAGCATGACTGAAATCCTTTCATTCTGCGTCTCCTTTACCACAGCGTAACCTGACTTTCTCGTGCCCGGAGTCCAACTCGTTTTCCGTCTTCTTCAACTCCACGTCCCTCCTGCAGCTGCCCGGGCAGAGCGATAGCGACACTCTGTCGGTCAGTTTGTCTTTCAGGACCTGGAATTCCAACGGGCTGCTGATGTTCACGGCCCTGGCCGATGGCTGGGTGGAGGTGGCTCTCGTCGAGGGCAAGGTCACAGTCTACATGAACGTGACGCAGAGGAAGGACACGCGCATCGACATCTCATCAGGTCAGCAGTCAGTCCTGTGAGCTCTGGCGTTGTGCCGATGGGAAATGACATATTTTATACAAGCAGCACTTGTATAAGCAGTGCACTGTGCCAGTTGTTTATAAAGCTTTTACCGACCAAGGTGCTGTGTGGAGTATGTAAGTCAGAATAATGTATGCTGGAGAATGACTGGATTTTGACTCTTGGCCTCTATATCTAGTAGTAGCTTGTTCCACACATTTTAAAACATAAATGTCAGTAATATAGGTCGGAGCCTGCACTCGGAGTAATGTGCTGTACTCGTCAGTGCTCACAAGTGCCCCTGCAGTGGCTCAGTATAGACCTACGGGAACAGAGTGATTGATTCACAGTTACATTAGTCAGCTTGTCCAAATACATTACAAAACAAAACCTATGTTTTTAAAAAGTAGTTTTTTATTTTAGATACTCTTTGGATCCCCGAGGCATGTAAGGGCTCTACATTTAACCCACCCAGCATTTTCAAAGTTTCGCTTGTTGTTTGATTCACGTTTCGATTTTTTTTTTCTATCAGTGCTTTAACTTCGTTCTGTTACTTTGCCATGTGTTGTTTAGTTGTGGGGTAGCAGCAAATGTGTTCTTGACTGATTCCCTGCAATGATTTTGAAATTGCATTTGTAAAATTTGTAACTTTAATGAAAGATTACAAAGTGGATTCTTCTCTCCTTTTCACTTTTTATCAGTCTGTATGCTGTTCAAACACAAATTTGTTAATTGTTGCTCACAGTCATGCTGATTGAGCATTAATGCATTAGACATTAATGACATTTCCCTGGCAAGAGCAGAACCTATTTTCTTCATTTCAATGTGACTCGGTTTGGTCTAATCACTCCAAATACCTTTCTTTCCAGAAATTTTGAGGTTTTTCAAGGTGCTGGTTGGCATATTGTAAGTTTTGGCCATTGACATAGTTGTGATTTCCTTTATTTCCCTCAGGATTACAAAAAGTACCTACCCGCTTACATATTAATCCTTCAAGTCAACTAGCTACCTACCTACCCACCTACCTACCTACATATATATAACCCAGCTAGCTAGCAAGCTACTTACCCACCTACCCTCTTATTATCTGCCTAGCTAACTAGCTAGCCTCCCCCAACCCCCCTACCTACCTATACTTGCCTCTGTATTCGCTTATCTATGGTAGCCATAGCTACCTAGCTACCAACCTGCCTACTGGGCCTGAGTGATATGGCAAAAAAGAAATTGTAATATTTTTTCAGCTTTGTGAGTATTATAAGCTGGTGACTGATGACAAACATAACATTAAGAACGTATTGCAGTTGAAATAACACATGCAGACTATTCAGATACACTCACTGCAATACTTACTAGTACATAAACACAACTATACTTTCATACATGCACTTCTATAGTCTAGCACACACTGAAATTATTTCATAGCTATAGTACTCTTACACATAGACAATGATATACTCACACACACCAATGTACTCTTCAGTTGTTAACCAGTCTAAATACATATAATTCAATCCAAGTTCATGCTCTGAAGAGCCACTTCATGGGTTGTGGCAGTGAATTGGTATCAACTCTTGTTCAGTATTTCTAACATCGTTTTAACCACATTGGGAAAGTATGAGATATTACACAGGCAGATATTTGATTGATTTAATCACTCCCAGTCGAACATCTTACCATCTTAATCTTGCCACTTCATGCTAACACGGTGGTGTGAAGTTGCTAAGCTAAGTGCTAAGTACTAAGACTGTGCAGAAAATTTCAATGATTGATAAAAATTGATTGAAAAAAAAAAGAATGATAGGAACTTTATTGATCCCTCTTGGAGGATACCACTGGTAAATTAAATATGGCTCCATGCATAGGCTCTATCCATAGCTCCAGGTTGTCGGTAGATTCTGATGCACACTTGTCTATTTTAGCTTTTAGCATAGCAAGTGAGTTCTGTTTCACTGCACTAGCCATGATCGAAAAAAAAAACTGCTGAAATAGCAGTTTGCTTCTTCCAGATCTGACTAATTATTTAACTAAAAAAAAATTCCAAAATAATGCCAATTCGCTGACACAGCGGTTCGTTCCTCCGCAAATATTTCACAAAGCTTAATGATGGAGTAGCATGACATCACACGCTTTACTGACTTATAAAGTCTAGTTTTACTGGCAATGCGCTAAAAGGAAGTATCTAAAATTATGTACACTATAGATAAATTATGTGTTGTTTCGAACTGCTATTCTTGGTGCACAGCAAGGATGGAACACAGCTTGAGGTTTCACTTTTTCTTTTTTTTTTTTCAATTCTCTTTGAGATGCTGTGCACATTAATAGCAAGCACCGTGGTGAGCATGGTTAACACAGTGGCCACTGACATTTAATCCTTCTGGTCAACGACATGCGAAGACTTGTTTATTTAACTTCAAAATGTCATCAATATATGTCTGAAGCCACAAGCGTATAATACTTACAGGCACAGAACTGTATGTCAGATTAACACATCTTCTTCATCTTGTCTCAAACTGTGCGTTGCTTGAACTAAATGTCAGAGCAAATTAGCAAAGGATGATGCTGCTGTAACATTTACTGCAGTCTGGTCCTCTGTTCATTTTTAGAGGACTGCGTGGTCTCCTGTGTTTCAACACAGTCAACAGGAAGTTACTCAGTGAATATAAGGAAGTTGACCTGTAGGTTGCCAGGAAAGAGATTTCAAAATGGGGATAAAGAGTTCAGTGACCAGAGTGGTCGGACTCAGTTCTGCAGTGACCCTTGGCAAAAATAAAACCGTAAAAAATATTGAGATGTACATCACATATTGTGAAATAGACTATAAATATAACAATATTATTTTTTAGCCATATTACCCAGCCCTACCACTTACCTACCTACCTACCTGCCTACCTACCTACCTACCTGTCCACCTAACCTTTTCCTGATTTAGCGCCTTTACAAGCATAATACAATTAGTCATGTTTGAAATGTTAAAAAAAAAGTACCCTATGAAAAGCTTATAGAATGATTGAATGTACTGTGTTTTTCCTCTCAGGTTCAGGTCTGAATGATGGCCAGTGGCACAGTGTGCATTTGAATGCTTTGGAGAATTACGCTATGCTGACAATTGATGGAGACGAGGCATCTACAGTCCGAACAGCCATCCCCATTCAGATCCAGACTGGAGGAACTTACTACTTTGGAGGTGATCATTCATTAAAATCATCCAGCGGTGGTGTCGTTGATGGACAATATTCAATTTTCCATGAGTCACGGAGTGATCGATCAAATGTTGATAAATTGTTCAAGGTAAACCAAGTGATATATCTTCTTCTTTCCTTGACTCCAGGCTATGCCCACCACAGTAATGCGAGACCTCTCCAGCGATCCTTCCAGGGCTGCATGCAGATGATTCACATAGACGACCATCTCGCTGACCTGAGGGCTGTGGAGCAGGGCCTCATTGGAACTTTTGAAAACGTCAGCCTGGACATGTGTGCCATTATAGACAGGTATTACCAATTCAAGATTGCCAAGTCCTTTCTGGTGCTCCACAGCAAATATTGTTGACCCTGTGTGACCATGAGTTAAATTTCTCTGCTTGCTCCGACATTTCAGGTGTGTTCCCAACCATTGTGAGCATGGCGGCCGCTGTTCTCAGACATGGGATTCTTTCACCTGCAATTGCAGTGGAACAGGATACGCTGGAGCCACTTGCCATACCTGTAATGCACACGCACACGTACACACTCACGCACATACTCTCACATCCACATTGTCTGTCTGCTGAGTTGTTGATGTCTGTGTGTTATTTCTCCTCCGCAGCATTATTTCAGCAGTCCTGTGAGGAGTATAAGCATCAGGGAAAGATTTCAGGGACCTACTGGATCGACCCAGATGGCAGCGGATCTATTGCCCCGTTCAGAGTAGGCTGTGATATGGCAGGTGAGAAGTCTGGTGTGCCGGGTTGGTCTGTTTAATCACCCAGCCATACTTGCATAAATTATGCATTATATCATTCTCATGTTTATTCTTGTGCTATATTGTATAAGAAGAAACATGAGGGAGTTGTGGATACTATTGACAATATGTGTTTTGGTCTTTTAGGAGAAAAGGTTTGGACAATACTGAAGAACAACCTGTCTCCTCAAACATCAGTCACCAGTGCAGAGCAGGAGCCGAAGGCAGTGCAGATCAGTTACAACGTGTCAGATGAACAGGTACAAAGTGACCATGTTTGACCGATACCGGGCAGGTGCTGTCATGCACGCTACTCTTCTCAATACTCTGAAGGTTTTTATACAGTAGTTATCTGGTCTATTCATATATTTGAGACTATAATAGCACTAATAGTTTTCATATTCACCTTGGAAAAGCCTCCACTTCATTGTATGGAACACACACATTCACTCCCACACTTTATGTTCGAGTCTCTCTCTGCCTAACACATCATTGGTTTATCTCCCTGTTACATAAGCCAAGCATAAAAAATGAGGAAAGTGGAAAGTAAAAAGGAAGCTTCAACAAGATGAAATGACCTTGTTAAAACACGAGTTCTTTCTATCTCCACCCTGTGTCTGTCCAGGTGCTGTCACTCACCACAAGTGCAGACTATTGCGAACAATATGTAGCCTACGCCTGTCGAATGTCTCGTCTGCTCAACACTCCAGGTAAGAGCCATCGTCAATAGTTGTTAATAATGAGATAAGCAGGTTAAAATGGCACTATTCTGCTGCTCAAAAAAACAAAAGGTGCTCTGTACTGATCATAGGCCTAATTATTGTACAGCGATAAATGTGAGAGTTCATCAGAGAGAGGAAGCAAGGAGCTAGTACTGTTCTGATAATGTTCTTCTCAAAGCATCAGCTTGGATCTCACTTTTCTGCTCAGATTTGAGATTGTTTGAGATGGAGGCACTCAGAGCAATTCTGTAAAAACATAAAGGCGATGCACAGGCAACATCCAGAACACTGAGTGCCTATTATAAACAACTGAAGAAGCATATGTGTCGTACGTCAAAAACTGCATCTTATCTGTGATCTCGCTTTTATATATACAAATGAATTATTAAGGGGATTTTACTCAGGATTCCTATAAGTGCTCCCCTTTTGCTTGTTCAGCGACTGTGCTGGTTGAGCGTGAGTGTGGAGTACTGTTACAGTCTGTTGTTGAGAGGGTCAGTCCAGAAATGTCAGCCCATTAGAAAACTTGAATTTCCAGAGGTCTCTTATGAGCTGAAACAAGAGAGGGTGCTCACATTTTACACATGTGACTGATGAGCTGACTGTTACATTACATTACGTGACATTACATTACATTTCTCTAGGTCATTGTTATCTTGTAAGTCTAACGTTAAGATGTGTGTTATGTAACGTAATGGCTCAAAGTGACTCCAGCCTATTTGTTTGGCTTTCAGATGGCTCCCCATTTACCTGGTGGATCGGAAGAGCCAACGAGAGGCATTCTTACTGGGGAGGATCAGGACCAGGGATACAGAAGTGTTCTTGTGGTATCGATAACAATTGCACCGACCCCAAACGCTTCTGCAACTGCGATGCTGATCTGCGCGCCTGGTGAGTGGACGCCCTGCAGTTCACCTAAGCATCAATGCGTTCCAAAAGAAAATAACTACTTTTCCCCTCTTTCTGCATGTCAGGTGAACAGCAGGTGTAGTCTGGTATATTGTATCACAGGAGATTTGATTAATTTAGCTGCACTGCTCCCTCCCAGTCTCTCGTCAGCAGGTCATTTTATCCATCCATCATTCCACCCCTTTTTTAATCAGTGGTGTTGTGGAGTACACAGTGCGATGGTCGGGAATACACCCTGGAGCTATTGCTCCAGAGAGGAGCCAACTGAGGTGGTTCAGCCACCTGATCCCTATGCCTCCTCTACGTCTCCCTGGGGAGGTGTTTTGGGCAGGACCTAGGACATGCAGAAGAGATTATGTGTCTCTACTGGTATAGGAACACTATAAGGGAGTGGAGTGTCTTGACAGCTATGTGTGTGTGTGTGTGTGTGTGTGTGTGTGTGTGTGTGTGTGTGTGTGTGTGTGTGTGTGTGTGTGAGTGCAGGAGGGAGGATGCAGGCCTTTTGGTGTACAAAGACCATTTGCCAGTCAGTCAGGTTCAGGTTGGTGACATAACCAGAGCTGGATCTGAAGCCAAACTGACAGTAGGGCCACTGAGATGTCACGGTGATCGTGAGTGTCCCTTTCTCTCTTTGGAAAACATTTATACACATTAATATACACATGCATCGTTAAGTAATCCATATTTCAAATGGATTATGTATGGACTCTCATATGGATAAGAGAAACAATATAATTTTGCCTCTGGTATACTTTTGTTTCCTGCAGAGCACTACTGGAACGCAGCGTCCTTCTCCAGCCCTGCCTCCTACCTTCATTTTCCTTCGTACAGAGGAGAGACCAGCACTGACATTTCCTTCTACTTTAAGACTTCCTCCACTCATGGAGTCCTTCTGGAAAACCTTGGAGTCACAGACTTTCTTCACATTGAACTCAGAGGTGTGCACACGATATAAGATGCTAGAATCGGCATTGCTAGATAGATATTCTCAGCAATTCTTTAGTTATAGTCACAGTTGTCTTTTTTAAGCTGGTAAGACTTGTTTTGAGTAAGCAGTAAGTGTATTGCATGCTATATGCACATCGATTTTGCCTCGTTTCTTATGAATTGGATGACAACAGAGTGTTTTTCCGCATACCTACAGCAGATTTGATGGTCATCCAGCAATAGTGAAATAAGTTTTCTTGGATCTGATCGATTTAGAATCTGATGCATGACTTTTAATTGTAACAATTTAAACAAGTGATAAATAATGTATGGGTCTCATTCGCTCTCTTAAATGTAATCTTTTTTTTCCCCAATGTCCATAGGGGGCTCAGAGATTTACTTCTACTTTAATGTGGGCAGTGAGCGCTTGGAGCTCAGCGTTCACTCACCAGTGCCTCTGAACGATCACCAGTGGCATCGCGTGCAGGTTGAAAAGAACGTAAAGGAAGCGTTGCTGCAGCTCAATGGACAGTACAGGGATGTCAGGCCAACCCTCCCGCAAGGACACACAAAACTACAGTTCTACAGCGATCTATATATTGGTATGAACATGAACAAACACATTTTATACTTAGATCCCATATAATGTGTGAGCATTCTAAAACTTTACCTGATGATTTGATGGTTACATTTCCTAGGTCATACCCTCATAATAGCAGTACAGACATCCGTAGACCTTAAGGTCCTGTTTGAGCTAATCCTGTGCTTTATCCCGTATTTACCAGGTGGCTTAAATGGCCAGAAGGGTTTTCTAGGCTGTATACGGGCTCTTAAGATAAATGGTGTAATGTATGACCTGGAGGAGAGGGCAAAGGTGACTTCTGGGGTGAATCCAGGCTGCCAGGGCCACTGCAACAGCTACGGGATGCACTGCAGGAATGGAGGGAAATGTGTGGAGCAGTACAATGGCTACTCCTGTGACTGCACCCTCACGGCCTATGATGGACCCTTTTGCACTGATGGTAAATGTCAAGTATATATTTAACACTTGTGACAACATACAACATACTGTGTCAGGCCAGTGATTGACCACTGACTGTCCACTCAGTTTGCATTTCAATGAAAAGACAGTTGGTCAATGTACTAGTTCTTGTATAGCTAGCCAGCAAATTACATTTACCAGTCGCCAATTATCTATCTAGATAGAGAGATTACTAGCCAGTTAGCCAGCCAGCTAGCTGGATCTTATATAGCTAGTTAGGTAGATAATTAGCAATGTATGTAGCTATCTAGCTAGCTAGATATAGCTATTTATAGCTATAAATCGATAATAGTTAATAGCTAGATAGATAGTTAAATAGACACACAGGTACTTTATTGATCCAGGCACAGTTAGTATGGCATATTTCTAGTGTGTCCAAAGCTCAAGCAAATTTTTAGCTCTTTACAGGCATACAGTATACTAATGATAGTGTCAGTACAGCATCAAAAAAAAGATGCCTCACGGTGCAAAAACCACGTCCTACATGTATATATTGCATTCTCTGTCTGCCGTTTCTAACGTGTGTGTTTTTGTGCATTAGATGTGGGCGGCTATTTTGAAACAGGAACTCTGGTGCGGTACGACTTTGTGCCAGAAGCGGTGGTGAAGGAGATGAAGAACCTGTCGGGCGTTGGTGTTTCGAACGAGGCTAACTTGACTCAGGAGGAGCTGGTGTTCAGCTTCAGCACCTCCAGCGCTCCTGGCATTCTGGTCTACATAAGCTCTTGGACCCAGGACTATTTGGCCGTGGTGCTCAAGCACAACGGTGGGTTTATCAGTACCGAATTCAGTCATTACCACGGCTGTCTTGAATTTAAACATTCTTAATGTTTGTTGATCTGTGTTTTTCAGGTACGCTCCAGATCCGCTACAGTCTGGGGGGACTCAGAGAGCCTTACACCATAGATGTTGACCATCGTAACATGGCCAACGGACAGCCACACTCCGTCAACATAACAAGGAACTTAAGGGAGATACGACTCCAGGTTAGTGACCAGGCGGTACAGTTTTACCTAAAAATGCTATCTCACTAATGTCTAATGCAGTGTCTGTATCAGCTGTGATGTCCTTCAGAGTAATCTGTGTATGTTTTCCAGTTGGACCACTACCCGGTGTCATCATACACCCTACCTGAGGCCTCTGACACTCAGTTCAACTTGATCAAAAGTATATTTCTGGGAAAGGTCTTTGGTAAGTATTTAATAATAAGAACAATAACACACTATTTGGTTTTTTTTTTATATATGCTTTCATTTTGATCCCATCCAGACTTTGCATTGTGCATTTTTCTCCTCCCACTCCTGCAATAATGAATTACCCATTAACCATCCAGTTTTCCAGTCAACTATTAAGCCTCGCTGTCGCTGAGCAGACAAACCTATGCCGCGTCTGTCTTACAGAAACGGGACAGATCGACCCCATCCTAATCGAGCGCTACAACACACCAGGCTTCGTTGGCTGTCTGTCGAGAGTTCAGTTCAACAGCGTGGCACCGTTGAAAGCTGCACTGCGCTCTGGCCTGGCAGCACGCATAAGCACCCATGGCATTCTGGTGCCATCCAACTGTGGGGGTTCACCCCTGACCATTTCCCCTATGGCCTCAGCCAGCGATCCCTGGCACTTAGAAGCTGGTAACTGCACAAAATGATTTATCTTTGTAAAAAAAAAAAAGATAGGAATTCATATTTAAAAAAGCTGTTCACTGTGTCCACAGGTGGGTCTTTTTTCCCCTTCAATGATGACAAGACCAAAACTGATGGAATGGATCGCAACTCTATAATTGGAGGTAAAGTTTGAAGTTGGGGCAGTCCTGTTCGTGTGACACCTACAACCCACACATACTCAGTAGTTGTAAAAATAGAAGCAACGTTTCTAAAATTTCAACAAACTGCATTTGCTACTTGCAATTGCATATTTCTGCATATTTCCTTGCAACGTCCCATAATTTTGAGAAAATCTCATCCTGCAAGACTACACTTTGAGGAAGATGGATGTTGATGTTTTGCATTTCTGTTGTTTTATTAGATTTTACTAATAAGATTAAGAAAAAAAACATCCTCTCATCTTTCCATGCATCTTGTCAAGAGTGATCAGGTCATGTAACATCCCCCCCATATCATGTCCAGTAATGTCTAAATGGAAAAAAAGGTTTTCCATTACACTTCTGAGACATCTCTGAAAAAACACCCATTAAAGCATGAAAACATGCCATTTCTTGGTGCAACATTAGGGTAATGGAAATTAACTGATGGTATCTTCAATTTATCTTCTAAATAGCTTCAAATCAGCTCTAAGCTCAACCTAAAACTTTAAATTGGCTTTGCTGGAGGTTTATTATTATCTTACCTGTAATTTAAACCGAACAGCTTGTTTAAAACCTATAATCTTTTCTTCTCCCAGGCATCGTTTCTATGGTGGTCTTCACCGTCCTCTGCATCCTGGTGTTTGTAATCCGCCACATGTTCCGACATAAAGGCTCGTACCACACCAACGAGGCCAAGGGGGCGGAGTCGGCGGACTGCGCCGACGCCGCCATCATCGTCAACGACCCGGCCTTCACCGAGACCATCGACGAGAGCAAGAAGGAGTGGTTCATCTGAGCCGCTCCCGCTCTGCGCAACATGGACATGAACGCGGGCGGGATGTATGTAGTTTTCTAAGCGTACGGAGTAGTTGCGAAGCCACCACATGTGGAGCCTTGAAGATGTAGAGAGCTTTTTTTCTATTTTGAACTTAACCGGTATTAAAACAAAGGGCTTGCGCTGCCTGGTAAAGCCTTTTGTAGAGATGTGGAGTACTTAATTTTAACTTTATTCTCTGTAACAGCATGAAACCTCTCTGATACATGGGGGGGAACAGTGCCATGAATTCACAGGCATGTGAGAATGTGTCCATAGGTTTTTTATTTAAGATTTCTTTGTGTCATTTTGAACTTGATAAGATGAAACATTGGTAATTTATTTATTTATATTTAAGTCATATGCTGTTCATAAAATTTCTATGTGCTGATCCTTCAGATGATTGTTGCGTCAATGCTAACAAGTCCCTTAATCCCACTTAGATGTCTGCAACCTAGCTTTTTTTTTTTTTTAAAAGAAATATTGTTTGAAATATTTATTTTTGGATTATTACGGTCATGTTTTGCCTTGTTTGATTTTAGGTACCGTTTACGTTCAGCCTTAAGACTTGAAGCACTGTGTGTGCATGTGTGTGCTGGCTGGCTGGCTGGTCTGTGGAGACGTAGACGGAGATGTAGCCTTGACTTTCTCCACACCTGTCGGACGGAAGAACTACGGGCAAGGGGAACGTCACACTTCCAGGTGCAGAGCGGACAGTGTCTCTTGATTATTTTGGAGTGCTGATTCTCACAGCGATTGCATCCTTTATTTTTTTATGGTTTCACGTGCCGTGTTTTGCTACAGTAAACGAACAAGGCCTGTCGCTCCATTCACTGTTAATAAACGTAGTTCATGGTACGTCAGGCTCAGATAGGCGCTGTGAGCGAGGGGTCGCTGCCTATCATCACGTCCCATTTCAATAAAAACAATGCACCTTCCTACAAAGATAAAGCTGCCTCATCTGCTCATTGGATTTCTATGTGCTGTAGCTGAGCATTCTGTAAAATGACGCTGATTTTCTGTTACATATAAATATGATCAAAATAGGGTTTTTAGTCAGTGTGATGAAGAAGAGGTCACCAATGGCTGGACAATCACCATTTAAAATTGAGTTGTTTACACAAGTTTCCAGAAAATGAAGAGACCGTTTTCCTTTAACCCCAGCCTTTATTGCTGTGTGCGATGGTCTAGCAGATGGTTTTGCACTGACAAGTTACAAAGTTACATGTCACAGGACGACTTTACATAGGACACATCAATACTTTTTTTCTTCACATGAGATGACAACACGTCTCTGAACCACATCCGACCATGTGAGTTGAACCCGCACTAACAAAAACGTTCTGGTTTTAAAATAAGTTTAAAGCCTAGGCCAAACGCCCAGCTAGTCTCAGACCAATGGACGTGGCCATCAGTGGCGGTTTGATGAGCACGGATTAAAAACGCAAAAATAAAACGTAAACGGCAGACGCAGCGGCTCACTTTTGGAAATGGCATGGCACACTGATATCTGAACGAGAGCCGACTTGGGACAAAGCAACACTTCTATAAAATGTGCGGTGGCACAGGTGGGAGGTCCTGTCTTCCTACGACTAAAATTAAGGCTGAATTTCACAGTTGAACGTTAAAGAGGTCCATAAAGGAACTGTGCCGCACAAATCAGATCCGAGAAATAAAAAGACATGCACAGCCTGGACTCCAGAAGCACACAAAACCAACATAAAACATTAGGATCTCAAGGCCACCAAGCATTTTTAAGCAGCGATTCACATTCAAGTCATTCCCATTAATGTATTAAAAACACAACAAATGAGCTGGTAAGTTCTGCACTTTGGCCTGACGGGCACGTCGGCACAGACAACGTACCTCAGTTTCCCACTTAAAACAAAAACTGTTCGAGACCTTTCAGGAGCTAAACACAAAAGAAAAGTCCAGGGAGCTGCACTCCACAGGTGTGACCTGAAGTCCACTCACCCTATAAATACAGTGTACATGGCTAAATAAAGAGGTGTGTGGCAGTCGTTATATCACCTCTACTCCAATACGAACATGCCCGTTTGGCTTTTCGGCTACTGCTACATTTAGACTCCACTGTATTACAGTCACGAGACAACAGTAGTAGTGGGGGGGGGGTTTCCTCTCTACCACAACGTCTGTGAGGATCTCGCACAGAAGAAAAAAAACAATCTAAAAAATTAAGTTTCCCTACTTTATACTGTATAGAACAGTTCCTCATTCGGTCAATGTATTGCACTAGTTCTTTCACAGTCAGACCTGGGTAACATTAGAAGTGATGCTTAGAGATGGTTAGCAGCCCATTGACGAGTTCATAAAGGCTCGAGTGAATAAATTAGTGTTCATATATTCCCTCATCCTCTCTCCTAACCCTAACCAAGCTAATTTGATCCTTTATGGAAAATACCCTGTCAGTTCTCCAAGCAAACCACAGCCCCCTTATGCCTGAAGGACGCCAGTCAACTGGTTGTTCACAACGTGCATCTGCTTAGAACAGGCGCTGGTGCAGCATTATCTGCTGCATGCCAGTCAGAGGGTGACTTGCATGTGTTGCAGGAATAAACGAAGATGGAAGAAGAACAGAGACAGAGGAACAAGTCTGTCTGTGATTAAAACAAAAAGAACAGCGGAACGAGCCTGGAGCTAAAACGGTGGGACTTGCTTCATGAGATCTGACTGCAAACCTGCATGCGTACCACGGCAACACTTGCTTCTAAGAAACGACAAAAACAACAGAAATGTGCAATTCCAAACGGCAGCGTTAGGGAGTTTCACTGCGTGTCAAAGTGTTTAGGACTTGCTCTCCTCAGGCCTCATGAGCACTGCGCTGTATTTGTTTCCCGCGCCGTCCGATTTGAGTTGCACCTCCACCAACGTGAAGAGTGTGATCAGCTGCAAAAGAAGATGGGAAATGCCTGTTATTACATTTCCTGACATCCTCAAAATCAACTTCTTCAACTTTTTTTTAACCAATAACGTGTTAAAAGCATGTTTCGGTGTCTGTGGTTCTCACTTGTTCTATCGGAGCATCCTCTGGGTCCTCGGGTATCCAGATCAGAGTCAGCTCGGATTTCTTCCCCACCTTACGGTGGCGGAATGAGCATAGGCCCGTGATAGCCTGAACAAGGGGGGAAAGATCATTTAAAAGAAAATTGGCACAGACCTGGTAACGTGTATGGTCTTGTAAATCGCAAATAAAAGCAGAACACGTGAGGACTCAGCTGATGTAAAAAGTGATGTTTTGTATGGTGTAGAGATCTAACCTTGCAGTAGATGCGTTTCTGCACTCCGTATTTGAGGACAAGCACATCGAAGGACTGGTCCAGCACCCCCATCACCATGGCCTCAGAGTCCAGGGGGCCACTCTCCTGTCATACAAACAAAGCAGTATTTCAGCAGCTGTAGAAAGACTACGGAGGTCCCTGTTGTCTTATGGCATGTTGGGATTCTGCTACGCACCTTCACAAACACCCCGAAGAAGAGCTCGGTACTGAGCTCCTGGACTCTCTTGGACATAGTCTTCTTGTCATTACAGTGAGATGCCTGCTTCTCAACCTGCTCCTTCAACAGCCCCAAGCTCGGCCCGCACTCTGTGTACCAGGCCAGACAGAGACACAACAGATGGTCAGTTGATGGGGAAACGATGCTGATGGAATGGCACAAAACAACCAATCAAGTCAGACGGAGATCAGCTATAGCGGCCGAGGAAGACGAGGTACACACTCAGTGAGGCAGCCAGCAGTCGGTGGACGATGATGTCGGCGTAGCGTCTGATGGGGGACGTGAAGTGAGTGTAGAGGGGAACGTTGAGGGCGTAGTGCTTGAAAGCATTCTCGTCCACCAACACGCCAGTACAGAAGTACAGCGCCATCTGGGAAGGGGCAGATGAGCACAATAAATACAGGAACCTGGTGGGGGAAGAGGTGAAACTGCACACGGTCAGATTCAGTCTCCGACAGGGATGGTCATCAGGCTCTGACCTGCATGGGCCTGGAGCACATGTGGGTCAGGACCTCTTTCCTGGCAGTGGAATACTCATCATTCCCCAGAGTGGTGTTGAGGCTCTTCTGCATGTTGGGAACAGGCAAAGATGACAGAAACAGTTAAAGCCAGTGATGGTGACAGCGCTACAACGCAGGTGATGGACTGCATGCTGAGCTGCTGCGAGACGTCAGATCCTGGCATCCTCACATGCAGAGCTCCTGCAGATGAGATGTCCACGTCTATCCCCAGCTGGTCACACAGCTCCTGCAGCTCCTCCACCATCTTGGCCTTGGGTGGAGGATGGCGCCTGAGCAGGGCGATCTCGGGGTATTTGCGGTAGATGTGGTGAGCCGTTGCCATGTTGGCCAGCAACATGAACTCCTCCACCAGCCTGTGGAACAAGAGCAGGAGAGGGCTGTGAAATCCAGGCGCCCCCACACCGACCCAGACAGGAGTGTGACCAGAGTCTGCCGCTCACTTGTTGCTGTCTCTGTACTGGTAAACATAGCAGCCCTGAGGCATCATGGTCTCTCTGTCCAGAGTGAAGGAAAGTTTCAGCTGAAACACAAAGAAAGAAAAATAGGGGCAGTTAAATAATCTGGATCTTGTTTTCATACGAAGTCACGACGTACTCTTCTGAATTCTGAATCTCGAGCAAATAGGGTCACTGGAGCACCAGCTTTATACTCTGGTGAAGAAACGATTTCTATTAGTAGCCATTTCAACACAGCTGCGGATCATCTTATATGAATTTTCGAGCCCTCTCCTAAATTTACAAAGTTCTCCCTGGAGTGAAAGAGCAGAAACGAGCTGATGGTCAGTATTCTAATATTGCTTCAGTCAAAACGTGAGAGGTACGTTTCTGAGTAATTTTTCCAGAACAAAGGTATATGGGCAGTGTGTGTGTGTGTGTGTCACCATGGCAACTGCTATTGATAGCGCCAACACAGACACACAGTAGACTACTGAAGTGGAGGGAGAGGGGACAGGCCAAATGTACTTGCTACCCAGAATAGCCAGAAAGGAGCATGAAAGAACCATTGTGTTGTTGAGTGTGTGTGTTTGGAGCCCATTCGCTTCTTGAATGGAACGCGGGGCGACACAGCGAGGACTGACCTGGTCC
This sequence comes from Karalla daura, assembly GCA_029224185.1. Classification (NCBI taxonomy): domain Eukaryota; kingdom Metazoa; phylum Chordata; class Actinopteri; order Chaetodontiformes; family Leiognathidae; genus Karalla; species Karalla daura. Next base: position 9,743,813 of record CM055197.1, read on the forward strand.
AGTCGCAGCGCTCCCCCTGAGAAGCGCTGGGCGCGGAGGTTCTTGGCGATGGAGTGCAGGTTGAGCACGGCCTGGTGGATCTCGTCGATGGGGTGCACAGGGTCCACGGGCGGCAGCTCCTCCGCAGAGAACATCTTCTCGGGGGCCTCGATCATACTCTGCGCGTGGTCGTAGCTCAGCTTCACGCAGGAGCGGATGACCGAGCGGCCGAACCACTCGCTCAAGATCTGGAGGACGGGGGGGGAAGCGAAGGTGAGGTGGAGCCAATGAGATGAGTTTAAACCCAGAAGAAGAAGAGTCTGCTTCTTTTAACGGCCATACCTTCCCCTCTGGTGAGAGCGTCCAGATGACAGAGAAGGTGAGCCTGTCGGTGAGAGGGTTCAGGCTGCACAGCTCCTCACACAGCAGCCTGGGCAGCATGGGGATCACCTGACCACAAACATGGAAAAGCAGCGAGCTCTTTATGTGGAACATCAGGTCTATTCACGCTGCTGTGACGGTCTGGTTTTAGACAGATAGTATATGGGACTGTGGTACATTACATATTGCCCTGTGCTTGCATGCATGTGCTCACCTTCTGCACCATGTAAACACTGGTGGCTCTTTGGCTGGCGATGGCGTCCAGAGCATTGTTCTTCTCTACAAAGTAACTCACATCCGCGATGTGGACGCCCACCTCAAAGTTACCTGCGGTCAGAAGACGAGTTGTTGACATCACATCTATAAAGCCTGACTCACTCCAGGTCGCATCAGTGAGCTCTGCCGTTTACCATCAGGGAGCTGCTTGCAGGATAGAGCATCGTCCAGGTCTCTGGCAGTAGATGGGTCGATGGTGAAGATGCACTCCCTCCTTCCAGTGGTGAAAGAAAAATCACAGCAAACCGTGTGAGTTCAATTCTTAGAATTTGATGATCATCTCAAGTCAAACTTTAACTGAAAGAAGGCGCATTGAAGTCGGGTACGGTATTTGACAATAACACTTTGTAATTCAATACGTTTTATGCAATGTTAGTAGGAGGTGATTGTGAAGTTACATTTCCAAAGCAATTTGAAAACAGAACTCCAACCACCATTTCCCATAATGTTGCTTCAACCAAAACTTCTTCAAACTGGTTGTCACACAGTCGGCCTCTCCAGGCTAATACCTGAGGTCTCTCCTCTTGCTCATTTCCTCAGGTGGGATGCTCCAGGGCAGGTCCTTGGGCAGGCAGTCCAACACCTCGTCCGAGAACTCGGAGAAATCAACGTCGTACTCGACCAAGATGCCCTCCGTCTCTGGCTCGATCTCCCCGGCTTGACCCAGAGTCTTAGCGAGTCGGCTGGAGGGAAGGTTGGGAGAGAGTCAGGTTGGAGCTCGCGTTGTTGCCACGCTTCCCCGCAGGAGACATTGATTAAAACCCCTCACCCTTCCGCAAAGTTGCTGTCAGCCGCCCAGTCGGTGATGCGACATATGAACAGGGTGTTGGTGTAGTCGTCCGGGCGGGAGGTGAAGTCCTGGGGACAGTCTGCGAGGGGGACGTTGATCCGAGGCACCCGGTGGTCCACGGGGCAGAACAGGGCGAACGGTTTGTCTGGCAGGAACTTCAGGAAGCCGGTCGCAGCTCGGGAGTGCTTCCTCTCAATGATGTACACCACCTAATGAGAAACAAGGGAAGAACTCTTGGTGATCTCAGGATGTTGTACAGGACTTCATCAGCAAAGACGCCCGACACAAATGCGTCTAAAATAAAGACTGAGAAAGAATCTGAATGTATAGTTGCCAGGAAGAAAGTAAATGCCATTGCTTATACTGGGTAATACGAGAGGTGGAAGTGGTGAGCAAGTCTCAAGCAACTCACTTTAGCTGTCTTCTGGAGCTTTCCCCCACCTGACTGTGGCGTTGAAGGGTCTTTCGGAGGCTCACCTGTTTTCACCAAATGAGACACAGATTAGCAGAGGCACTTTTGGAGTAACTTTTATGTCTGCATTACTATTATCAGACTAATAAATCAAAAAGTTAAAGATCAATACAGACTAAACTACTATTACTTGACGCGACAATCTCCATACTTCACGTCCGCTGTACCTGTGTGAGTGAGGGAAATGTTGTGAAGTTTCTTGACGAGCTCGTCCTGGTCGCTGCACTGGTCGTCCATGGCGGCCTCGGGCCTGGGGGTCTGAGCCGCTTTCTTCTGACTGCTCTCCGACTCGCTGGCACAGTCGCCGTCGGTGTCCGACTTCACTACCTGGACAGAAACGGTCATCGTGTGCTGATGGAGGACAGCTACGACTGAGTGCTCAGAATGAGGAAGTCTGGGGCAAATCGTCAGGACGCTCATCTCAGACTTCAAGTTTACCTTCCACTGTTCCCGGGGGAGGATCTGCACCACCACCACGTCTCCATTCAGAGCTCTGTTGCGAGCTACTATCCCGTCCAGAAATATGTCCCAGGTGTCATCCTGTGGACACATGGACACATAAACTGCCTGTCTTCTGTCTATCTTACTACAAGTTTCCATAAAAAGTAATGATGCTTGTTGATACAACTAAATTACTTATGTGCATTCTACGGCCTGGTGTAGATGGACAGGTTACAGGTCAGGAAGTCAATCAGGAGGGAAATCGAGACAAAGTCACCCTGGTTTAGACTTACGGGTGATGGGATGAAAGCTTCGTGGTATTTCTTTTGGTTGATCCTTATCGCTCCCTGCAGAGAAGACGTACAATTTAGAGCTCTATTCATCAGCGTGTCACAGCTGCTGAGCTCAGACTCTCCCAGGGACTCACTCCCAGGATCTCACAATGCAGCTCAGTGGGTCTCCAGATCTACCTAATAGTGGAATGCTCATAAGGAACACATGGATCTTTGAGACGGTCTCTGGATTGAAAATCTAGACTTGTACCTGAATGAGTTCTCCTCTTTTAAGACCATGGGACACCTCTTCGGATGTCATGTAGGATTCGAACACTTGCTTCTTTGTCTTTTTGCCCCGTTTGTTCTTGTTCTTGTCTGCGAGAGAGCAGGCGTTTTGGCCTGAAAAATATCAACATCAGAGTTAATCAAGCCTGATCGTTTAATGTCTGAAGTGACATCAGGACACCTCCTAGGGATCAGCATCTCATTAACTAAGCTACAGTTTACCTCGAGGCTGCTGCGGTGTTGATACCTCAGTGTCAACGTTGTGGCTGAAGGTACTGTCTTTGCTCTTATTTTCGTCCGGGTGATTTGCCAGGTCTTTCTTCTTGGGCTCAGCCATTTTTTGCTCCGGTCTAGCTGTGCAGGCTTTCTTTGGGGACTGGGGGCGACCAACCATCGAGTCCGTCTCTTTACAGTTCTTGTTCTTTCTCTGCTGCTTCTGGTGTTTCTTGGAGTCATTGGGTTTCAAGGAGACAAGCTCTTCCCCAGACTCAATGTCTCCATCATGGCTGGTGGCTGTGTCCCTTCTCTGTCCCCTGGGCATCCTCTCAGACACCCCCTGCCTCCTCTCACAATCCTGCTGAGGACCACGGCCCTTGACTTTCTCCATGTACAGAGCCAAGGAATCCTCCCCTTTGTTTTTGAAGGAGGAGGGGGAGAAGTCACTTGAATCGGAGAAATCATTGGGCACCTGGTCCAGTCTTTTTCTCTGGGGTATGTTGAGCCGATCACTGTGCGGTCTAGCCGGAGGGCTTGGTCCATGTCCCTCTCGTTGGAATGACACATCCTTGGCGTATTGCTCCAGGTACAGGTTAAACTTGCTGCTGCTGTGCTGGCTGACCAACCTGGCATAGGCATCTTTCTGATGAGGAGCGGAGTTTAGCTGGTTTTGGCCTCGCTTTGTCTCCCGGTTTGGGTTCTTCGATTGCCGAGGAGAATCCATGGGGCAATCCGGACAGACGCTGAGAATGTAGAGGGAAAAACACAGAGACCATCGAGTGAATTTGGAAACAAACTTTACGCCCTGCGCGACAATGGGTTAGCTTAGCTGATACCAAACACACACGTTACCGAATGAGGCAATAAAGTTACGTTATCACGTTATTTACGATGCGGCGAAAGACAAAGAAGAAAGCAGACGTTGGCTCTGTCCGCTGGGTCCGATTCTAACAATTAAATATATAATCGAATGTTAGCCGTTGTTAGCAGCCCCTGGCTAACGGTAGCAAAGTTGAAACAAGTGCCGGTTAGGCGTTGAATACCGATGTGTGTAAATCTGAAAGTCTCAGCCTTGGACCACGGCGACACGGACCACGTAATTTACCAGAGAAACGAGCGAGGTTGGCTTTTCTAATGTTACCTTCTTCACTGTGTGTAAGTTTCGTTACTTAATAAGCTGTAGTCCTCAACATATAACCAGCTGGATGGAGTCGTCCGCTTCCTCTGACGTCACTACCGGTTGAAGTCCACGCTGCTTTTGGGGGCTGTCGGAAAAACCGCAACCCTCCTCCTCCACACACACACACACACACACACACACACACACACACACACACACACACACACACACACACACACACACACACACACACACACACACACACACACACACTGATGTGAATTTCAAAAAATGACCCTGGCGTGATAGATAGATAGATGGTGTATGGCTGTATGGCCGTCTGTTTTTTTTTTATATATAACTGATAAAAAGTAGTTTAAAAATCATATTATGTCCCCTTGAATACGCAAGCACATCACTATCCCAGTGAAGTACCATAGGTATTGTCTCGAACGAGCAGCTGTTTATAGATATTTTACAACACCGGGGTCTATCGAAGTGAAAAGACACACATTGCCTTTAGAGGGCAGCACAGACTAGTTAGATCATCTGGCTAGATAGTTAGACGTACAGAAGGCTTGCACGTCACTTGCGCCAAGAAGTCATCCTATCTGAAGAGAATGATTGGGAGAAAGCAAACATACCATTTCAATTGTGTGACAGCGTGTGTAATTTTTTTTCTTCTTGATCATTTTGTTAAAATTGCTCCTATCTTTCACATAATTCATATTCATAAGTATGATATGGTTTAATTATAGCACTAATAGTAAAGTTTACACCTAATATTATTAATGCTGAAACCTAATGGCATGTTTCACTCAGCTTCCCTACATAGTGTCTCATTGCCAAACTGGCAGTTGGCTGCCTTGACAATGATCATATTGCAAATATTTTCTGACACTTCAAAAGACTCAGACTGTCTGTGGAAACATCTGGTCTGCAGCTAAAACCCACCTGCTCGGTAAGTCAGAGATTGCTCAGGGAAGTCTGTTTTGCATTACTTATAATACATAATGGTCCCTCATCTGCTGTTTATTGAAAATAAGACTGTCACGATGCTTTAAACAGCACTTGATGGCAATATCAGAATAGTTGTTTGAAATGTTCATAAAAGAACATTTGTTTGCAATTGATGATAGTTGAAAACACACACTCACATCAAGCAATTCACTGGAATACTGTGCTGATGTGTGGAGGAAAATTCAATTTTTCACTAACTTTCTTTGATAAATCACCTTTGCTTTGGCTGATTGCACCTTGGGAAATTAACACAGTTACGGTTTTCAGCAGCCTTTCTCATCTTCATCAGGTGAACTGAAGCTGATCCGACAGTCAGTGCGGTTGGCATTTAGCAGAATTGCTATTTTCATCTTCACAGTCTTTCCTTACTTGGAGCCTTGATGGCCTGTTTCTATTTCACACCACCACGAAAGTGGGCGATTTGACTTGAGCTACCTGATGTTAAAGACAAAATGGGAACCCCAGCTCAATAAATCACACACTTTTCCACATCGTTCCACTGCACCCGTTTCTACACCATTTGCTGTTACTTCACTGATGGCCTATCTGTCAAGGCCTCTCTAGTTGAAGGTGAACTGTCAGGCAGGGACATAAGCAGTCAAATTCATCACCACATCATACTCCTGTCACTAACCCCAGCTTCCAACATTCTTATTTTACTTACAGCAGTAACGCATATAATGGTAGTATTCTGCATTAACAGATCCTTGTTGTTATTGACACCTGCCACATTTCCAAACGCTTTCTTTGGAGCTACAGCTCAAAGAGATGCTGTTATAAAAGTAAGCAGGACACAAACAGCCTCATTCAAAAAACGCTTGAAACACATGCTTGTAAGGGAAAGCTATTAGTCTTTTCCAGAGTCACTATTCTTCATTTTCATGAAAAAACACTCCATTATGAGTACACCATTGTTAACTTCCCATTTCTTTTTTTTCATATTCTCGCTGAAAGCAACTTTACTCATTTTAGATCAAATAAAGCTCCCTGAATGGCAGAGGTAGAATCGCAGACTACTGCTTGTAGAACAAACGCACACACTGGCAGAGAAGAGGCGCAGTAGGAAATACCCATTCACTCATAAGCCTTTTTGTTCCTTCCCCTGCTCTCTGCGGAGAAAATCTAAAGGAACCTCTGGGACAACAGGCAGCGTGGGTGAAAGCAGGCCTGCAACAGCAGAGGCTCCACCACTGTTGTGGTTGTATGGACTCAAGTTGTAAAGCATGCAGATGAAGCAGCGAATGCCTATCAAATATTCATCAGGCCAGGGGAGGCAGTGCAGCTTGTAAAAGAGGATGAAATAGAGGGGGCAGGAGTAGTCACTTTGCACAGTCTGTGGCTGTGGTGCCCTGGCTCAGGGCACAGCAGCCACATGTAGTGTGGTGCCCTGCTGGAGTCAGTGCACCACACCACATGGTTCTAATCTCTTCTCTTCTGCACAACACACAATCTCAGCCACAAACACAGCTTATATTCTTGATGGCTCCCGACTTGGAGGCTGCGGGGTCATGTACACTGGAGTGCAAAACGAAAAGGATAAGTGGTGTTAGTTAATGTGATACACACATAATTTTTTCCTGTGAGTTTGCTCTTTTCATTCTGTTTTCCATGTTTACAGCTTTATCTATATGAAAGGAAAGTGAAAGGCTGCTGCACAGACTGTGCAGGTGTGGTGTGTGGATGCTACAAGGCCAGACAGGCTACCTTCCCTGTCACAGGGTGTAGGGAGCAGTCATCACCTCCTGCTGCCATGGCAACGGCCTGCCAGTCATGACAGTCCGGGATCAGGGTTAAGCATAACATCAACAACAACAACAACAATGCCTGAGTACTTTTTTTTCATATTTAATCAAGAGGTCTGGCTATAAAATTAAATGGACGGTGTGCAGAGTTTGCACGTTCTATCCAGAGAGATCATGCATTCAAAATCCAAAATCATGCATGTTTAGGTGGACTGGAGACTTTGAATTGCCCCTAATGTGGGAGTAAATGGTGTCTGTGAGGCCTGTGAAGGACTGGGAGACTATCCAGGCTGTGTTCCCTGCCATCCCATATGTGTGCTGCAGGCTCCAGAAGACCCTTGTGACACCATTAATGTACAAAGTGGGCACAATAATGGACGGATCAATGTTTTATAGTCTTCTTTCACTTGTACGCTGAAGAAGAAGAGACTTGTGTCATGCTACAAATATGTAATGCTATAGTCTTCATCTCCATCGACATCCATCATCACATGACTCAAAACCATGAACAACAAATGCTAGGTCACGGTTACCACAAAACTGTCATCATCTCCATGCTCAGCTACTGAGAGTGAATAAACATTGTTTTCTGGCCACCAGAGCCATGTGTCAAAACAAAATCATCCAGTGCTCTATTCACTCTGGCTTTTTCATCAGATAACCAGAAATGAAGGACAGGATCGCAAAGTAGCAGAGTGCACAATTAATTCAATTAGGCTACACTACAAAGATTGAGCGACCATGTCGTGAAATTATATAAAAGGAAAAATTATATTCATTGAAATGCAAGCGAACAAAGATGATAAGCATCGATGTTTAGAACTGACAAGTAAAAGCAGAGTCACAATCAGCTTTTTATCGTTTTTAATCATTCAAACATTCATTAATCATTCAAATGTTACCCAAGTCAGGGACACTATGTTGAAAATGAGATCTGAATAATAAGAACTTTATTTATAAAGCACTATAAGAACAATCACAGCTGACACAACATGGTGTAGAGCACAGGCAATAAAGCAAAACTTTAAAACCAAAAAATGCCACATTAAAATGCTGAGAAATGCAGAGAAAAGGTGAGTTTTAAGATGCCTTTTAAAAATGGGCTGTCTTACTTCTAGTGGCAGATTGCTTTGCAATTTATAAGCATGATGAAGAATTAGAATCAAGCAAAACTGAACATCCAGTGTAATCAAAAATCAAATGACCGAAACCAAAGAGATGGTTTGCATTGCCCCAGATCTTAAATCTCTGCAGTGGTTGGCACATTTTACAGGCTCATGATTTATTCATAAATGTCGACATGAAGATGGTCCTGAATATACGACTGGTATGTATGCTTGGGATGTATAACACTGCAGGTCCTGTTACAGTATGTCACCAGGGAGTGGACTGGTACTGGTGCCAACGGCAAAATCTAAACAAAAGACAAAATCTAAAGCAGACGTGGCCTGCTGGGACCAGCTGTCTGCAGGTATCCAGTTTTGAATCAATTTTATAAATCCTGATTACTCCTAGGCACTCTTGATATACACACAAGGCTCCAAATCTCTCTCTTACACACATACACCCACCCATCCAATGTGACAACTTATATCTACCTCTCGACATACTTTCTTCAAAGGTAACCTAGAATTTTACAGTGAAGTAGTATTCCTTGTTCTCTGATGTTAACATGGACCCTATGGGAATTACTTACATAAGAAATACCTCAGATGATATTCCATTTACAATCCTATTTCTGGTGTTTGGATATTAAGGCCATAACATCACCGGCACCATCATCCATCCTCATTCTCAACATCATTGTCACATCATCACTCCTCATCATCTTCATTCCCTTCTCATTCTCATCATCATGATCATTATGATCATTACCATCACCGCTATCATCTTCCTCATCTTCATCATAATCATCTATCTACATCCTCATCCTCCTTCTGCTCCTCCTCCTTCTCATCATCATCATCCATCCTCATACTTATCATCATCATCTTCTTCTTCTACTTCTTCACTGCCTTTCTTCCTACGGGCTCTACTTAGAGCCCCGGACATCTCCAGTCTTTCCCACGCTCCGCCCACCTGGCTGAGAAACAACCTCACAACCATACACACACACTCATACTCTCTCTCTCGCTCATGCATACGCACGGTGGCCCGTGATGGTTTTATTGGGAGGGACGTAACTTCAGGAGCAATTGTCGCCCTCCCTCCTCTCCCTCCCTCCTCTCACACATGGAGCAGCAGTGAGCCGCAGAGTCCGCCTCCAGACGCTTCATGAGGACGGATCACGGGCTGCTCACGACTCGGTGTGTGATGCTCCGTAAGTCCAGAGGCTGGAGAGAAGAACAGGACAGAGGAAAACAGAGCTCCACCATGGTCGTGAAAGCAGGAACATTCCCCGGAGTGCGCCTCTCAAAGTGTCTCTAGAGCAGCAGCAGCAGCAGAAGGAGCTCCTGTGATGCTCCTCACACTTTACACGCAAGTATCCCCGGCTGGTTCCCTGCGCCTGTGAAGAGGAGCCATGGCTCTGCTGGTCGTCCCGCTGCTCCTGCACACGGGGCTCGTCCTGGGCTCCAACCACGGCTACGTGGATTGGTCCGACAGTGACCCTCCGATACTCAGCACCCCGAACATCAACCGGGAACCCCTCCTGCACCCCTACCCGACCTTCTCCAACCCGTCCCCTCCGGCCACCGAGCGCACCGTGGTGGCGCACAAGATCGAGGAGGACCTGCCGCGGGTGGTGACCGCCTTCCTGCACAGCGGGGACTCCTCCGCCCTGCGCCAGGTAAACTGCTCCCGCAGGTACGAGCTGAGCAGCCTGCGGGGCGGCCTGCACGTCGCCTCGCACCTCTCCCTGCACAGCATCCTGGACACGGTGGCGCACGCCACCAACTTCCTCAACGTGATCCTGCAGAACAACAGCTCCAGGGAAGGCACCGTGCGCAGGGACATCCGCTGGTACCACGCACTGGTGCAGAGCATCCTGGAGGGAGACCCCAAAATCCACAGGGCGGTGGTGACATTCCACGCAGATGCTCCAGCCCCGGGGCCACACGTCTTTCTGCAGGCCACCAGGACCGAGAAGGAGGTGGTGCTGCTGCAGGACCTGTCCGCCTCTGCGCACCGGCAGCTGAGGAGCAGGGGTCCGGAGACCGAATGGTACAACGAGTTCAGGGAGGGCAGGAGACCGCACCAGCACAGAAAAGTCCCCGAGGGTGGGAATTTCCTGCTGGACAAACACCAGATCAAGTGGTCTGCGCCCTACCTGGAGTGTGAACACGGCGCGTTTGTGCCTCACTGGCTGCTCACCCTGTCTGCTGGCTTCTATGGGTTGAAGCGCAACTCTGCACCGGAGTTCAGGTTAGTCTGTGAAAACATGCTGCGTCTGTTTTTCTGTTTGTTTTTTTCCCCCTCCGACACAAATTTCACATCACATGAACTTAGATGTGTGAGTACAGGCGTGGTCAGAGTTCACCTACAAAATGTGTCGACATTGATGAGTGACTGGAAAAACAAACAAACAAATGAATCAACAAATATAAATGGCTGCAGCTTTTGACAGGGTACGATTTGCTAGGATATTAAAACAGTATAAATTATATTACATTATTATAAACTATATTAAAACAGTTTAAATTATCATTTATTTCATGTATTGATGAATAATGTAATGTTACAAATGTAACAGTCAATGTACAATAATGGACAAACACCACTTTTAAGGGACGCTGATATCTATCTATCTATCTATCTATCTATCTATCTATCTATCTATCTATCTATCTATCTATCTATCTATCTATCTATCTATCTATCTATCTATCTATCTATCTATCTGTCTGTCTATCTGTCTATCTATCTATCTATCTATCTATCTATCTATCTATCTATCTATCTATCTATCTATCTATCTATCTATCTATCTATCTATCTATCTATCTATCTATCTAAATACATTGATTGACAGATGGTAATTCTCACACCATAGTCTTGAAATCAAGAATCCCAGTAAATCTTACCTACTGTGGCTGTCTGAATGAAATGTGTGCATCTTTAATCCTTTATACGTGCTTATCTGCATGTGTGAAGTGTTGCTGATTGGTGGGTTGTAATATTGACACTGGGCAAACAAATTAGCAATCAGTCCCGGGACAACATATACTTGGTGGAATCATTCTGTGCGGGAAAGCTACTCCACCACTCAACTCCGGCTCTTGAAATCAGTCCAGTAACAGTCAGCCAGAACTAAGTGTCCCATATCTGATTGACATTAATGCACTGTGAGCCTTCATGTAAATATGGATCCTGATCAACTGCAGCCTTGATGTAACAAACAGATGGCATAAAAGAGACTTCACAGACACAGGTAGACCTTCCTCATTAAATATGCCTGCCTGTCAAAACACAGCTGTGCATCTCCATTCTGCATCCCACCATCTAACCAGCACTGCAGCATCGACACTGTGTACTTGCTGGGGAAGGGATCTGTGCATGCTTGTGTGTGTGTCTGTGTGTGTGTGTGTGTGTGTGTGTTTGTTTGTGTGTGTCTGTATACACAGTGGCCAGGAGTGGTAAATCACCTAAGGATCTCATATTTCAAGGCTGGAGTCCAGGACTGTCTGAAAAAGATCAATTAAGTCATGAATAAACAATGAAAGATCACACACTGCAATATGAAGCTACTCTGAATTTCAGGTGCACAAAACTCCCATCCTGTTCACATGAAGATGATAATATCACATGAATCGGATGGTGTGTGTTTGGAAAAACAAAACAAATAAAAAATACATTAAAATAAAAGGGAGAAGGTTCATTTTCAGTGCCAAACACTTTCTGGAGCCAAAATTCTCCCACAAACTCACACCCACATCTTCGCACACTTCTGGGAAAAAAACGCTCAGTGAAATCCACCTTAGCTGCAACAAAGAGGATGAGCAGGGTGAGTGAATGCGGGTGATATCCATTCTGGATGCCACACAAATGTTGCTCAGTGGTTTGTAGGCAGCAGTGTGTCGTGCCTGTGGTTCAGGCCTCTGGTTGGAGTGCATCCGAGTCTTTGACGTGTCCCTCAGATGCATCAGTGCCTGCTCCAGGGACCGTTACTCTAGAGTTACGGGGAGCAGAATGTGACCAGACACATCAGGACACATTTTTTTTGTGTGTGTGGGGGGAGTGGTGTTGCGGCCGTTGCCGTGGCGACGCAGCCTCCAGGTGTTAGGACAGAGGAGTTTCCGCCGAATCGGTTTGATCGAGACGAGAGAAGGGGAACACTTCTTACATTTGAGTTTCAGCTCAGTTTCACTTTGCTGTAACAGCTCTCATGTTCTGTGCCTTTGATGCTTGGTTTGTTTCCAACACAAGACGTATCAGCTGTCTGGGATCTAAAGCCATCAACATGCAGCGATGAGGAGGTCCTTGCCGTATTGGTCTGAAACGGAGGATCAGTTGCCTCAAGAGCCTGCAAATGTTGGAGCTTCATTAAACGAATTCAGTGAGCAAAAATTCATAATTAATCACTGACTATTCAAGCTCTGCCATGAGGCCTTTTTAGGCAGTGGTTGAAGTGATGGTGACATTTTAGTGAGAGTGACAAAAGGAGAGAAAGTCACATACGGAGAAGAAAGTCCTGATCTATGCTTTATGTAATATTAAATACTTCTTTTGTCTAGGGTTACAATTCATACATATAATGACCAGGACCAATAATAATTTTACTTGATTTGTTATAATTTGAATCCCAATACCAAGAAACGACTTTGTCTTGGAGAAAGATATATAAGTGCTCATCTGCAACAGGTGCACTATCAGCAGTAGCAGCCAAAGTGGCAGGGATCGTAATGAAGAGGTTGTTTAAGGCTGGAGTGGGTCATGTAGAATGATGTACTCTCTCTGAGTCAGCAGAGCAATTGGCTGCAATTACAGAACCGGATGCATGCTGTTTTTCGTCCTCACGCTGCTCCTTGTGGTCTGCAACTTTTCCACCCATCTCACTCCTCTCATGGCATTTTTAAAAATAGAAAGTCATTTGGCTCTGGACAGAAAAACACATTTTTTAGTGCGGATGATGAATCAGACACAGTTTGTATTATCTACCTCTAAGCAACCTCTTGCCTCTTCTCTATTTCCTGTCTCCGTGTCCTTCCAGGCCAAATCCAAACCTCAGTCTGCATTAAGCCTTTGTAAACCCGATCCAGCAGGAACGGATAGTCACAGATTTGAAGCAGAATCATGAGGCAGGGTGTAACAGACGGCCAGCGAGTCTCAGCAGGACGCTGCCTAGTTTACCATCAGCAGAACTGTTGAAGGTGATGAGATTATTTCAGGGTACAGTGAGTCTGCAGCTGGCTTTAAATATGCGGCCATTACCATTCTGACAAACGTGAATTCGAAAAGCAATTATGACAAATCGCAACAGATGCGGTGAACGAACGAGACAATTGCGCAGTGAACTGAACCTCCTCCGACTGCGATGACACAACAGTGCGGCAGCGAAGAAAATTAAGTGCAAAGTTATGCATGTACAAGTTAAAGATACTTGTGTTCACGCTGTTTTTGTTTGCACCATGCTAATTGCATGGTTCAACGAAGGGTAGCATTTGTTGTTCTCCCACCAACTTAACAGTTCTCATGGGGTCTATGGGGCCTGTCACCAGTGCTCACAGGGTGAAGGCAGCGAATACACACCTGACAGTTTGCCAGTCCTTCACAGGACACACACACACACACACACACACATGATTAACGCTCCCACTGAAGGGAAATGTAGAGTCTTAAGTCAGCCTAAATATGCATGTTGGAGTACCCCAAGGAAACCCAGACAGACATAGGTAGAATGTGCAAACTGCATACAGAAAGTCCCTTGGTGTGACTGGGATTCAAGCAGGAGACCTGCTCGCTGTGAGACAGGAGTGTTGCCCAACCATCTACTGTGTTACTGCTTTGATAACTATGTTGATCCTTCTTATCATCATCAGCATGCTGACATTAGCATTTAGCTCATAGTACCACGCTGTGTGCAACCTCACAAAGCTGCCAGCACAGCTGCAGACTCTTGTGTCTGGGACACACTGCCTGTGTGTGTGTGTGTGTGTTTCTGTGTACGAGGGCTGGCTCAAACTGCCAGCACGTGTTGTGTTTACACAAGCAGGGCTGTTTTATCTTTGTCATTCAGCACACGTCAGATTACGCTGACAACAATGTGACGTTAATTTACAGATGATTTCAGGTAAAATACGTTGAAGTCTCTGTGCAAAACTGCATTGTGGTTGGAACTGCGCACAGGCACTGCAGGTGGAAGCCTACAGCTGAATCTGCAACTGTAGTGCCTCTGTGACGTGCTGCGTGGCTGCTCTAAGCCGTTAATATGGGAGGCAAAATGCAGACACTTGTCTCCAGTGTTGTTTGCCTTTTCCTGGCGGTCTCCATAGCTGCTGGGGAGAGGAGGAAAGATAAATCACAACATCCATCCCCTGACTGTGCAAATGAACAAAGAGCACAATATCGATGAATGTGTCGCCAAACTGAAGAAGAAATATCTCACAGTGGCGTTAATTTGAAAGAGGGGGTTTGTGTCTGTCTCCAATGTGGTAGACATAATAGCTTGGATAGTTTTTCTGATGATATCAAAATATCCTGGCTGTAATTTTGCTTTGATGCGTGAAAATCTGTGTTTCCCTGTACCTTTCTTGCATCTACAAACAGCTCTCAAATTTACCATATTTCTGCTATTTCTAGGCAAACTGCACACACACACACACACACACACACACACACACACACACACACACACACACACACACACACAAGCAAACAAACATACTGTACACACTAGTTCTGACACCTTTGCCTATCTTGTCTCATTTCCTCGATCTGTAGACTTGACGAGAACTGGTGGCCAATTCCTCTCTCCTTGCTTATCTGTTCTACTTCCCAGTAGACAGATGGAGGTAAAGGGTGTCAGGCGCAGCCGGCGAAACACACAGGATGGAGAGGGGAAGACGTGTGAGGGGGAATGCGTCTGAATGTTCAGTTTGTCTGATGGTGTAGGAAGAGGGAAAACGACACATGAGCTGCACTGGACTCCATACGGTCAATACAATCTTGAGGCATTTTTGTATTTTTCCTCTGATGTTGCATTGCAGTCACATCCTTGAAGAATATTCCATGTTATTCACTCCACAGTGTGGATCTGTGAAAGCTCACTGCAACAAGGGACAACATCCTCCCTGTACTGGACTTACATCTGCACCAGTGTGTTGCAGAGATACTCAGTTATACGGACAGAAAAACATCATATTTCCTTCTCACCTTAGGTGGGAAAACGTGTCTGCAGGCTGAACAGCAGCTTAAATCCGCAAACGTGCTGCTTTTTTTTTGTTGTTGAAATAACTTTGTATTGAACCGCACAGCAAGGAAAGCTTCCACCTCATGCTGTGGCCACAGCTAAACTGAACCAAATCTGCCTCCACTGTGAGTGTGTTCATTGCTTGTATGTATGTATTCCTTGTGTCACTTGACAGATCTCCTCCCTTTGTGTCCCACTGCTGTTCAGAACAATTAAAAAGCCGCACAGAGATATGCTCACTCATTACCTGGCTAATGTACTTAATTTTGAGTTCAAAACACCATCTTGTATCCTCATTAGTGCACTAAACATCCCCCGTTTTTAGCTTGCGCTATCTACACTCTGTCCTCTAAAAATGAGAGTGCCCCACTGTTTGGGGAAATCGCACACACGTCCTAGCTAAGCTGCTAAAATACAGACACAGATGCTACAGTTCATTCTCCCTTCATGAAGTTTATTTTGTTTTTGCTGTGAGACATTCGACTGTCCGATAATGCTGAGAGTTTATGGTGTTGGTCAATTGCCCTGTGGTTTACTGTATCTTTTATCCAACCTACCTGTGTTTGCAGAAAACAACAGAAAGCTATCTGAAATTCAATACAGTCCAATGATTCGCTGTGGGTTGCATTCACTCTCCTTTTTAACCACTGTTTTGGTCTTCACCAACTTTAAAAAGTAAAATATCTGACTCTCATCTCATACATTGATTTGAAGGTTGCAGTTTGATCCCAGAGCCCAGCACACAAGTTGAAGTGTCCTTGGACTCAATACTGAGCTCCAAATTGCTCCTGGTGTTGTGTCACTGGAGTAAAAATGTGTGTGAACAGTTAAAGATCCTGTTTGTGCAGATGTAGGGTATTCTCAGTCCTGTATTTGTGAAGCGCTATGTGTGGCCATGATGACTAGAAAAGCACTATACTGTACGGTATAAGATACAAGTACACATATATGCATAAGCATATATATACATATACCTTCCTTACTACTTTGCCTGCTGGATAGGTGATGTACAAAATTAACAACAGGGATGCCTGTTGTTTATTTTGTACATCATATTTTGTACATCACCTAAACAACAGGGATGCCTGTTGCCTATGCACATGGTATGAGATTTGAAAGGCCAGAAATAATGAATCAAGACAATGGTGAATAAACATAAAACAAACAAGTAGCAAGTTCATTTCTGATAATGATAGAACGCAAATTATAGAACAAATCTCAATAAGCGCATGTGTATATGTCTGGAGGCAATTATGAAAAGATCAACACGCAATTCTCTAAATCCTGTTTCTGTTTCTTCTCTCTTCACCTTAATTTCCATCCCTGATTCTCTTTTTCCTCTGCCATCACTCTTAATCTCTTTCCCACTTTCAATCTATTTCTTTCATTCCTCTCTATTACCTCCCCCTTACCCTTCTTCTTCCACCCTTGACCTTACTCCTCCCCGGAGCATCACTCTTCCTGTTCTTTTTAATTTTCCTCTCTTTCGTTCTGGCCTTCTCTGCCTCTGCTCTTTCTTCCTCCTCCTCCTCCTACCTCTCACTGATTTGCTTAACCTTTTACAATTTCATCACCTTTTCTAACCCCTTTGGCTTTCCTTTTATCCCTTGTCACACTGTCTCCCACATTTCTCTGCCATCTACTTTGCTCTTGTTATGTTCGTATTAAACGCATTTCTTTCTTTTCTTATTCTTTTATCATTAATCCGGATATACTTTTTCTCTGTCATCTAATTTTTCTTTGTGTAATTCTTTGCCACATTTTCCTTTCATCTAATTTCCCCACAATGTTTTTTTAATCTGTTTCTGTCTCTACCCTTGCACTGTCTCCGGTGGTGTTTTCCACTATTTCCTCAAACTTAACTCATTCTTCCTTCAATCCTCTCAACCCTCCTTATTATCCTCCTTCCCTTTTCCATCCTATCTCTGTGGCAGAGGTGTCGTTCGTGTGGATGTGAACCTGCAGGACGTGGACATTGACCAGTGCTCCACCAGTGGCTGGTTCGCTGGGACTCATCGCTGTAATCTCACCAGCATGGAAGTGAGTCAATTCCACTTGTCTTTATCTTAATCAGAATCACCCATCCATCAATCATTCTTTGTTAGGTACCATCATGGCATCACAGGGGTCTGCTGTAGCCTATCTCCGGCACAATTAAGGTGGAGGCAGAGAACACACCCCGGAGAGGTCACCAGTCCATCAGAGAGGACACACCCCACTTACACACACTCATTTACTCTACTAGGGGCAATTTAAAGTCTCTAATACCACTTCTCCACCAATGCTGTCCAATGCTGGTCCTGGGGTAGTGCTCAGTTTGGAGTTGCTATTCCTGTTTCCACCACCAAGGAACTCCAACTTATAACCAGCTTATAACTAGCTTATAACCCTGCCCCAGAGGTTGGGGCAGGGTTACACAGAACATTAAAAAAAGTCCATCTTTTTTCGTTCCCGCTTGAGAAAATAAGAGAAAACACGGACGTGATGAAACGGCAGCTAAACAGGCTTAACAAAGACTGTAGGGACCAATAAAGAAACATCAATATGCAGCTGTGGAAAAATAGTTCAGTCCTTGGGATCAGACCGGCGGCAATGAGGGTGACGTATGCTGTAAAGTAATGACATGCCTCTTGAGCAGTGGAAAAGCATATAGTTCTTAACTGGCTCAACAAGTGGAACCAGCTTCGAACCAGCCCTTGCACCGGCTCGAAACTAGAAATGGGAACATCTTGGTGGAAAAGAGACCAAAAGCCTCATCCCAAATCTCTAGGATCTTCCTTCTGTGAGGCAATGTTTATTAAGACTGAGGGCCTGTTTGCGTGGAGTTTGCATATTATCCCTATGTGAGTGTGGGTTTTCTCCAACTACTCCAATTTCTTCCCACAGTCCAAAAATATGCTTGTTTTGGCCAATTTGAGACTCTAAATTACCCCTAGGCGTGAGTGTGGATGGTTTGTGTCCTGTGATGAACTCGTGACCTATCTAGTATATATTTCCTTCCTTCCTTCCTATGTGTGCTGGGATAAGCTCCAGCAGACCCCATGACACATTAAGGTACAAAATGTGAAAGATAATGGATGGAAGTAAAAACTTGAAAGCAGCATTGGACTAGAGTCCCCTCTTTCCTCTTGGACTACCCATTTCCCCATTTCCTCTCACAGCCTTGTCTGTTATCAAAGTGTCCTTCACACTCCTGTAAGCCACAGTGGTCGAGAGCGGTGTGGCTTGAAGTGGTGTAAACATCTTTTGCATGAATGAATACTTGGTTGGCTGGTGGGTGGAATTGGACCAAAAATACTGTCTCTCACAGGGGGAAATTTGCATTCATCCTTTCTGTACTTTTAATATAGTCATAATAGTGCGTTTCAACATTTCAACCCCCAAAAATTTCAGAAACGCCAACCTCATGGCAGTATTTAACGGATCTCAGGGAGATCACTGGTATCAGCAGGCCTTATCCTCTGGGGGCCGCCGGTGCCAGCTCAGTTCAGCAAAGCAGCGCAATGACTGACAAAACTGAGAGTGCCACTCATACAGCTCCAGCACTAAAATGTCACTCAGGGACTCTTCTTATCAATGCACTGTAAACCCTGTGAAAAGACAGGGTGGAGGACTCCAGCGAGTGTGCTGCAGGCTCCTTGTCTGTAATGATGACGGGTTGACGAAGGGGATGTGTATGTGTGCAAGTGTCTCCTCTGTTCTGCAGTGTTTCTACCTGTATGTGACTGCTGTAATGGAACTGGCAACGGCCATACATCATGTTAGAGTCTGCGTGCTGCTTCCGTGTGTGTGTTTGTGTGTGTATGCGTGCGTACTTTTGTCAGCATGTGGGCTCGCCTGTGCGTGCGCTGCCTCACTCGTGTCAGTGCCAATGCATTAGTTTTGTGTGATGTATTGCAGGAAGCATCTCTGACTCCGGCAGGGGAGAGTAGCTGCTCAGGCTTGCATGGCATGTCGCTGGCCATATGATGTATAATAAATGCAGTGTAATGGATTGCTGCAAGATGTGGTGAATAATTGACCATGCTCTTTGTCTGTGTGCCTCCCCTCTCTCAGTCTGTTATGGGGAGGGGGGTGACTTCAGAGGAGACACAGGAGGTCTCCATGTTCATCCTGATGTGCGTCGCTGTTTCTTCAGGGTTACTCCCCCTTTATGAGCAACTCTCTTGTGACTGCTGTCTTGTAAAAGCCGCATGGTGCTGATTATAGCCCTGTGATTCTTCTGTTCAGATCTGTATTGATGATTTGTGGAGACGGTGTGTGTACACTGTGTGTGTTGTCTGTCTATTGTCATCACAGTAGTGGGCTTTTTAGTTGGCAAGGCCATTCCAGCCTGTCTGTCTAAGACCCTTTTTATAGGAATGCCTCGAATTTTCTCTGCGTGTGTGTTATTGTTATTGTGTATTGTCATGTTAGGTTCAGTTATGTGCTCAGGCATGGGTTTGGGGTTTCTGCCATCTCTCCAGTGCAAATTTTTGCTGTTAAACTGAACATTTTCTGTAAATAACATCAACATGGAACATTATGAGAAGACATTTGCGATTGTAACCAAGCTTACCTTTTGTTAATACATTGTCTTACTATTCATTGTCTCTATCTTCTGGATAGATAGCTAGAGAGACCAATAGAAACTGCCAAGCAGCAGTGAGTGATTCAGTGCTGTGGTGCATTAGCACTATTGTTTGTCTCTCATCATTTCATATGAAAGGATATTGGAAGCAGAAAGACAGAATTAAACCCACGAATTGTGTACATCTATTGTAAATCATTTGTTAAAAGGATCAAGTATTGACCATGACACTGAAGTCAATTCTACCTTATTGCCGTGATTAATTTATTTTGTTCCTTTGGATTATTCAATTTTGTCAAATGTACTAGAACAAACAGCATGAGCTGGTGAATGTCGCCATGAATAGAGAATGGCAGACGTTCAACAGTGACTCACAGTTTCAGTGACGTAAAGCAAAGTGTGATCGACACAAATGTGTGGACGCATTAGCGTTGACAGCTCACCTAGCTGCTGTAATGGCTGCCAATTAAATCATGCTATAAAGAGAGGTGAAAGTCCTATGAGAGCAACATAAAGGGAACCGGGGTGGAGTTGCTGTGATCAAGAAACGGTGCCGGAAGTGAAATTCTTTTGAACGCCGATGGAAAGAAAAGCAGTCCATTATTTTCACAAAGTACATTTTTTTTTGCTTGATGATTCATTGGATCGACTGATCCAATGCAAACTGGATCAAATGGATCCATCCATTAACTATTCCCTAAATTGACAGTGTCACAGTGGTCAGTTGGTTCACACTCACAATTTTGAGTGATTTTGGACTGATTTTGGATTATGATTTGGGACTGTGGGAAGAAGAGGACCTTTTTTCTGTGAGGCCTTATCCCCATCATTTTCACGTGATTGTAAAAGTTCAGGAAAAGTGAAAGCAACAGCATATCGCTAACATGATTTTAGTGTTGAGAGTACATGACAACATATCACATTTAGATGGTACTTTAATAAAAACAGAAACATTTTTTTCCCGAATATTATCACAGAGCATGGTAGTAAAGAATTGTTTTTTGTCCCCATTAAAAAACACCTCATTTCTAAATCTCGCTAAATACATTTTGGGGGCAATGGGCTGTGGAAAGTCAATGTGAGGCTCATTGCTTTCCCCATCAAGTACAAACAGACCCCGAGGCTGAGTCTCAGGGAGGAAGACAATAAGCAGACAGTCTGTTGTAATGTGAGCGTCATGTGTTCTGCAGAGTGCGCACATCATTACCACAACAGTTTCCCTCTCAACATCACTACAATGCTCTGTGAGGTTGCTGGTTGTCTTCTCTGTTTGTTCTGTGTGATGGACATTTCTTCTGAAGGTTTCAGAAACTTTTAGGTTTGGATTTGCGGCTGCTGTTGGATTAAATACTTTTCGACTTTAACTGGGAGCGAAGATGATAAGAGATTTAATTTGCTTGAATGATTGTGATTGACCAAGTGAAATCTTCGCTCAATTTCTCCTGAAGGTTCTTTTGTGAATTTCCCACAGCTACTGGGGCGACTGGGGCTGCTCGGTTGGGCCGCTTATTGGAAGGTCGTTGGTTTGATCCCAGCCCTGGAGCATACATACATCAAAGCATCTTTGGGCAAGATGCTGAACCCCAAACTACCTTTTATGCTGTATAACTGGAGTATGAACACTTCTAAACGGTTACCATTCCTTGTTTAGCAGATGGGCTGTGCTGTTTGGCTTCTGCCACCAGTGTGTGCATGGGTTTGAATGAGGCCATCGTGACTCATCCTGCAAAGCACTTTGAGTGGCCATGATGACTAGAACAAGTCACTTCACCATTTGGCATAACTTTCATGTGCAGACACAAATTGTAAAATTAGGGCTGCAGCAAATGACTGTTATCGTAGTCAATTAATATGTTGATTACTTTCTTGATTAATTGATTAGTTGTTTGGGTAATAAAATGATAAACGTTTCTTTCCTCACTTCATAGAATTAACATTTTTTTTTCTCTGAGACAAAAAATTATTCTGTTCAGAGAGTCTTGTTTTATCTCTTCAAAATCATGTTGACATTTTTCTCAAATGCTTAAACTGACTAATTGATCATTACAGTTGGTGACAATATATGGTTGACTAATAGATTTATTGTTGCAGCTCCAGGTAAAATCCTTCACTGCTGATGCCGCTTGGTTTATACAGGTACTCTTAAGTTTATCCTTAAAATTAGTGAATTCAACCAAGCCTCCCGATCTCGAGTGCTTAATGGTGTGACCCCGGGGCTAGCAGAGGGTGTAACCACCCTGGGATAACAAATGGGCACGTGTTGTTAGCTGAAAACAGAGAAAGGAACCAGAATCTTTTTATCATGTCGAGCCGTGTGGCTGGCACGTTAAGCTGAGTTACAGTTGCTGCTTCACATGCTCACAAAACACAGATGTAACCATTTCACTAAGTGTCTGGGTTTAGATTTCACTGCACATGGTTGAGTAGTCCTCAACTGAGCTATATGAGTTCTTCTTCTTCTCCTTCTTCTTCTCCTCCTTCTTGGCTGGTTTTTCTGTCTGCCCAGATACAGCCAGGCTGTGGAAGAAGGTGGGATGTGTCACCGTGAACAAAATACAAGACTTCATGCATTATGGATAGTCAGTCGTAGGGGAAGCGTCTTACATAAGAAACCGCTGCTTATATAATTAGAAGAGGACCTGAAGAATGATTAGTGTGGGTGATTTGTGACTGGATGCATCTCAGTGCGTTTGAGTGATGTTTTTCCTGTTTGTGCCTTCTTTTTAAATCTAAGTGAGCAAGTCAGTGCTTGTGCAGTATGTTTGTATATGCACATCTGTGTGTGTGTGTGTGTGTGTGTGCGTGTGTGTCTTTCCCTCCCTTCCCATCCTGTGAAACGTGCCGCTGGAGATAAAGGGCTTCAAAGGCAGAGCTCTGCTAATGAGTGTAAACTGCTGTGACAGCCAAGGAGGGTTACCCCCTCTGTCTGTCTCTTCTCACACTTTCCCTTCTCCATCAGTTGCACGTCCCTCTATATTTCTCCCTGCTCTTTTACACGCTCTCTGTTTCCATTGCTATTCACAGTGTCCAAAATGCGGTCATCGTTCTGCCCACACCTCCCTTTTACGCTCTTGTTTTTCCAGCTTCGCCTTCTCCATCACCCTTATCCCGGTCTCTGTGTCTCTAAGTTCTTGAAGCCAATTAACTCCTCCGTGGAGGGCAGAGAGACAAGCCAGAAATTATCCCTCCATCTGTCAACATGGCATCTCCACTTTTTGCCAGCCTAACCCATTAAATCATTTGAACTGACCGTGTTCTAGTCCAGAAATCCTCCCCGGCTTCTTCCGCTGCTTT
The DNA here is from genome assembly GCA_029224185.1 of Karalla daura. Taxonomy (NCBI): domain Eukaryota; kingdom Metazoa; phylum Chordata; class Actinopteri; order Chaetodontiformes; family Leiognathidae; genus Karalla; species Karalla daura. Next base: position 9,767,021 of record CM055197.1, read on the forward strand.
AAATGCTGCAACAACATCCTCCCCTGGCATAAATTGTTGACCTCTGGCTCTCAGTGTTGCAGAATCTTTGGAGTGCACACCAAATTTGTGCTTTTATGTCCATGCAGACACAGGTAGACAGCAATCTGGCCCAGAAAAGAAGGAAAGAAAAAGCAGCTGTAGCCTTGTTTCTTGCTGCAGCCGCTGTTCATCGTGATGAGTGAGTCCCTTTATTCTGAAAAATTAATTACCTGGACACATGTAGCTTTTCTCTCCCCTGCTGCATGCGGCCCTGCTGGCTTGGCAGACTGGAAGGGGTGAAGATAGGGGCATAAATTAAACATTTGTCCCTGCTTTACTGTGCGTCTTTTGCAAACGTTATCGACTCTGGCACATTGCAGAGAAAGAGGGGGATTTAGACTTCAGATGTCTCAAAGTCAGTAGAAATACTATGAGGATTTACTATAAGGAACGGGATACCCAGCTGAATAAGGCGCTGAAAAGAAAGGTGTTTGCAAAATGGTAGCAGTAAATGACATTTAGGTAGAAAGAAAGCACCAGATGTGGTAAGCGTTCTCAGATATGTCATTGTGTATTTGTAAAGAAAACCAGCAAAGGCTGTTTTTTTCCCTCATACATGTTAAAAAAAAAGTGGAGAAGAGGAGAGAGAAAATAACCTGTTCTACTCTGTCTTTCGCTCTTTTCCTTCTCTGTCTGTTTTGTTCTGCCAGAGGCCCTCCGTCTCTCCTCGGGGAGATTGAAGCTCTAAAGCTGGGTTGAGGTGCATCTGTACACCAGTTGTACACCAGCAATGTGTGCATTTATGATTTCCCCCCCTTTTTCATCATCAAAGAGACTGCTAGTGTTTGCATTCAAGATGCATTTCAAAAAAAAGAAGAAGAAAAAAGGTCAAACCAAGGCAAATAAACCCGCAGTGTAATGAAATGAGTCCACAGTCCAACTGTGGGAAACTTTCCTTGCATTCGACTTTTTTAAGTATTCAGAATCACTTTACGCGTCATTGCAGGGGATATTTGTATGATGAATTTGCATCCACCAGTAGACCTTTCTTTATGGAGTTTGCTTGTTTTCCCCATGTCTGTGTGTATTTGGACCCATAGTCCAAAGAAATCAGAAAGTTTAGGTTGATTTTTAGCCCCTAGGCGATAATGATGTGTTTGCCCTTTGATGGACTGGCGACCTGTCAGGATATATTCCCTGGCTTCGCCCTATGTGTGCTGGAGAGAGACTCAAGCAGACCTCAGCAAAGTACAAAGTTAATAATATGATTGATAGAAGGATCTAGTGATGTGAAGACACTCCCAGTCTCCTGGTGGGGTCCTGTACATGTCTTTGACTGTGTTCTCAGCGGGACTTCTGGTATGAAAGCAACAAAATGAATGTTAGTACCCCTGCAGCACTTGGCTTTACTTCTGCAGCTGATCTACCAATAGGTGGTCTTTCTTAAAAAGTGAAAACAATGAAAATACTGGAGACCGAGATGAGGTCCAGGCAATATTTGAAGAAACAAGTAAAATCACAAGTGATACTCATGTAAAGACCACAGGACTGTTTATCTTGAGAAGTTCACTGCTTGACCTTTTCTGTGAAAATCTCATCAATAATAGAGGACCACATGTAGCAGTTTTAAGTCTTACATCATAATACTCTGCTATTTTCAGTGCTGTGGCATGATCCGTTTTTTTCATTTCTCTCTTTTTCATTCCTTAAAAACTGTTAAGAAAAAACTTGCAGTAAATAAAAGTCCAGCTTTCTTAATTGGAATCTGAATCAAACAGAAGTACCTTTGAATGGAAATCCCCTGAAACAGAATATCTACAACGTGTTGAGGATGTTTGATGTTTCATATGATGGCATCGATCGCATTTCTATCTTAATTTTAATGAAGAAAATCTCAAAGGGTTAGTTTGACCCATATAAAAACATCAGAATGATGTAATATGGGTATCGCAGTAAGGATGCAAAACACTCAGTTCAGTTCAGAGCCATATTTGTCTTAAGGATGTATCATTCTCTGGCTCTTTTCCCTTATGCCCAGCTCTCCTCCCTGAAAATACTTCTCCAATACGCTACCTTGCCTTTCAAGTGACTACTTAACTGCAGCAGTGGCTCTTAATTCCTGCCTTGTGAAAATTCTTAGGAGACTTGTTAAACTATTATCAATAAAAACACTGCATAAATAATACATTATTTGTAACATTCTTCAACAGACCTGTAGGTAGCACTGTGCATAATATGCTCTGCAGCATTTTCTGGCAAGCTTATTTCTCCTTTGATCTTTAATTAGGCCGATGACGCACACAAGGAAAGAAAAAGGAGAGCGGAAGGACAAGGAAAGCGTATAGGATGGAGAAGAGGACGAGACAGGGATGGGAGGGAGGGATGAGGAGTGACAGCAGAGAGGGACAGGATTCATCCTCCACAGAGAAACACCATTCACTCTCTAATCTGTTGCCTGCAGCTCAGCGGCTGCCACGGCAAAATGTAAGAGCCTGTCAAGTCGGCGGCAGCAGTTGGATCTTAATTGAGTGAGGCCTCCCAGTCGAGTCCACGCAGGGAGCTGGGGACCACCCACCCAGATGTCTGTGTGGGAAAGCTGAGGGTTCATCTCATAAGTCTTAAAACGCCAAGAGAGACTCCTCACATGTTTCTGGAGGCCTCGCAGCCAATCTCTGGTCATAAAAATGAATAAATACAAATAATAAAAAATTGCACACGTTCCTCTCCTTCAACCTGGGCATAAATTGCAGCGCTCAATCGCTGTATTTACTCTCTCACCTCTGCTCCCTGAGCGTGTGTCCTTTTTAAATGTGCAGGAACAGCAGCAGCAGCGCTGTGCTCTGCTCTGCCCGCCCGGCGACTCCATCTCTAGTCACAGCGCTGTAACCGCAACAAGCCACCGATCGATGACCGACCATATATCGCAGATTTGACTCTAACATTGATGGGGAAATTCCAGACAGGCTTAACTCCAAGGTCTCTCCTCAGACATCCAGTGTTGCAGTGGTTGGGAGTCTTGTGAAACAGCAGCAGGCAGATTCTCTGCCCAGGGGACAGAGTGATTGTAATGCTTTTAGGGTTTAATGCTTTCAGTGTATTTATAGATCTCTGAGGGACGCAGAGTGCTCTCTCTCTCTCTCTCTCTCTCTGCCTCTCTCCCTCCTTTTCTTTCTTGCCAGCTCCCATCTTGGTGTCGTGTTCACAGCTTTTTATCAAATAGCGCGGTGAGAAAACTGAACCAGGTAGCATCGGCTGCAGTCCAAACATGAGGGCCCCCACAACCCATCCCCCTACGTGAAAGTTACAGATAATTCATTTTCCACCTGTGCATGAACCGTATTCACTCACATGAGAAGGATGTTTTCCGCTTCGTGTGATAGTATCAAATACTGTTGTTGTGTTTGTCTTGAGTAGCGTTAGTGCAAGCTGGGTCTTCCACACTGAGGTTGTTGTTTTGATATTTCTGTTCTGTTGTAGTTCTAATAATTTTAGCACAATTTCACCAAGAAGAGGATTGTTGTCCTTAAAGGCTCTTTCAGCTTGTTTCTTTTTTTAACCAGCTGGGTCTGTAACATGTTACGTTTCTGTTTTGCCCACAATCAAATTCAACGATGGATCAGTGGAAATGCATAGGGAAGCATGGTGGCTCATTGGGTTCGATCCAAGCTGCTACAGGCCATTTCTGTGTTTCCTCCCATGGTCCAAAAATATGCAGTAAGGGAAGCTGAAATATGGAAATTGTCCATTACTGTGAATATTAGGGTGACTAGTGTGTGTGGCCTGCTTGCCAGTGTTTATTCCCATTCATTCATCACCCTATGTGAGCTGGTGACAGACCCCTGCCCCTCCTGTGGGTAAGAGGATGAATACATTAAAGGAAATACAAATTAAAGCATGCTATATTACTACATAGCTCTTTATCTGCTTTCATTTAAAGTCTAGACATATTTACAGTAGTCGAAAATGTAAAATGGACTGTTTTGTTTTTCCATCTATCCGTCCAACTGTCCATCCATTTCTTACCTTACCTGCTGCAAGCAAATCCCACACAGCGAGGCGCTCAGTCTGACCGGAGTTTGAACTGGAGATCCTCTCGTGATAGCACCTGTCACCAGGTCACCATGGACTGGTCCATGACATGGACTGGTTCTTGTATAGCACTTTTTGTCCTTTCAAGCACTTCCAGGAAGTCACATGCACCCCCATTCACTCACTGGTAGCAGAGGCTACCGTACTTGGCAGACCATTCAAATGCTGAGATCGAACCACTAACCTTCTGATAAGTGAATAGCACTGCCCCTTGAGGCATAGTTGGATGGGATATGCTGTATACAAGAGTTAGAGATGAAATTCTATATATATATCTTTTTGATTGTTAAATATCAGCACAATGTTGAACTAAATTGATAAAAGAAAACAAACTAGTTATTTTGCTTGTGCCCATGAATATGGCATGTATCTTATATAAAACACATGACTGTCTCTGTATCATGTCTCAAACCTTTTTGAATTCCCCTGATAAATTATGTGATCTCTGAGAAAAAGTAGCGCTCTATAATCAAGAAAGGAATCGGCCTTTCCTCACTCTGCCCTTTTTAAAATACGTCTTTTTGTGCTTTCTGTGATTGAAAGACTACCTTGGACCTTTGTCAGTCAAGTGTGATATAAAAAACAGAATTAAAAGCCCCCACTGCACCCAAAGTGACGTGCAATTATAAAGCACTTTCACACCTTCAGCCTGTGGTCTGATGAAGGCGATCCATCAAAGTGAGACGCGTCAAATGACCGTTTCATTCCGCTTTCATAGTAGCTGAGGAAAAACGAGCCTGGCCTTGGCACTGTTACACCCCTTGCCTTCAAATGTGTTGGTGTGTGTGTGTGTGTGCGCACCGCTGCATGGGTGTGTGTAAGTCTGCTGTAGACAGTGGCACTGGTGACAGACGACGGAGGCATTTCAGGGGCAGTGCGTGACATTAATCTCACTTTGACACATCTTGTCAATCTCTCCTGTAGCGTGCATGTACTTGCTGTTATATGCATGGGATCTGCACCTGAAGTAGTTCTGTGAAACAGCATCTATGTGCAGCCTTCTATGTGCACTGCACACAAATCATGTAGGAAGGTTGGAGGCAACAAGCCTCTCATTCGAGATCGAATTAGTGGCGATATTTAAGACACTTGGCTTTTTTTGCGCTCTTACTTGCTGTGTATTAAAATTCACTCCGGGTGCCAAGGACTGCTTCCGCCGTGATAACACACAGACAGATTTAATAAATGCAACAATTGGGATGAGCAGAACCCAATAAAAGTCTAAAATAAGCATCATATTTCATCCTTGCCCACCTTAACTTAATGAGTCTCTGTCTCTCCTTTGGAGTTGGCACAAAATAAGGTCATAGTAGCTGCTGCCGGCTGAAGTCTATGTATGGATCAGACCGTGCATGCATGTAGCTGAGGTCATCGGACGTTGCACATTTGTGGCATGTACCTACTCATCTGTCTATCTATCTGTATATCTATCTATTGGTCTGTCTGTCCATCGTTCCATCCGTCTTCGTTTCATCTTTCTGCTCGGCAGATGTTGAAAGTTTCAGAGTTGGACTCTGATGTGTTTGGGGCCCTCAGGGACACCGAGCGCTCAGCTCGCCACCTGCTCCTCCAGTCAGAGGTAGAAACGTGTTGGCCGAGACCCAGATTCGTTCTGGGCTGGTGGAATGAAAAAATAACCCGACTCTAGCTCAGAGCAGTGACCCCGTCCGGTGTTTTGTAGACTTAAATCCATAGACGTTCTTGTCACCTGTGGGTGAAAACCCTCAAACTTGCTGTACTGTTGCATTTTCTTTTTTTTTCTTTAATTATCATTATACTCGGTGGCTTACCATTCAGGTATTACTTTCCAGTCGAGACTAAACAAATGAGTCCTAAGCACAGAAATGACACATTCTGATGAAGAAAAAATGTTAATACGCTTGTAAGATTAGTCTCAAAGCTGATTTCTGAAATCTGAACCCCCCTCACTATGAATCATGACTCATCTGCCCACAGGACCATTCAGCCTGGCTATGAGAGTCCATACAAGCAGTGGTTTTGGGCCCAGCTTTCTTTGGGTTGAGACGTTTTGCATTAATATAGTGAATCTGCTTTTCTTCCCTCCCTCAGGAAGAACAACACGGTCTATCTATGTATTGCAGACCTATTCTTAGCCACCCTAGTATTTTGGTTTTGCCTTTTCAGAGTTAAATATTTCAGCAGACACTGAATGATTTACAGTGTCATGCAAACTTCCTGTCCTTGACATTTCTTTTATACAGCCTTCATGAGCAACTCTACCCCATGTTTACCATCACAAGTGTTTGCTTGCCTGCCTGCTAAATGAAGATGTGCTAAACAGTGCAATTATTATGAGCAAGTGAGCATATTAATATTGTTATTATGAACATGTTAGAAGACAAATGGCTGTAGACTCTGCTTTGTTATCACTTGCTTCATCACCACTCACAAGATGCTTTTCGTGCCCATTAAAATGTTCCCAAAGCAAATTAGTCTTTTGGCAAATGAAATAATGCAGTGTGCACACAATAATGATGAAAATAATTATGCTGGGACAGCTGTTCATGACTTTGTACCGGGTGCTTTTTACTGTTACAAAAATGCATTCATATGTCAAAGCTTTGCCTTAAAATTCACTATATATCTACTTTTGCTTAATGGTGTATTATGGTATGGAAAGAGTTCCTTTCACAGAGGCTTCTGAGTGGCTGCATGTGAAAGTGAAACATAATCAGAGACCCTGGATCTTTCCTTTGAAGGCCACTGCTGACATTTATCCCTTTAAAGGCCTTGGCTATCTCTTATTACACAGAGGAGCTGAAAGTAAGAGGTAGGGCTGTTCAAGAGGCATTTGTAACTGTTATAAGATGACTGAAATGCCATTGGTATAATCAGCATGTGCTCACATACCGTACTTGAAAAATATACAGTTAATTGCGATACAATATGATACGATTCAGGTGTTTATATAGGTGTTGTATGGTGAATAGTAACAGGCAACAATAGATGCTGAAATTGGCATATTATATATGTGACTGTGCAAAAGGAGCCTAAACGAAAAGGAAGGGAAGAGTGAGTTCTAGTTGACATAGCCTCACTGTGTGTTTATTCCTCTATAAAATATCTTCAGTCTAGTGCTTGGTACGCACACAAAGAACACTGAGCAAATCATCTCTGCAAACAAAATGGTGGTATGTGTTTTTGTTTTGCTTTTTTTTTTAACCTAAAATAGCTTTAAGAATCTCTATATGACACATTTCACATTCTGGAGAACAACCTGCACACAACACTCACTCTCTCAGTCTCTCCGAAGAATAATGCAAAAGACATGGGTGAGTTTCCATGGTTTAACAGTTACATTTCCTCTCCAAAAAAGTGATAACATACATCACAACACTCAGCCCTGCTTGGCTGGAGCAACATTAGAACAGTATTTTACTGTATCTGTTTATGTACTGTCAACCACTTACACTTCACTTCAGGGGTTTATATCCTCTGCTGCTTCTCAGAACTGCTGATCCGAAGTGCTCTGTAGGGGTTCAGTGAGGATGCGTGCACAGCCTTTAACTAATAAAAACATTAAAAACAGCAAACCTTATGACCTTAATTTAAAATATCAAGGAGAGTTCGCTCTTTTAATCAATGTTGTTTACATGCATTTTTGATTTATTTCACACCAAAGGGCCACACAGTGCTATCGCCTTGCAGCAAGATGGCTGCCATTTCATGTCCTTGTTATTCCAGTTGCCACTCACTGACTGTTTATGTGAATTGGAAACTGTAAAATTGCACCTAGGTGCAAGCGTGAGAATGAATGGTGTGTGTCTTCACCTATATGCACTGCAGATAGATAACAGCAGACAGCACTGGGTGCAAAAGTGGGTATAATAATAGACGAGTGGATCACACCAAAGCATCTGCATACACATAAACGTATACAATTTGGTCACATCTAAACTCACAAAGAAGCTAAAGAGTGGTGGAGGGAGGAACAAGCGACAACATACAAGTGAATATCAATCCGAGAACCATGCTGAGATAGTGGAGCCATTCGGGGAAATTAGAGAAGTCTGACATTACATTTATCTTGGTGTCAAAGTTGTGTTTATGACAGAGGAGGGGTCTCCAGCACTGAGCCTTGGGGTCCCCCTGTGGTGAGCGCAGATGACTTGCATTGCAATGACTTGCATCAGGAGTGTGTGCTGCAGGCAGTGCCTAGACTTGAGAGTATGGGTAGACAGAAGGATGTGGTGGCTGACTTTATCAAAAGTGTCTGGTAGCTCAAGCAGAATAAAAATCAACCTGATCTGACCAGCTGCTCGAGCTGCTCATCAGAAGAATGACCACAGTCAAACCCACATTAGTTTAGATCTGATCCGCTTCCTCCCATACTCTGTCACCTGTCTGGAGCCCTCTCAATGATTTTGGGTAGGAATGGAAATAAACTTCATACTTATGAAAGCACATCCATGTTTAGTGAGTCTGCCTGGGAAATATTGTTTCCCTCAAAGAATCCCGCTGAGTTTGGCTGAAATCACCCTGACCTCAGAACGAGGTAATATATAGAAGCAACTCCTAATGTATTCCATCTGTATGCAAACAAAATGTAAAAACGATGACTTGCAGCAACCAAAGGAAATACAACGTGCTAGTTTCTGAGCTTCAGAGGTGCAAATAAGCCTAGTACTGAACTTTGAAGATGAACCAAGCGAGCTGCTGGCTCCTGACTCGATGGAGCTGCATACTTGAGCACATGCACACACACAGAATTTTACAGATCTCATTTTACTCTCAAGGAGACAGCAAATAAGCGCATTTCCCCAAATGTCAAACCGCTCTTTCGGCAAAGGCTCGGAACATCAGGAAAATAAAAAGGCTCAATCAACGGCTGTCACTGATTAATGAAGTGTAAACACAGCTCTACTGCTCTCTGTCCCGGAGGACACGCGCAGTTTTTACTTTTAGCATGCGATGCAATGCACTATTTATGAACGCTCATGTCCAATTCATTGCAGCTCTATTTAAACACTGGGACATGGGCATTCACATGAGTCTGCGCTATCCGTCCTGGAGCGGGATGGCGTGCGTTGCCTCGTGTGTTTTCACTCCAGATGGCGTGTAAGCCCGTGTCGCTCCCACGCTTATCGATGCAAGATGGAATGATGCAGCCCTGCTTTAATTCTGCAAACAACCCTTAATTCTTAATTTAGATATTAATTAGTTTCCCTGCTACTTGGCAAAGCCCTGTGATTTCCCCTGACAACGGGCATGTTTATAACTGGGGCGTCTGGAGCTGCGCGCTGCAGACAAGCATGCAGCACATGTAGGAGACTCGATAACATGATTGAAACAACGTTCATTAAGCGCGGACGCTGCAGTTGGCTTAAGAAGGAGTGCTATCATCAGCAATCAATAAAAACACATAGGAACTGTAAATTATCCAGCTGACGTCTGTTTTAGCTGCCCAGACACTGAGTGATGTTTAAATCATCTGACTTCAGCGAGAGAGTCAGTGCACCCTCTGTTCAGTCCTCTGCATTATAAATGTTACAGCATTCATCAGTAAAATGTGCTAATCCCACTGTTAGTTGCCATGAATCATCCAAATCTTCCCACAAATACAACTGCTTTGTTTGGAAGCTCCAACACTTGATAGCTCATATTTCCCCAAGAGGCGTGTTGAAGCATGTAGTGCAGAAATCCTGTAAATATCATGTCTGTGTAAACTGTGTAGACCGGCTGTGATGTTAAGATTTCAACCTTGTATTTACTTAACATCCTTCCCGGTTTGTTTTCATTTCTGGGTTATGCAATCAGTTGTCTTTCTAACTGTCGAGCTGCAGCATACAATTGTTAGCCATTAGATAATAATTCATGAGAGGTTTCCCAGAGCCTGAGGTGTTTTCTACAGATCCTCAATCATTGAATAAATAACCCTCCAAATGCTACATTTTCTGTGAAGAAAATACAATTACCTGCATATATAGAGAAAATCAGACTTTGTGGTTGTCTGACTTTTCATCCTGCCTGTGAAATCCTAAATACCACAAAGAGTTAATAAACTCTCCCACTTTCTGAGTCATCCAGCTTCACCCTTACTCATTCATCTCCTATTCAGCGTTTCAACAACAAACACACACACAAAAAAAAAAACAGAGTTGACCGCAGATCATTTCACCAGTCTCTTGTCTCTCTGCCTTCTCCCCCTCCTAGTGCACCCCCATCGTTGGCCATGGATTTGTGTTGGACAAGTACAAGTGCCAGTGCCGGAGAGGATTCTACCATCCGAGCCGGGTGGCGCTCAACGGCTTCAAAAGTAGGTTACAAATCCCTCTGTGGTGTAGAAATACATTTTTACAGCGAGCTGTCAGATGAAAACTTTGAATCTTTTTAAGTTGCAAGCTTTTTGGATTTAAGAAAAACAACCACCTTTCGGCTGGCAGCCACACATTTTGTTTGATATTTTTCAGGCTTGAGTAGTTTTCCTGGAGTCGTGAGATTATGAGAACTCCTCCAGTCAAAAGATTTCGACTGCTCGTATTGTGCGAACGTCTGCTCTGTTTCTGTTCTGAACTTTAATGAGAGCCACAGGTGGTGTCAGAGCCACAGACCTGCTGGAATAATAAGGTTCATGTAAGATGGAGACGGGGCAGACATCTTTAATAAAGTGCCACCGCACTTTAATTCACTTTTGAATGAGGCCACTAACTCCTGTCACACTGGTATATTGGCAGATTTACAACTTCAATTTTTGACACAATAACATTTGTTTCTTTCACAGGCCAGTATCTACTAACCACACAGTTACTCTGGACTCCAATTTCCTTTTGTTGTATGGACGGTGAGAAAAGAAATATTGACAAGACGTAACAAAAAACAGGCTTTAAGCACTACAACACACTCGTGATGCCTCCGCACTGACATAACGGACTCAGGCACAATAGTGTTCAAGATTGAAAAATAGATCTTCAAATAGTGCTGCACAAACAGCAATATAAAAATCATGTCAGCCTGTCCACCAATTCATCAATCTTTTATTTTACCCACTTTATACCATCGTGGACTTCTACACTGCGTCCCGAGGCAGCAGATACCACCAGGCCACTGAATATCTTGAGTCTATAGGAACCCTCAAGCTCAGTCTCCACAAAACTCTGCATGGTCTAATTTTTGAGAAAAGATATGTCAATTTCTGCAGGCTGCTTCACTGTGCTGCCTCATGCCAACTTCCTAGCCCACGTCAAGTCGCTCGGCCCAGAAAACTTCTCCTTCGGCGCACATCCCAGTGCTCCAAGTAGCCGGTATGCTCTGGTCGGCATCTGTGGCATTAGTGGATTTCAGTCTTAAGGGCACCAGAGTGTACCGGTACTAATTAACTACTCTGAGCACTGGTGCTATCCATATGAAAATAGACCGTCTTGTCAACACCTAAATGTTTACATCACAACAGTCTGATCCAAGCTTTTTTATGACCGTTTTTTAACTTTTTTTACTTAATGTGGGAAGTCATAAGAAGTTTATCAAAGAATTAAATAACAAGTTTTCTTTTACCACATTTTCATGATTGAAGAAAATGGTGCAAAATTTAGTCGCCACAAATCATTTTACAGAAAAACAAAATCATACAAAATGATGTCAATTCGCTTTTGATGTGTGGGAGGACATTGTGCGCAGGGTTGTGTACTCCTCCATAATACTTTCTCTTGTTTACAGAGCTTGGCATGGTGATGTCACTGCGAGTGCAATGTGAAGCCTGATAGTAATGAATCACCATCTCGGGTGTGCCACTAGTTGTGTGTTTCTCACATCAGCTCAGGATCTATCTCTATGTTGCTCTGAGGCCTTGACACTGCCCAGCCTCCTCCTCCGCCTGTGATGGGCGGCTGTCTATTACCTTCATCGATTAGTTTGGTTGTGATGGTCAGGGGTAAATGTCAGGGTCAGAACCTGAGGTGTGGGAAGTAATAACTCCAACATGCTCGCTCACATGTGCGTGCAACCATACACATAGTAGAGTAGAGATGTCAGGTGAGAAATGGAAATAAGATGAGTTTACTGAAATTGAAGATAACCTGTCACAGTATTATAAATGCAATAAAAGCTTCCCGACATGCATTATTAATTACTATCATAGATCTGAAATTCACTTTTGGTTTTATTCAGACAGAAGGGGAAAAGAGAAGAGATTTGAAATAATGATGAATGAACATGACACTGAATCACACATTAATAAAATAGAATATGAGGAGAGTTGGAAATCATTATTATTGCATTGTGTCTGTTTTTTATGCCCAAGTGTTATATAATATTGTAATTATTTGGGATAAGCGCACACTTCGGTCGATTCCTTGCACTTTTACTCATTCTCAATTTGGAGAAGTAGAAAAAATATTCACTCTTGCGTCTTTAAAGACATCCCCAGCTCATGATTGTTTGATTTTGATCTGTACTACAGATCTGACAATCGGGTTCATATTTCCATGATCTCTAACTTTTACTTCATCTCTTACAGAGACAATGAAAACAGGCTTAAATGTGACCATGAGCACACACAAGTTGGCTGTCGACCGTTTTTCAGCTCATTTGTTGTTGTTTTTTTTTGCTTTCCAGCCTTGCAATTATCAAGCATACCCTTAACCTCACCTCCATGCTCGTGCCTGGGATGTGAATGTGTTTTGTATTCTGACACCTTCACTGAAAGCGCTGCAATGTCCTCCAGCTGAAGGCTTGGCCCTGATGAGCGAGATAATCAAGCTGCGGTGGTTCTCTTTCCTGACTCCAACAATACAGCGCCCCAAGGGGGATGATATGCTAAGCTGGAGCTTTATTGTAATGCAGCGTGATGAGGCCCGTAGTCAAGCCGCATAGGCTACGACGGGCCTCATCTTCCAAACCACACGCAGAACCTGTCATTAAAAATCACTGCGGCTCACAGGGGGTCGGCGTGGCAGGCCACCCTCATTCCCCGCTCTGGAACCTGTCTGTTATTCCACGTGCATCCTCGAAAACAGAGCGGACTGGAAACAGATTTTCTATTGTTCCCTAGCAACAGGCAAAAAGGACAGATATCAAACAGGGGAAAAGACTAAGAGGGTAAGACACAGGCTGCCACAACAAAGAGATTATTAGGAAATGTGCAGTTGGATTCCAATTCACCTGAACATCACAATCGTTTGCTGCCGATTGTAGACAGATAGATAGCGAGACAGATAGCTAGACAGATAGCTAGACAGATAGATAGATAGACAGATAGACAGATAGACAGATAGATAGATAGATAGATAGATAGATAGATAGATAGATAGATAGATAGATAGATAGATAGATAGATAGATAGATAGATAGATAGATAGATAGATAGATAGATAGATAGATAGATAGATAGATAGATAAATCAAGTGGGATTCAAACCAGGGACCTAAATGGTGTGAGGTGACGGTGCTATCCACCATCTACCCCCCTGCTTTCCTCTTATTTTTATTTTTCCTTTCTTTTAACTGTCCTGTCTAGCAGGTTCAGCATACAGTACTGAATGCCTTTGTAGAGTCAAGCAGATTTCATTCTAGAAGAGATCCAGTTTAATATTCTTCACCTGGTTCATGAAAAAAAGCCCACTTGAGATTATTAAATATCTAATTTGTTATTTTAAATGAAGGCTCAGCATCCTGCTTGTCATCTCTGGCATGCAGGTCCACCTGCTCCACTCTCCTTGTGACACAGGCAAAATGTCAGCACGTAACAAACTGTGTCAAAACAGAATTTAATAAGCCGTATTCATCAGCGGCACGTGTTCTCTCTCCCTTTATCTCCCTCTCTCTTGCTCACACACACACACACACACACACAAAAACACACATGCATTCTCCATCCAATGCCATCTGTGTCAGCACTCGCCAAGTGCCAAACTGCAGCTCAACGTCACGCCGATCAACAAAGCAATGATGAGTCTGACAAACACTGGCACGGCTCGTCAAACAGCCCTAATGTACAGCAGCAGTATATGAGCTGCTGCTCCACAGGACATGCCCATTGAAGGTCTGTGCCTTCCCCGGTCTGAGCTCACTCCGAGCGTTTCGGTTTTCTCTCAGTCACTTGCCTTTCACGCCGATTAAGATACAGATTTATTTTCAAAGCAAGAGATATCACAGGGGTTTGTTTCCTACCGGCGAGCGAGTGTGCATCTCGCTGATAAAGTTGCTCAGAAACCTGTATATTGATCGTCAGGTTGAAATAAAGGCCGCCTCAGCCTTGAGCATGAAATCCTTGTGCATCCAAGACAATAAGCTAATGCTCTCGATCCGAACTGTGCCGTGCGGGTGAGCAAAGCGCGCTCTGCAGCTGCTTGAAGCAGTGAAGATAAAATGTGAGAGATTGAGTGGCTAAAGCTTGACCAAAATAGAAATAACAGAACAAATATGAAAAGAAAACAGACAAAAAGATGCAGCCGTTTCAGAGGCTTGCCATCAGTGAGAAACACTCCTTTTGCAGTTGCAAACTCGACGGTAGATGACTTCTGAGAGGTGATGACAACTGACCCCAAACAGGGAGAGGTGTGGAACAGCCCAGAACATCGTACCCGCACTGAATGTGTGGAGAAATTACATCGTAATGGGGTCTCTCTCTCTCTGCAACCTCATCTTTTGTCTGTTTTCATTCCCGTCTGTTGAGACAATCATTTCACATCCAAACCTCAATTCTCGAGCGGACTGTGCTGCCAGCTGTCTTAAAACTGGCAAGTTTTGTCTGTTATACAATCATGCATATATTGTACTGAAGCAGGGGTGCAAACTAATACGCGTTTTTGAAATTTCCCCATTGTGGGATTAAAAAAAGGGATATTTTATTCTATTGTATTCTATTCATCAAACAGGAATGCACAGATAACACACTGACTGTAGGTGGAAGCTCATTAGCCAAAGTTAGGAGATCAAATGTACATAGAAAAGGGGCTGTAGCAAATTTTCATTTTTTTCTTAATAACTTTTACATTATTCTGACATTCATTGAGCTAATGTGGCCCTATACACTCTCACTCCATACATTTCTATCCAGACCTTTAAAATTGTCCTAAAATGGAAAAGAAAAGTTTTTACCTTTGTTTTGTTGAAAGTTAACGGCTATGTCTATACCCGTCCAAAGATATTCAGCAAGTCCTTAAACATCATCATGTCCTGATTTACATATCAATTTCTGACTTTGAAATGAAAGCAAGAAAAGCCCGCTTAACTCCACATTCATTTGCATATACCTGCAAATATGTAAATGACCGCTGCAAGGAAATGAAGGCACATAACTGCTTTTAACATAACTGTTTTTGTGGTGTACATGCTCCTCGTTTTTTCCAGATAATTCAGCATCAACTGTATAAGGCTGAATGTGCATGTGTGCCTTAGCTATTTGATTCCAGATACCATTTAGTTTTGGAGGAAAGTTGCTTTGCTCTGATGTTTAGCAAGGAACGTCAAGTCACGTGATCGTTCAAGTGAGTGGCAGACTAGACAGCCACTCACAGAGTAAAAAAACAAAAAGGTCTGGTTTTCAGATATGCATGGTAGAGCACTAGATCTGTGCAGAAATGGTCTGGGATTTTCCAACACCAAAAATAGGATTGTAAAAAAGCTTGTAAAATAGCAGATAGATACTAGAACAAGGATAAATTCTCCATTCAACCATTCTTGTTCCCCTTGCACAGTTAGTTGCTCTCGCTTTCAGGATGATCGTATTTTTTGAAAGGGGTTTTCTTTTACAAATTTTATCTATATTTCATTCATCCGGATCTATACAGTGTTTGGTTGGCAGCTATACATTATAGATGAATGTATGAAGAGTATCAGTGGCAGCACATACTAGTGACATTGCAGGAAAGGAAGGAGACGAGACAATTTCCAGCATCTTATACGATATCTGGGGGAAAAAAAATAGAAATATGAGTCACAAACATAGATTAGTGGCATAAAGAGATACAGACGTAGATACCCACTCTGCATTTCATTGCTAGCAGATACTGTAGACCTTGCTGGCACCCGTGACACTGACTGTGAATGTCAGTAAATGCATGAATACCAAAGCAGAACAGCTTCTTTGGGATTTGCAGTGAAAGAGCAAAAGATGCGTGAGGGAGAGGATCACGACTCATTGTGTTATCAGGGTCACCTCTGCCCCCTTCTTCTCAAAAAACCAGAAACACACACTGGAACTAACCGGAGAAGCAAAACCACTTTGTGTGATTTCTTACTTCAGTGGCTGCATCATTGCTTGATGAATTCATCACAGCGAGTTGCTTTGCTTGTTTAACCGTTATCCCAGTCCACTTTTCTCGCATTCTCTTGCAATCATGTGCCGCTGAAGCGCTGTGTAACCTAAGCACACGGTTTGCATTCCGTACGAGCCGCAAGACTTCCAGAGGAATTAGCTGCTCATCGAGCGCCATTTTCCGCAAGAGTTGAACTGTCTGCGTGTGTGAAAATAGAGCGTTTAAGCTGTAAGAGTGACTCTTAAGACCATGCCAGCAGACATGCTGTCGAATGAAAAATGATAAAAAACGCATTAGTGTATTTATATGTAGTTGATTAAATTAAGGTTTCGAAGCAGCTTAAACAGAACACGTCCTGGCAGCACTAATATGACTTCTCTCGGATGACATAGAAAAAGTAACGTACGGCCAGATTTGATAAACCACATCCGAGTGTGCCACACGCTGATGTAACAACAATTATGCAGACCGGAGTGATGAAGGGAGCGGTGTCACAATATTTTATCCTCCCCTCCTTCATTATTCCCTCATCTGCCTAATTAAAGCCTGTACTCTGGTAATTATCACCCCCAAGGCTTCGTGATTTATTGGATTGATGATTTCTACTCCTTCAAATTGATTAACTAAGCATTTAATAAGATGTCAGCGTGCAACAGCTAAACGCAAATTAATTGCAATGGTAATCCTTGAGAACACTCCAGCAAATCAGACCTGGGATGTGAGTCGTGATTAGATGCAAAATCTTTAGCTCTATTGTTAGGAGAGTATCTCATGTCGTCTGGTCCTCAGGTAAGGAGCTGGGCTCGAGCAGGGACGAGGCCTCTGACGTGTCCAGTAAGTGCATGCCTTGCCGCGAGGGCTGCCCGTTCTGCCGGGACGACACGCCCTGCCTGGCGCAGGAGGACGGCGCCCTGAGGACGGCCGTGGCCGCCTTCCAGGCTCTCTGCATGGTGCTGGACCTGGCCAGCATGGTGCTGGTCTATCACCTCAGGAGGAACAAGGTGAGGCTCCACACTGCTGGACTCGCAGTCGCTCCACTCTGGCCACAGACACGTGCTTGGTACTGTAAAGCTCATTATTCCTCCTCTCGCTGGTACAGTATTAGATTACCAGGCTACAGCCTGTGATCGCTCTGCCCAGTTTGCTTTCAGCGGCGTGCATTTACAGCGATGACATCACATCCTTTCCTGCAGCTGCGGAGGGGGCAATTCAATTTGATGGAAAACTAATGTGACCAGTAACTTAAAAAAAGAGCTGGTGTTAAGTTGCATTATGGGAACTGCAGGAACCAGGTCTGTGGGAGCTCGACTTGCATTACGAGTTCTGAAAATGTCAACAAGTCCTCTGATTCAAGTTTTTTAATCTCTCAACTAACTAACTGACTACAGATATTAGATATTTAAAACGACTGATAGCTAACTGGCTAGCTAACAAGCTAAATAATTCAACTGTTGCCAGATTACAAACGTGACTAATGATCTATCAAGATATTAAAAAGATAATCACCAAACCAGTAAACCAATTTGAGAAATTAAAACGACAGCTAGGAGTTAGCTAACTAAGTAACTAGATAGTTAAGTGACTAAGTGGAGAGGTTATAAATATATGTCAATAGCTTGCTAACTAACTAACTACAGTTAGTTTTATAAAATTACTCATAACTAATTGACTGGCTAACCCAAGTGGCTTTAAGGACTGCTAGCTTGATACCCAACTAAATAAGGGCTATTTAAATTATTGATTATTTTTCAAAAATATATATATGTATTAATAATTAGCTGTTGAGAGACAAAAAAGACTAATAGGATGAGTTTCATACTGCATGCTTTTTTTTCTTTACAAGGGAAGTCTTCGATTTAATTTAGATTAAAAGATCTCCTTTATAAATACAACCTGACATAATTAGCATCCAGCACTAAGTACCTTAGCTCTTAATTTTCAGTCCAAACAGATCCGCAGCAAAGTTGTTGCATAATATTCGCTCTGCTAATAGAATAAAGGGAAATAAATATGAGTTCCTTGCGGTGTGGGATAATTATAATCAATCCTGGGGCAAAGCTGAGTTGAATCTCTTCCCCCTGTGCTATTTATAGATATTTGCGCTTCAAATTCTCCTGTTTCTTCCGTTCACAAGAAATGTCCCCGGAGCCTGCTGAATTTACATTTGAAAACATGTGAAATCTTCTAGGAGGTCATGTGGGTAATTACGTCTAACCCAGAAATGAGCTGTCATCATTCTTTTTCTCACTACCAGGGAAGGCAAAACATACATATCTATACACATACATATACAAATACACACATAAACTAGTCAACCTTTCCTGCTTTTGTTTTTCTCCGGGGGAGGCAATAAATGCATAATTTGAGGAGGCAGAAGACGAGGAAGAAGCTGTGAATCTCCATAATTCCATTTAAACAGTTTTTCAAGATGTGATGTGAGATTTAAGCCCGGAGGATTTATTTTTTAAGTCATGACACCAATTCTGCACGTTTCCTGCCTCAATGACGTTTTGCGAATCCACAAAGCTGACCGTGGACCTACGTGTAGGCAATCACTATAAGTGATGCCATGGTTTTCCACTCCCCCACCTTCCATACAAGATCAAAAATATTTCTACTTCTAACTGTCAGTGATTGATTGACTGAAAGTTTCTTCTCCCTCATTAACAGAGCATCCGCACATCTGGTCTCATCCTGCTGGAAGCCATCTTGTTTGGCGCGCTGCTCCTCTACTTCCCAGTAAGTCCACGCTCTGATATTAAATAGCACTTGTTATTCACTTGGCGCCGAGCCCTCCTTGAGAGGCTACTCTGTCGAACCCCACCCCCGAAAAAACACAACAAATGCCATGACAACGGCGATCTGATTTGATTACGTTCACTGGATTTGATTACCATAACGTTGATTACCTTCTGAAGGGGATGGAGGTGTGCAGGCTGCAGCTTCCAGGCTCCTCGTCTATCAGCTCAGTGCAGCTGCTTATAACTCATCTGCTGTCAAGAGCTCCTCATTTTGCAGACGCGGAAATGAATATTGCCAAACAGAAAAAAAATATACTACGTTTCCTCCACACAATGCACTCCACTCTCCTGTTTCACCAGTTCAGTGGTGTGAATACAAAGTGATGTCAGTGGGACATGTTTTGGTTTGCTTTGGTAGCAACAGCTCTAATGCGGCTGCCGGAGAGATACAATTACAACACTAATACTGGATTACATACATGCATTGTCTCCTGTTAATCCCTCCTGTGTGTCAAGGTAATTCGAATGCAGCCGGCCACCAACAATGGAAACGGCTATAGAGAGGTAATTACAGGATTGCATTCACTGAATGAGCATGAGTGTAGTATCAAAAGGATGTAACCTCAATCCAAAACGTAATATCAATTGTTTTGATTAAAGTCGTAAAGAAGAAGAAGAAGAAGGAGAAGTTCAAAATGAAAAATAAAGGTGTAGATATCGGTAGAAAACATTTCCCTGGGAGAGGATGAGAAAGACAAATTAAGCCAGTGCCTTCGGTTAAAAAGTGACTGCTTTTTCTTGTCCATCCATCCATCCAGCTTTATCTTGCCTGCTCTGTGCCCGACAGCGTTGCAGGGATCTGCTTGTGCCCATCTCCAGTGCACATAGGGTGAAGGAAAAGAAAACACGCTGGACAGGTTGCCAGTCAATCACAGGGCGCACACACACACTCACGCACACACACACACACACACACACACACACACACACACACACACACACACACACTAAATTCTCATTCTTAGATCTAGAAGCAATTTCAAGTCTCCAATCAACCCTAATACATGTTTTTGGACTGTGGGAAGAAACTGGAATACCTGGAGAAAACACAAAAAATGTACAACTGGGATTCTAACCGACTGGGGACCTTCTTCCTGAAATTGCAATCTACCATGCTCTCTCTTTTCTCTGGCTTCATTTAAAAAAAAACAAAACAGTTATGTAAACAAAACTGTAAACACTGTGTCCATCTCCAACCATTGAAGCAAACAATCCTGCGTACTTTTGATCATTATCTGAAGAAAAACAGGGAGTTGGACATCACAGAGCGATTTATTGCGCATGTGCCTCTGCTTGCCTTCCTATTGTCTGCGTGTGGGTGCGTGCCAGCGTGCATTGTATAATGTGTGTATTTACACTTGTGCACACAGCCCACGGTGCACCTGGAGTGCCGCTTCATAGGCCCATCTTTAGCAGGGAAACAGATGGAAGAAACCTAAGCGGCATGTAACAGGGAGATCTGATGTAACCGGGGAATTTGCTCCCTTCAAATACTTGCACAGACTGCCAACTGTGAGCCGCTGCTCTCCTCGAACACAAAGCCCAGTGGCTGGATGGTAGCCATTTTTAAGAGGGAAAAAAAATAAAAGCCTCCAACAAAAATCTGCGGAGAAGAAAGAGCTTCAGAGCGCTCCGCTGACTCTGGGGATAAAGGTTTTGATCTTATGCTAAAGTTGCTGGAGTGTTTCCATAGGGAAGACATTTACATCACCGTAGCAAGCCGGGCAGCTTTGTTGCAGCAGATAAAAGGCCCCAAGGTGATGTGACTCTGTCCTGAAGTGACTTGATCAAATTTTGTGTTGTGATGCTTAAAAATGGATTTGATTTTGCGTCCATCCATCCACCTCTCCCCCATTCACCCCAAGGATAACTTGGGTACTAATAATAGCTCTCCAAAAATACCGTGCCACTCTTTTATGTTCACACACTTGGACACACCCATGGGTCTCCTCCTCTCTCTGCTTCACTGCTTCTCCACTTTTCCCCTGCATTTCTCAGCACCTTACCTGCCTGTGCCAACCTATTTCCTGTCCCCACACACCCTCCCTTCTCCTCCCCCCCCCCACACCATCTGCATGTTGTCTCCGTCTCACCTTTGAGTCTGTCTCCTCGCCTGCAGTTTTACGTTTGTTTTTGCTGCGGTGGTGTCTCCCTCCCTGCCTCCCACCCCCCCACACCCCCAAGTGTTGCTGCCACCACAAGCCTGCACAGCTAAGCTTGGTGCAGCTGCTCTGCTCTGGTGCTCAATGCATTTTTAAACAGTCCATCAAGTTCTAGCACAACTTGTTTTAAAAATACATCTGCTGATTAATTGATGGAGGAGGCATGGGAGGTTGGATGCAAACCAAGAGGGCCACCTTCTCTTCTGGGCCATATAAAAAAAAAAGTGGCTTTTTATTGTGCTGCCCCCCGAGACTTTGCAGTCTACATGGGTAGCACTGCAGAGAGAGGGCGTGACACTGTTTGTCTCTGCCTGTCACATTTTGTGTGAGTGTTCAGGCAGGATGGATTATGAGTGTGTTAAAGTGGCTTTAAACCCTCGTCTGCGTGTGTGTTTGTGCACGGATTTGCATTCCGGTATTTGTATATGGAGGTGTAAGATACAGCGTGGCCTACTTTTACCTCATATTTGTGGAGGTGATTTATTGTTTCGGTCCAGAGAGCTTGAAGGCTGCATGTTTGCTCAGGAGGCATGAAGATGAAGGAGCCGGGCACAATGTTAATCCTAACCACAGGTTAGCATGAGAGCGCAACAAGGAGAGGCAGTAGGGCGAGAAGAGGAGAGGAGACCGAAACAGATAAAGTGCCTGGTGAGTTGTTGCACTCTGCAAGATGTCCATGTGTATTTCTCTGCTGCATTATTTGATTTCAGACCAACAGCTGCAGAGTTTCCATCCATTCATCATCTTACCCCAATGTGGCAGGTGTGACCACACATACAGGCAGGGAATACAGTGCCCTACAATGGACAGGTCGCCAGTCCACTAGGGACAATTTAGAGTCTCCTATTGACCTAAACTTTGGGGGAAACCAGTACCTGGATAGAATACAGAGAAATCTGAGCCTTCCATGAAACTGTCTGGAAGGGTGAAACATTGGCCAATGAGATACCTAATAAATTTTGAATTATATTGCCCTAAAAAAGTGTTTTCTTCCCCTCATTAACACGGTAAGATTGGGCTCCTGAGCTTTGGAATGTGCAGAGTTGCAATAATTTTCCCCATGTGTAAATTAAAAGACCCATATAAGAGATGCTCATGTGAGTTTAGAGCTATTTAGAGCCAGAGATACACACATCACAGCTATTAAAGTCATGAGTCACGTCAGGCCGTCTTCCATGAAATCACTATAATTTGGAAAGAATTGCTTTTGTCTGAGAGATAGAGGGATTAAGTTTTGGTAGCAATTTCTTTGCAAATGTACGACATGAAATGAAAACCTCTCTTGTAATATGTACCTGTCTGTCTTCCAAACGCCAACTAATTTATCAGATCCTGAGCTGCAGCAGAGGCTCACGGTCGGTGGTGGAGCATTACACAGGAACAGATATAATATCAGTTCCTGGGCATAAAATGGACTTGGCTTCCCGCACTCTTATGACCAGCATACCAATGACAGACTTTGGCACTGGGAGGTTTTGATGAGGGCTGTTGTTGGAAGGAAACTGTTGCTGCTGCACTCCGTGCTTTGACTGTGTCAAGTTCTTAATCAGGAGGTGAGAGAAATGTCTGTGAAGGCAGAGCCGGGCTGACAGTGCACAGACTGCAGGCTGAAAATATTGGCCATGTGACAGTTTAATTGCACACAGAGAGATGCTTTGGTAATCTGTGAAACTGAGTTTAGGAATATATCAGATTTCACAGTTCTAATCCCAGAAATGTTACTTCTGTGTCAAACACCAGAAAATGAGCAATTTGACTGGAGTTTTACAGCTTTCTGTAGATGGCTTTACATTTTGTTTGACAAAGTATGAACCCTTGTCCATTTTCACTAGTGATTTTTAGCTGATCATGATACTATCACCTCTTACCATTCAGTGCAATGATCCAAATGGGTGTTTTTACAGTGACCTGCAACTGTTTGTAAAACATAGTCGACATCAAACTTGAAGATGATAGGGTGAAGCAGCCACTAGTGACAAAGCAGGTATGATAATGGATGGATGGGTGTTTTCTGTCATGTCAAACAGGTCTAATAAATGATCCCAGTCTGTTTATTTACTGTAGGTTTTAACGCAGCATCACAGTCTTCTTTCAGCCACTGGTTGTTCATCAAACTAAGAGACACGCTGCGGTGAGGCTCTCAGCATATCTTCCTGAGACACTACTTTAATATACCCACACTAAGCGTGGCACCCTTAGACTATTTCATTTGTAACGTGGTGAATAGCTTTGGAGGATGCTGTCGGATTTAATGTATCACCCTTCTTTACTTCTGCATTCCTGTTGGAACTAACACATTTATTCATCTGCTTAGGTAGACATTAGTTTCCTCTTTCTCCCAATACGTCTTGCAGGCAGACTGCTCCAGCCTCAGGCTCCGCTCTTCTTTCGTAGCATTTGCCACAGTTGTTGCGTGCTTCTTTTCTGAGGAAACGAGGTTACAGGTGCTGTTGTTACTTAAGCTTAATTACTCTGGACGGCTGCTCTCTCTCGAGTGCCAAGGCACCGTAGGAGCTGGGATAAATCATTGGCTGCACTCCTCGGGGATGTGTTTATACTGCATCTGAGATCCATCCACCCTTTAACCCCATCTACCCACATGTCCTGTTCCTTGCTGGGGTGGAGTGACCCAACTAGACCTTGGGCAGGCTGCCAGTGGGCCAGTATTTTTAGACCTCATGGGTGGGTGATGTATTTACGTAGCACGATGAATAAGAGTGTACATCCAGTTATGAAATACACAATGAGGATATACACAACCAGGCTGTCGTGTCTCTTAGGAAGCAATAACGTAACATGGCACAGCAGTAAACAGGTGTTGCTCTCAATGGAGACAACCTTATTCATTCTCTGGAGAATACGGTAAATGTGGCAGCCTGTCTTGAGCATTGCTGGGACTATGCTAAATAGGTTAGACTCTGGACCAGGTCACATCTGAATGTGTCCCTCTCTTTGTATGTCTTCAATAGTCTGTAGCGTCAAGCCTAAGGAGGTTTGTGTTCTTTGTTACCAGCCTTCCTGTTCAGACCACTTATGCTGTGTGTGGCAAAAAACCTGGGTATTTATTGTAATTCTACAAAATAACATGATGGCGTGTTTCACTTGTTGGTTCAGAGAAGACAGAGGAAGTAACTTGAAGGTACCATTAAACTTGTTTGGCGAAATGGTGCCAGATCCTGAGGAAATAACATATTACCGTGGAAGGGCGTCAAATTTGTCTAATTCACCATTCATTAGGTGTCGTGAGGCTTTCAGCAGTTTGTAATTATCAAGGTCTATCAGGGCTTTGAATCAGAATCAATGCAGCACGGAAAGAAACAGCAGGATAAGTCTAACTCTCGAAGAAGTCTTTCTTTGTGTAACAGGTGATTACTTGCACTATTACGTGTCCTGACCACAGAAAACTTTCAAGGTGATCTTTTTTATATATGCTTCACCACATCAGCCACATTATAAAACCTTAGCCTGTCACCTGCACCACAGACATGCACATCCATGCATTGATCTGTATATATGCTTTCACCTGTGTATTTTAGGTATATTCTTGATTTAAATTGTTCTTTGCCGCTCATTCATGCCATTCACCTCCCACCTGACACCCAAACAAGTTCCTTGTGGATGTGCAACTAAGTTGTCTCACTTCTTGGCAGTAACCTCGATCTCCAGTCTGATACTGACTTGCAGCAGGTGAGTGCAGCAGTGCTTCTCCTCTTCAGTAGAAATGAGCACAGAGTGCAGAGGCTCTTCAGAGCAGAATGTGAAACTCCTCTTCGCTCGGTTCACCGGAGATTTGACACGCAGCGTCCCGCTGAGATACACGCTAATGAAATGAAACGCCCGCCGTAATGGAAATGCAAATGGAGGCTGGGATCCTTGCGGCTCGGCTTGGCATGCGAGACCCATCTCTGCCACAGCCACCTCTTTAAACCGTAATAGGTGCAAATAAACCTCGTAGTGAGCAGAAAATAAGAGGCTGTTAAGTTACGAGCCAACTCTCTTGTGCAAAAACATAAAGTACACAGAAGGTACTTACACTTTCTCTACACACACACAGAAAGTAGAGAGATCTGCGTGGTGTTGATTACACGGATATAATGATTCATGCACGAAAATATTTGCAGCCCAATATCACCAATGGAACTCACTCCCAACACTCTCAAATGTTCCTTCATTATAAATTCGACAGTGGTGTGCGTGTGTGTGTGTGTGTGTCACTCCACAGGTGATGATCCTGTACTTCAATCCCAGTGTGTTTCGATGTATCCTCCTGAGGTGGGTCCGTCTCTTGGGTTTCTCCGTCATGTACGGCACCATCATCCTCAAGCTGTACAGGTAATGCAACATAACCATGGTACTTGTTGTTTTCCTCACCTCTCCTTCACTTTGTTTTGTCTTTCACCTCTCCTGCCTCCTGCTTTTCCAACCGCAGTTCTTCCTGTCTTCTTTTGTTTTCCTCTCTGTACTTACTTCCTTCCCCCTCTTCCGACCTTATCTGATTTTCCTAGTCCTCCTTCCTGCATCTTGACTGAACTCCTCCTGTTCTTATCATGTCCCTCTCCTCACCGCTCCTCATATTTATTTACCCTCTTTTCCTCCTGTCTCCTCCTCTTTCCTTTCCTCTCCGCTCCCCAAATCCAAGTGTCTCTCCGCTCTTCGGGTTTTTTTCTCCACACCCCTTTCCTTTCCTGTGTCCTCCCATCCTCTCTCCTCCTGGTCTCCTCTCCTGATATTAACTTGCCCCACGAGTTAGCCTTTCTCAGTTTGAATAATTCAGTCTGCACACCTACACATGCGCACGCACACACACACACACACACACACACACACACACACACACACACACACACACACACACACACACACACACACAGTCAGTGTTTCCAATAAGCACATTTGAATTTCACATCAGGTCCTATTTGTGTCTGCCTGCTGAAGTATCTATTCAGACACAAACACACACACATGCACAATCATGCACACACTCTCACTTCCTGCTCATCATCTCTCAGCAAGTGCTGCTGAGATGAGAGAAGGGGGTCAAAGGCCAGCCAGAGTGTTCCCTTGGCAAAATCACCAATTAGATTTCCGTCCGAGCTGGCTGGGTGTGGAGTATGCCCCGGGGGCCAAGCTCTTACAGCCCGGCCCCACTGAATATACCAGAGATAAGACAGATTTGTCACAGTCGGGTCTGGAAAGAGCCGACGAGCACGGTGCTGAGATGATAATAAACTGAGATTCGACTATTTGTATCTCTGTAAGTGTACATATAAATATAACAACATCTCCGTTTGCACATTGTTCACGTTAACTATAGGATCAGATGGCTTTAAAACTACAGCTGATGTGCTTTTTATTCCCCTTTATGGACTGCCAATGTATTGTATGTGGTAAACATACAAGATGCTTCTAAGAGACTCTGCATGCATCAGATATCCACAGGAAATTTCCATTATACTTAATGGCATTGTAGACTTGCCCTCGAAACTCTCAGACATGTTTCTGCCCTCTGTGCCCTCCCCTCTTCAGCACAAGAGAGACTGCAACACAAATTACACCTAGTAAACATGAATGAATTGAAATAGCAGTGCCTGTTTCTCCGTGTTCACTTTTATTCAAGCGGGCGTGTTAATAAGAGGAGCAGCCACTGGCTTGAGTTTCGCAAGGAGACGATCCCCTTATTCACCCACACCGCTTGTCACGGTCTCACCGCAGTCTGTTCTGCCTGTCCTCTCTCTCTCTCTCTCTCCCTCTCTCTCTTTTTTTCTGCACCATCCGACCAGGGTGCTGAAGGTGTTCCTGTCCCGGACGGCCCAGAGGACGCCCTACATGACCAGCTGGCGCGTCCTGCGGCTGCTCGCCGTCATCCTGCTGGTGGTGCTGTGGTTCCTGGTGGCCTGGACGTCAGCGGTGTGTCAGAGCCCCGAGCTGAGCCGGGCGCTGATCGCAGCAGGCCTCACCCCAGAAGGGCTGCAGTTCAGCATGTGTCTGCTGGACCGATGGGACTACATGATGGCTGTTGGTAAGTGTGTGTGTGTGTGTATGTCTTTGTGCTTTTCAGCATTTCCTGTACTTACATGTGCTCAATGTGAGGTGACATCTTCGTAGGACACTTTAGTATAAGAAGCTTTTGGGCTTATAGCTGGAGTGTTGGCTGCCGGGGTGAAGCTACAGATTAAGTTTAGTTTAAAAACTTTGGGAGAAATGCTAAGGGGCAGAGTAAGGTGAAGGGAATGCCTGGCGCCACTTGGTACGCTGTATGAGAAATGTACTCTCCTCCCTTCAAAACCTTGATTTGACTCTGCATTGAATTCTCTGTAAATGCGCGTCTGCAACTGCTGTTGTCTTTGATCCTGTGAGAGAG
This sequence comes from Karalla daura, assembly GCA_029224185.1. Classification (NCBI taxonomy): domain Eukaryota; kingdom Metazoa; phylum Chordata; class Actinopteri; order Chaetodontiformes; family Leiognathidae; genus Karalla; species Karalla daura. Next base: position 9,794,648 of record CM055197.1, read on the forward strand.
ATGCTCATTAAAGAGAAACTTAAACTGTGAGGTTTGTGACTAACAGGCACAATAAGGCGGTGCTTTAATGGTTCTTTATTTTCTTGTTTGTGTGAAGACTAAACAGAAGCAGTTTTTTGTGCATTCTGAAAGATCCTGAAAGATCCACAGGAAATCTCTGACACTCGGCTGACTCAGGTTTCACCACCATCGCTTGCTTTTAGCTTTAATGTGCGATCAGATGTGTATTGCACATGCTCTAAAACAGCAATAACACACTGTACTGATGAGCCTCTCCTGCCTACAAAAGAGGTCCAACAGTGGGGCATCAAAAACAAAAGAAGCTTCAGGCTTAAGCACAGATGTTCCTCTTGTGTTATTTCTGCCCACAGTCCAAAAATATTTATTAAGGTCAATTGGAGACTCTAAATTGCCCCCAGATATGAATGAGAGTGAAAGTTGTGTGTGTGCGTATGAGCCCTGGCCCTGGAGATCTGGGTGTATTGGTTGCCTTCACGTTATGTATGCTGGAGATAAGCACCAGCAGACCCCTGCAATACGTATATATATGGTTAAGATAATGGCTGGATGAACTATTCTCTTTAGGTGGACCACAACACTCTATAGCAATGTAGAAAAGTTGATAGATCAACATTTTAAGTCTGGTTTGCGCCTCTGCCATAGCATTAAAAACAGCTATAAAAGCTGCTCTAAGTGATCCCTAAAAATCACAGCCTCCTCATGGCAGCTGATTCCAGCTTACTCACCATTCTCATCCTCCTCGTGCAGCCTTTGATACCATCTCTCACACCATCCTCCTCAACAGATTATCTTCTGTTGGCATCACTCACACCCACCTAGACTGGTTTTGCTCATATCTCTCAGGCTGCATATCTCTCAGTTCATCCAACTCACGTCCTTCAGATCCTAGCCTGCCACCATGACTTCAGGTGTGCCCCAGGGCTCTGTCCTGGGACCGCATCCTCTTCATCACTTACCTCCTTCCCTTTGGCAATATCTTCCGCAAACTTCCACCCTGCCTCGCTCCACCACCTGTTTATTCGATATAAAATCCTCCTTTAGCTCATGCTTCCTAAAACTGAAATCCTCCTCATGGGAACAAAATCTACATTATCCAAAGTTGACAGTTTTTCCCTCACAACTGACAGTTCCTCAGTTTCCCCCTCCCCTCAGGTTAAGAGTCTGAGTGTCATCCTTGACAGCTCATTATCATTTCATTCTCATATCGATAACATTACCTGGTCGGCATATTTCCCTCTACATCAACCATCTCCTCCCCCTCCCTCAGCCCCCACACCATTTCCATCTTTGTGCACAGTCTTGTCACCTCCCGCATTGATTATTCTATCTCTCTCCTCTTCGGCCTCCCTCACAAACCCCCCCCCCCCATCTTTGAATGATCCAGATCTCAGCCGCTCACATCATCATCAAAACCCCTGCATTTCACTTCATTAACCCTGTACTACAGCATCTCCCCCGGCTCCCAGTTCCGTTCAGAATTGATTTTGAAATTCTTTTGCACATCTTCAAGTCCACCCATAACCTCCACCATGCCCTTCCCTTCTCTGTCGGATCTCCTCCACATTGTCACCTCCTCCAAGTCCCTCAGATCCTCCTCCTCCATCCACCTCACTGTGCCACTGTGCAAGTCCACCTCAGTACCATGGGGAGCAGTGCCTTCAGCGGCTCTGTTCCCAAACTCTGTAACTCACTCCCATCATCCATAACATTGAGTCTTTTCCCCTGTTCATATCCAGACTCAAAACTCACCTGTTCCAGATAGCATGCTAACTGTGATTTATAGTTTACTCTATGGCTCTTCCAGAAACAAGTTTTAAAAAGAAAGTGGCTTGGCTGTGAGCAGTTTGAAGTGCACAGGCTGACACAGCCTGCATGGTCACAGAGTAAACAGCCTGTGGGCTCAGAAACCGATGGACACAGTGAGGCAGTCTCGGACCCACAAGAATTGAGTTTTGAATAGCGCAACTGCACCTTATCAGATATCTGCTGTGGATAGTGGAGTCCTTCTGTACAGAAGGTGATGGTGCTACGGGAAATGGATTGCACACAACCACAGGGAACTGTTTGAAGTTGCTACACTGCATCTTAAAAAAGGCCAAAGAGTCTTGAATGCATTGCATCCATCTTTTTGTTGCCATTCAAGTGACAAAACATGTCAGGCAGTAATAAGCTGGTAAGGGCAGAATTCTCTGTAGAATCTCACACTTACTCACAGAATTGTGAGCAACATCTCTGCTTTGACGGACTGGAGATGAATAGAGCTACCTTCTTAAGCAAGGCACAAAACGCTCCAAAACATGCCGTCTGCTTGCCGTAAGACATTATCATATTGCTATAATAGCTGTTTACTGAGTGCCCTGCCCTGGAGGCAGCATTTTGAAGAAGCTCTGCTTTTAAATTGACACAGTTATGAATTTTGATGATAGTGTCCATTTTTTGATTTACCTTTCCCTAATGGGTTTGCGTGCAATTTAATGAATGATGCTGTGCATTAAGTTATCAGTGGGAGGCTCTGGTAAACAAGATGGACTGGCCATCCTCCGTTGTCTCTGGCTGCCACTGCTATTAAAGCAAAAGACCACAACAAGGCAGCAGGAGCCTGCCAAGTCCTTCATTTACTTTTAGGAGCCGTTACCGCAAGCATGTCCCCAAGGACTTTCCGGGGGATGAGCCTGTCTAGTTTATTCTATTTATCACAGAATAAAATCCTACAAGGTGTTATGGAAGACTGAAAAACTCTTAACTGGGAAGGAGACAGTTTTGTTAAAACTGAAGTGAGATGAACTCTTTACTGAATAGTCTCTGATCTATGACTGATTATTCTGATTCACTTTTAAGCCTTTTTATATTTTGCTCATGCTGTTTTAATTCATATGCTCTAGTTCACATTCACAGATTCATAAATGTTCTGATTTTTTTTGTTCAACTAATGTCTGACAAGCTATAGGGATCCACTACATCCATGCACCCATTTTCTTAACCCGCTTTGTACCTATGCAGTGTGGGAAGGGAGGTGGGGCTGCTGAAGGCTATCCCAGGGCAAACAGGGAATACACTCTCAGACTCACACCTAGGGACAATTTCATATTCTGGAATTGACTTAAACATGCATGCTTTGGACTGTGTTAGGAAACCAGTAGCTGGAGAAAACCTCTGCAGACAAATAAAGAACATCACTCCAAACAGGGAGGTACTCGGTCAGGCCCAGCAGTTGAACCCAGGTCTGTCTTGCCTTGAGGCAACAGTGCTAAGCACTCATTACTGTCTCAGGATCCCTTGAATCTGTATAGGAAAATAAAGTGTTGATGAGGATGGTTGGCAGATATTAAATGACCAAAAATAGAATATCAGTTCTGGCCAAAAAGAAATGTAAAATTCAGAACCAGTCTTTCTTGCCAAGTATGTGCGTGCATGCCGATATGGCCAGAATTTATAGCTCTGTCAATCCAAAAAGCACAGAGTGTTGACACTGATGGGATGCTGCAGGTACTATTCCACGTGTACTGCGAGTTCCCAGATGGCTTTGTGTGTGCGTTACAGCAGCTTCGTGATGACCGCATCTTGAGGCAAGAGGTAGAAACAGACACCTCACTGAAGCTGGTATGACAGGAGGGGAAAATAATCCTGTTTGCAAAGGGGGTAAGGGTGCATCCCGGAGAGACACTTGCTCTGCCTCTGAAACCTGTTAGACAGACAGACAGACAGAAGTAGCGGGGAAGAGTGAAGCCTGTGAAGTTTGTAGGGATGTGGGCAACGATGCAGACAGATTTGTGGGGGGGGGGGCTTGAGAGGAAGAGGAGGAGGAGGAGGGAGCCGCTGAAGAGAGGACACCTAAGGACGCTCCGGAGACGGGACAGAGCAGCGCAGCATCTTCAGGGTAACAAACACAACACTTGAAATGAAATGAAACAGGTAAAGCACAGCAATCCCTCGGCTTGTGTCTCGGTACCTGCGCATGTGTGCCGTGTGTCGGTGTGTATTCCTGTGCGTGTTCGAGACAAGACAGGAAATGAGGGATCCCTGCTGTTTGCTCTGACAGCCAGTGAGAACACGCTGGTAGCGCCGGGGCTGCACTGAAGGACAGGAAGCGCCCTGTGAAGCTGCTCCGGAGGATTATAACAATGCAAGCGCCGCGCACATTTGTGAAGATTCGGCTAATTGCTTTTCTGTGTCTGCACTTGTTTTGTCGTAGCACTGCCAAGAAAAAACATGTCTTTCTTGAACTGAATGCATCATCCCACTTTGTTGTGAAAAGGCAGAGCAAAAATGGTGCAGACGCAAGTATCGATAATGTCAGCAGCATGCAATTCGTCCGAATCCGCAATTAATCTGTATTTATTGCAGTTGTTACCATTGTCCTCTTCCACGCAGCTCTCAAAGCATCTCAAAGCATTTATAGGCTAAGTAGCATGTAATTAGTGATGATTTATAGATCAGGCTTATTCATGAATATTAATAGACTGTAATCACAGTTAAAGACTTGTATGTTGCTGGCACAGTTCTCACTGCTCTTTACTGCATGCAAACAAATCAACAAATCAGACGAATCAGATAAATGTGTGTATCAGAGTAAAACTGCTCACTTGGTGATTCGGATTTGTAATGTCTGTCTGCACATGTACAGATATATTGAGCACATACATACACATTTTTTCCCCCACTCGCAGTAAAATAAGGATCACCTCTTTGTTCTACACATGAAAGCAGTGCCTAGGGGATCGATTTGACCGCTTCAAGACATAATTTCATACCTTCAAAATGCAGCAACCCGAAAGGAATCCTCTTCATCACATCCATATAATTAATATTGATTCTCCCAGCCAATCTCCTTTTAAGTTTCATCACGCTGACACTTTGGGTGATAATGAGCTATCTGTGCTCATATACGAGGATGCAGTATATCTTGATATGTGTTGATAACCGTGAAGACTGCCTGACTTTTTAATATATTATCACCGTGAATCTCAGTGAGATTGGATGACAGCAGGACAACTCTGTCAACACTCTATCGAGGGTGCAGCTGCCTCACTTGGGGGGGAAACACTGGAAACACGGAGGAACCACGCTAAATTAAGAGCTACTAATTTTGAGGTTGTCAGTGCCGTCAACATCATGTGTCAGAGCAGAGCTGAGGATCTCCCTACTTGTAGTCATTAGACAGTGCTCTCTAAAGTGCAACTTTTTGGGAAAGAAATTCATTGAGACATTTTCTTATTGAGTGTGAATGAAGGAGATCGATACTACTCTTGTCTTTGTTACTTAAAGTCTTGTCTTTAAGACTTAAAGCAGGTGGAGATGCCTTTAAAGCACAGTTAACGCTCAGTGTTTAATAGGTTCTGTCTCATTTATTTAATCTAGACGCAAAGCAAAAAGTATTAGCAGCACTTTGTAGGGAAGTAGTTATGGTCTGTCTGCAAGGTGTGCTGCCATTGTGCCTTGCAAGAGAACGATAATTTTTTTTTTTTTCATCTGTTTGTGTTGGGATGAAACGGAGGAAACCATTTGACTTGAAGTGCATATTTTTTAGAGAGCCTGGCCTCGATGCTCCCTGTCGCCATACTTGGCTAAACCGATTGCCTCTGAAGCAGAGGAGTGGCATTGATCTTTTCAAGCCCACCCTGAAAGGAAAGCAAATGAGTGTATATCTCAAAATGTTGAACTTTCTTTTGAATCTGTACTTCATCCATCCATCCATGCATTCATTATCTTGCCTGCTTTGCACCTAGTGGTGTAGGCACAGGGCAGGGTAGAGGCTACAAGGATACAAGCCATTCACTCTTACGTCTCCAATTTAGAGCCTCCAATATACCTAAACATGCACGTTTTTGGACTGTGGATCACATTGAAGACCCTCAGTCTGCAAACCAAAGACCTCTTTGCTGTGAGGTCACAATGCTATTCACTGGTCTTAACCCCTCAAACCGACCCAAATGAGATGTTTGTTTTGCTCGTTTCCCAGCGGAGTTCCTGTTCCTGCTTTGGGGTGTGTACCTATGCTACGCCGTCCGCACCGTACCCTCAGCTTTCCATGAGCCGCGCTACATGGCTGTGGCCATCTACAACGAGCTCCTCATCTCTGCCATCTTCCACATCATCAGGTGAGTCAAAGCAAAAAGGAACGCGCAACAGGAAGGAGCGAGACTTCATCCCCCTCTTGTATTGACTGAGAGAGATACAAAGAAAAAGGGAAGCTGAAGAGAGGAGGGACATAGAAGAGACATGAAAGAGCGCAGAAGAATAAAGTCCCTTACTTTTACTGATGAACATCGCTGTGACAGTAATGAGAAAGGTGCACCAACAATGGCAAAGGGCCCCGACGACTTCGCTCCCTCCTGCCGCACAAGCTGTTGTTTAATCATAATCATACAGATATTTGCCTGTTCGAGGGGGCACAACAAGTGCTGAACATGTCAGATGAAAGGCAGAGTTCATCCGCCCCCCTTCGTCAGGGGAATGAGCAGTGTCAGCACAGTGCCTGGGTGAGCCGGCTGAAAGGAGGTGAATAAAAAATGGCTTCTCTACAGCACGGAGCTATGGTGCCAGTGCCCAAAATAAACTCTCCGGGCCCTGTAACTGTCTGTCTGCCTCTTTGTCACGCTCACGCAGAGGTGGAAAGCTGCACAATGCGTTAAATTAAACAGCTTCATTGAATTTTGAATGTCTTATTGTTTGAATAATAATCATTATATTTAACTAGATAAACGGTACCCAGACCTTGATGTGATAGATAATCCGTAAAGATAGACATTGCCTTTTCACACTCTATAGAACTAATTCAATGTTATAAATAGCTAAATGAACAAACCTGAAGGTAATAAGGGTAGGAGTCACAAGTAATTAAATTGTGACTCATTTACAATTACTGGATTTTCTGGGCTTTCACCTGAGCTTTTATAGACGTGCTTGAGCTGTTTAACCGATAGTGGAAGTTGTAACATTCACACTCCAAAAGCTAAGACTACTTTGTCAGTCCCACTGCAGTGGGAATAAAACCGCTCAGGTGTTTCTTACTGTGCGTCTGCAGGGGCCTGGGGCAAAAAATTGCATTTGTCACAGTTTTTCAGATAAAACAGTTGGTGATTGAATATTCTTTCATTTAGGCTGAGGTATATTGTGCTCCGTTGGGCATAAAGGAAAAGATCACATCCTTTTAATCTCTCGAGAAAGTGAAAAGTCAAATGGGAACACCTTCATCAGGCGTGCAAGCCTGTTATAAATCAAGCTGTTCTCGCCGGCTGAGAAATGAAACGGAGTGTTTTTTGGTGAGTTGACAGTGAGACTGCTGCTGTCGGCCGGAGATAAGGCTCAACTTGTGCAGGATGTGGTGTGTGTGTGCGTGTGCTTTCATCAACCTCCCCCCACCTCACACACACATGCACATGCACACACACGCACACACTAAAGCACTCAATGTTGGCACAAGAATCTTTCCATAGACTTAACACAAAACATACAGATTGAGATTTCCTAATGATTCAATTAACATATCTGTCACAGCTTTCATTAGTTGTGGGAAAATACTTTGAGGCCAGCAGTTTCAGGCAACTTCAGTTCTTGTGCAGGTATGGGAATGATTACTTGCACTAGAGGGAGTAAATGCTATAAAACTACAGCTAAAAAAACAACAAAAAAACGCTACAATGATGACATGACATGTTTAAAAGAAGCCGCAAGCTTCAAAAATCGCTGCTGTGAGCTTTGACATAGACGCTGCACATGGCTGGATTGAGTCACTGGTGACAGAAATGGGACACGGCTTCTTTGTACGAAATTACTTGGTTTGGTGTTTTGCTGATAATGGAAGAAAGCAATATGTGCGCTCTGCGCGCTCTATATATTTTTTATATGTAGCACTTTTTAAAACTCCCAAAAACAATGTGGAAGAGCTAGATAAGACAGAAATAGATAAAACAGCCAAAGAGTTTTTAGATAAATTAATTTGTTGATTGAAGGGTAAAAATAGATTTTGAAAATGTATTTTGGCTTGGATTGGATTTAAAGACGGCACAGACCTTATCTTTGGCCTGCAGAGCGAGCAGACTAATAGGGGGTAAACAAACTACAAATAAAAGCGGCAGTCTGACCATGCCAAAGCTTTAAAATACCAGCAGCGAAATCAATTTTATAGTCGACACTCAGTCCCTGAAGGGCAAACGCCTCAGGGGTTAAACACTTCCTGTTTCGGAACAACTGCATATAATGTCAAATCCTGCAAATAATTGCGAGAACAAATGTATGAAGTTGTGAGTGACTGGAAAAATATTTTCCCCTGGCACTGCACTGAACAAGCAGCTGTGATGGGCTCCTCCATCTGATTTACCTCACACATCATATGGAGGCCAAGCATTATATAGCAATGCTAAGGGAACAATAGGAAAAAACATTTAAAACATCAAATGAGGATCGATGAGGATAAGTGATTCACATTAAGTTATATGATAGCAGCAACACGACACATGAAATCAACCTTTTAACTGAGGTCAACCTTTTAACTGAGGTCAACATAAAGTAAATTATCATCTGTTGAAACATCAGTGGCATGCATGCAGTGTCTTGGTATTTATGACAGCAGCTTCTGTACCTGTGGCTATGTGGTATGACACATGCCGCAAAGCTATGCGCTGCAGAGTCCTCAGGATCAAGTTGACCTGACAGGACCTTTCACAACTTTTAGACGCCGATGCTCAGAAGGAAGGAAAAGGTTTTAAACGGTACTGTTATTTTTATTACCCGGACCGCTCAGTATTTTAGTTTTCGCCCGGAGTGCCTCCGGGTTGTGGTACATTTCATTCGTCTGTCTCGTCCAGAGAATCATTAAAGGCTGCTTTTAATGTGTGTATGTGTGTGTTTGTTTGTGCGCCTGAGCGTATTTCATAGACACACCGAACAGCCTGCTCAGTTCAGCTGGTTTTTAATTATTCACTAAAGTGCTGGTGAATGAACAGAATCTGTCCTGTGCCTGTTTTCTCTGCAGGTTCTCCCTGGCGCCGGGGCTGCACCCCGACTGGATGCTTATGTTGTTCTTCGCTCACACTCATCTGACTGTGACTGTGACTCTGGGCCTGCTGCTTGTTCCAAAGGTAACACTTCACACCCAGTTATCAAGACTGTCGCTTACTGTTGTAGTCAAATTTAATATAGTTGGCAGATTTTATGATTCAAACGGCCCAAAAGTGTTTTGGACCATAAAGTTCCCTCAAGGTGGGAGGGGAGGCACCATCCAGATGCTTCACAATCCCTTCAACCCCTATTCAAACCCTTAAAAAATATTTATCTTTTCATTTGGGACCCACTCAGTGATGTGTCTGTAAAGAGGGGCGCTCACATTCACTTTCACATACCACAGCAAATTTACCTTCGACATTAGTCCTACAGAGAAAAGTTTTGAAATACACTTGACTTAAATGCATTTTGTGTTTTTATGAGATATTTATTTTTTTCAGTCTATCAGCAGCACATTTTATTTGATGCTGTTGGAATGGGAGTGCTAAACACATATTTTCATCATTATTGCGATTGATTTATTCTTTGAAGCATTAACAGTAATTCATGCAATTGCCATGTATTGATTTCAGTGAAGTTAGCACATAGACATAAATACGATGGAGCTAATAACTGGCACAATAATTTATTTTTCAGTGTTTTGGTTTGCGGCCTTGGTTTCCTCATTTTTGCTTTGCTGAGAATTTTCATTTTGGTGTATCCATGGCTTACTGTACTGAAGTGTACTGAAGTACCATTTTATGGTACTTTATAGTTAAGTAAGGACGGATGGAGTTTCTTGTGAGATCTGTGAAATTTCCGATATTCACAAGTTGTTTCCTCTCCATCTGATCACAAGATGATTTTATGTAAAATTAGTGCTGAATCTATAGAAATGCGCGGACCACAGATAAAACCACATATGTCCTATGCTCAACATCCATCATTGCTCCTATGAAGTACTGTACTGTAGCTGAACTGCCTGAGTCCTACTTGTCTTTCTGATATGGCTGCATCCAGGAACGCTGTGTGACTATAATGGTCACAATGAGCACAGAGTGAGTCCCATGATGGCCACTGCTGTACTGCTGCTTGTACACACAACAACCCATTTTTCATGATAAGTTCATTTCGTATTTGCTATCTGGAAAAACAAACACACACCCACGGTGGCACATTTGCTACCATTACCTTAAACTCATTCAAACTGCGTTAGTGGTTATAGTAATTTAGCTAAGCGCCCCCAAGGGTGTCTTTATGTGAAATCTCTCAAGTCTGATGGAAAACATTTAATTCTCCTGCTGTGTGAGAAATGCAATGCACCATCACAACATCAGCGCACTCTGTTCCTTCATTCTTTCTTAATTAGGCACCTCAGAAGTACAAGTCGGTCGAGTCTGCTACGATAATTAAGCACAATGGGAGGATGTTAATCTCGCACAGTGCCTGCTCCTGAATATGGGATGCATATTTGCTTTCTGAGTTCAAATTTCTTGTGTAAGCGAAACTATGTAATTGTAATTATAACAATGCATCTCATCTCACAGTTTGCTCCGGAGCATCAGCATCTCAATGAGGAGGTCATCACTACCTGAAAAAAAAGCTGTGCTATATAAATTGGAATGTAAAATAATTACAATACTAATTTAAGTTAGACAGGAAACTTTCAACAAAATGTATGTCTGTAGACATAAATATTTTCTAGCAGGATCATGTTGCTTGCCATCCACCCACTCAAAAGACTCCCCCAGCCAACATATTTATACAATAAATCCATTCAGACCTGTCCTACATGCTCCAGTAATGTGGTTTGAGAAGATTCATTTACAATTTTACGTCATTTTTTTGCCGCTCCCCTGCTCTCTATCTCTTGTAGTTCCTGTCCAAAGGGACACAGGCCAGGGATGATATTGCTACCGAGGCTTATGAGGAGGAGCTGGACATGGGAAGATCTGGCTCATACCTCAACAACAGCATCACCTCGGCCTGGAGTGAGCACAGTTTGGACCCTGAGGATATACGGGTAAAGTAGTAGCCACAGCCAGTGTCACAACCTGTGTTGTCAGATCATATATAACATAGGTTCTTTATGTTACCAGATTTAAACAATATTTTATTGATTGATTTTTCTCCTGTGAAACTAGTCTATTCATCCATCCAAGCTTTTTCTTGACCCACATAACCACCAAAATATGTTGAAGAGTTCTACAAATTATTTTATTTTTTACTTATTACTTTAAATGCAAGATATGGATGTCACACCTGGAAGATGATCATCAGACAATGATTTCATGCGGTTATATCGAAACGTTATTGATACAAAAAGCATCCAAAGTTCATAATCCTCCTTTTTTGTAGGATGAGCTGAAGAAGCTGTATGCCCAGTTGGAAGTCTACAAACGTAAGAAGATGCTCGCCAACAACCCCCACCTCCAAAAGAAGCGCAACTCTAAGAAAGGACTGGGCCGCTCGCTGATGAAACGGATCACAGAGATCCCGGAGAGCATGCATATACACCGCCAGTGCAGCCGTGAGGACGGGAGTGAACATGGCAGCAACCGCAGCACCTTGAGGAGGAACCCACTGGAACAGGGTCACTACGGTAAGTCCAGTACCACCATTTTGGTATGTGACTGGGCTGTTCCTCAGTCTAATGTCATACTTGATCAACTTTCTGATTACAATGAGCTTTTGTACAATGCTAGTCTGGGTATTACTTGAATCAGAAAGTAAATCATTGATATCACACAACTCTTGGTCTTTGAAACTTCAAGATCTGTTAATGTTGCTTATCAGTAGAAATGTCACCGACTACTGTGACTGTAAGATTAGCAAAAATGAGAAAAAAGTATTTTTGCAAAAGTGCTATTAAGGTTTACATTCTTCCCTTTTATTCTGATCTGATTAAACTACAAAGCAGACCAATTATGTCTATGAAGCTATGCCGCTTAAAGGCCTTTTCGGTATTTGAATCTAACCACAGGCAAACCTCGAGATGACTCCTTGAAGAACAAAGTGATGGGCTTGAAGAAGTCGCTCAGTTACGACCATGTCTGCGATCAGGACGAGGAAACTGGGAGCCAAACTGGTTCCACTGCAGGAGACAAGATGACTCCGGTTGGAAGTGCTGGGGAAGGATCTCTTCTGGGTTCTTTGATTGGCCGAAAACACACAAAGAAGCAGCTGGAGCCGGCCGCAACGCCACCCAGGCTGGAACCGGCTGAGTCCACTGAGTCTGTTCCACTGTTCTGGAAATCAGCCAGCGCCCACAACTTGACGCACGAGAAGAAACCCGTCCAACTGCGCACCTCCATCATGCAGAAGTCTCTCAGTGTGATTGCGAGCGCCAAGGAGAAGATGCCCGGGCTGACCAACAAAACGCAAAGCGTGGAGGACGCCAGCAAGAAGGGTCTGAAGGGACAGGAGGAGAGGATGCTGTCTGGGGTAGACGAGACACCTGAGCATTACCCCAAGATGATCATCAGCCAGTCAGTGGAGTACTCCAAGACTCCCATGAAGATGGGCATCATGAAACAACAGGTGCTCCTCCCATATGTTCATTCTAAACCCAAACTGATTGATGCATTGATGCATTACATCAATGTAGAGCTGAAATGTTAAGAGGACAAACTAATTGGCTATTGATGGAAAATGTATTGAATTTCTTGAACTTGGAAATCATATTTCTTAGCTCAATATCACTGTCAGACTCCATTTGTGAGAATTTTCAGTAACATCACCTCCCACACAGAGCGGGTATTCATATTAATAAAAGAAAATAACAGCATGGAGAGATTGAGGTCATTCTTGTTTTGTTTGTTACAATGCAGACAATACAATAAAATGTAGAATCTCACTCACGCTTAACACCGTGATGAATCAATGAGGAAAATCCAGAATATGTGGTCAAACCTTTAAAACTGCAAAAATGATTTTTTGGATGCAGCAACAACATGAATTGTATTAGCATTCTTAAGATTATTGTCAATTATTTGTATAATTTAGAGAATGTAACTCCAAATATTCACTATCCATTCAGCTTTCTGCTGATGTCTACTGGCTTGTAAGGGAAATATCTGGACCTGCAGTTTCTAAATGTTCCCCTCCAAATGATTGCTAAATCTATTATTTGGTGCCGGGAAGGTCACGTTCTATCTGCCACTGCTGTGAAAGACACTGTTGAGAGAAACTGAGCATGAAAGTTGGGCTGTAAAACAAAAACAATGAGGTAAGACAATCTAAAATGCTCCATTGAGCAGAGTATGGCTGCAAAGTTGGTGTTTTGTCCCTACGTGAGTTTCTTACTTACCACTTTCTCTTACACAGCCATTTGTTCCTTCCACTGATTTTGTCTGGGCAACACTATTGCTAGTGGCAGCTTTATAGAAAGGCCTTTGAGGTATTGTGATCATTAAAGAAATCTCCATCATCAAATACTATCCTTATGGACCTTGGGTTCTCTTATAATCTTATAATCATTTGATTTTGGATTTGTGATATAAGGACACCAACTATCCCAAACACAGTTAAATGGATCGATAAGAAATAATAATGTGTGATCGACTCTATTTGGAACACCAGTAATGTTTAACATAGTAATTGATTTCTTTGTTTGAACAGGTAAGTGGCAGCCAGCCATCTATTTGCTCTGAGACTGGAAGGAACCTCTACGACGTGTCTGAGGTTTGCCCCTGGGAGCTGGAGGAACCTCATACTCCCTCTGAAGCAAAGACCCAGAAGCACGTTTCCATTGCTCCTGGGGAAACCACACCAGGCCGGAGAGGCAGCAGCAGCAGCTCTGGAGTGACCAAAGGCAGCAGGTCCCAGCAGAGGCAGAAGGCAGGGCAGTCGCCCTCCAACAGGCGGCGCTCCAAAGATAAAGGAGGCGAAAGGGAGGAAGGCAGGGAGACACGGAAGTCCCGACCACCCAGGTCGCCTCTGCCCCTTAAGCCGGACGTCAGTCCCTGGGAATTCGATGAGCAGCCCATGCTGGCAGGGGATTCCGATTCCCTCTCCCCAGACCGGATCAGGCGTAAGAAAAGTGTCACGCCCACCGACGGGAAACCTAAGGGGCTTCACTCCGACCACTCCAAGTCCACGGGCAGCCTCCTGCAGCCTCCCTCCCTGATGGTAGAGATATGTCCCTGGGATTACTCGAGCCCACCTTCACCCAAGCAGGAGAAGACCTGCAACAGCCCGTCCATGCACAAGAAGAAACGGAAAGGCTCCTGCTCGTCCAACCACAAGGCAGAGAAGGAGAAGGGCCGGGAGAAAAGTAGGGAGAGGCGGAGCTCTTCCAGCAAGCCGCCCTCAGAGAGAAGACGCGTGAGCCAGTCGTCTGAGTGCAGCGGGCCGGTGTCCGAGCGGCGGAGGAGCTCCACCAGAGACCCAGAGTTGATGGAGACCAGGAGGGGAGAGGTTTTCTCACGGGAGACCGAGCCCTCGCACACCAGCTTTGCTCAGACTAAAAAATCACCAGAGAAGAAGAAGGAGAGCTCTTTGAGTACTGCCTACAAGCCCGCAGTCACTGCTGACGTTTGCCCTTGGGACTTTCAGGGGCAAGACTCTGGGGAGAGGGCATGATGTCCAGGGTGATGATTGTATTCTTTTGTATTCACAGAGTGACAGCAAAGCAAAGAAACTGGCCGATAACAGTGCAGCATTGCAATGATTAAGCAGTTTTTCTCTGGGCTACCTAAGGAAAAAAAAAAGTTTTTGTGGGGGAGAGAACATATATTCTGCTGTCCGTTGATACAATCCAGACATTACTATTTGCAAAATAGCAATCTTCTTGTTGTTACGATGCATTGAATGCAACCTTGAAGTCACTTTAAAGGAGATTTTCGTCTGCACTTTTGCTTGCACATTTGTCAGAGGTACATTGTGTGTGTGTTTTATCACCCTGAGTACATCAAAGTAATTAGAAAATGAATCATACCTGTATTTACCAGCGGACCAGACAATCATCTGTCACAAACACAGTAAAAGCATCACCTAATGAGTTCAATGATGAATGGTGGCCCTCTTACGCTGATGATACTCTACATTACTAAGACGTATTACTGTATGTAATGAAAAGAGGCAGGCTGTTTACAGGAAACACAGGCCGAAAGAAAATCATGGTACAGTAGCCCTGAGAAGGAGGACCAAAGCCCCAGATGCACCTGTGATGTCTTATCTTTTGGCCAAATATAATTTTATGGCCTTAATATAATATTTTTATTTGATAAGTGAGGTAATAAAGTAACAAAGGGTTTTAGTACAGCTTCACTTTCAAATGAGATGAACTGTAAAAGTACTCAATACACAGTATGTATTTTTCTAATAGGCCATTGCATGTGGCAAAGAAGCAAGTATCCAAACTGAAATGTTTACTGGTTATGTCAAATATGACAGTGGAACTTTTGATGTTGTTGTTTCTGATATTTGTCTCTTTATGTTCCACGTGATGCTTTTGAAATGGTGTGCATCGCCATCAATAATGTACACACTCATTCCGAATGGCTTGCAGTTACAGTCGAGCAGTACTAAAATATCCATGAGGCTCTCCCTTCTCTTGATATTTATTTAGTCTTTACTATATACTCTTGCCCTGGATGTCCCTTCTCAGAGGCTGCAGAATCTCCACACGTCGAAAAAAATGTGCCGAAGTCTTTCAAGGACCAAAAACCAAGCGTGACTGGGGGGATGATGTGAATAATGCATTTTTTTCTGTCACTTAGTTGCCCGTTTTACATCTGCCTGACTGCACCTTCTTTCAAATCCTTGCACAAATTCAAATGCGAAAAACCACATCTATGCATGACCAAAGCTTTTTTTTTTGCCACTCGCTACCAGAACATGAGCAACGTGCCATTTCAGCACCACCTTTAATAAGAACAACAACAGTCAGCCTACTGTCCCGTGACTAACAATACCTGATACAAAGCTGTCATACGCAGTTGTCACATCAACTTCATTGCAGTCATTTGTGCATGACAGTGAAAATACAGGGGTACCTTTACCAGGAAGCTTAAAAAAATCATGAAATATCTTAAGAGGACTTGAGAGCACATGGGACATTTCAAATATACAGTGGATGTCAGATGTTGTCATGTATTTATCAAGCATTACGTGGTGGAACTTCCTGTGTAAATATTCAGTTTTGCCTTCAGAAAACAGTGTCCATGAAGTGAGAAGCTTGATAAATAAACATGACCACTGGAGCTGTCACGTGTTTTTCTATCTGATGGTTTTTGGCTGTACGAAATGGAATGTTGTAACTTTACCACTACATGTATTTTATGCTTGTTATACTGTATGGTGTTGCTCCAAGAGGTTACAAAATATTGTAGCACCCACATGGGAGTATTTACAGTATATTGTACATTCATATTGTGTTGCATGTACATACAGTAAATACCCTGTTCTCAATTCTGGATTAAATCTTTCTATAAAAACCCAGTTTGCTTCAAGACTGTGCCTTTCTGTGCTCTGTTTTGCATTGTGCTGTATCTTCACCATCTGTCAGTTCTTATCAAAGCTGCATGATCATAGAACCAAACCTATCAGCTGTGGGGGACATGTCTGAGGCTTTTTGTAGTTCCCTAGTTTGATCTGTCTTAGATCACACTGATATGAAGAGTAGCAAGCATTGACAAAAAAATATTTTCATAGTTTACTTTCCCCTTTTCATCTTCATAGGTGAAAAATGAAACATCCATCTTTTGAAAACAAGTAACTTTTGTCACTGTTAAGACCCATTTTATGTCACTGGAAACGTAAATGCAGCAGGTATCGTGTTCCTGCAGTCTATACAACACTGCCCCCATGTGGACTACGTGTGGAACACGTGGGCTTTATTTGACAGAGGTGCTGTAACTGGGTGCAATCCAGTTCTCCTGACTAATTCGTGTTTTCCACATATGCTACGTTCGCCAGGAACTACCTATGTACACGCTATGTACACGATATTATGCCTCATGGAAAAGCTTTGAATAATGTAACTTAATGAGTAACTTAAGTCTTTGTTTTGGTGGAAAAGCGGCATATAGTTAAGTAGATGTATTGTGAATGGAGGCCAAACTTGAAATCCAGTATTGGTGGTGGAACAGTCCTAGCAGGTGTTCCCAGGTGATGATAATTATGCAAACTCAAGGTTCTTGCTCACCTCATATTCTTGAGTCGTGCAAATTTCAATGTGGCTGAAAATGGCGAAAAGAGGTTGGGTCTGCCATGAGCTATCTTGATCTGTGGCGGTAAAGAGAGAAAGGTGAAGCTCTCAATTTATTGTTTTGTCTGTATTCCAACCCTCACATGCATGAGTACAAGTATGAGTACAAGCTGTTGAAATGAGTTTTCTTAACAGGTTGGCTGGGCTCAGCTTCAGAGACAGGAGGGAGAGGGGCTCAGACATCCAGGAGTTAAGGCATCTGTTCAAGATGCCCTTTGGATGTCTTCCTGGGGTGGTGTCTCAGGATACCTTGGGTTTCTCCTGGAAAAGCTGTTGGTGGAAGCAGCTGCGGGGAGGAGTGTCTGGGCTTTCCAGCTCAAACTGCTGGCCTTGGTTAAACGGCAGAAGACTACAACTGACATAACCTCAGACCATCAGGTGATCCTGCGGCTTAGACTGGAGTAACTCATTGAGCAAGACTGATTAAAAAAAAAAGAAAGAAAGAAAAAAGGGAGGGGGGGGATTCGGAGTTATTTTATGTTAAACCTCGACATTGCAACTTTTACAACAAGAAAAATCCGGGTAAATGTTTGTTTGTGGTGTTTAAACTGCATTTTGACCTCCTCCGTCACAACCTCCTCCAGGACCGGCTCCATCCTGCCACATGAATGAGCGGCAGTGACGTCAGCCCTGCGGCAGCGCACTGGGCAGAGTCGCTGCGGGAACAGCGCATCCGACCCGACGCACGCACATCACACACGCCACACATCACACATCAGGCGGCGGGCATCTGCGCGGCTTTCAGCGACACTTCACAGCTGCGAGAAACCACACCAGCTACAGCAAGAAACAACAGCAGCATGGGCAACGTACAGGTAAGAAAACTGTACATCCTACAACTTCTGCCGCTGGAACAGCTGGAGCGCTTAACAAGTGCGTGACTCAGACCACACCGTCAGACACTTTTACAGTGCGGGGAGATGGAGGAAAACAAGAGACGTGGCAATACATCTACGTTTTAGGTTCATACTCCTTTTCCGTGGACGGAGAGGAGACTTTTTTCAGCACTATAAAATTGTATGGATATGCTGCGTAATTGGAAGTTGCGCAGTTAACTTGTGCGAAGGGGTGCGTCCAGGCAGCAGCAGCTGCGGTGCTGGTGGTGGTGGTGGTGGTGGTGGATGGGATGAGGAATTTGTGAGAAGCGCTGATCAATAAGGCCGCATTGTATGAAAGTGGGGGTGGGCAATGCTGCTGTTGCTGCACATGACTCAGCGAAGTCACACTGGCTGCTGCACCCTTTTCCTGCGGGAGACACTGCCCTGCAAACACGGCAACCACCCCCGTTCACCCTCTAATCTGCTGCGCCAGAGAGGATTATAATGGCACACTCACACCGAGGTTGTTTAACAATACATAGATACTCTCATCGTTATATTTTGACTTATACCGTCCAGGTTGCCACATTTTGGGCATTGTTAAGAGGTTAGACACCAGGAAGTCAATGGTTGAGCCCTGGGAGAACTCCAAAAAAACTGATTGGGGACTCTAAATATGTCCGCGGTGTGTCGGAGTGAATGGTCTGTGTGTGAGTGTGTGTTTATGTTCTAGAAACTAGAATATAGACCTTCACCCTATGTGTGCTGCAATAGGCCCCAGCCACACTGTAAGGCTACAAAATGGGCCAGGAAAATGAATGAATGGGATTCAAGAGGCGTCGAATGGGTGGATGGTTTCACATATTTTACATGTCTGGCAAACTCTGATTTTGATATGCTCTTTTTTACTCACTACAGCCCACTGTAGTCCCATATGAGGACTTTGATGTCACTGCAGATATCAAGGCAATCAGGAAAGCTTGTAAAGGTCTCGGTAAGTGACCTTTATCCATGTCATTCTGTGCATATACTTTACAATGAATTCAGATGTTTTGTCTTCGTACATTTGTTGCTTTGTTTGGTGCTTTCGTTTCTCCAGTGTCTAAAACATTCATTGTTATCTGATCACAAAAATCAATCTGGTCACAATGAATCGACTTATAATTGCATCAAGTTGTTTGGTGTGATTAATTCAGTGTACAATAAAACATCCTTATCACAAGACCGTAGTTTGCAGATTAGAAGTTTACCCCAGAGCAGGCGGAGCACTCTTAGTAGTTTTCAATGCATTGCCAATGTGAGAATAAGCAAAGTATACTGATAGTGTGTGATGTAGGAGCATGAATCTCCAAAGCACAAAGTAAAATGTTTCCAGTCTCCTCTCCTCCATTGACACATGATATGGTCTGAAACAGACCATATCATATCATCCTCTGAAACAGAGATGGCTTCTAGACTGAGTAGATTCAAAGGGGCATCCAGGGAAACATGTGGCATGATTAAGTATTTTTTATAAGATGCCACTAACTACGACAGTTTGGGATGCGATTTCTCAACTGCCCTTGGTCTTGAAATTGCCTCTTATGTGTATAAAGTAAGATATTTCTTTTCCTGTCTTTGAAGGTCTCTGTAGCTGACCCCTGTGTTTGTGTCTGTTCCCCAGGCACAGATGAAGAAGCCATTATTGAGATCCTGGCCTATCGTTCTGCAGCACAGCGTGTGGAAATCAAACAGGCCTATTTTGAAAAGTATGATGACGTGAGTACCCCTTCAGTCTTCTCTCCTAAACATATGCACACACACACACCTGATATATACACAGACAGGACAACCATGACCTGACTGGGTTCCCCTCTGTGTTGGTGCAGGAGCTGGAGGAGGTCCTGAAGAAGGAGCTGACAGGTAACTTTGAGAACGCCATGTTGGCCATGTTGGACCCTCCGCAAGTTTACTTCGCCAAGGAGTTGAGGAAGGCCATGAAGGGCGCTGGCACAGATGAGGCCGTGCTGGTGGAGATCCTGTGCACAGCCACTAATGAGGCAGGTCATTGTTTTCAGTTTCACTGTAAAAGCATCTGCATGCTCTGCTTGTGTGTGCATGAGCTTTCTCCAGGTACCTAACACCCCCCCCCATTCAAAAACAACAAGAGACTAAATTTGCCATTAGGTGCGAGAGTGAATAGTGTGTGTGTCCTGCAATGATCTTGAGAGTGGAAGATAGGCTCCAATAAGACACCATTACGATACTAAGTAGGTAAGACAATAGATGGATGGATGGATTGATGGATGCTTTACTTACCACTGATTGATTTTCTGTCTAAAGAGCAGACTGCTGCGGGGTGTAGCGCTCTTGTCGGAAACTGCTTGAAAGACTGAATCAAAAGAAATGAACCTTGCCCTGTTAAAGCAGAATGTTACTAAAATCTTCCCCAAAGAGCTGAACTTTAATAAAATGTGTGTGTGTGGGTTTGTGTCTGGTGATTTTCATATTACACAGTCATTTGATCCATCTCAAATGGAACCAGAGCTTGCACTCCGAAAGCAGCACACAGAGGAAAAAAAAAAGAAAAGAAATCCCTGATCCACCCCATGTCTTGGATCTGATCCAAAGTCTAATGGTTTCTACCTGGGCCCACGCACCACCCTTCAGTGATCTTTGCGTAATCCTACAAAATAACAAGCAGACAAACAGCAAACAAACCATCATATTGAGCAAGAGCAGCTTTGATGTGACTAAATCTTGTCTCTGATTTATTTTGCACAGGACATTGTGCGCTACAAGGAGGCCTATGCTCAGGGTGAGTTTTCCTCCATGCTGAGTCACGACTGCCTGCTGCTTGGTGCTCGGCTCATACTGGAAAATGTGGCACATGGAACAGATTAGAGCTAAATTTTGCCACACTGTTGTGGGTGTTTCACTTTAAGGAATGAATCACGGCGTAATGAGCCAGATTTTGGCCCTGACTGAACAATAAAATGTCACTTATTACAGAATGCCTCATTCCACTTACTGACATAAGCGCAGATGTTTGTTGGTGGTGTGAAACATTTCACAAGACTCCACTTGAGTGGCGATTGTGTTTGCCTCCTCCCTTCCAGTGAACGAGCGTGACTTGGAGGCAGACATTGAGGACGACACCAGCGGAGATGTGAGGAACCTGCTGATGTCACTGCTGCAGGTAAAGACTCCTGAGTCCTTGGATCGAGCTCAGTTTAGAATGAAAAAAAAAACCTTACAATCCCCTAATTAGGTCCAAACCTGTTGAACATAAAGTGTCATTTCTTTTAGAGGAGGTAACCACGAAAGCAAAAACGTATTAGTTGTCTTTCACATAAAATCAACAAACAAACCAAATCCCAGGAGAAATAATTCTTCAAAATCTGGAAAAATAATTAAACAGCTTTGTCACTAAACACTCAGTAATGGACTGGTAAATGGACTGTTTCGTATATGGCTTTTTTTCTCGTCTGCATGACATCTCAAAACGCTTTGCATTCACCCATTAAATTAAGTAACTAAGTCCCTAATGACACCATCTGCTGGCCAAACACCGTAAAAGAGACATGCTCAATACCCCACAGCCTCGAAACTTTGCCTCTGTTCAAGCATGAAAGGGACTTGTGGCCTCAGCGTCTGCAGGGGGAGCTGCAGCACAGTCACATATTTAGGTGGAAGGCCACGAAGAGAGAGAGAGCTGCGCTTGTCGTACTTTGATAATGGCTGACAGTATTGTCCGCCATGCAGGGATTCGCCCACTGAGGCATTTGTCACACATCACATCATTGTGCCTCGGCCTCCGTGCCTGCTCCGGCTTCTCGGCGCTCCCACCCCTTTGCTGCTTCCCCTCTCTTTTCCTTCCCCCGAGGAGAAAAGACAAACACAGTGTGACTCATGTTCTACACCGCTGAGCTGCACAGCCTTTCAAATATTTCACATTAATGTGTGACAGATGATTGTTATCCCTTCAAATGCACAAGATTATAACTGTAATCCATCTTTCTGACCTTTCCTCCTCTCGCTAAATCTTTCTTCTCACTCTGTCTTTATGCATTGCCTTATCCATCCTCTTAAACCTCTCTTCCTCTCTCCTCTGAATCCACCTCCTTTGCTATGTCCCTCTTTTCCTGCAGGCGGCCAGAGACGAAGGCTACGAAGTGGATGAGGGTTTAGCCGAACAGGATGCCGCGTCTTTGTTTGAGGTACGTCCCCAGAAGAAGTCAGTGCGGCGTTGCTCCTTCAAGTTAGACACTTTATTCACCGTGCCCTTCAAATAGCAGCACTGTTTACAGAGAAATGTGATCTCAGATTTAGATGACTCGGGAATCTCTGAGACGGAGCTTTTTATTAAACCGAAGGGTTGTAGTTAATGCCGACCTGTGGCTTTTATTACAGTACAGGTTTGTGGAATCTAAGATGTGTTTCATAGTAATACAAAATAAATGTTGTATGGCAGAGTCTGTGAAAAGTCATCATGTCATCCTCACAACTTCTCATGACTGGTTTTAGCTACATTCACTTCAGTTCAATTCAGATATTAGATAAGATAACAGATTCTAACACTTTCAGCAGGTATCACAGTCCCCAGGTGATGAGTAGTCCCAGTGCTGAATGTATTTGTGAAATCTCTTGGCAACATTCAGATGAGTTGAGCTGAAATTTTTAGTGCAGGCATATAGGTTCCTATCTTCTTGACTTGTCCAAAGTAAATTTTCCTGAATTTTCTAGAAGTATGACAGTCTAATGACAATCTTGTTAACATAGTCAGTAAATGCCTGTTAAACATGTGCCTGTTCGACCTCTGTAGTACAGAATCATTGTGCCTTTCCAGAGTGATTCTGTTCTTACATATGAGGGAGAATCTCATATAGCATAGCCTTTTTAAGGTAATACATAGTTATTGCAAGCAGACACCTGTTCCAGACTTGTTCCAGATTTCTACAATTAATTTGAAGATAATTTTATTATTACTCATAGGAATGTGTACTCATTACATCAAACTGATCATTCAGTACCAAATAGAAATACTCACCAATGTTGTTTTCCTTTCTTTACTTTTTTTCACTAGGCAGGAGAAGGCAGATTTGGGACGGATGAGTCAACCTTCACTTTCATCCTGACGCACAGGAACTACCTGCAGCTTCAGGCCACCTTCAAGGCCTATGAGACGGTAAGAGCGAATGATGCCTTTTTATTGGCTCATCAGCTCGAAGCTCTTATGCTAATCTCTCCTCGTGCAGCTCTCAGGAACGGACATTTTGGACACCATTGACGCCGAGGCTACAGGAACGCTCAAGGACTGCTACATCACTTTGGGTAACATGATCATTCATGGATCGTTCAAAGCAGAAATTCAGTTTTTATAGCCATACCCACTCCCTGCTTGTGTGTGTGTGTGTTTCAGTCAGGTGTGCTAAGAACCCACAGCTGTATTTTGCTCGGCGCCTCAACGAATCCATGAAGGGAGTGGGCACCGACGAGGACACACTCATACGCATTATCGTCGGCCGCTCCGAGGCAAGGCTTTGTCGTCATCACTCAAATGTCTTAATCCGCAGAAGTCATGACGTTTGATGCACCCGATTGATTCCATCCATTACCTGAAGCTGAACTTCACTCTATCAGCAACATGTAAACATCCAATAGATGTCAGAAGCAAGTATGAAACTGGATTTAGCGTTGACAGCATGGTTATGTTGCTGGCCCGCAGATCGACCTGGAGACGGTGAAGGACATGTACCTGGAGAAGTACGATGTCACCCTGAAGGATGCTCTGGATTCAGAGTGTGGTGGAGACTTCAAACGCCTCCTTATTGAGATCCTGCGCTGAAACATCCTCCTCTGGGCCTTATTCATCACAGTGTACACACTCATCTTTCCTCCCCCTCCTCCTCCTCTTTACCATCCTTTTTAAACACATTTACTCATTCACTTCAGACAACTTTATGTCTGGCGCCTTTCTCACGTCGTTTTTCATCTCTCACACTTCTTAGAGACAGACAGTTCTCTTTGCAGCATGGACCAAAAATCAACTCGAAATTAAGTGATATATAAATGTTCATACATCCTCTTTGAATATACAGTTTTGCCAAGAATATTGTATTACACTTTGCTGCTGCTTATATTCAGCATAAGTCCAGTGATTGCACTTTCCTTTCTGTGGAGCTTCTGTGCAACTGAGCAACATGTAAATGCATTCATCCAAGTATTCACAATGAGCAGCCTTGCAGTCCTATCATATTGCAAATACAGTTCACCTTTTCAAGTGCATCTTAAAGTTGTAAACACCAAGAGGTGCTGCATCCTAACACAGTCCCACAGATCACCATCACTTTGTCATTCACTTTTGTTTAATTCAAGTCACCATCAGCTCCACTATTTGCCTCAAAGATGCCTTTCATGAAATGCTTAAAATGTAATTTCCTCTTTGCTGCAACACTCACTGAAGTGCCGAAATCTCACATTTGATTTCTGATATCTTGAATACACTGGAGGTAGGCTGTATGTGACCTTGTTTTCTTAATCAAAAACCTAAACTCTTTGCAGTACACACTACTGGGTTTTATAGTCGTATCCCACAATGCAACATGGGATTTTTAACTCTTGACAGTTTGTGGTCTTACTTTTAATGACTGCTTACATTTCCACATTGAATTATATCTTTTTTTGTTTGCCAGTCATTAAATTTGATAAAATATTTGTTACACTCATAGTAATACATGACAGTTATGCAAAACATTGAAATACATTTGAAGTAATTAGTAAGTATACCAAAACTGAAAATCCCCAAAGTACAATCACTAATGATGAGCTCACTGTGTCTCTGCATATATGTATGACATTGTCTTGTATCTGTATTTAAACCAAAATTACAATAATATAATTAAATATAATATATGGACAGACAATAGTTTAATAAACTAAGGAGAGCTATATTTAGAAAAGTAGTTGTTAACATGATATAGTGGCACCTATATGCAGTAATTATACATTTTAACATCACTCAAAAAATAAAAATATTTAAAAAATGGTCGATTTGTCTTAATTTACTATAGAGGGCGCAATTGCACCACTGGGAATAGCAAACATGCCTCGGAAGGAAATGCCAAACCATTGATAAAATCACAAATGCATCATAAAATATTCTACTAGATGCAATCTTTTGTACCACTGACAACCTACTGTTTCATTTAATATACTTCTTTATACACATTACAGTGATTTTATTAGCAAACAGCATTGACTCTGATATGCAAATATGCAGATTTTCTTGCATTTTCATAATGATCTATGTTTCAAAGCCGCTATAAAGTTCACTTTCTCTTTTGTTTGTTTTTTTCACAACACCCAGCACAAAGTATTGTGGCTGACTGGAGAGCACCATTATTGTAGGCCAGTTAAAAGCAGGCAGAGAAGAAGAAAAAGGTCAAAACAAGTGAGAACTGCTTCCAGATGCACTGAAACAGGAGAAGCAGATTTGTCTCTCTCGCCATTTCCCCACTGTTAGTTTTTTTTTTCTTCACAGCTTTTCACCTCCCTTTCTCCCATTGCTCTTTCTATCCAGCTCTCATGCTTTGTTGTTCCTCTGTAAAGAGGCTAAGTTTGGAGTATACCTGCTCTTGGTACATTCCTGCTACCTGTGCTATATCAATATGGGGTCTGTGCACCATATGTTGCCCAGTAGCCCCACATTCAAACTATACTACACCCTAAACTCTGGCAGCTTGTCTCTCTCCGTCGCTTTGAGCCGAATGCACAAGACAAGCAAGCACAAGAATCCACAGGGTCATTTACATCCTCATATACCTCCAATCATGTGATATCCTCCTCATCAAAGTAATGTGATAGCTTCAAGAGTTAATCTGAAAAGGAACCTTGGAATTAATTTACCAATCTAATATCAGAATAACTGGAGGGCAAGATTTCTCTTATTTGAAACAGGTCAAAATTAGGCCCCCCAAAGTAAAAAAAAGAGCCTTTTTCCCCCTAATAGCTTGCATATGGTTTCTCTATTAACATGATGCAAGACTTAATTTAGCAGTGGAAAACTATCATTATTTTTAAATACTGCATTAGAATGAATTATTTGTCTGGCATCAAAATGTTTTCTGTGTACTCGTAGAGTTTTCACATGTAGATTCTGTTTCAAAATTCCAAGACATGCAGCAGCTGAGGATACACCCATACCTTCTTGACATATTCACAGTGTGTGTTGACTTTCTCCACATCTGTCCTCTATTATCAATCATCTAGTGCTAATGCGGTTAAGGGAACTAGTCTTTCATAAGAGCTCAGCTCTCTATACTCTTGCTCTGACCTTTTTCCTTAAACGTTTATCATGCTCAGACCACCATAACTCAGGCAGCCAGTCATCCATCAGCCTGAAGGTGGTTTCAATTTGTCTCACGGTATGTTTGTCAGCTCAGGTCTGCTCATTGTCTTTGGTCTTCTGTCTGATGTTTGACAAAGGTTACGCGAAAGATTTAAGCTTAGTTCATGAACTGTGCTGCTCATGGTTTATTCATGGAAAGAGTCTGGTTAAGCAATCTTGAGCTAGGGAGAATTAAAGGTGGTAAACGGTCCTCTTTTGATCCTACAGACTCAAGCACAAGCACCTCCAAGACACAAGCCTACATATTAATAGTACTAATCCCCTTTAAGTCATGATTTATGGAATAATATCTGGTATACACCAGCCTGGAGGTCATCGCTTCAAAGGCTAGAATAATAACATCAACTGGTCTACTGGTTTTATGCCCAGGATCGTAATATGCTTTTTGATGTTGTGCCAGAACAAAGCAGGAACGAGGAGGAATGAAGGAGTTGTTGGTGGACCTGTGTTGGAAAGCCATTAGGAGGTTAACTACCCGGCAAATATAATATCAACTGCTCAAATTCAAGATAAAGGACGTCTGTTCTTTGAAGGTATAACAGGAAACACCTGGAAGCTTAACATGTTTGAGTCGATCTCCATGTCTGTGACTGTAGCATGTTGGGAAAGGTTCATGCTAAGATTAATGTTTACATAATTAATGTGAAGAAAAGGAAAACTTATCGCACTCTGCTATATGCTACATGTCGATGTATTTCCATCACTGCAAACTGTGACAGAGGTGCTATTATTTGATACTAGTTCTGATACTAGTGTCCTGACAGTCTTTTTAAATGCTAATGCTGAAACATGCAATAATGTTAAGATTTAGTGGCAGTAGTGCCCAGAAAGATCAGATCAGTATCTAGGCATTAGATATGAATACATCTATGCTACCATTAGCGTAGGAGTGAGGATAGCCTACCATCCAAAATTATAGCATAATGTCTGCTTCACAATGATCAAGGGTGTGTTTTATTGCGTATAAATCCATGGTTTATTTACGATTAAAATGTTTTGGTTTTACTTTCAAAAGTTCTGTAAAATTGTTCTTATTTTTATTGTTTTCAGTATAAAACAGCAAATATACATATTTTGAGTAAACAGTTATCATATAGATGTTGATATACATATATATATATATAAAAACACGCTGTCCCCTCAGGACAGTAATGTCAACACAGCCTTAGTGAAACACAACTCTCTTAAAGTCTGTAATATGCAGAAAGTGGTCATTAAACCAGGCATGCGGAGGATATTCACATTCAAAAATGGCGGCTAACATAAAACACATGCTCTTAAAACACACAGCTCTTAAAAACACCAGCAAATGGCTTTTGGTGACAATGTCACAGTGGGAATGATCTGAAGGCCCTTTGGTGTCAACAGAGTAATATTACATAAATAAAAACCTTCAAACAAAACTCCAACACTCAGAATTTCTGAAGATAAATACTCAGAAAATTCAAGTGTAAGAAAAACAGTTCCTCTTACTATAGAAGCTGAACATAGTTGTTAAGAGCCAATAGTTCTGCAGAAACCACTACGCAATACTTGCATTAATATAAATTAAATGGTTGGGTGCATAATGCTACACTGTTTTAAATAGAAATCCATATTTGAGCTTATTTAAACAAAAACGTTTTTACAAAAGTCACTTCAGCTGCCCTCTAAAAAGATGCACACAGCTTAAAGTTTGAGAAATGTGCTTATTCGTAGGTAAATGGGAACACTGATAGTACTCTAACATCTGTTTGTTACATAATCATATTTAGCATTTCTTATCTGTGTCACCACATGTATATAATGGCACAGAAAAGAGATGGTGAGCTTAACTTTTTTTAGTGGCAAGGTGAAGCAGATAAGAGTAATGACACAAATGCTATGTGTTTTATTCTGACCTGGGTAGGAACTAATGAGTGTATGTTATTGACATAGCTGTTCACCGTCATAATGGTAGGCTAAGTGGTATCAATCTCCTTGTCTATGTACGAGCTAAGTCTTGTTCGACATCTCATTTAACATCAAACTAATGGAACTTCTCCATCACAGATATGATTTAACATCTGGTCTAGCAAACTGAAAACCATAAAAACAAACAACACACTTAAGTTTTGTATTCATGAAGTTATGCCGCCACCCATAGGATTGACACTCCACTTCCTGTTTGGTGGCTGATCTGGTTGACCCGTCCGCGTACGCAGTCCAGTGTGAAGAACACTGCTGTGCCATTATGAACCCGGAAGGACGCCCGCAGGCTGACTCTGGCCCAGTGGCTGCCCTCAGGCATCTGCCCGCCCACCTGCTGGGCCAGCGGGACGGGTCGCGCCCCTTCTGCCTCCCGGCCTCCTCCTGAACCCTCCGTGTTGCTTCGCCTCAGAAGAGTCACCTTGAGCAGGTTGCATGAATGAATGAGCTTGAGATCCAGAGCCATGCTGGCCGTGCCGCTTGCGGTGAATACGAAGTCTCGTTTCTGATCCGGGGATCCCTTCCCTGTCAGCCCCATCTGGGCCACTTGAGGGGTGGTCTGGCGGAAGAACAGGGGCTTGTTTCGGACAGCTCCTGAGGGGAGGCCGGTGTGCGACACTGAGGCAGACAATGAGGAGGAGATAGAAGCAGGGACCCAGACCAGACTGAGGGAGCTGATGCCCATCTCGTCGCCAAAGAAACGTACATTGCACTGGGTGGGAGAGAGGATCTCAAAGCCCAGCGTGTCTCCAGGGCCAACCTTGGACGACCCAGACAGAGATATGGATGTGTCTCGATAGTGGACGCCAGGTTTGAAGCTCCTGCACAGCTCCATGCTGGATCCATTGTGATTGAGGTATGCCAGCAGCTGGAAGCCCTCACTTATGCATGCCTGCCCCATGGAGTAGAGCGCCTGCTGGAACACAAAACGCACGGTGCCACTTTCTGCAAATCGGATCCCGCGGCCATCATGGGTCAGCCCCACCACATACGGGTCGGAGGAGGAGGTGGTGTGGAAGACCGGCCGGTAGTTGGTGTGGTAGTGCGCCGACACTGTGGCCCGTGCTGTCATGGCAACGGCCCCGGTGTCGTGGGACAGCCAGAGGAGAGTGAAGGGAGCCGCCGCGGGGTCGTACAGCTGCAGGCCCTCACTGCTCTCGTTGCAGTGTTGGCTGGCGCTCCGCAGGAACAGGGAGATAACGTGACCCGGGGCGACCTCGGCCACACCGCTGATGCTGACGCTCTGCAGCGACCTGACCTCCTGCTGCTCGACCCGGACGCCGCTGAGGTCGCGGCTCCCTGAGCCGTCCGTACCGTTCATGCGCAGGCTCACCTGGACGAAGCTGCGACAGCCGTGGATCACAGAGAGGTTCTCGTCCAGCCAGACCAAACCGTGCTGCCTGATCACCAGATGCCCGTCTTCGGTGGATGCCATCCCTGCATCGCTTCTGCCTTGGATGTGCAGCTTCATGGTGGGGAAGGCGTGGGCCAGAACACGGCCTTTCACCCCGGGCAGTTTTACGTCTCCAGCCCAGGAGAGTGAAAGGGCACTGTCGCCCGCAGCTGGGCCAGAGCAGATGGTGTCTGTGGTGAAGGTGCAGGGTGAGGCTAGAGGTTCTCCATCACACTCGTTACAGGCCTGGCACTCGTCCATGTCAGAGTTGAAGAAGTAGCCATGGCCGCACATGCCTGAGCTGGCATCCCGTTCCGTCATGCCCTGGCACCTGAAACCACCTGGAAACAGGGAAAAAAGAGCTGAGAAACTTTTCTCTGACATGATATTATATCAAAACTTATCACTGTTTGTGTCATTGCCACTTCCTTGTCTTATGATTTTCTTGTCAGCCAATTACTGTAGATCATTTCCCTCTTGTGTCTCCACATCTGCCTCCTCTCATTCTTTGATTAGATGTGTGTTATATGTGTGTTAAGTTATGAATGTCTTTTTGACTGTATGTTAATGATTTGAAACTAGACCTTATAAAGTAGTAATAGATCGTGAACAAGCTATTATTGAATTACTTATTAATGACTTATCAAGTATCAGCTAATCGCTTATATGTTATTGGGATTTTATTCTAAAGTTGCAACTATTCCTCATTTATTAATTGTTAGTAAATACTTGTATCTGTAAGTATTGTTATAGATCTTAACAAGTCATTATAACTCATTAATTAACGGCTTTCTAATGATACATGAACTAGTCATAACAGATAGTTATTATAAAGTGTTACCAATTCACTTTATATAATCATAAAATAAAAAAATCAATGTTACCTGGAGTATTGAGACACTTCTGTGGATCACCACATAGATCGGTTATCTCAAGGCATTCATCTCTGTCCTGCAACAATGAAAAACAATTGAATAAGCCATATTTGGCCAACAGTGTGTTACTCACTGAGCCTCACTCTCCTCCTCGCTCCAGTCAGTCCTACACAGTTTCCACGAACACGTACTTTTTCACTCTTACACAGAATTTCATCATTGTCATGGGATGGCATCTGATATGGATGACACGTGTTTGTGTCCATGTCTGTTGTGCTGAAGGCTCACCTGGCATATTCTGTCTGCGTGGACTGAACACTGGGCAACCAGGAAGAAGCCAGCAGGACAGATGGTGCATTTTTCACAGCGAGGGTGACCACTGCTGAAGCCGCAGTACTCATCTTGAGCACAACTCCCACAGGACAACATGGGGCGACCAACCTAGTGGGAACATTGTGATGATCAGAGTTTGGACATCATATAAAGACAGTGGCACCGAAATGTAATTTCTTTCCCCGTTCAATTGATTAAGTTCATGCTACTTAAAAAAACAGCAAGTTTATATATTAAGTTACCTTTTGTTTGAATATAGAGATTGACTTGATTGAAAGAAATATTAATGAATGCTTATTCATTAATGACATTCAGACTTTTACTTCAATAAGTATTATTACTAAATTAGAATTATTTAATTGTCATGTTTATATAATGTAAGGGCTATTTTTGATTATATTAGTCCTACATAAGCATACAGGTAGTTGTTACTTTGCCTTGTCTATCTAGATCTGCATAGTAACTGATAACTTTGGGTATAATTTGAGTTGTTTGTTATGGAAGCAAATGGAAAACTTAAGTTCTTAAAATGAATGTGCCTTGCTGATTCTCAACATTAGATTTGTATACATACATAGCATTGACTAGAGACACATTGCAGCTCACCTCCATCACAGTGGCATCCATGTCCACTTTGTGCAGAGATAGAGCCTGCTGTGCTTGGTGGGCTCGAACCTGCCCACTCAAAGTGTCCATGTGGCTGTCTAGCTCCCCTTGCAAGTTCTGGAGAGATGTTTGTTTGATGCCGTCCATCAGTGTGTTGTACTGGGCTTTAACCTGGATGTAAAAATTTAAAAGTTAAAACTTGAATATATCTATCCATCCATCAATCGATAACTCTTGACTGGGCTGCAGTTTTGTACTGGAGCTTATCCCAGCACATATAGGGTCGCCCTGAACAAGTCACCAGTCAAGTACAGTCACTCTTACACTATGGACAATTTAGAGTCTTCAATTGCCGTAAATGTGTATGTTTTGGACTGTGGGAACATATAGGCAAAATGCCAAAATGCAAGAAACAGAAACACAAGTCTGAGAACAATACTCATGACTCAACTCAGTTGTGTTCAAAGGTGTCCCTATTTCAGTTCCTCTAATCAGCATATGGGTTAGATCCTCCACAGAAAGGTCTCACATCATCATCCAACAACAAAAACGTTATGGGTTCACCCTACTGACTTAAATGCTTGTCTTACCACAGACTACTGAAACTTAATAAGTTATTGCCATCGACCACAGCTGCCTTACTTGCTCCATCTGCTCATACATCCTCCTCTGCTGCTCCAGAATCTCTCTCTGCTGGTTGACCAGCGCCCCCTGTTGCTCAGTCAGGAGCCTCTGCAGCTCCTTGACCTCGTCCTGCTGGGCCCTGAGAGCCTCGACCAACTTCTCCTGGCTCTTTGACAGCTGCAGCTGCAACACCAGGGCGTCCTCTGAGGGTACCTCATTGTTACCTGCAACAGAGAAAGGTGGATGCATTGAGAGAAATTCTCACAGAAGAGGAAACTCAGATTTCTCTCTCAATGTAAGCTTAGTTCAGTCTCCAGCTGAATGAGTAGGTGCAGCATTTCATACAGCTAGTAGTAAAAATACCAAGGGGAATGGTTTACATGAATGGCTAACTCTGCTCACACTCACACAGAGTGGACACAAGACATGTTGCTGTTTTTGGTATGGATTTGGTTGTAGTGACAACTCAAAAGTAAACTATAAAAGACACCTTCAAAGTTATAAGAGAGGGGATAAAAATCAAGGTTGAACCGCAGAAAAATGTCTACAGACAAATGTTAAACGCAGAGGATATGGATATGCAGCTATTATATAGCACAAGTATGTAGGACATAAAGAGTCTGTAGGTACTAAAAATGAAGGCGACTGGACCTCATAAAGACATTTTGGTTCTATCCAAAAGGCTTCCTCAGTTTTCATTGTAGAATGAGACTCCAGGTATTTAAACCCATGGTGGCAACTTGTAGTAATTAACATAACAATCATATGCTTTGTTAAAGTCCCATGAGCCAAGGTATGATTCATCAAAGTCGTTAGTCTCCATTTTTAGAGTTTGCATGTTCTCCAAGTGTGTAGACATCTGAATTCCCGCTAAGTGTGAGTAAGAGAGCGAATGTTGTGTGTGTGCCCTGCCATGGACTGGAGACATATCCAGGGTGTACGGTATTCCCTGCTTTTGCCCTCTGTGTGTTGGAAATAAGGTCCATCACACCCACATGACACTAGAGCAGGTGAGATAATGGATTGATAGATAGGTCGAGGTGAGCACTGGAGTGAAACCATTTGGGGATGGCCCATAAGACACAAGTTGTAAATCAGATGATGTCTCAAAGAGGTACACACGAGTGGAATTTACAAGATACAATAATCAGAGGAGTGAAATATGATTCACATGAGAGGATCTTCTCATTTGATCACTGTCACTGACCTGGTTTCATGTCACATGTAAGCTGTATCCACGCTCCTCGCTCAGAGCCAAAGTCTGGCAGCTCGTCCAGGAACTGAGCAGCTCTGTCCGTGACATGGACCGGTGAGGAGCCTCCTCTGCCATCATCTCCTCCATGTGTCGGGCAGCCCTCCCCAGCGCACGGTTTGGGCTTCTGGCGCATCCTGGTGGGTAGTTTACACCCAATGCCTTTGCACTCCCGTGTTGCTCCATCGTGGTCACTTGTAGTCGGGTGATGAGACACGGTGGTGGGACACGTCCCTCCGGCGCAGCCCGGATGGAAGACCTCGGCTGTGATGGTCCTCGGGTTGGTCCTCCTGGGGACCTCCTGCGCAAAGCCTCCAGGCTGGAAGATGGTGTAGGGCGCCAGAGGGGCACTCTGAGCTTGGTGTTGGCTGAAATGTGCATCTTGCTGATAGTTGGGGTAGACCTGTCCCTGGACAGGGCGGTGGAGCTGTGCCCTGGACGTGGCTCCTTCGGTGCGCCCCTGGCAGTGCGCTCCGACGCACTGTCTCCTCCAGTCCTGGCCGGGGAAGCAGCGCGGCCCCCGGCAGCTCTCAGACACACTCTGAGCCCCACCGAGGACAGAAAAGACGCAGAGGAAAAATACAGTGTAGACATGTGCCATATTGTAAATGCTGAGAGGTAAAAATGAGAACAGGACGAATGATCCCCTTTGCACACCAAACCTTCAGCCTTGTAAATTAATCATCTCTTTCAGAACAACAACAATAATAATAATGATAAATAAATCCTCAAATTGGTAATTGTCCACACATGCAATTCCCCAAGTGATCTCGATCAAGTGGTTACACACAGAGGGAGCCTGTCTCCATAGTGGTTTCTGCCCCCTCTGCCCCTTCTAGAGATAGCTACGCCGAGCCCACATGTGGCTCTCGCTGCTCCTAATTGGCAACAGGCTTTGCTCCTAGTCTTAAATTAACCCATAGCTTTCCCGGACATACCACTCCGTGGAGTCACTCCACTGCTGTTGGAGCTGTGCATGTGGTAGATATTTGGACTATTCTAATGTTATTTCTTTTCCCCTTTCGTTATTTATTTCCACACAATTGGGCCATTGCCAACACGTTTTGTATCCACTGCTCCAAACGACTCAGTGGGACATCAGATATTTAGTTTGCAGACTTTTATTGAAATAAAGGCAAATAGATCTGCCTGTTCCACCTCCTCCCATTTCATTTACTTTGAATTTTGATGGCAACATGGCACTAGTTTGTTTTTAATGGGCCCTGTCCGAATTAAAACCCTTAGCTTTACAAAGCATCAAAGCTTTGATCTCTCCTGTGGCACTAGATTAGGGTGCAGGGGTGGAACCTTTAAAACACATCTCTGTGAAAAAGTAAAGTTGGAGCTGAAATTGCCACTCCTGTAAAATGTAACCTTTATTACAGTTTAGTACCACTCTCATTTCCTTTCCTTGACCCAAAATGACTTTGATTAAAGCTTTAGCCCACATTTAAAACACTTAACTGTTTCCGCTTCTTGTCATTTTCAGGGAAAAATGGATCAGACACACACAGTGTACGCGCCCTCACACACACGCACATACACACACAGATATAAGCAAGTCACTGCAGAAATCCCTGGCCTTCTCGCAGTAGCTAGAATCATTTAGATATGCTCATATACACACATGATGGATATATTAAGTTGGGAATTTGAGATCTCTAAAATAAAAAAAATTGCGGGAAATTTTCCGAGTACATGTTCTCTTTGTGTCTGGTTTCTCTTTGGGTACTCCAGTTTCCTCCAACCCACAGACCAAAAACATACATATTTAGCTGTTTGGACACTCTCAATTTCTCTTTTGTTTGAGTGTCCTGTGATGGAGTGGCGATCTATCCAGGATGTGTTTGCTGCCTTTGGCCCATGTGTGCTGGAGATAGGCTCTACCACACCATTATGGTAAAAGATAATGGATAAATGGATGTGGACACACACGTTGACATGCATTTAGCAATGGATGTCAAGCTTGCACCTACACATTGTTGCGAATTTCTGCATCTAAACCGTTACCACACACGTTAGACACTTCATGCTGGTTTACTGTTCTGTTCAAAGCTTGCAGTCACATGTTTCTATCACTCTTTGCATTATTCATAGTAGTTATCAGCAGTGTCTTTTTCTCTGTCTGTTTTCACAGTATTAGTGCTATGACAACATAAAAACATCTTACTGTTGGTAGGCGTACATGTTAAATATCTAAGGTGATATCAATACAGATCCTACTTGTGCAGGACATTAATGCAGTGAAGAATATATGGTAATAAATCCAGATACTGAAAATAGAGCTATTTTGTTCTGCTAAGTTTTGTCCATCTTAAGTGAAGTCACTGTCAGACTAAGAAAATTCTGTAACATTTTCTGTGAAGACCACATCTATAGTGGATTATGAGCAGATTCATAGTGAATTATAATGCTCATCAAAATCATAATCAATCATAATGCATTGTGACTTCACTCACAACTCTTTATGATACACTGGATCAACAATTATGAATAACTATAAATTAGCTTATAATGGCTTGTTTATCCAAAGGTCTCATAAGTGCTCCTGACTGGTTATAAACTACGGACTGACAGATGGGGCTTATAATACAATATGACTACTTACACCCATACCTCCACAATAAACTGTTATAGGTCCTCATTTGATGCTATAATACTGCATATCACCTGCAAATCCTGTAAAAACATGTCACTTGGTTGTCCATCTATTGCAAATACAGATGGCCTGAAGTAGGATATTTTATCAAAACTTGAAAAAAACTTGAAACTTGAAAAAAGTGGAACAAATTTGCTGCTCCATGGACAAGACAACACATTTTTACAAACAGAAGCAAAAGATAGGTAACTTCTCCTTTCTTTTGTTTTGAGTAACACTGATATATCAGATAACTTTGCCACTGTGTTGAGTAATATTGTGCCGCTTTGGTTATTGTGTCACTTCTGCTCCTTTAAACCAGTCATTTTCGTAACATTGCAGAGTGACAGGACCAAAAAAAGTTACTTTTTTTCAAAGTTAACTTTTTACAATAATCCATCAGTAATCAGTTTGCTTTTAGGAAGAAGCTGAGACAATTAACTTCCGTCTTTTAAGTTAGTAAAATGTAATTAGTAAAATGTGTCTTCTTTCAGTTGTATCCATGGAGCAGCAAGTTTGTTCAATTTCTATCGGCTATCTCCATTTTCAATTGACAATCAAGTGACTTGTTTTTAATCTAGCAAGTCTTTGGATTTATAAGTAATTACTGAGCTAGACTTTTAGTTATTCCTCACTGTTGCTGTAGTGCATCATAAAGAATTGCGAGTGCATTCATAATGCATTATGGTTGACTATGATGAGCTTTATAATTAAGTCTGAAGTGCTCATAATGTACAATAGATCAGGGCTTCATGTGACCAAAAAATTTAGTTCCACAAAATACAAGCTGCAGCCTTTAAGGTGACTGTTAACCCTGTATGAACAAGAACAGTCTTAATATACTGAACTTCATAAAGGTCACTGATCGGTTGAATAAACTGACAATGCTGTAACCGCTGCTGTGGTTTATATATGCATCTTTTATTCTATTTATTCTATTTCCTACATCAGGACCAGAAATGTCTCTTTCATTTCTGTAAGTTGCTAGTCACATTCAGCATCACCATCTCCAGGAGACTTGTTTGTGTTGGAAATGTTTTCAATTAAGTTGCTTGATTAGACCACATTAAGGCAGGGCTGGTTTATGAGTGCAGCACCTTTGCATCAAGGTGGTTTACAGGAGACATTAAGAGTCATTAATGATAGATAGTTAAAACTTTAAAGACACGTAAGTGTGAGGTATCACACGATGTGTCACATAAGTGAATGAGAATTACAGTGTGGCGTTATGTATGAATAGATCATTCTTGATTTAAAGCAAAGGCAAATTTTTCATTCTAATTTTAATTAACAATTAATATATTCAGAAACCCTGAACCTAACTGCAGTAGGTGCTGACATGTGCAACAGCACTTACAGAGGTGTGAAGCAGCTCTTGGCCATTTCTCCTCTGTCACACTCACAAACTGCACCACAGTGGAGTGGGCTGTGAGAAAAAAAAAACTGTGTTTCATGGTAATTGGCTGCGGCACAGCAGAGTACATATGTAACACAAATAGAAGAGCAAACCTCAAATTGTTTTATCTGTGAAGCAGTCACATGTAGTTCCTGATTTCACACGAGTGTCGGCTCTCAGACATCTCCACCGAGGCAGAGCAACATCACATGCTCAAGTGGTCACTGCTAGACTGACCTTTCATCGGCACCCAAACAAGAAAGACTCAGAAAAGGTAAGAACTTAATCTTGACTGACAGTGTTTATGAGCTTTATGAGTTTAAGATGTAAAAATCGTGCATATTTTTAATACATATTTGTCGCTTACTGTTCGTCTCTCGAAGAGTTAAATACTTGAGCAGCCACATCAGCTTTGTTTAGGACGAACACATGTCCTCTCAGAGCAGCCAGTGGATGGTTGTGCAACTAATTACGATATAGTAAGAAGTTCTCGACCACAAGAAAAGAGACAACATGTTGGTTTACTGTCAGCAGGCAGAGCTCTCCAAGTCCCTCCATGCATATAAGTCTCAATAAGTGGCTTTGTATTAAGACTCTGGCGCGTCGGCCTCTTTGGGAGACTGTCTGCTCTGCCTGTCTGTATATCTGTATGTCTGTCTGTCTCTGCCTGCCTGTCTGCTGGTGACTCCTTGGCCATGTTGATGTGTGGGACCACAGTGGGAGTCGGCAGCGACAGTCTGACATGCCCGATGAGTGCATGGAATTCATAAACAAATGTGGTTTCATGACATATGCTTTGATGAACACATGCTCGGGTTTGCGCATATAGGCTTGCTGACAACTATTAGTAATTGGACTTGAAAATACACCAGAAATACCTATGAGTGTCTGTAATGAGAGGCAGGAGATACAGAATACAGAAGTAAGAATGGGTTTTTACACAAGTCGTGGGAGGCTGCTGAGGTAAGTTCACTTTTGTGACCTGGGAGTTTCACTTTCATATGGAAACAATACTCAGGTCGCTGCCATCCTCCCCACTCTTCCCCTTCAACCTCATTACAGTTTAATGGACGCTCTGTTTACCGCTCAGCATAAACACAGAGCGAGGCCGAACAGCACAGGCAGGATTGTGTACTGTATGCCTCTTTCTGTTTGTGTATATGTGCATTAGGCTGTGTGTGCATTTGTGTCTATATACAGATGTGTGTGTGTGCACGCGCGCGTGTGTGTGTGTGTGTGTGTCTGTGTGCGTGTGTGTGTGTGTGTGTGTGTGTATGTGTGTGTGTGTGTGTGTGTGTGTGAAGAAGAACAAGTGGTACAGAAAGCAATAAAGAGCAGGATTGGGACTCAGAATTTATGACTGTCTCAAACACCACCTATGCCTTACCATATACAGGGCAGAACACGTACTCTACATAGCTCAAGCTGCAGTTTTTATGTGTAAAATACATCAGAGGAAAGTAAAACAATGTCAAACAGACGTCTGCTGTGCTCGTCCTATCTTTAGACGCGCCCCAGTTTTCTCTTCTGAGAATTTACTCAAAGTGTTACCCAACTCAAACTGAAAAAAAAATACTAAAAGAAACTTTGACAGTAAAGTCAGTTGAAGAACAACAGAATTAAGAGAAATAAAACAAGCAACAAGGAAATTTAGTCTCCATTCAAACCTTTCTATGATGGGACAGCTCTATCCACTAACTAATCGTATTGCTGTCACCTTTGTATCATTTTCAGTTAAACTATAAGAAAATCTCCATCAAATAACAAAGTGGAGAATATATTGGAACAGTAAGCAGCTAATTCCTGTGTTTTTTTTGTTTTTTTTGGGTTGGTGGAGACCAATCAGAACTAAGAAAAAGATCACAGTCTCTCCTTGTGTGTCTTTACAATTTCTCACCTCTGGTGTTGATTATGTTTCACGAGAACACATTTTGTGTTGAACGTGTTGTGTTTTCATCCCTCTCTGTGTCTCATTAACTTGTTGTGTTATGTTTTAAGGCTTAATTCTGTAATTCATTAAACACACTTCGCGTCATATGGTGCTCACTTTGCCTTCTGCTTTCAGTGGATGCTGGGAAAGACACCCACCCCCCGTGACTGTAAATACAGCCAAATCTGTATTCACTTGTGTGTGCACATCTTGTGTGCCCGTGATGCCACTTTTCATTTCCTGTATTTCCCATCAAGCAGAAACTGATTCTTCTGGCCACAAGCTACAAACACAGCATTGAAACTTTTACCAGCTTTTAACATGAGAAAGTAAACCTGAGTAGCGTCCCTTGATGCATGTGCGAGGTTTTGTGCAGAAATGTACTTACAGAGTATTGTGTAGAGATCCAGAAAACGCTGCAAACCAGTACCACATTGAGTCAAGTTCAGTGTCAGTAATGGGCAGCTCACAAAGGCGGTGTGATGTGTAGATTTATTATTACTCCAGACAGCTGGTGGTGTGTGCCTCCACAGATTGTGCTAGCTGCAGCACTGCGCTGTGCCCACCTCGTCTATGCTAGTTTTTGCGAAGTAAAAAGATGAGTTACAAAAACAGAGGCGAAACACAAATCTGCTTTATTAATGTCTTTCCCACTACTGCTGCCTGTGCATTTGTTGTGCTCTCTCAATGTCTCGCTGCGGTGGCTTCACAGTTTATTAAAAGATGTACTGTTAATGATAGTCGCACGTAGTCAGCAGTCTGACAGAGCTGGCAAGAAGCGCACAGTTCATTCTTCAGTTTTGCTTTTAAGGCACACCACATGCTCGATGGATTTTTGACCCTAAAGCTGGCAAGTAGCCGTCTCCATATGGACGAACCCAGACGCTGGGCTCTTACAGAATTTAGCCTGATGAAAAATCTTTTGATCTCAGAGACCCTATTTCATAAATTATCAGCTATTAATACATGGAGCATGATAGGCTTTTCACTCACACTGTCACTCTCACACATTACAGAATAAATTAAGCTCTTCACATTTGCAGAAGACACTTCACAGCCTGCAGGATGTATCTTTGATCTTCAGTCAACAAATCCAAGAGTCTCTTCAGACAAGGATCACTTTGAGGGGACGCTCACACTCGCACAGTGACCCTCAGCAAAAATAAGCCAAAAGGACAACCAGTGCATCAGTGTTAAAGTCAAAGATTATGTGTGGATGAGCTGTGACGGAGTTTACTGAACTCACTCCATAGTTTATTGGTGATGTGGTTCAGTTGTTTGCTGGACACAGATAAAAACAACTCGTGGTACTTGGGACACTGAGCATATTTCATCACATTTCTCTGGTTTTCCATTGAGTGACAAAGAACCCTGTGTTTATCTGTTTTTACAGCAATGACAAACATTTCCACAGTGTGTATATATGCAAACATGGTTCCGTGAGTGTTTGTATATATCTATCCCATAAAAAGGCTCAATGCAGCCCTTTCACAAAGTTTATCCCCCAACTCTGCTGTTTGCTGCATGTCAAGCTATTCAAGAACTGTAACAGCCAGAAAGTGCATTCAAAGTGAATAGAAACGATCAAAGGTTTTGGAGTTCCTGTTGTTGTTTATCGCAACCTACAGGGTGGTAACACTGTGTTTCTGCTCAAGGCCTTGTGTTCTATCATTATCAGATGGAGGACATTGATGAAATGTTCGGTGACCTACTAGGAGAGATGGACCAGCTCTCTCAGGTAAGTTGTTAAATAGCTGAGAATATTGAGTCGAAAATAAAATATGCTGAACGGGTTAAATAGACCAGTAAATTTCATCCGATGCTCTGGAAAACAGTGTGATATCAAATATCTGTTGCTGAATTCTTTCTCAAAACACCCCCAGATGAACTGAGACTTTAACACCCTCGCTCAAAGTTGCCTTTTAGTGCTTTTGAAGTAGGAGCAGGTTACGAGTCCATGATGTTAACTTTGCTAATATGACATTATCTGATTACACATGGCAGTCTTTGTTTTGAAACTGGGCACTGGGCAGAGAAATGTCAGATGTGAAGTCATCCCATCTGGATTTGGCCTTCGGGCCGACTGCACGACGTTCCCTTAAGCACACATAAGCTGCTTTACCAGCAGGAAAAACATTACATACATCTGAGTGATGCAACCTCGGCCTCAAGTCCAATCATTACTGTCCATTTCAAATTTCTCTGTGTTAGCTAAATGAGTGCCGCCCGGAGAACGGGATCAATCTTGACCATTACGTCAGACGCGACATCGAGAGGCTCCATACTTTGACTTTGGCATGTCTCTTCTTGGAAAGCCATCACTGTGACAAACATCACTGCACAGACTGTCAGCAGAAAAGCCCTCTGATTAAAGCAATGATCCTCCGAGCATAAGAAACAAAGGGATTTAAAGTAATTCCACTTATTGCCTTGATTGGGCCCTTTTTCTGCCTTGGAGCCAGATGAAAAAAAACACACAGTTTTTTGTTTAATCCCTGACCGGAGGAGCGCAGAGGTGTCGTTTGAGCAGGCACTCCAGCATGGAGACATGTGTTCTCCAACAGTCGCACTGCAAGCTGGCAGGAATCATTTTCTGCACAGTCTGGCCCTCTGCCCAGTGTGTTTATCTGAATATGATTTCATCTGTGGAGATCTGACTCCTATGATTAAACTACAACTGTTTGGATATCGGCCACCTTTTTTTTGTGAGTCTGTTTTCATGTTTTTCAGATTTTTGCAGATTCAACAATATGCCCACAGATTATTCCAGAACAGAAAAAAAAATCCTTGACAGATCAGTTTTTCTTAATATACTGACATGTGATTTATCATCCCTGCATACAGTAAGCTGGATGCAATGTGGTCTCTATTATTCTACAGCCTGAAAACAGAGCATGATAAAGTACGGAGAAACAAAGTCACTGATAAATAACAGGCTTGTGTAACATAATTAAACCACAGTTCAGAGCAGCAGCAGCAGCAGTTGTGGGGTACATATGACCCACTTTCATGACTAAAGCTGCCTTTTGATTAGCGTTATCTGAACCTCCGAGATGAGGAGTCGGATATTTTTTTTCACAACATAGTACTATATATTTACAAATATAAATAATCTCCTTTCTTTACATGCCTTTAGATAGTTCCACACATGACTGTTTTGCAGTTAGAAGTACAGCCTTTGTTCTTGGGTGTGGACAAGACAGTAGGACCCATGTGGCTTGATGTGTTGTTAATTTACCACCATTACTGTGCTGCAGAGTTTAATGGCTGCAGCAGAAGAAGCAGATGTGGAACCTGCCACTCAGAAAGAGAGCAGTTTCTCTGTTGGCTTCACAGACCTTAATGGTGAGTGTTCATCGAGATGTTGACGCTCCGATCTGAGGCAAGAATGGTCAATGAAGCTTCAGTACCCAGATGTTCCAGCCAGAGTCACATTGGCCTGGAAGTAAGAGAAGGAAAAAAAAAACATGCAAGTGGGGGTGAAACATGAGGTGGTCTTTAAAGAGATAAGATTTCTGTTGGGAAATGGGGGAGTGCCTGTTTTCATGTGTGCCAGAAGGTCGTGCCAACCTCCCAGCCAGCTGGAGATAATCACTGAGGGAACTGAAAATTCTTCTCAGTAAAGAAAGATTACATGTTGTCAGGACTTAGAACTAAAGATAATGTAGATTACTGAGT
Organism: Karalla daura; assembly: GCA_029224185.1. Taxonomy (NCBI): domain Eukaryota; kingdom Metazoa; phylum Chordata; class Actinopteri; order Chaetodontiformes; family Leiognathidae; genus Karalla; species Karalla daura. The sequence continues at coordinate 9,837,742 of CM055197.1, forward strand.
TTATTCAATTGTGAGTGCAAAAAATAACTGTGTAACACTTGCCAAGAGTAGATGAGAAATCAAGTGTGTAACTCAGTATTGGCCATATCACAGGAACCAGGTGTCAAGTCATTTTTAAAATATGTTTTAGTATGGCCTTTTGGTTTTTGTACGGTTTAAACAAAATAAGTTTCGAACGTGATAATGAGGTTTAGATGTGCTGGTGGTGGTTTTTGTTATCCACACACAAAGTACAATTCCTGTTTATAGTCAGAGCATGAAGCTTATGTAATGGTGAGGGATGAGATCAGTCTCATTATTTGAAATGGGGAGCTGAAAAAAAGCCAATTTTGTTTTAGCGTAATTGCCCAAATTGCTATACAGTGGTTGGCAAATAAGGCCAAGATTGCTTTCAGGATTGTTCTTGGAGCATTTCATCAACTTGTTGACCCAAACAAATAAATGTGTAGTCTTGCTTAATGAAAGTCTCAAATTTTGGACCAGTCTTCTCTGGATGAGAATCTCAGGATGAGAATCAAAATTCTGTATTGATCCCAGAGGGGATACCAGGTCAATTGGGTTTTATTGTGAGCTTCTTGGCGCAGCCGCAGTCTGAACTTCTTGGCTACTGAGCAGCTCCACTACAGCATTTGGCAGGGAAAACTTCTCCTCCTCACCCCCTTCACCGATGCTGATGAGTGAGCTGCAAGAACAGCTGTTTCAGTCCAAGGATTGAACCACTGTGACTTCACTTCAATGTTCAGGCCACGACTGCACCCTTGTGTCCCCACAGAGTCTCTTAATGAACTGGAGGATAATGACCTGGATGCTCTGGTGGCTGACCTCAGATCAAAATCCAGCCAAACATCCAGCAGCGGGAGCGATAATCAGACTGAAACAACAGCTGTGACACAGGAGTCGGAGCCAGCAGCTGTCCTCCCTACACCATCAAACACTGCTGAACCCGTTGAAGCACCGCAAGCTGTAATCTGAAGTCTGCTGCTAATCATCAAATTAAGCCAAACTCTCATGACAGAATGGTAATTGTTCTCGTTTTGTGCTTCCAGTGTGAAGCTCAGACAAAGGCAGACAAGATCAAATTGGCTCTGGAGAAGCTGAGGGAAGCCAGAGTGAGGAAGGTAAAAATCTGTCATTGTTTTGTCCTTTTTTATCGTTGTTATGTCCCTGGGCCACATTTCCGAAATAACTGAACCGCCTCCTCCAGTTAATAATCAAGGTGCTGATGAGTGACAACAGCTCCAAGGTACTGATGGTGGACGAGAGGCAGACGGTGCGAGAAGTTCTCGACAAGCTGTTTGAGAAGACGCACTGTGACTGCAGCATTGAGTGGAGCCTGTGTGAGACCAACCCTGAGCTCCAGATTGGTGTGGTGAACACACACACACACACACACACACACACACACACACACACACACACACACACACACACACACACACACACACACACACACACACACACACACACACACACACACAAGCAGAGTTAAAAAATAACAGATATGGTTGTGTTGGAAGAAAAAGAAATCCATAATCCATGGAAACGGGGTTAGAGCAGGTCATATGAGGCATGAAAATCAGGCAAACGATGCACAAAGCCCCAATGTGGAGCCTGACAGGTGAATGGATTTAGTTACACATTAACTCTAATTTAATTGAACCTTTACTTGTACATGTGCAATGGCAATAAAGGTTTTCTATTCTATTCATTGATGAACTGCAGATGAGGTGAGTAGCATAGAAACTGAAGCTACATGGCTGTACAAGAGCAAGGTCCATCAGATGGAGACACCTAGTGGTCAACAGGACTCCAAACTGCGCCTGATCCACACTCTTGAAGAGTGCAACCTTAATCTTTCAGAGAGGGGAATCGAGGACCATGAGTATTTGGTGGAGCTGCTGTCTGCGTGGAGTCGCCACACCGAGAACAAACTGTATTTTGTGGAACGACCTATGAAGTTTCTAATGTTCACAGACCCTCAGGTGAGGATGAACAGGTTGCTAGGTCAGTGTTTACATCCCCTTAGAGTTTTTGTAGTTGTCATATCATTAATTGTGCTGTTCACCCTTAAGTTGTTTTACATGTGGAAAAAGAAGGGAGCTGTGAGTGAGATCAACGAGCAAGCAAAGCAGCTCTTACTCAAGGTCAGTCCCTGCACCATGCTCGCACAATACTATACTAATGAAACTACATATCAAACTTCTGTGAAGCCGGGTATCATAACAGGAGCTTGATACTTGTTGCTAGATGGAGGAAAGAAACATTATCGGAACTTCTGTCTTGTGCACTCAGCTCCTGTGGTGTACCACAAGGCTCTGTATTTGGATCTGTCTTACTTTCATATCTGTTGAGTCTTCTGTCATAGAAAACACATTATTTGTGAGTTCATCATCAGATTATTGATGAATTGCTTGATAATTGAGTATTGTTTTACAAACTGAGGTTCCTTGTCTTGTAACCCTGCAGGAACACTTTGAAGGCTCTACGGTGATTGTTCCCGATCTTGAGGCATCACTGTATCTAAAGGAAGATGGAAAAAAGGTCTGGAAACGATGCTACTTTCTGCTTCGGGCATCTGGCATCTACTATGTTCCCAAAGGAAAGACAAAGGTTTGGCAGATTAAACTTGCGTCTTACGTTTTACAATTAAATACGTCTATAGCATGTTGAATGAATGAATGTTGACTGCGGTGCTTTCTTGATACAGAGAGTCTTGTTGCTCTTTAGACAAGTGTGGTTACATTCAGGAACCTATTTGGGTGGGTGCTCTTCGCGTATACTAACATAGAGTGGGCTGAAAGACAAAATGGTAAAGTGGCACTTTTGGTTTTGTGTCATGAAGTTATTTTTGCCCATCCTCTTTATTAGCTCAGGTGACAGATGCTGTGGGTGTTCAAACTCACTTTCACCCTTCACACAGTTAAACCCACTGGCATGTAGGTGTTGGGTTGAGGAGGGTTGATTGCTAATATCTAATATGGTTATCTGGAAACAGGCGTAAAAAGATGCATATGGTTACACAAATTAAATCCAAAGCTCATAGACAGTATATAGTCATACATGTTTGGTAAAGAAGTATGAAGTCAGTTTGGCAAAGAATAAGTTACATCTAACTCAAGACAAGAAAAAAATATACTTGGCCCAACATCCTTTCGAGATGAATTTGTGCAAATTTAAGAACTTGCAGTGCAGACAACTGGTGCTATGTTTTGTATTAAACTCTTGTTAAGGAGAAATTTTAAAAGACAAGGAAAATGGATGAGACAAGTATGACAGCATTTCTTAAATGGAGAAACGTTTCCCAGGATCTTTTTCCCCCTTTGAAAAGTCCATGATGTCAAGCATAGCAAAGGAAGAAAGGCAACAGGAAGAGCCAGCGAAATGAGATTGGAAAGTGCAAATTGAGGCCTTGCTATTGTTAAAGAGAACCATGTCATTGTGTCAGAGAGACAGGGCAGAAAAACACAAGCCATGCCGTAGAACTTACGATGCAAAAAAAAAAAAAGATCCAAGACACTAAACTGTGTGAGGCAGATGTGCAAATCGCAAACATGCAGGAATCATCTCAGGCTGCTGACACATTTCACATTTTTCAAGTGAAGGAAGGAGAAAAGGTCAAATCAGGCTTTGATAAGGCATGACTGACTCCCTTTAGGATGTCCAGTATGAGGAAGAGAGAGACTGGAGTTTTGATGATCATGTGAGTTTGGGGGGCAAAAACTATGAGATGAAGGAGAAGAAAAGTCAGCGAAGGTGCAAGTCAGTCCTGCTGAAGTCTCTGTGGGTCAGCTGCACTTCCAGGAAGACTTGCTTTGTTTCCAGCAAAGACCAGCATCTGAGTCAGTGTGGTCTAATGTGTGAACATGATGTGTTTTTGCTTTAGATATATATAAATAAAGAGGGGTGGGGGTGGGGGTGGTGGGGGTGGTTGTTGAAATACTTCAGAGAAAAAAAAGGCTCTTTCTGCTGACATGAAGCTTTATTGTTTTATTTTCTTTGAATAGAAAATAAAGACAAATGGCCTCACATTGAAATGTTTTCTTTGAAGTTCTTCATTTTTCATACCTACCGTCCAGGAAAATGTATTTCTTCTCAGCAACAGGCTGAAAGACCACCAGAATATAAAGGAAATGAATGCTTTAATGTTGAGGGTTAGCAAAAGCGAAAATGAACAAAATACATTACAGATTTGGAGAATGACTTGCAACTTTCTTTCACCGAGGCTTTTGAAGCGATGCTTGTGTTTCTCATTATATCATATCTAACTGTCATTACCTTCTTCTCTGTGCAGTCCTCCTGTGATCTTGCCTGCTTCATCCGGTTTGACAAAGTCAACATTCACTTCACCAAAAACTACAGACAGAAATACAGAGCTCCCACCAAGTACTGCTTTGTTTTAAAGGTAACCCCCTCTTTCTCTTTTCATGCTCAATCTGTCTCAATCAAATCTCCTGGTTTGACAAGAGCTCATCTAAAATTGTAAAAGAGGTTGTAGTTGTTGGGTGACATGGCAGAATAATAGATACCGCTACCACCTTACAGCAAGAAGGTCCCTGTTTCAAATCCTGGTTTGACTTTCTGCATGGACTTTGCATGTTCTCCACTCTGGGTTTTCTCTGGTTTCCTCCCATAGAACAACAAGAATCTGACATATACACATAAAACAAAGCCTGTGTTACCCAGCACTATTTAATGACATTGGATCCATGTATCGTGAAGAACTAAACGGAGACTGGTTAGATCAAACATGAGTGAGAGTCAGGCTGATGAGAGCAGGGCTCTCACACTGCAGCAGATCAAGCTGTCGACACACATCCAGAGCCTCAGAGCTGTTGTTGGCAGTGACAGTGAAGTGCTGCTGTGGGGAAGTAAGATTAATGAAGAAAAACGACCAAACCTCAACTGGTTTTGACCCAGAGCGTTTTGTAGATATTTCTGACACCACTGTCAGTGTGTCGAGCATGAGACCCAGGGAATAACAACACAAAACATGGTTGTGGTTTCAGCGCCTATGCTATTTTTGTTTGATGAAAACAATGTGTGCCACATCAACATTTTTCTTTTTTCTTTTTTTGTTTTTTTAGATTTGTCCATTTGTTTTAGATTAAATTAAATTCATCAAGACACGTCCACATTCCAGAAGCAGCGAGTCTGGCTCTGTTGTGGCAGCAGTCCTGTCAGTGTTTGTGCTTCATAGGCCTCAGTGCAGTGAGTTCAGTGTGGGATGCCCTCTGCTGGCCGAGAGCTGTACCCACGACTCACACGACCTGCACATCACTCAGTGCAGGTTCATCACTTTCCTTCAAAGGATGACACCATTTGCAGAGTGTCTTCTGTGGGTCGGACACTTTAATGTTACACAATGTTTTTTTCCGAGAGCTTCAAACATAACTCCTCTCTTCTGTTTTCCCAGCATCCCAACATCCAGAAAGACTCGCAGTACATCAAGTACCTGTGCTGTGATGATAAACACACACTGTGTCTTTGGGTCAACTCCATCAGGATAGCCAAGGTGGGCGTTCACACTCTAGCACAACTCATTTTAATGTGACCTCTTATTGTGGCTTAATAAGTGGCAAATAGTTAAACAGGGGTGTGTGTGCATGTGTGTGTGTGTGTGTGTCCTCTGCTTGTCCAGTATGGGGCGACTCTGTATAACAACTACCAGCAGGCAGTGAAAAGAGCCTCTGGTTTGCTACCTCCCCACTTTGCTGCACATAGTGGTAAGTCCCACACATCGACACAGACCTGAAGTATGAAACAGCACCAGGAAATGGAACAACTGACTAATCGGTGTATTGTTTGTATTAGAAGTGAACTTTGGCTGAAAGATTCTATAGGGCAGCGCTGCTGCTTCCAAGATGCAATCAAAAGTATATGTGTGGGAATTCCTGCTGCTGTTCAGCAACACAAGTGGAGAAAAACACGCCCCTGATTTCAGTTCTCGTTTGTCTGTGCAGAAAGATCCAGCGATGTTAAAGACCATCCAGTCGACCAGCCACCCGACTTCATCCCTCCTCCTCCCACGCAAACTCTTTAAATGTTATGCTTGTGTCCGTTTGTGAGTCAGGTTTCACTTAAACTAGATCTTTTCATTTGACAAATTGCTAACTCCACTGGTGTTTAAGACCTTGGAGACTTACTGATGTATTTATTTTCAGATGTGTAAGGTATTTATTTTGACTTGCGATAGAACATTTTCAAATTCCCGTTCTTGTACCAAAGTCTCGATGACACACAAAAGACGCACTTCTGTCCATTGTTTCATTGTTTCAATGAGCTGTTTATTAAAAAAAGACTGTACATAAATTTCAATGAACACATCCTATGTACAAACTGAGAGGAGAAGACAAATATCCGATTCTGTTCCCGTGAACATTGAAGTTCCCGATCGCCCCCCCCACCCCGTCCCCAGGCCCACCCCGTTTCATCATTAAGAAAACACACATCAAAGAAAGGCGCCTTGACCTGTGATGCCCTGAAATGCTAGACGTTAAGTGGTAAACATTACAAAGTTCTGCACATCAGTGGTTGTCTCATGGTTTCTTTATGAAAAAAGTATAAATTAATCCTTTACATACAAACTGCTAGCAAACCTTCCTCAGCAGTCTCTGACACGGAGAAAACAAACAAGTTAAATGCAAAGCTAGAAACACGTTAGGTAGAAAAAGTTTCCTCACAAAAAATGACCTCATGATTGGAAAAAATACAATCAAGAATGGGATGTAGTGGCAAAATCATTCACTGTAATGACGGTTAGATACTTCCACTCACAGAGGCTGGATGAATACTGTTCAAAGACCGATCAGTTGTTCAGATGTTCTTCCCTTGTCTGCGTGGAAACGTGACGTCCCCCGCACTATGCATTCATTTCAAAATAAAAAAAGAAAAGCTCACAATCAAAGCCTGCAATCCCCACCGTCTGTGCGAGTCTGTTTCCTTGGAGTGGCCTGTTGGCCTGTTACAAACATGGACACTGAGATTTTAACATTAGCCAGTGATGTTCAACAATCACTCGGTAGGAGCAGGCGTCTCATTTCAGCAAAAGAAGTCTTCACATCGGCACTGTTTGGGCCCGCCGCGTTGCAATGCGCCCCTCCAGCGGGCGTCCTTCCCCGCGTGGCGCAGACTTTTGGTCCGTTTGGGTGGAGCGCGCTGCGAGCAGCGGACAGACTGTGTCGCCTCAGCACATTGCCGCTCGGGTTGCCTACATTCACTTCAAATGCAGGGACGACTTCAAACCGGCTATACAATCAGACCCGGTGGATGTTCCCCCTCTGGAACAAAGTCGGGGGGGGGGGGGGGGACTGGGATCCCTCGTTACATTTCGACAGTGCGGCGAGGCGGTCTCGGCGCTGAGGTTGTTCGGGTTGGCGACGACGGGTTATTGAGCACCGGTGGAAAGCACCATACCAGCGACCACTGAGAGGAGAGACGAGCGAGGGGCGGGAGAGGGGCGGCTTCCGGAAAGCAACTCTCGTGCGAGGGGGGTGGGGTGGGGGGGGTGAAAATAGAAAACGGAATCCAAAGCAACGACGGTCATTACACAGCCACCACAGTCGATGACAACTAATCAGTGCAGCTATTCCAACACGATGGAGGAAAAAAAAAACACGACGAGGAAAAAAAACGACACTTTGTTAGTCCTCCCTCTGCTCCACGTTCTGAAGCTCTGCTACAGTAGCTGGACAGCATCGCCCACGGCAGTGACGGCGATCGAAAAAACAAACAAAAAAGAAACGCGAGCGGACGCGGGGAGACGCGCGTCCGCCCCGGCCGCCCCTGCAGGGCGGGCGGAGGCGGCGCGGGCCGGCGGCCACGAGGTTAATGTTCAAGTACGGTGAGAGAAAGTGAGAAAACCACAACCCGTCTCGGCGGCCCCTCCACTGACGCTGATGGAAACTCACATGTGAAACACAATAACCGACAAATGTACTGTACTGGCAGCTTCTCACGTTTACAGTTTATATACAAGACAAAGAGGAAACGGGTTTGCTTTGTTTTTTCTTCTTTTTTTTTTCTTCTCTTCGCAATGCGTTCTGTACACTCGGCTCGCCCTGTCCGGACACGGAGCAGGCATAGTAGGTGGCACAGCTCCAGGCGGCTGCTCCTTGTTCCCTCGCGCTAGCATGTTGTGATTCGGACGTCGACGGCGTCGAACATTCAGTCGCGTCCTAATGCACTTGTTGACGTGTGTTTGTCCTATTCTTGTGTTTGATAAGGTTGAGATGGAGGTTTTAGAGAGGAGGGAAGGCCCGGTCTGCCAGTCTGCGGTGCAAATGCAAGGGGCCTGGAGCGTGTGCAGCTCATCTACACCTCAGGTCTCAGTAATACTTCAGTGCACTAAAGCCACTGACCAATGCAAATACTGGAGATATCTACAACCTAAGTTCCAAACGAGTTGGGAATCTGTGGAAAATGTTGGACACCTGTTGGACATTTTAGGGGTGTGAGGGTTTGCCTAAAATCACTGTCCAGTATTACCCGTCTTTATGATCACATCATGGTTAGTTTTAGGTACATTGCGGCACGGAAACCTCACAGTTGAACAGGTGGCCTCATTGGACAGGGTGTTTCTGTCGGGCTGGAACTGTACTGTACACAAAGATTCAGAAAGGTGTATTATTACACCCCTACTCTGTAAAGAAGATTAAGATAGGAGGTTTAGTAGTTAACCATAATCTTTTTCATAGAAGTTGGGGTAGGAGTAAATCAACAGACTGGGAAAGTTGTCCAGGCTCACACTCCAGATAAGTAGCTTCATTAACATCATGATTGGCTATGAGAGGAGCAGGCCTGTGTATAGGTGTCTGAGGTAATTCCCAATTATCCACCAAAATCATAAACCCCAGTTGCCACACCTGCAGCTCCTTTGATGTTTGGGTACAGGATATTTCAGTATGGCCACAGAATCCCAGCCTTTTTGGGAATCAGCGTTGTAGGTACAGATATCGGCCTTTAGACTTTTGTCCAGTTGTTTGTGTCATTCCTTGGGGCAAAATGTGAGCAGAGCTTTCCAGCAGCCCAGACGGAGCGGTGGTCTCCTCCTCCCTCACATCCACAGAGCAGACTAACAGACCCACTGGCTTACGAGGCTCCAGCTTCCCTCCTCCATTTGTGCGACGCTTGTTTCTTTTTTTTCTCATTTTTACTTTTTATCTTTTTTTTTTTTTTGGAGCACAACAAAACCGTGCAAGCGAAGCCCCGCCCAAAGGAGAAACCATTCGTAAATAATTCACCATGGCACTTCATTCAAAATGGGAGCTCTATCAACTGCATACATTTGTACATGTTCACGGCTTCTTTTTTTCTCTTTTTCTACCTCTGTTCAGAACTGCAGTGCTGTCTTGGGTGTGTGGCTTTTGTTTATTTCTTTCCCCTTCAGTCAGCATAGTGCATGATGGACTCCACGTAGTTTCCTGGGAAGAGTCCGGTGACGCCGTTGCACACGCCCTCGAACCAGCCGTCATCGTTCTTCTTGATAATGTAGATGATGGCTCCCTCCATGAAGGACAGCTCGTCCTCCTTGTCCTTGGTGTAGTCGTAGATGGCCACGACTGGGACGAGACACATCACAGGGGGTTGTTTCACTCAATTCGGTTCAGCTCTGTGTAAAGTGGCAGCTCCTGACAATGTTATCTCGAGGTAGAGGGAAGCGGTGGCTGCTTCCCGTCCACTCACCTTTCTCTAGGTAGGCCTTGGGGGCCCAGTGTGGGTCTCCGTCAGAGTAGGGGTCGCTGTAGTGAACCACCGCCGCATCCTCTTCCTCGTAGTCCACAGGCGGGGGAGGAGGAGGAGGGGAGGGCTCCTCAAACACGCCCATGTCCTCAGGGGGAGGTGGAGGAGGTGGGGCCGGGCTGTCTGTTACTGGATGAGGACAGAGAGGTGATCAGACACACATCATCCGTAACCCTTTCAGAAACTTTCATCATTACTTTAACCATCATGAGAATTATTCAGCTGCCCCGATGTGGATCATAGAGTTACGATTTACTGACTATTCATCAACAAATAAAGCAGTTCACAACCATTTTGATAATTTTTTGAGAAATACTAAAATGATGAGAGTTGAATATCATTGAGGAGTGGAAGACAAAGGCAGTTACGGCCCTTATTATCATCTTGATATGGTAAACAGACATTCATTTTGCATTTTGCACTGTATGCATAATTTTATATACGTAACAAATACCATCATTTGTTGAAGCCCTAGTGGTTGAGCAGTCTGTATCATCTGATTCTCTATGTAATTATTATATGTTAGACAACAGTAACAACTATATGACACTTTTCAATCATTTTTATCCAGTTTGATGCTTGTTACGGTGAAAAGCTGAGCCCACAGCTGGAGGTTCTGCTCATCTGCATGGATTGAAATGCTCACTAGAGGGCAGTACAGAGTCTTTCCTCCTCTATGTGAGGCTTGGCTGATGCTACTATTACTGCTACTTGTCTACGCGTATTTACATATTTTCCAGCTTCATTCAAATACGTGACTGAGAAACTTCTTAATCCTAACGTGTCATCTCAAACCAGGATTCTAGACCGCTGCTAGCTTCGTCCTTCCCAGCATGGCCGAAGAAACTGAAAACACGTGTCAAGTTTTTGTGGCTCTGAGGGATGTTTATTTAGCTTTCACTGGGGCTTCACTTTGGAGACATTCAGACAGATCTGTATTGCAACCGTCCCCCTGAGAGACTCCGTGGCTTGACTGAGAGACAGAGAGATGGAGGCAGATAGAGACGGTATCTGCGTCTGATGGTCCGGCGAGAAAATAATCATTACTTTTTCATGTGTCTCGCGAGCAGGCGATTGACGTTTGAGTGTTTTTTAGGAGCTTGGCGTGGTCTGATCACATTTGTGCTCATGAGGCCTCTGACAGCCACGTCCGTACGCCCCTGCAGGCTCACACAGGCAAATCTGCTGATTAAAGACTCGCTGCACCTCTCCATCTTACTTATTCATTAGCCCGCTGATGAATTAAACACACTGCAATTCCTCACAAGGGGAGCAAATCTGATGTGTCCTTTTGATTTTCATCTGCTTGTGCTGCCTTTTCCCCCCCGCCGGTCCACCGGCCGACTTCTGTTTGGAGATGAAGAAGACAAAAGGCCTCGCTCCCCGACGACAGATGTCTCCGGTTTGTATTACTCGTATCTGTTACGTCCTTTACTCACAGTTTAAGTATGTAGCTGGCAAGGCCCGTGGTAAACAAACACTGTCTTTAAAGAAGTGACGTAAATTACAATTCAGGCGGACAAAAAAGCCAGACTCCCCTCTTAAAAGACACATGAAATGATCAGCTGTGTGGGGGCTGCTCTGTAAGTGGTATCTAGCATGAAATGCATCAGGACCGGCTCATTGCTACGATGTCTTCGCGGGTTAGATGCCAGCGCCGCGACCTCTTTTTGACTGTGCCACTCTCCTCTTTGTGCACGGGGCGTAGCTATCGCTGATCATACTAACTAGCAGATTCTCCCCCATTTACATACTAACCCCCCCCCCACACCCTCTCTTCCTACTGCTGGAAATTCAAAACACCTCGCTCCCCAGTGCCGGAGAGTCCCCACCGAGGCACAAAAGGTAAAAGGTTCGGGGGCGTCATCCATTTTTTATTTGTCTGCGTTTCGCCGTCTGTGTTTGAGCGGATGAATGCAGACAGTCGTGATCTCCCCAGACAGCCGGCCGCTGAGCCGGGACACGCCGTCGCTTCGCCTTTTCTCCCTTTACAGCGGACGGACAGACAGACAGCAACGCAGGACGCACGCTTTCAGCGGGCCCGTCGCCATGGCGACAGACAGGCATCTGAGGGAGGCCCCCCCAACACACACACACATAGCCTTTCGATCCCCAGAATACAGTGTGAGAAAAGGTGTGCGGAGTGCAGCAAGCCACAGAGGAGAGGAGCGAGGGCGCGTGAGGCGGGAGTGAGTGTGTGGGCAGGGCGATGAGAGGTGTGATGTGGGCCAGTCTATGTCTGTGTGTGAAATCAGATGAATGCCCAGATGGGATGACTTTCTGGGGTTTCCTGGAGAATCGGCACATCTGTGCATAGAGCAGATTTGGGTCCTCTGATATACATATATCTCATTCATTAAGCGTGTGTGTGTGTGTGTGTGCACGCCCGTCTATGCATTTTCTACTTACTGCTCTCCTGCATTCTGGCCACAAAGCCGGTCAGAGGGATCTGCGGGGTCAGCTGGACCACTGGAGGAGGAGGCGGAGGAGCCACAGACACTGGAGCAGCGACACCCAGACGGGCAGACAGAGCAGCGGCAGAGACGGGGAGCGAGGGGGGTGACGGATGGGCGGAAAGGCAGTGACAAGGGAGATGAGCCAGGAGATGGAAGAGCAGAGGTGAAGTCCAGATTTTAGAAGGAGAAAGAGAGAGAGAAAAAAAAAGAGGAAACAAAAAAGCCTGTGAGTGAGCGAAAACAGTGCTGGAAGCAACGGGCAGAAACTCATTTACACATTTCCAATCAGTGTTCTTTTGTGCCGCCTTTCTCCGAGCCGGGCTAAGGAGGCATTCATCTCAGCGCGCTCTGAGATTCAACCTCATCAGCGTCTTTTTGAAGTTACCAAAAAAAAAAAAAAGCAGAGCTCGTAGCTGGCAGCAGGTTTTTCTGCATCGGTGAGAGAGCTGCGAAGCGTGACGGCACACCCCCCCACCCCCCGGCCCCAAAAAAGCGACAGTGACGAGCAGCAGCTTAGCTCATGTGGTGGGATTAAGGCGGCACGTGTCTGCACAGGTAGAGCTGAAGCATCTGGATCTGATGGAGCGGGCTCCAGCAGGACGTTTGGCTCGGCCCCTAACATTAACATCGCCTCTGTCCTCAGGTGGCTGCTTGCTGCGCTGTCCTCGCTCAGAGACATGATGTCACACGCCTCCTTGCCAGGACAGTCTCATAAATCGCACCTAATGGAAGGCCGTCTGTAATCGCTGGGAAGTAATGTGTTTTTATACATCTTTTCATTCCCCTGCGTCACATCGACGAGCTCATTTTGTCTCAAAATGTCTGTTTCACTTAAATTACACGTGGCGGATCGTCACTCTCCTCCCAGTCAACACAGACGGCCTCTTCCTCCTCCTCCTCGCGTGGAGGAGGAGGAAGCTTGTCCTCTGACAGAGACGCCATTAGAGGAGACTGATGCCTGCCGCAATACACTCCGCTCCTCTGACAGAAGAATCTGCATGTGTCCCAGGTTTCCCCTTGTCTGGCAGCCGTCTGGACGCCTTGTTCCTCCGGAACACGTCCTGCCTGGTGGCCGCCTGTCTCTCTCTCCCCCACGAATATGAAGCCTTCTCCGTCTGTCTACAGCGATCATGTCATAACTCAATTAGAAATGGAAATGAAAGACTCCGCGCAGCCGTGCTGAGGCGGGAAGGCTCCAACACCCCCGAATTCAGTAATTACAGCTCATCATTCACTTTCATTAGCCTCTGAGAGGCCTGGCCCGTGCATATACTTCAGACCCAGAGGACACTTTCTACCAGTTTAACATAGTTATTGATTGTCGGAGAATGAAAAAGTGATGACTCCGTGACAGTGGAGTAATAAAACACAAGCTGCCTCGAGCCTCTCCAGATTATATCGTCACAGATAAAACAGTTTCGGCGGGACGTCGGGAGATAGGGGAGAGGTGTGAAACCTGAGTTCTGCGGGTAGGCCGGGCCCCCGTTGATGTGGGGCTGCTGGGAGGAGACGGAGGGCGCGCGGCGGTAGGTGCCCGTGGCCGACACCATGGAGGCGGAGGAGGTGGTGGAGGAGTTGTGACGGGAGATCTGGCGGGAGATGGTGCCGAACTGGGACATGGGGATGGGACCCAGGCCGGGGCCCTGGGGCACCGAGGCAGAGGAGGTCGCCACTGCACAGGAGGAGAGGACAGACACAAGTCAGCTTGGAATAGCATAGGCGGCACATTCAATCAGGGTCTGAGTAGAAAGTAATCAACTGTTGGTTTAACCAGAGCCCTCAGAGTACCACTAGCTCAGGTAACGCTGCAGTTCCTCAGGGATGAAGAAGACAAAACACATCATGATCGAACACAAAAGCTTTTGTGAAACACTGGCCGGCTAAAGACTTCTGGCTGTCTACGCAGCACCTCCGTTCATGCATATTTAATGAGTGTTTGTACAGAGCATAAAACAAGAAAAAGCTGTTTATGAAGTGTATTTTTACAATAGCACCGTGTACTTGTTTATTAGGTTTCCAAAGGACATTATATGAGCCTAGACACTGGAGTCAGACCTGAAACCAAAATGCTGCCAATATGTTCACTATTGATTTGATTTGATTTAATTGTACAACTATAGTATAAAATAGAGAATCAAAGAAAATAATAATAAGAATGAAACATGTTAGTGAAGCAGAAACCCACTCTGGCTGTATCTTAAAACCTCACCTGTAAGAGATAATTCGCAATGATAATGCAATGTGAAATAAACTGATGCGATATATGAAAATAATATACAAATAGAGAGCTGTTTATTAAAGGAAAACAAAGTATCACAAAATCTGAGTTACGTACTAGTGTCTTTTTAACCAGAGAATAACTAAATAACATACATATTGATATTATGTTGTGTTATGTGTTATGTTGTGGTGTCTACTTTTTCCTCTGCTACTACTGCTGTGCCTCATTCTGTGATAAGATGACACAGGTCCACTGAAGCACCGTCAGCGTGAAAAGCATGAGGAGGGAGACTCACCTTGCCCCATGCTGGGAGGAGAGGGGGTGGGAACTGCTAGAGGGATACCGACTCCACTGCTTCCACTGTTCTCCCGGCCACCGCTGCCACCACTGCTGCCACTGCAGACAGAGCCAGAGGAGGAGACCAGATGAGACAGACAGGCAGACAGACAGACAGAGAGACAGACAGACAGACACAGACAGACAGAGAGACAGACACAGACAGACAGACACAGACAGTCAGACACAGACAGACAGACAGACACAGACAGTCAGACACGGACAAACAGACAGACAGACAGACACAGAGAGACACAGACGTAGATTTAGAGCGAGAGACGCCCTGGTGATCAGTGGAGGATGTGTCAGACAATCTTAATAATATGACAGCGTTTGACATCCTATCATTAGTTCTCGCAAGTGTCGCTCAGACATAATATTCTTGTCGCCGTGGCAACGTGTTCACAGTGACTACACAGCCAGCGCAGTCTGGCACATTCCCACATAAGTGCAGCTTATGCAAGCGCACGGTTGCACTCGCAGAAACAGTACCAGAGCGGCAGCATGTTAGTGATTCAGCGGGAGGAGAGGCACATTCAGATTTCACAAACTCAGACTGCAGGAGGAAGACACCGAATTGAAGTTGTAGCCAGGAATCAAGCTCTGCATTGATTATGAAAGTCGTGGCTGTAATATGAGAAATGTTTTATTCATGGCCACATAAAAAGTGCCATGAAGACCTTTGAACAGGAAGGTGACAGGACACAGCTTTTCTCTTTCAGCTCTCAGGTCGAGGAATTCATTTTTCAGTCCTGGATAAAGTTTAAGAATCCCCCAGTTAACAGGACTGAACAGCTTCGATGGGAATCTGCCAGTTTCATATGTAAGGTTGTGTTCAGAGCTGTAGCTTATCTGCTTTGATTCCATTCAGGGGCTAAAACGATACATTGATGAATTGTCATTTTCTATAGCTTGTGTTCACACAGTAACAGCCCAGAGCAAACCAACTGTTCTCTCATTGGTCAGAAACCTTACACGTTCAGAGGAGGAGCTGCAAACATGGAGCTGTTACATGTACCAGTGCTCAAAAGATGCTAATATGTATATGTGTGGTTAGCACTGTTGCCAGGGTTGTATTTTGCATGTTCGCCCTGAGTCTGCATGCCTTTGCTCCAGGTACTCTAGTTTCTTCCGACAGTCCAAAACCATGCATGTTTAGGTTGATTGGAGACTTATTGTGACTCATTGTGAATGGGAGATTGACTGGTGTGTGTGCCTGTGGCCTACGAAGGACTGACGACCTGTCCGGGGTGTATTGGGCATACAGCTGCATGTTGCATGGTCACACTCAGGATGCATATGCAGGTTTTCGATAGTACCTGTGTGTCCTGGGCCTCTGGTTGAGCGAGGCTGTGCGTGCAGGGCTGTGCTGGCTGCCCAGCCGGGCCGGGCTCGTCATGTAGTCATTGGGCACCACTGGAGGCTTCACCGGCTCCAGGGTCTTGTAGGGGGTGTTACGCCTGTGTAGAGGCGCAATCACATGTTTTCACATGGTGAGACATGATACTTCATAAAGTTACAATGACTGTTTGAGCAGCGAGGCAGGTTCTCACCCCAGGGTGCCACGGCCGGCCATGGGCGGGCTGGGGGGCTTCTGTGTGGGCGGGTTGGTCCTGGACAGCGTCCCTCCTCGTCCCGCTGCATTGTTCCCATGTTGCTACACAGGGGCAGAGACGAGTTGAAACACTGCTGTCCAATGATCTCATCTGCTGACAGTGTCTCCCCTGACAACCAACATTAAGGCTGAGGACTCACCCCCCCCTTCCACCTCCCCCGAGTGACTAACACAACTTGATCTACGTTCAAATAATCGTCCAAATAAGTATCTGTTAACATGGCAGCGCAGAAAATATTGCGTCCCACGGACGAAGACACAAAATGGCCGACGGAGAAACGGAGAGAGAGAGAGAGAGAGAGAGAGCGAGGGAGAGACAGATCAGAGAAGTGGACAGCTGGCTGCCTTGTTGGAAACAACCAACGCAAATGTCACTCACTGAGTTGTACATTCAGGGAGCAACAGGGACAGAGTGTGTTGACAGTAAATACTGTAAACGTGCAGATCAGATTGCACACAATAGCTTTGTTTCGAGAGCTGACAAAGAGATGAAAGGGGCTCGCATGCATCACAATGCTATCGTAATCACGTATTTGTAATGGAATCATGTCGGCTCCGAAATACACATCTACAGTTCTCGTGCGTGTTTTCACCAGGGACATTAAAGTTCTGTGACTAGACGACGGAGAGAAAGGAAAGGCAACCATCTCTTACCTTGGCCTTAAGCCACTGAGTGCAAGCAGGCGAAAAAGGAGAGACAGAAAACAAGACATGCTCATTGGTTAATGGTTTGAAAAGTGGGTTTAGTGGAGACAAGTGTGAAATGTAGGAATTATGCATCAAGATCACATCGACCATTCACAGCCATACATTTTGATATACAGCGCGTAGTGTTTGAAGGAGAAGAGATAATGGGGACAAAGAGATTTGGGCGACTGATACAAGCCCCCAGAAACAAGGAGTTTCCTGCAAGTCAAGAACCGGCTCACTGAATAAAAGATATCCTGTGACTGATATCCCCTCCGCTACCTAATAATGGGGTCTTCCCTTCTCCAAGGGTTCATGAGAATTTAATCAGCAGTCTTTCTATATGAACACATGAACTGAAATTCGGGACGAAAATGTATGAATTGATCTTGATAAGGATTATTCTTTTTTTTTACCTGATCATTTTGGATGAATTTAGTTAAATGCCCCCTTAGTCGGATGATATTCAACGTGCATCACGCTATCTGCAGGCTCAGCCCTCAAACACCTGCCTGCCGGGGTGAAACCCGTAGCAAACCGCATGGTGTGGCTCTCACCAACAAAGAGGAAGCGGCAGCTTCCCTCTGCACCAAATAGTGATCGAAAGAGAGCAGAAAGTAAGGAAGCGTCGCTGTGATCCATGCGGTGCACGCTGACGCACTCCTCCTCGGCCTCGTTTGTAAATGTGTACGTGCGGACGAGTTGAGCGGGCGCCCCTCGGCGCCTGGTCGCGTCTCTCGGACAGCAATCAGCACCACCGTCGCTCACATCGCCGGACGCACTGGCAATGAGGAGCGGCGCAGCGCTACATGTGGCTGATGTTTGCTGATGTTTAAAGTGGGTAAAAGAAGGGTAATAAAAGCCGGCCGGGTCATAAATAACAGCAGAGGGGTGTTCAGACCAGTGGAGAGCCTGTAATGTGGCTCTAACCATGTCGCCGTGGCAACTGGCAGTAATGCCAATAAAGGCCGTAAAAGCGGAGGAGCAGGGGGTGGAGGGGGTTGGAGGGGTGGGGGTGGGGAGGGGCACGGTCATCCGTAAATGTGTGAATGGGTCTTCTCCATGCCTGGCTGCGAGGACTGAGCTCCACTGGTCATACAGACATGGTGAAGAGGCCGGGAGCAGACGGACAGCAGTGATGGACGGCGAGTCAGCGAGGCCGAGCGTGGAATTAACATGTAAATCTACCTGCAAACACACCCACTGATACACTGGGCACGTCTGCTCTGTGGTCTCTGCAGCTGTACGGTGAGAATGCCATTATATCAATACCGATGAATTATTCACAGACACGTGTGTGTGTATCTGTGTGTGTGTGTGTGTGTGTGTGAGAGAGAGATAAAGAGAGAGAGAGAGAGAGAGAGAGAGAGAGGGTGTTCTGCGAGGAAATGTGCAACGAGATATGCATTTTGGTCCGCACCGAGCTACACATGTACGTGGCCAGGCAGAAATCAGAGGGAATGTTAAATGAGCGGTCTTGAATCCCCCCTCCTCTTCTCTCCTTGCTTCAATAACCTTTCTAACCCTTATTAAAATGACAAAATTAAAGGAGCTGCCCAAATGTTGACTCTCTAAATGAGTCAGTTTACAGATATCTGAGTGATCCTGCTTTTTTTTTTCCTTTACCGGTGTATCTAAAAAGGGAGAGACAGAGAGAGAGAGACGGGGCTGTGAATTTTCCAGCATCTCCACTGATTTCTGCACTGATCCCGTCATTTGCAGCATCCGTGAACGATGCTTCGCATTTGCATGGCGGGACTTGCCAAATCTGCCTCAGCATGAGCCAGCGCTCAGAGGGAGCAAGCACAAGCTTTTGAATTTGGATGGGCCGACGCTTGGAAACGAAGCGGACGGCCGCTATCTCCAGGCAGACAGGCGGGGATTGAAGGGGACGGCTGAGACGCGGCATGTGGAAAGGCGCGAGAGCCGCAGATCCGTGCCCGTGACCGTGGAGAAAAGGGAGAGCGGGGGACGGCGGATGGATCGTGCGGAGACGGAATAAAAAATTGAAGAATGGGCCGGAAAAAAAGGGGGTTGAAAGAATGTTTTCCCACAATGCAACGAATGATGTGCTGGTGTGTGTGCGTGTGTGTGTGTAGCCAAGAAAGGCATCCAACTCTCTTTTGCTCTCCATCAAAGACGATGGCGTGCCTGGACAAAATCTCTGACAAATCTCTGGCGAGCGACTGGTTCTCGGGCCGGGCGCTCGTTACGTTTTGTCTCTGTGTAGTTCATTAACTAAAAGGCCGGAGTATTGATCCCTTCAGTCCCTGCAACTGGACGTGTGTGTGTGTGTGTGTGAGAGAGAGCTATGGTTGGACATGAAGGTGCCAGGTGTGAACCCCGCTAAGTACCGTGTTTCTGCTGTCGTGCGGTATTGATTAACACCGAGGCTCGGGACGATCTGTCAGGGTGACGGCTTTGGGGTTTAGCTGAGGGAGCAGAGGAAGAGGAAGAAGAAGTTGATCTGGCGAGGGCTTACTTTGACGCCGTGTCCCACGTCGTCCAGCAGCGTGTAGTCGATGGGCTTCCGGATGTAGCGCACCGGCCTCTCCATGTTGCCCGGGGCGATGATCTTGTGGGTGCGAGAGGTGTTCTTGTTGGTGGTCAGGATGCCGATCTCCCGACGGGCCACCTTCTCCTTGTGGATGTCGACCGTCTGCAGGGGGGGAGAGACACGCTGAGGGTCAACAGGGCTCACTCCGTATGCATTCACTGCCACTCAGAGCCCCCAACCCTTCTGTTTCAGACGCATTATTATTTCTACATGCATGATTTTAATTTCCCCCCGTACAGAGACCGGATTGGATTTTCCAGACACCTCCCTAGCGCATGTTACACTAATTATCTTTTAATGCAAACCTGACTAAATCCTCCATCAGCTCCGCGTTGAAAATATCCCAAGAGCTCAGGCAGCATTATCACCTTCCTCTCCCTTCCCTGGAGGGATTTTATTATAAAACGCCTCAGAGAGGTGTTTAAACTCAACAGCGGCACAGGAAAGTTTGCTCAACTGGAAATAAGAACAACTAGGGCATCCTATTCTGTGGGTTGATGAGTTCAAGTCAAGCGATGCGGTGTATTGGTAGTTAGATTCCTGGAAAGCTTTTTCCTCAAGTACTCCTGTTTCATCCCAGTCTGAAAAGACACGCTAAGGTTGACTAGAGACTGAATTGCCCCAAAGTGTGAGTGTGAACGGTGCATATCCTGTGAGTCCTGGTCTTCACCCTCATGCTCCAGTCCTGGTTCTAGGATAGAACAACTTCCTGTTTCTACCAACTAAGAACTAAGAACCCCCCTCCTCCAAAAAAACAAAAGTTCCAGAGTAGTACCACTACTTTGCTTCTCTGGAGTCAGAACCAGCAGGGTTATCATTGAGGTCAAGTCATTTTTTTCTTGCTATGCGGCAGGATCAGTGGATGTGATGAAACGGTACCTAAAGGAGCTAGAGAAAGACTATAAGGACTTCAAAACAGGCAGCAGAGGATCAATCCAAATTCTGATGTTCTGGACTCGGTCCTCCTGTGCCAGTATAACTGCTATATACAGTGTTGTAGTGGAAAAGGGGTATACGGTAAGTATACCCCCAAGTATAAGTGAGGGTTTTTGGATAGTAGATGGATGTATATGAGACCCTGTGATCATTTTATCTTATTCTTATTTTGCCTGCCTGTGTACAATAAAACCTCTATTTAGATCCAGCTTTTCAGAACAAGATGTATGCGTGTATCAAATAACACACGATAGCGAAACCATCATGCCTTCAAAGAAAAAGTTAATCGCAGTCTTTCACTTTCAGACGGTTCAGTCCTCTGCAACTCCGAATGTCCCAGGAGCTCCTGCTGCTCGGACACGCGCCCAGGCCTAACCTCTGAACTCCCACTGAAGCCGCCCTCTCTGCTGGGCTACAGCGCTGCACCCAGGGGCCCGTTTGACGGCGCGCCCCTCCGAGGCCTCGCACCGGGAGCACTTGAGTAATTGGAAATGCCAGTGACCTCCATCTCTCCTGCGATTACCGTCATCATCGCTCACAGCATCCATTCACAGCGGGCGCCCCTCCACAGATTGGCCTCCAACTTATGAATGATAGATGAGACTGGCAGGAGCGAGGGATGAGGGAGGCAGGGAGGGAGGGTGGCAGGCGCGATGTGGGAGAAAATGAGGGAGGACAGACAGCTTCATCTCTGGGATATGAGGTCACACCTTGTAGAGGAGTGCTGGCGGGCGTTATTAAAGCCTGTGTGGAAACTCTCGCTCGAGCTGCTGTCACTCTTTTGCAGATTCTGGGATGCGTACGTATACGTGTTTATGCGACTGCTGGCTGGACGTGCGATCCACACGACAGCGAGGGCACGTCTCAGACATGTCAGCTAGTCGGGCCGACAGCTCTGCGCTGCAGTGCCACCGCCCCGACTCTGGGTGCCCTGCATGAGGAAGCCCGGGCAGAGAGATTGACAGCATGAAAGAAAAAAAAAAGTGAACCCATGACCGCCACTCCCTCCTGCTGTGAAAACCTCTCCCGTGTGGGTGCGTGTGACATGAGGTCCGCTCGCGCTGCATGTGAGACATACGCTGGAGAGCGAGCCGGGCTTCTTTTTTTAGGAGAGGAAACTGAGGTGACACACCCAGCTTCGGCTGGGAAGTGAGACAGAGAGAGGTTGAGAGAGAGAGAGAGAGAGCGAGAGAGAACCACCTATTTCCTGCCAGTGATAGGCGAGGAGAGGTGGAGTGCAGATTAGAGACTCGGAGGGCAACAAAACAATCAGGACAGGAAGGCGCAGACAGCTAGAGGAGTGCGCAGGCACTACCAGCAGGCTGTCAGCCCTGGAAAAAAGCAGAAAGTGAAGAGGTGGTAAATGCGACAGATGCTAAGAAATGTTTGCTCCTTTTTAATCTCCCCTCTTCGCCAGGCGCTGCTTTCGGGTCGGGGTGAGGCTGAAGGAAGCATCACAATCGGCACTGAAAGCCTTGCTTTCGCCGCTTCCTCTCGACGCAAATACACCCAGTGCAGACGGCCCATTTTGAGCCGAGGTGACTGTTATGAAAACCCTAGATGCGCGTTACCTAATCACCGAGGGCAGACCTCTGTCTGGCCTCCCCTGCGCTCCCTCCATCTCATTTTCTTCTGTAATCTCTTCAGTCTCATAAACATCTGTTTGCCGTCGGGGCCGTCTGCTCGACCTCTGCAGGGAGGGAGCCAGTCTCCCCCGAGCAGCTGTGAGCTTCACGGCCGCATACGCGCGCTAGCTTCGGCCTAATAGACGGCGTTTTTAGCCAGCGGCGTGACTCCGCGGCGCAGGCACACAACTGCATTTGTTTCGGCCTCTCGCTGGAGTGCTTCTGTCGAGGGGGAAAATGTGATGTGGTCCGTACTGAGATTCCGAGGCGTGTGAGCAGATGTGTGATTTCATGTACCGATGACCTCATGTATGGCTCGCCAACAAGTGCGCAAATGGATCCCGATGGACTGGATATATGGTTGTTTATAATGCAGCCTTGTTAATGTGATGTATTATATCAACACGGTTTTGAATAGTGCTGTTGCCTCACAGGAAGAAGGTTTGAATCCTGGACAGTTAGTCCAGAAATATTCATGTTTAGGCTGATTAGAGACTCAAAAGCTGTTCCTCGGTTTAAGTGTCTGTCCTGTGATGAACTGCACCTGTCCAGGATGTATTCCCTGCCTGCACCCTATCGCCTTCAAACCCTTATGACACTGTGGGGTACTAAGCGGGTAAAATGGAAGGGTGTTACACTCGATCCACAATGTACTTGTAAAGAAGAAAGAAAGAAGGATCAACAGGAGATGATGATGAATTACAGTAGGTGTAGTAGTCGTAGTAGCAGTGCAGTAGTTGCCACTTGACCTCACTGCCTACAGACACTATATTTAGGAACAACTGGTTCATTTAACCGAGAACGTGCACTGGTAGAGGCATTTCTAGTAGAGTTGTGCCTCCTCTGCTGCCGGCTTTCAGAGATTAGACTTGGAATTGGCAGCGAGGTTTGGCTACCCACTCATTCTGGCCCCACTTAAACACTTTCAAGTCAAAGACAATTTGTCCAATCTAGGCCAGAAAAATATTGGCACAACCGAGCTGGTTAAAATGCAATTTCTTGGACACCCCATGAACAATGATTGAAAGCCCTGGAGACATATTGTATCTGTGTGCGTGTTGAGGAAAATGACTTCTTCTCGAGATTAAATAACTTCCCTGCAGCCTCAGACAGCCATTGGACCTTTGACTGAATTCATATTGTCACGCACCCATGTCAGTGGGATTTTCCTTTACTTGTCATGCAATGTCGTGATCACTGTTACTGTGCACAAAAGACCAAAAGCAGCTGCGCTGACTTCCTTATCCTATCTAGAACAATAGGTGTTGTGCGACAGGATAAAAGACGCAGGTGTACGTAATGCTTTAATGACAGCTGCATTTGTGTGCTGTTCCTGTCCTAGATCTGTAGCATTCTGCACATTGGCCCGCTGGCCTGGCCCCTTAGCAGCTAGCGCTTGCAGCTAAGGGGAAGTGTGATCGTTCACTTATCACACAGTTGGAGGTTTAAGCCCAGCCGCATGATGAAGCTTTCATTGACAAGATGCTAAACCGAAAAAGCTACCCTGTTGTAATGGGTGAATGGGTGTAAGATGCCAGCCCAATGTGATCCAGATCTATTATTTTCATGCCAGTGTTCACAACCAATAGACCAATCTGTATGTGGTCCTTATGTACATATAAATTTAATGGGACTTTGACTTGGCTTGTGTGTATAAGGGGTCATAGAAACTAGAAAGCACTATACACTAAGTCCAGTCCATTTCAGTCTCGACAGTCATTCTGAACCACTGAACATGATGGAGAGAGTGGGAGTGACGCAGCCGAGATTGACTGCGGCGACGGCGTCAACACGCCCAGCGACCACCTCGAAAGGATCAAAACATAATAAAAAGAAGATTTTGCGTCATGAGACTGCACCTAACTGCACTCCATCCTGGAGGCCGTGGAGCAGGGCGGGAGATGAAAACGCTTACCAGGCGAAAGAGCTGGCGTCAGGATTTCACTTCATCCCTGACAAGCTTAATGAAACACGCAGGGAGGGGACGGTGGGGGGGTGGGGGGGACATTCCCCTGGCTGACAGGCAGGGTGGCCTGCCACGCAGCACACACAGACACAGACAGAGGACTGCTGATGAAGCAAGAGGGACTGAGGAGGGGCTGGAAAGGTTGGCCAAATGCAGCTCCGTCCACGCTCCTGCCGCACAGTATCTGTCACTGCTTCGATGTCTTATTGACCATTTTAGCGTCATTATATCACATGATACGAGAAGAAGTAGGTTTGGACCTAAAACTCGCTGCATTTTCACCTCTGTTTTATTCTGTTTCTATTAATATCTTTGTCATTTCATGCTGTAGAAAACTATTTAAGATGCCTCTATAAAGCAGAGAATCGTCTCCATTGCTTCTACTCTTTGATGCCATATGTCACGAAGACCCAATAACAGAGCAATAATGGCCTCTCCCTTTGGGTTGAATCCTTTGTCCATCAACCTGGCCACACATAATGGGTTGAATGCTCACTTTCAGCAACCAACGGACACTCAGGAGTCACTGGGTTTAGTGTCTCCAACCCTCCTTGTCTTGAAGCTTAAGAGGTTTGGAAACCTAGTGACACACATTAGAGAAGGACAGAGTGCAGTGTGTACGTGTTGGTCCCTCAGATTGCTCTGAGTAGATGAGTCATTATATTTAGAGCTTTGAAGAGATTATGTCATCATTCAGCCTCATTTATCTCACATTTGAGACAACAATGTGACACAAACCGCTTCTCAATACCAAGTAATGATATTTTTGGCTGCCAGAGCATTGTTTCCAACTTTTTTCATATTTGTGGAATCAACATGATGAACAGACTGATAAGCAATGTTGTAATGTTAGCGCATACACAACTTTGTCTTCAGAGTGTGAGAGTGACTGGTGGAATGGAATGGCCAAGGTGTATTCCCAGCCTACTGCCCTGTGAGCACTGAGATAAAATCCAGTTAAACAATTTAATAACAATGGACTTAAAGTGAGTTTAGAAATCGAATGGGCAAAGCTCATTCCTGGAGCTGTTTCACAATAAAAGCCTACCAGTAAAGGGAAGGATATTGTGTAACACTGCGTACTTTGGGTACGTGTACGGAAATGTTTAGTTCGATTGACAAAAGTGATTTCAGCAGCCACAAGTTAGTGGGGAAGAGAAAAAAAGAAATCCTATCTGTATAAACCCCTAAGATATAAGAAATTAAAAATAGCCCTGTTCAATTGGACTGCAAATGAGGCATATACAGGTCATACATCATGTATACATCATCTGTACATGAATATGTTCCAGGGTTGTAGCATGTACCTGGGAGATGTGGTTGATGGAGGACTCCATACGTCGCAGCTGTGAGGCCTGGATGTCCAGCAGCTGCAGCACATTGTTCGCTAAGGCATTGATCTGGTAGGCCACGCTGGCCAGGGACTGGGTGGTGTAGGCCTTGGTCTCCTCCAAGGCCTTCTTCTTGTCTTGAGCCTTGCAAGGAGAAGAGAAGAGAGGAGAGAGAGAGAGGACAAGAAATTAAAATAAGTGGAAGGACGCGTGGGCGGGAAGAAATGGAGAAACTGGCAGAGCGAAGCGCGCTCCAGAAAGCTCAGGAGGAAATACTGCGCTCTCATTGTTCGTCTTCCATCAGCTGTAGAGGGGTGAGCGAGAGGGTAGCTCTCGTTTGACGCGACATTTTTCTTCCACTGTTTTTAAACCGCTAAGCCCTGATAGCATCTGAGGGGAAGTAAACAAATGTTGGGGGTTCTCGGGAGCAATGTCTGTGGATGCCGTGCGGCCCGGAGTGACACAACAATGACTTCCGAATAGCTCCGAGGGACGGCCGGGGACAGGTGCGCGGTGGGAGTGGAGGCCAGCGAGCTGGAATGCCAAGACATTTCAGAGGATCCCAAATCTCCACCCGGCCGTGCAAAGCATCCATTTCTGGATGCCTTTAAATAGCAAAAGCATGTATTTATAGTTCGGAAACAAAACAGGGACAATGTAGTCACACACGACCAGCTCCAAGGGGCTGGCAAGTCTTTTCCAGGACTCTGGAAGCAGGGCTACAAATAAAGCCATTTGAAATATCACTAGCTCCACTTAACAACTCAGGCAGTGGATAACACCTGGAAATCCTTGTTTAAGCTGCTGAGTTAATAAATGCCAGTCTATTCCATTTAATATGCCGTGAAACGATTGGCATTTTATCTGCACTGTAAATGGACAAATATAGACACAGCCATTATGCTTTCTTCTAGTTAAGAGAATTAGTCCACAAATGGCTAAAACGATGCTGTCTCTTCTGAATGAGCCATCATTCGCTATCAACATACACTGTAGATTGAATAATCATTTGACACCGTATCAGGACATTAACATCTATGCTGCCTGCCTGCTTTTCAGGAAGTTCCATCCTAAAACAATCTACCTGCTTCCTGTTTTTGTCCCAATCTGAGTGGCTGGAGCTTCATATTTAAAGGACAGTTAAGAGTCAGGCATCAATCAAAACACTATCAAAACACTTATTCTAAAAAGCTTTTAGCGTCCTATAAATGTTGCAGCAGTGCTACAAAGACCACGGCTGTGATTTACCAGCTGTTCCGAGAAGACAATTTGGTAGGTGAGTGGTGTGTGTGTGTGTGTGTGTGTGTGTGTGTGTGTGTGTGTGTGTGTGTGTGTGTGTGTGAGAGAGAGCAGCAGAAGGCTGGCAGCCTGCACCATGACATCACTTCACAATGGGGTCACCTGTCCACCTGCTACCTCAACAAACCACCTGCAGCACACATATCTGTTGCAGGTGGCGAGCAGGACCTGTGGGACTTTCACTGCACAGGCACACTTGGCGCCGGAGCAACTGTGAACCATAAACGCCGACTTATGCTTCCAAGGACACGTAGAGACTAGAGAATCACCTGAGCCGCCCACAGTCAAACTTTGCTGCTCTCAAGAGCCACTTACTGTCAAACACAAAGGGTTTTGGAAGTAGGAAACCACACACGCAGACAATGGGTTTGGACAGAGGGACGAGCAGTATTCTTTAACAGCCCGATAAGAGGGAAGACAGGTGACAAAATGGTGCCACACGGCAAAGTGGCCCTGAATTCCATGTTCTCCCAATCTGGGTTTTCTCCAGGTATTCCGAATTCCTCCCACAGCCCGAAAAACATGCATGTTTAAGAGTGACTGGAGGCTTTAAATTTCCCCTAGGTGTAAGAGTGATTGATAAGTGTGTGTACCCTGCAATGAACTGGCAACCTCCTAAGTTGTATTCCCTGCCTTTGCCTTAATGTGCCTTAATGTGCCAAAGTCAATTAGATAATGGAGAGATGGACCAGGTAGTCCATTCAGTGTGTCCAATTCCCTCCCTTTCATCATTCCCTCCCTTTCAGTTTGCTAAAAGCCAAAAAAAGTAGACTAGTTATATAAATTACAATCATAACAACAATCAAACAAGTTTAATTCAAGCCTTAAAATATCCTGCTTCAATAATCCCATGACAATAGCAGCAGCTCTCATAATATCCACCATGGATCCCATCCCTCTTTTACTCACTTTCTCTGGCTTTGAGATATTATGTTTCATATTAAGCTTACAAAAGGATTTTCTAAAGGCTCCGCTTGGGATTTCTTTTTTTTTTTTTGTCAAGCACCAGACTAAACCCTAACAATGCCCTGAAATAAAGCGATTTCTGAGTGCCATATCATAATGAGCAGCAGGTCTGACACTGGAATGAGTCATGTGTCAAACAGCCGTGAGTCAGAGGGGTATCATGTGAGCAGGCCGGGGGGATTCTGGCAGGGGCAACAGCAGGGGAACATTAACTAGAGATCCATAGGTGTCTAGGTAATGTCACGCTGTCTATAGCTTGTCTTTTTTAGCTAAAGAAAATGGCTACTGGAGATGAACAGTCCTGATACCGATTGGCATTCAGAATTTTAAGATCAGTAGTAAACCACATACTGAAACAAAAAGTAGTATTCAGTTTTAGATCAAGCATATCTCAAAGGCGCCGTCTAAATCCCAAAAACAGCTTTCATATCATCAAGTGTTGCTATTTTAATACTGAAAGGCCGCATGAAAGCGCCAACAAGGCTGGCTTCTGCTTTTATGCCACCAATCACATTCAGGTTGCAGGGTTTTTTTTAAGGCTCATTTCAAACATCTCGTCCAAGAATAAAACTACCAAACGTCACAGCGGATAAACATATCAGGGTGCACATTGACACCATTGTTTCTGTGTGATTTTTGCAATCCGTGACTGGAGCGTGAATACATTAACTGCATCTATAAATGCTCTCTGCAACATCAACACATTTGTGTGCCGTGTAACTTCTGCAACAAGGGTATATCAGTGAAATGATGTTATAAATGGGTTGGCCACGTATTGCACAACCTATGTCGCTACGCTGTAATGACCTGAAGAGCCTCCTTAATCTTAATCCCCCTCTTGTGTTTGTCGTGCGTGCTTGCATGAATACAAGATCCCAACTAATGTTGTAAATGTCCCTGAAGAAATCATTATTGAGAAGAAGCGGCACAGATGCGTCTTCATACTTCAGAGGAGGGAGAAAGTGAAGCATTACGCGCTAAATCACCAGCAAAGAGGATGAAGAGCATCATGCAGCATCCTATCATAAAGGCACGGAAATATATCCCAGAAAGACAACAGTTATGATGAAATCTTGTGTAATTTTGTTTCTCCTTTTCCAACCTGGCTTTGTGCAGGAATAACAAATTCTGTTTTCATCGATTAATTGGTATGTGACACTCTCATCAGTCACACATCCTAATCAGATTTAGGCAGGTCCCCTGCCATCACCACACCAGCGAGCTTTTTCACTTCCTCTAGTTGTGGTTTGGTGCAATGAATTTCACTGAATCATTATTCAAAGTCAATTCCAGGCTGAATATTCACCAATACACGTCAACAGCAAGACGATCTCCTGGTTTGAAATCTGTTTAGACTGAGATCCTTTCAACGTGTGGTTTGCATGGTACTGCCTGTTTGCGACTGGGTTTTCTCCAATTTCCTCCCACAGTCCAACAACATGCAGGTTTGGGACCTTATTACACCCAGGTGAACTAGATGTGAGTGTGATTGCCTGTTTGGTCGTTTTTGTGTGCATGTTTCAGAATAGAAAACACACACACACACACCCACACAAATGTTAATATGGACATACAGTGGGGTCCAGTCATCCACCTGATTCGCAGGCTTTCACAAGATCTAGACAACCAGAAACCATGCCTACCAAATACAAAGTATCCACACTTATGAAGTGGTGACACGTACGATAACTCCAAGCAAAATCCTCGGATGGCTTTCTGCATACTGACACTGGGATGAACGCGCTCCGGCACAGAGGCGCACGCACTTGTCAGCGTCTTCAACGTGCATTCAGGCGGCGTAACCTACATTGCATTCCTGGTGACAAGCAGGGCAAAGTGATCTGACATGTTATTATGGCATAAGTGCGGGCTTTCTCTGCACCGCAGTCAAAAAATTACCATGCTGGAGCACGGCGGGGCTTCCACTGTGTGCGCTGGTACACACACACTGCTGTGCACACCAGACCGCTCAACCTGCTGATGGCCTCAGACGTCAGCTCACACACTTGCATCCACATTTCACACAAACTGGGGCCGTGTGCCACAATGATTTAACACACAGGGACACTTGCAGTGTCATTTTGTATGAAAACAGACACAGATTTCACTTCATTTTGTTGCAAAAATGCGTCTTCTCGATGAAATGGTGGACACTGAGTCAAGATTTACTGAGCAGACACACCTATCAATACCCAACACAGTACATTGTATTGATAGCAAATGATTCACAGAAACACTCTGGAGCCATGCTTTCAGCACAGTCTCTCTCTTATACACACACACACACACACACACACACACATACACAATACCTGCTTCATAAGCAGCTTGATTACATATTAACAGTCTGACATGACTTGTGTGTTTTCCCCTCTATAAGTCTTTCAGGACCTGGCCTACATAAAGGGATCCACTAACAAGCAACCTCTCAGATAAGAGATGCCTGAAGATGCTCGATGCTGGCTTAATGAAGGCGACTTATTAGAAAATTCACATCAGTATTACTCCATATGTGACTTTAGAATGACTAAGCGTTTGATGGTAATTCACTAATAACAACCATGTTATTGTAAAAAAAAAGAAAAAAAAAGAAGAAGCTTTGCTAGCGTTTAAATGCTTACTCATTTATCAATGCCGAGATTGTATATGTATCTTTATGACGTAAACCATATAAACATATGACGCCGGTTTGGGTTGAATGTGATGTGGAAAAAGATTGATTGATTTATAACGTGATAATAAGAGAGGTGTTACATATATATTTATCTCTGTGTGAAGGCAGGCGGTGACAAATCTCTCGGTCCTGACACCGACACACCCTCTGAAAGCCCCCAGCAGCAGCAGCAGCTCCCACACGTCGAGCCTTTAATGTGAAGCCGGGGCCCGAAAAGCCTACACGTACTATCCCCAACCCGGTACCGAAACCCTGTTAAATCAGTGTGGTGGATAAAAAAAGAAAAGAAAACGCAGGCCACACCGCATAACTAGCGGTTTTGGTGGAGCCCTTTGGTGTCGACTAGCGTTTCCTGCCCCCGTGGTTTCTACTCAGTCCTGCTCCGGCACCGCAGACACGACGGAGATATAACAGAGAAAAATGCTGCTAATTCAGCGGCCCTGAGGCGTCTCCTACCTGCACATAATTGTTTTCACAGTATTCCGCCACCCGGGACAGGTTCTGGTAGCTTTCCACTAGTGCTCTCTTGCCGGCCGGGATCTCCTCCTCTAGTAGCATTTGTAGCTCTGCCATCTTACATCCCTTTGCATTTCTCTCTCCTCTCTGTCCTTCTTTCACCGAGGCGAGGCGGTGATGCTGGGCTGCGCTGCTTAGAGAGAGAGAGAGAGAGAGAGAGAGAGACAGAGAGAAGGAGAAGGGAGAGGGGCTCCCCCGCCTGGCACAGTGGGGCCGCTGGACTCCCATTCACAACAGCCCGTGACGTAGGCTGCTACGCTGTACAAGAAAGTCTGTGATTGGCTCAAAGGTCGGAGGAGAAGCGCAGTGGACCAATCATAAATCACCATGGAGATGCGTTCGTCCATGATATAGATGCTCTCTAAAATAGTGATGTTAACAATAAAGAAGGAAAGCTCAAAAATAAGAGCAATGAGAAAAATGTATTTAGATAGATAGATAATATAACAAGCAACAACTAGAGGGACACAAATTCACAAAAGGTGAGGGCATTTTCACCGTTACAAAACGATTACTTTTACCCATTTCACTTTCTTTACAATCTTTTTACTGTATGAATGTAAAGCAATTCCTAAAATTACTATAAAAGAAAAGGCATCAAATTCTATTGATCTAAATTCTATAACAGATAATCATACTTAAAACACTACAGTTCCCAGAAATCACCGCGGTTTAAATACCCTTTCGTAAAGGACGACGGGATATGTTGGAATAAGGTTTGCGTGTGCCACCATTTGCCGGGACGCTGCTCCACAAAGACTACAAATCCCAGGAAGCTGTAATTAGCAAGCGTTGAGTGTTTGGCTCATCCTTGACCGGAGACGAGATTGGCTTTGCTGCATATTGCACACAGACACCGGCCAGATGGAGGAATTATCGTCCCGGTGAATATGAACTTTACGGTGAGTTTACAGCAAATGGGCCACGTACATAAATATTTATTTGAAAAATAATAGGCTGTTAGCGGTAAGCCGGCTAATTAAATGGACCAATTTAATTCAGAATATGTCCTAGAATAAACAGTCTGTAGCCCCAGGGCAGACAGGTGTCCACTAGCTGCAGGGATGAAAATAAATGTGGTCCTGTCTGTACACCCTCTGACCTGACTCAGATTTTCTCCACTCTCTGCTTCATATTCTGCTTCTAGATGTGAGGACCCCTTCTTGTCATCCTTGTGGGAACCCAGCATGGCGCAGGAGGAGGACAAACACAGCCTGGAGGCCAAATTTGCTGCTGCAGTAAAAGTGATCCGGAGTTTGCCTGAAGAAGGTGATAGCTTGTTCTCCAACCCAGTGTCTAAATGCAGTGTGAAAGCCAGTGTGTGCAGTCAATGGTGTTTTGGTATAGTGTCTGTGATTGCTGATGTGTTAATACTGACTGACCTACATTTGGAGCATTCAGAGCTGCCCCCCCTCCACTAGATCTCTATTGATGAACCTGCTGTAAGGATAAGAGCTGATTAACCAAATCGCTTGTTTCACAGGTCCAACAACATCCTCTGTGCCTCACATGGATCTCATTGTAACAGTTTATGCTTTCCATGCTGATTTTTCCATTTTATGGTTAGTCATTTTTTCATTATCTTCCCTGTTTTGCTTTTCATGATTATTTCCCTTCATTTCCCAGGTCCTTACCAGCCTTCTGACGACATGATGCTGATGTTCTACAGCTATTACAAGCAGGCCACCCTGGGACCCTGCAACATACCCAGACCAAATGGCTTCTGGGATAGTCGGGGTAAAGCAAAGTGGCAAGTACTCATGATATTTAATGTGAATACACGTGGTGTCATTGTGTTCCACAACTAAACACTCACTCAATATTAACTTAAAATTGTATTTGAATGTTCTAAAATTAACATCTGTACTATCAGAATCTCACACTTTGTCCTCTCAGAGCTTAGGACAAACGCATAATCAGTTCATTTATCTCTTATACACTGACACTACTCACTTTATTAGACTGCACAGCTATGCAGGTACGTCAACTAGATAACCCTGCACTAATACAGAATAGATTCATTTTGGTCAGATTTCTGCATGACTTGTCACTGTCAGTGTGCGGCCGTTCCATGTTTGCTTTCCCCTCAATGCCTGAGTGTTGAACTCCGACTTTGTGTTGCCAGGGACGCGTGGAGCTCTTTGGGAAATATGACAAAGGAGGAAGCCATGAAGAATTATATTGAGGACATCCAGCTGGTGAGTCCTTTCACAGAAAACGCAAGCTGAGTAGAGGCAGCACACAGAATAATAAGTAGTTAATAAACTGGGAATACAGATTTCTCTCAACGTGCACTGATAGGTTACTCATGAATACTGGTTGGAGTGCGATAATAATTTGAAGAACCTCCAGTGGAGGAAGTTGACTGAACAGACTGGGGACCTCTGTAAATTGCTTGTTCTGCACTTTGGTTATGGCAAAAATACTGATAAGGTATGAATTTCCAAAGTAAATCACTTTTTTATTGTATGTCCATTACGTTGTTTTTATTTATGTGTTCTTATTTATGCACACCATAGCCTTTTAGAGCTGCTATCGAACATTCAAGCTCTCAGCTTGACTCATGTTGTTGTGTGTGTTCAAGAAATCTGTCCCGCAGTGACGGGAGCTTTTAACGGAGGAGACTGCTGATGTAAATCTTATTCTTAATTTTTCACCCTGCTGCACGTACATTGCATTGCCTCTCTAGTTACCCGCTGTTTTTTAATCAGTTTTAATTTTCTCCAACACATAAATCAGGCAGCTGCCACTGGATATAATTACATCTAATGAACTCGTTCTCTGGGGGCAGTACTGCCATGCTTATTTGTACAAATACACATGAAAATATATTATTCATGTGTGTTGTCAGATTTTGGAGACCATCCCGATCTCGGATGAAGTGTCTGACCTGGTGCAGATGCTCGGCAGCTTCTACACTGAGGTCGATGGAGAGGACGAAGAAACTAAAAATGAGGTGGACCAGAGACCCTTCACCAGGCCTTTTGCACAGCATTCAGGTAATGGGCATTATAACATTATAACATGATCGTTTAAGTAGAGCGGGAACCCACGGGGTTAACTGGGGTTCAAATGGGATGAAGCACTGCTGTTAATTTATTGTTAGTCCCGCGGATGACATTTTTCAAGCACTGAGCCTGTCTCACATGTGTTTTTATCACTAGCGGAGCTCGTCACACCATTGCCGAAACCCACAATGGAAGGCAAGTCTTTGGTGATTGCCGTAGCTGTAGAGGTGATGGATTGTTCCTGCAGTGTATGGGCTTACTCTGACCTAATTAAGCTGCTTTCTTTGCTGTTTCATTAGAATGACAAAAGGCTGATAAATGTACATTGTCCCTGGCTTACACTGCAGAAATGTGCGACGTTAGATTGTGGGATGTGCCTTTGTGTGACCTTTCGTGTATGTGCTGTAGTTATTCAGCGTGTTGTCAGCTTACGTGGTTATACGCACTTTGCTGGATAGATGTAGTGCGTAGAGGCCGCGAGCCCTGTGTGTATGTGTGTGTCTCCTTGCCTTGTGTGGATGTGCACTGTGCAACATTTACTTTGACAAAGACTTAATCGAGAGTGTTTCCCTCACTTCAGGCTATGGGGATCTGTGGGATGATATACAGAAACTGGAGGAGAATGACAAAGACAGCAGTGTTCGTGGCTTAAGTGGCAGTAGTGATGGGGCAGGGGGAAGCAGAGAAAGTAGTCAGATAGAGAGGGGGGATGACAGTAGTGATTGGAAAAGTGAGGACGAGGATATTGGGGATGAAGAAGACAATACAGACGATGAAGACTACAAGGAAAAAGGTACCTACTGTAGTTGTTAGCTGTGTTGTGCTGTGCTGTGATGTTTGCTGTTTTGTAGAACTTAGAAGAAACTATTTAACTGAATGGTTTATCCAGAAATCTAGCTAAAACATATCCATCCTCATTATCCTGAGCACAGGCAGCAATCTATTGTGAAATCATCCCTCTTCCTCCTCTACTTCCTCTTCCTGCTCTACTTCCTCATACACTTCCTTGTGCAGTTCCTTTTCCTCATACACTTCCTGCCCTACTTCCTCTTTCACATAAAAAGAACATCCAGTCACTCTTTGTCACCCTATGTTTTGCACCGTCTCAGCCTGGAGACCTAACCCGAGGCTGCTGATGGTGGATGACAGGAGGTGGAGGTCTGACACCCAGGGGTCCAGCAGTAGTGTGGAGCCCAGCGTGTCCTCCATCACCAATGGGACACACAGTTCCCTCAACAGCGAGATGGAGGAGGAGGAACTGGCCTGCTCCTTAGAAGCCAATGTCCCATATAACCCCTACATGCATTTTAATGGACACCTGCATGGTAGGGTTACACATTACTGCAAAGAGTCACACCTTATGGTTGCTAAAAAAGCTAAGAGGCTATGTTGGGACAACTGTGGCTTTTGGCTTGGTGTAAAGAAGACACCAAGCCATTTAAAGAATGAATTTCTGAAGCCTGGTTCATGTTAATATGCTTTGTTTGATAGACTTTACTTCAATACTGAAGCCATGAATGTCATCAAAGATGCATTAAACTGAGACCATATGTACAGAGAAGAATAGCGAACATGCACATATACATGTAAATCTATTGTGTTATCTACATTTTCTGTTTTCTTTGGTGTTTTTGCAACCTCTAGGTTATAATGATGCTGCTCTTGAGAAGAACCACAGATCCACTGATTCAGATAATGAAGAATTCTGTGACTCGATGGAGCATCTGGCCATTGAAGAGGTAAAGCGTCCCTCTAATGTTATTTTAACCTTTAAGGACTAAGGCTTCTCCCTATTGTCATGTCTAAATAGCTCATAGGCACATCTAGAGCTCAGTATATGTTAATAAATCACTGCAACCTGCCAAGTCCAAGGGTAAACATACTCTGTGTTTTTCCTGCTGCAAGTCTTCATATGAAGCTGTCTGTTTCTAATCAGTTTAATTTTTAATAAACTGATATGAGATCTGTTTGACTGTTTAGAAGCGTCAAATCATCACTGTTTCCACTGAGGTTGATTGTCTTCTTCTTTTCCTACCAAGGGGCAATCTACATCAAGAGTCCTGTCTCCTAGATCAGGAGCTTCCACGGTGAGGCAAAGGGATCTTTGGTTTGAGAGCAGCACCACTCTGAATGGCGTAGAGGATCAAGTACTCTTGGGAGATTCCTACCATCAAGAAGGGATTAGTACAACTCAACACAACAGCTCCTTATCAAGAAGAGGGCGAGGTGAGGCTACGGCTGCCGACTCCTCTTTCCTTATCTTCCTCCTAAAATCCTCACTTGCTGTGTGAAGACAACACCGAAATCACCCACACAGCAAAATGTTTAAATACACGCTGTAGCTTTGAAATGTCACTCTCCTGTTTCTCCTGTTCCAGCTTCTCTGTCGCCGAGGGCGACCAGCAGCTCTCAGCAGTGTGCCAGCATGGATGCAGCGTGTTGTGACTGTGTGTCACAGAGCAGCCGCCCTGTCAGTGCTGCCAGGGCCAACGTCAATGAGCAGATCGCCACAGCCCTGCTGAGGCTGCAGCATGACATGTCCACCGTGTTGCACAGGCTGCACACTCTGGAGACCCTGACGCTGTCACAGGTGATAGATCAGGGCTGCAGCCACATCGTGCAGTCTGGATCCCACACACAGACTCTCTTATGTGTTTCCTGTATTTCACATTGTTCTTATTTGCTATGGGGATTTTCTGAAATATAACATTGCAGGTGTTCATTATATTTTATTTCATGTTTGTTGATCAAAGTCTGTATGTCCTTGTTGTGTATTTCAGTCAAGATCACCTTCACCGAGGCAGGAGGACAGCCTGCCTCTAGCACAGAAGGTCATTAGAAGAATCCTTGCTCCATTTTCTTTGATTTATATTCAAACATTGAACATGGTCTTTCTTTTTTGATGCTATAACAAATAGTTGATGTAATAAATGTTTCTCTTCATTGTAGCTTCTGAGACCATCCTGGTGGCCTTTTGACGTCTGTCCCCTTACGGCAGCGGCGACAGCACTCTGGCCTCTAATTGCTCATTTGCTTGTCCACATTTACTTACAACGCAAGAGAAGGTGAGCTCAAGAATGTCTTTGATTGGTCACAACTCCTCTTCTTAAAACTATAGATTAAAACTGCTACCTTTTCTCATTGCAGGAAATTCCCCTGAATCATCTGGTGGCTGTCAAGAGAAGGAACCTGGGATGAAATTGTTGCACATTTGTTGCTTTGGGGCTTTTTCAAGCCAGGACCACAGCCAGTGTGTTGGGGCGGCAGTACAATAGAAAGCTCACCTTAGACAGAAGGATGGTTTGAAAGCTGTTTTGAAGGTCTGTTTGGAAATATAGTGTAGCATTTTGACTTTGTGGAAATAGATGTTTCAGAGAGGGAAGATTTATACATTATACATGCCGACATTTTTTTGTTAGTTATCTTAGCATTAGACAGTGATCCTATTTATTCCCTTTCACAGATTACCCATGAACTCAGAATACACATGACTCACATCAGTAAGGATACATATAACAAATATATTTACCATCATGCAATAGCTGTGGATGTTAGGGTCCTTCTTTTGTCATCACCTGTTCTTTTTTTTATGGTGCATTTCATATAGGTGTCTTGTTGCATTTATTTTCCTGATACTTAGCAACATCAGCCTTTTCTATTTATTATATAAAATATAGAGATATTTTACGGGATGTCTCTTTTTAGGACACATGGTGACAAATATGATTAATTCTGTGTGAAACTGAATATTTATTGTATGGATTCAGTGCACTAATATCAACGATTGCACTTTTGAAAAAGTAGATACAAAGTAAGGACAATCTATATATTTATTCTTGTGTCTTGTCAGTTGTACAGTTAAAAAGATGAATACTCTGTTTAAAGAAGGGTGTTGTGCATTCAGATATACAGCTGAAAAAACATGAATATATAGAGCAGATTTTGACATGCAATAAAGACATTCTTGGAACAAAGATTTGGATATTGATTTCCTGGATTGATTATGAGGTGGATAAATGACTGTGCCAAAAGTGGGAATCTGGTTGTCTGCTGTTTGGTTTGGTGAGAAACTACATAAATACATGAGTAATACCTTGTCCATACTGTACTAAACCATACTAAGCTTCTACTACTACTGCTATTGTACTACTACTGCTGCTGCTGTTGCAGCAGTTGCTACTACTACTCTACTACTACTACTAATAATAATAATAATAATAATATACCACGACTACTTCAACTAATTTTATTGCTATTCATTTTACTTGTACTGCTACCACAACTACTACTAACAACAGCAACCACAACCACAATAATAATATCATCATAGTAAATATTATTACTGCTTAAACTACTACTAATTTTACCGCGACTGCCACCAATAACAACAATATTGCTATCACTTCTCCTTCTATCTATCAGTATTACCACAAATATACAATATACAAATACTATTACTAATACGACAGTTAGGCGGAACGGTTGTGAGCCCTTGAGCGCGAGCACAGTTTTCAGCAGGAATGCTGGAGCTGTGACAACACCGCACTCGTCCTATGGTCCTATGCGCTTTACGTACTTCTGGCCAGATTAGCACTGTGGGGACTTGCTATGCCGGCAACAGGGACATAAAGTAACCAGAACGCACCTTACTATCGTGGGAACAGTTGAATAACTTGTGTGTCTGACCCACAGTGCAGCTCCAGTGACAGTTGAAGATGTTTTCTCTGACTGTCCAACCGCAGGTAATACAGTTAAGCAGCGCTAGGCCGAGCTAGCGTTAGCATTGTTGTTGTTGTTTTGGTTCTGGCCGTGCTCAGCTTAGCCTCTCGGCTGGGAAAGTTCACCTTAGCCTGTTCCTCGCAGCGCCGCAGTGTCTTTGGCTATGGTGTGCCAGTTTGACGGAATCCATCTTTATTACGCTTGTATCAACGGATACCGGTTGAGGTTAAAGTGAAAGTGAAAGAGACAGTGTTGACAGCTTGACACAAGTTGTAGCTCGCTGTTCGCGGTGTCCTTAGCTGTCAGCTGGCAATCTGCGTCAGGACTGACATTTTTCACCGCTGATCAGTTGATCAGAGGCAGATTCTGAAAAATCTGGTCTTAACTCAACTTTTCTTCTGATCTCAAAGTGTGGATATTATATTTGTGATTGATATTTAGCTCCGTTGAAGATCATGTAGACTTCGTGTTACCAGTTCCATTATTAAAAAAATAAATTAGTCATTATCTTATCATATAATATGTTAGCATACCTTCAGAGTTGTCCTTATATTGCCACGGAAGCAAGGCTTGTTTTGATCAGATGTTGGATAGTGGTGGTCCTTATTGAAAATGTGCCATTTGCTCAGTGATGGATTGATCAAATGTGATCACAGGTGACTGTGCCTCTGAGCCACCTCATCAATGTCCTCCACTCGATGAAGCCCTCAGTGGGAAGCAGCAGCAATGCCAACTGCACATCCAGAAAACCCACAGAACATGTCTCAGACGCGGACCTTCAATGCAAAGAGGTACACATTCATTGGACATTATCTGCAACTCCAGCATCAATATAATAACCCTGATCAAGTGCGCATAATAGAATGGAAATTCATTTTGTAAATGAATATGTGACCGTTGGTATGATATGTGCCTGCGCAGCCCATGTGGACTCTGCGTGATCTTGGCTTATCAGACCTGGGAGTGCAGCAGCTGGATGAAATGGTGAACCGTGTCCTGCCCCGCTTGAGCCCACAGGCTGTGCCACCTCCAGTGGCTGGACAGATGGCCTGGAAGACCTCACATCTTTCCACACACTCCTTTTACTCCAATAAGCATGGTGAGAGAGTGCCTCCGCTCTCTACTGTCATCACAGGCTGTGACTTGGACTACTTTTAAAGATGCACCTTGGCTTGTTCAGTATCTTTGGCATCGTAGATTCCTCTTAAATCTTAAATGTTGCCGCCAGATAAAATCTTGTGATACAGTCTTATCACAAGATTCTGAGAGTCAGCAGCCTATCACTTTATTAACAGCCTATTTCATTGTTAACAGTTGACCATGTCTGTTCCTAGGCTTCTCATATGGTGCATCACCCGTGCTGGCCCCGTTTTTTTCCACACAACATCCTTCACCTCTTCAGACTGTTACCACAGAGCTACAGTACTGGCCAGGTAACTGAGTAACATAGTTCAGTGAAACTTGGACTAAAGACCATTACTGGTTGTCTTTATATCTGGCTAGAGTTCATTTGTATGTTATATGCAAATAATGTTGAGTAATCTTGTCGATATTATCTATCCTACCATCTTTACAGTTAATATGTTAATTTCTGTACACATTGTGGACAGTTTGATTAGACAATGCTTTGCTTATCGTGCATTTCAAGTGTTGGTCCAGAGCCGAGGCTTTAAAACATTAAGGAGCAAAACGAGACGGCTGCAGTCAGCCCCGGACCGTCTGCTGGATTCTGATGGCTTCACACCATCATTTATGAAGGCAAGAATAAAACCCTTCAGCAAGTCATGGATATGTGAAGTGCTCTTACTCCTTCAGCATTCTTTACACATTACGCTTTATTTAGTTGCCTCCGGATATCAAGTTTTACTTTGCACTGCAGGGTTTCCTGTCCCGTGATAAGGGGCTGGAAGTAGAAAGCCTCGACAGCCTGTTGAAGAACAAGAGCATACCAGACGGACAGCACGAGTCTTTCAAGAGGGGCTTCGCCGAGGGCTTCCTAAAAGCTCAGGCCTTGACTCAGCGCACACAAGGCAGGTTTCAACGCCAACACCCTCCAGTTGAACCCATTTTTAAGCAGCGCACAATACTGATGCGTGGTATCCTGCTCCCAATGTGCAGACTCTCTCAGGAGGACTCGTCTCATCCTGCTGGTGTTGCTTCTCGTCGGGCTCTACGGTATCTCCAAGACCCCCTTCATATCGGGTAAAGGCTCCTTTTCTGTCCTGAAGCTGCTTGGAGTTTGTGGCCCGCATGAAGAGCCTCCCCTCTAACTCTTTTATAATAGTTGAAATAGTTAACTAAGCTAAAGCACGTCCAACAAGTGCAACAATTGAAGGTTGATTTGACCAGACTGTATAATACAATAACAATACCTAACCTCCAGTATGGAGTCACTAATAGACACTAGCCTTCTCAGTAACAGCCAGCGATTGTGTGTGCGCGCTTGCACCTGAGTTCATTAACCTTGCCATGCAGTGTGATTTCGAACTTTAATCTAACCATTTTGGATAGTGCGGTTCCGAACCACATCAGGCCTGGACTCAGCAGTGGACCCAGTCCAGATGAAAAACGTGACGTTTGAGCACGTCAAAGGGGTGGAGGAGGCTAAAAATGAGCTGCAGGAAGTGGTGGAGTTCCTCAAGAACCCCCAGAAGTTCACAGCCCTGGGAGGGAAGTTGCCAAAAGGTAAATGTTAACCAAAGCTCAGTTTGTGAAAAGTGTCGGTTTGAATAAATCTCTTTTAGCTGGTGTTCCTCATTTCCCGCTCCTCCTCAACCTCTCCATACCGTAGGTGTCCTGCTGGTGGGCCCTCCAGGAACTGGAAAGACTCTGCTGGCCAGAGCAGTGGCGGGAGAGGCAGATGTGCCTTTCTACTACGCCTCCGGGTCCGAGTTTGACGAGATGTTTGTCGGAGTGGGGGCCAGTCGCATCAGGAACCTTTTCAGTGGGATATTTTCTTTTTTATGGTTGTTTCAAAAGCCACTGTATATGTGTGTGTGTGTGTGTGTGTTAAAATTTATTCTAACACACTAATGGCATGATTTTTCCCGCCCTGCTTTATTTTCAGGGGAGGCCAAAGCTAATGCTCCATGCGTGATCTTCATCGACGAGCTGGACAGTGTGGGTGGGAAAAGAATCGAGTCTCCCATGCACCCTTACTCCAGACAGACCATCAACCAGCTGCTGGCTGAGATGGATGGGTAATCTTTTGCACATTTTCTTTTGCATTTTCTTTTTATTGTTTTTTTTTTTTTTACATCTGTAGGAAAGTTGAGTAGTTTAACTTAAGATAAAGTTAATCTTTTTCTCTCTCTCTCTCTCTCTCTCTCTCACTCTCTCTCTCTGACATCCCTGTGATGTTCATTTTTAGCTTCAAACCAAATGAAGGTGTGATCATAATTGGAGCAACTAACTTCCCGGAAGCTTTGGATAAGTACGTCTTTCTCTGTGTCTCTGTCTGCGCCGCGCCAGTGTCAGACCTTGTAGTCATAATCTCACATGTTAAAGGTTTACAAGCCTCAGAGGCAGAGCAAAGAAAAAAGCTGCCGCTGTGAGCCTGTTTTCGCTGACGCAGCGCCTGTATTTTACTGACAACAGCTCATCTTCTGTTTCAGTGCCCTGATCCGCCCTGGACGCTTTGACATGCAGGTGACGGTGCCCAAGCCTGACGTGAAGGGACGCACAGAGATCCTCAACTGGTATTTAAAGAAGATTAAAGTGGATCCAGGTGTGAGATCATCTTGAGCTGTGTAGCCTTGTAATAGACAGCATATTTCCTAACGTCCACTCTTCCCTTTGCTGGAACAAGCCGCCCTGTCTGGGTCTCACACTGAGTGTCCATGTTGCGTGTTATTTCTGCAGCGATTGAGGCCAGTATTATTGCCCGGGGCACAGTGGGCTTCTCTGGCGCTGACCTGGAAAATCTGGTCAACCAGGCTGCCCTGAAGGCAGCGGTCGATGGCAAAGACATGGTCACTTTGAAGGAGCTGGAGTTTGCCAAAGACAAAATCCTCATGGGTGAGTGAAGAAAGCTCTCCCGTTTGCCTGTGTGGCACTACTGCAGGGTCTCATCTATTTTAATTAACCTTTCTGTCTCAATCCTGCCTCTTTCCACCCGCAATGATGCGATTCTGTCGGTTTCATGTTT
This sequence comes from Karalla daura, assembly GCA_029224185.1. Classification (NCBI taxonomy): domain Eukaryota; kingdom Metazoa; phylum Chordata; class Actinopteri; order Chaetodontiformes; family Leiognathidae; genus Karalla; species Karalla daura. The sequence goes on from CM055197.1 coordinate 9,880,539, forward strand.
TCCTAAAGGCCCAGAGAGACGGAGCGCGGAAATAGACAAGAAGAACAAGATGATCACGGCATACCACGAGTCGGGCCATGCCATCGTAGCGTTCTACACCAAAGATGCCATGCCCATTAACAAAGCCACCATCATGCCCCGAGGCCCCAGCCTGGGACATGTAAGGAAAGCCCCAACCTCTGTCAAATCACGCTCGGCATACTGCCTCATGCCTGAGGTTATGATATCCACTTTTCATTTTCACTCCTCCTCAGGTTTCTATGCTTCCGGAGAACGATCGTTGGAGCGAGACTCGCTCACAGCTTCTGGCCCAGATGGACGTCAGTATGGGCGGCCGCGTTGCTGAGGAGATCATATTCGGTCATGACAACATCACAACCGGTAAAAAAAGAGTATCCGCAAGGGTCTGTTAGACGCTGGACACATCCTGAGAGTCTCAGCAAAGCTTTGTCAGCGGGCTGGAGTCTCATGAAGGCGTCGCACGTATTTGTGTCTTCTCCAGGTGCGTCCAGTGACTTTGACAGTGCTACGAAGATCGCTAAGATGATGGTGACTCGGTTTGGGATGTGTGAAAAGGTAGCCGTGGTTCTCACAGGGTGCTGCTTTAGCATGCCAGCCTGTCTGGGGTTTAGCTGTAATGTTTCGCTGTGTTTATGTCGTTGCCAGCTGGGTGTGATGACCTACTCTGACATGACAGCTCAGAGCCCAGAGACCCAAGCAGCTGTGGAGCAAGAAGTCAGGGTGTTGCTGAAGGTCTGTGTCATCTTTGATTCACTGCAGCTGAATGAAAAAAAAAGTAGCTTTTTGTTACTCATCATCTTTTTTTTTTTTTTGCTTTTTTTGGCTGTCTCCAGGAGTCCTACGACCGTGCCAAAGCCCTGCTGAAGTCTCATGCCAAAGAGCACAAGAACCTGGCGGACGCGCTGCTCATGTACGAGACGCTGGACGCCAAAGAGATCCAGCTGGTCCTGGAGGGCAAGACCCTGGACACCAGATGAAACCAGCGAGGGTGGCGGGAATCAAGGGGTCAGCCATGTGGGAGGGGGTTTAATAGCTCAGGGGTCATGGAAAGAAGGGGTGGACTCAGGTCATGAGCAGTGAATCAGAAGAGCCAGAAGTCACGGCCTCATGTGGGACTCTGTCATATCTTCATGCTGTCACCTATACGTAACTTCATCAGTCCTCCCAGATGAGCTGTCCTTGTTTAGGTCATGGCTGAGGTCACTTTATCAGTTGATGAGAGGAAAAAAAATTTATATATATGAATGTAATTTTGCACCTCAAACATGAAAGCACACCTGGGTCAGATTCCCTTTTTTTAAAGTGTAAAACATGAAAAGAGATGGAATTTGGAAAAACTCCACCTCAGTCTAATGGATTAACATCGTATTCTCTCGGAGGGAGCTGCTGTGTAATCATGGCAACCAGACTTGACCTGAATCTCAACTCCTATTTGTCAGTTGTCCTCCAGTATTTATGTCCATCTCTGTCACTGACCCAGAAACCCTTCTACTCTACTTTGGCTTGTGTGTCTCTGTCCTGGTCGGATGCTGATTCTTTGTGTCTGATGTGGATGTATATTCTCCTGTTCCACCATTGCCCGCTGCATACGTCCCTGTCACTTACCCTCTAAGGGGGCCTTCCGGGGAATGTATCCTGACAGTGATCTTTTTTTTTCTATTTCAGGAAGTGTATTAAGTTAAGCTATAAGATCTCAGCACTTTGGATGAGTGGAGAAATTGTAAAAGCACTTATGTACTCTTCACGTACTTCATTTCATGTATGCTGTGTGTACAGATTGATCACATACTGCTGCTCAGCCTCAAGAAGCATGTGACGAACAAAGCTGTGTTTATGTTGTTGTAGAGCATTGGAGTAGAACAGATTTTAAAATTGGCCTCGTTTAATTAAATGATTTGAGTTCTAAAAATCATATCTTCACTAGATGGAAGACTCGGTAGATTGTTCAGACAAACAACAAAGCCTGTTATTCATTGTCCATTGCTTTCTCATTCTTTTCTTCAAAGAAGAGATGTTTTTGCACGTAATCCTTTTGTTTGTTTTGGTTTTCCTATATTCTGCCTGTGTAGTCAGAAAAAGGGTTAAAGAAAGCTGAGCTGTGATAAGTATGGTCCTGGTCGTCTCGGTTTTTAAGAAGGCAGTTGCAGCAGTAGCTGCCAGTGTAACTTCACGCTGTTGGGACATTGATTTCATTGACAGTGTAGCTGTTGTCAGATACCAGCAGCTTATGTTATATGTACTTCATGGTGTTCTATTCTCATGCACTCTGCTTCAGTTTGACATGCTCCTTCTCTCCTCTGCTTATCGGCCTTTTACCCATGTTTAGCTGTACATACGATTGACTGGGAACATTGTATATAGTTGTATAGTGACGCTTTTATGCTGTGAACACATTGAATGGCTCTGAGCTGTTCAGTGTCTCGGTAATGTGATGGCAATGTTTAATGAATGTCCTTGCAGCTGAAATGAATAAATACACCTAAACAAGAGTCAAAGACTGTTTTTGCTGTGTTTGTTACAAACTGCACAACATTAACAAGGTTCACCCTCAGGGTAATACACAAAACACAGTTGCATTTATCGATAATGACACTGATTTACAGCAAAATGACATTCGGGTATTGCATTGGATTTTAATGAGGCAGACACAGTCAGTTTTTTTCCTTGAATAAAAACCAAAACAGACCTAACATTCAGCCCTCAGCCCATTGCAGAAGAAGTGTTTGTGCCACTAGGTTTGTACAGTAGCCCAAACTGGGCAATGCAGTGTGCCAGCTTTAGAGCAGATCTTTTACATTTGGTTTTCGAGGCCAGTGTGGGGGAGGGTGAGACGTGCTCAGTGCTATTATCTTATTCACCGAACTTCTTAATGCCTGTCAGCAGTTGCGGATGGATAAATGCCCCCTTTTACCCCCCCTAGTGTTTTCCACACAGTGGATGAGCAGGTGATGTTCTTGTCAAGATTTGTGTACGGCAGTTGTACTTTTGAGAGCTACATAGATGAATATTAATGAATGACATACATTCTCATCTTATTTAACTGCTAATCTTACAGATTTTCTGTGAATGTCGGTTTATGTCTTGCCACAGACACCAAACAGTGTTAGGAAGACTGGTATAAACACAATACCATGGAGCAGCCCAAATGTAATCACAAGAAACACAATTTTGAAAAATGTCCTGAAGATGTAACTCCCAGACATAGACAGCACCACAACTCCTAAGATGGTGGACAACGCTCCTTGCAGTATGGGGTAGCCTAAACGGGCCAAGGCATCCGTAGCTCTTTCATTAACATCCCTCTTCTGGCTGGAGACAAAAGCATAAGAAATATGTGCCGAGAAGTCCACAGAGAAACCGATGCACATGACCAGGTTGATCATAGAAATGGAGTCCAGGTTTATGCCCCACAGTGCCATGAAGCCCGCAACGCCCACAATGACCGAGCAGATCGCAAAAGCCACCCAGATGGAGCAGAGAGGACTGGGCATTAGCACCAGCGAGACCACCAGCATCACAAGCACAGCCAGCAGGATGGTTTGAACGGTGCTGTCCATTATGACAGTGTACTGGTCGAAGTAGATGAAGGCTGGGTGGTAGACCAGGAGCCCCACGGGACACCGCTCTGCTGCCGCCCGGAGTCCTGACATCATGTCCTTCTCTGAGCTTTGGCTGAGCGTCTGAATGAAAAAGCGCGAGGCCTGGATCTGGTTGTCTGCAGTCCAGCTTATGTCTTGTTTGAAGATGGAGTTGAGCTCCAGAAATTGCATCAGGTGTGTCGAGAAAGCTCCTGAGGAGGTGATATTGAGTCTGTTCGCTTTTGCGTGACGCTGAAAGGAAAGAAACCAAGCATAACTGCCATCGACGAAGCTCAAACTTTCGAAACTCTCGATGCATGAATGCAGATTCTTCTGCTCATCTTCATCCCAGTAAAGCACGGGCTGCTTCACTGCCACCATCACGTTATAGCTGTATTCAGAAAAGTGCTGTCTTTGATTGTTGTAGTGACTGATGATATAGGAGTCATCCAAAGCAAGATTCTTCAGATCGAGTCCTTCTCTCAAGGTAAAACAACCATAAATACTGACAGCCAGATAGCCTGTGTAGATGACAAATACACAAGCTTTTGTTAGTTTGTGGGTCAGTATTGGGCCATAGAAATGCTCGAAAACATGACTCATAGGCTCAGTCTCCTCCTTCTCGGTGATTCGATCATAGCTTCCTCCAGCACAACAGATGACAAAGGCTGTCGAGCTCCCGGACGGTAAGTCCTCTGGGATTTTGCCACAGGTGAACCAGTGCCTGTTCTCTGCTTCCCGCTTACCATTCAGAGCCATGCACGCCCCCAGGAAAGTGATGCTGTACAAATAGCAAAAGCAAATAGAAATCCCAGCATAGAGGCAAAAGGACTTCACTGAACCAAAGGGCGAGTTGAAGCCCAGGAAAAGGGCCAGGGCGTCGGTCAGGGTGGTGATGGAGATGGAGACGGCAGCGTCTCTGTAGGTGTTGGCCAGCCGGTCGGGGACGCTGTCCAGGACACAGGTCCTCTGCCAGCAGGAGATCAGGATGAACATATCATCCAGTCCAATACCTTTAGATTCAAAGTCAGAGGCAAAAGACAGTTTAAGATGTTTTGTGTGCTAAAGAGGACTGACCAGATGTTTTTTAGCTCTTCAACTGCCAATTATCTAGACTTTTGTTTGTACTTTGTACTTTGCTGTCATATGCTCCTATGCACTATTAGCTGCCTCTTTAATTTAAGGTGCTGACAATCTATCTGGCTATATAGTTTTGACTTCAATCTTCAGAGATCATAAAAAATGTTTGTGAAAAATGCTAATATGATTAACAACAATCTTTTGGTTTGAAAATGTCTTATCTTTGTCAGGGTCCTAGAGAGCATTTTTGTCCACTGGGTTCAATCTGGCTTCATGTTTGTAGCTTTAAACTACAGAGATAATCAAAGTTGTTCATGAAAACCAATGTTATATCCAAAGTCACTAATGTCTTGAGAAAAGTCATAAATGACACACTATCTCTTCCTGGATTGTGATGGAAATTCCATTTGTTGTATACCTTACTGTTGGCTATCAAGAGAACAACATAGAAGAGTAATGGTTTGATAGACACCCTGACTACACCAATGGGTAAAAAGCAAGTAAGATAATGGATGGATGATTACCAAAAGGGAAGCTCAGGAGACTGAGTCGCCTGGTCCAGAACTTACCTAATATCATGAAAGGACATGAGGCTGCTGTCATGACAAAAGGTTGATCCAGCAACAGCAACGCACCAAAGCCACTCAGGACTGCTAGACCTGTGGAGAGCACCCCACAGGAAGCCACCCACACCTTAGTCCTCACATTATCCAACCTGAAAGGATATGAAGAGACGATCAAGAACAGCCACATAGCTGAACTACATAGCACCTGGATGTTTTAACAAACCTCCAGCAAGATGTGATGGAAAATATGATGGCAATGGTGTAGGTGATGGAGAATAAGTAGATGACGGAAGTCGGGCACTTTTCAAATTCCCACTGCATTGACATAGAAGTGGAGTATGATACCTAGAGAAATTATTGAAAGGTTTCAGACAAACTCTTGAATGTATAAGACGATGATGATTTAAAGCACTGGCCAGTGGTTCTTACCTGAACAGAAGCTGATGATATATTTGAGGCGAAATGAATGAAACTTTCCAACCAAAGATCAGTCTTTGTTTTGTTGTCTTGACGTAAATAGTACCGAAGCTGCACAGCTGTAGCACTTTCAACCAGTGAGCTCCCCTCAGACAACTTAACACTCCCCAGACTTAGATATAAAGCAAAGTTATTCAAGTCTGTGTAATACCATGGAAATGTCAAATTGACATTGTATATGTTACTTGCATTGTATTCAATGATATCCAAAATGTCGTTGGACATACAGGACCCCATCACCTGAGCACAAACATCCGCATATCCAAATGACTGATTGTCAAACTGAGCTTCCAGTCTCCTGACTTTAAAGTCTAAGTCCAGGATATCCTGCAGCGATTCAGCAGACAAAATATTGCTGTCACTCGTAGCAATGAGAGTTGCGTAATTTCCATCTGTGCTCAGTCTCAAGCGTGAAAACAAGGAATCGTTTCCTGGAAAGGTTTCCTGAATGTATTTCCTCTCCACCTTGGCTCGCCCACCGACAGGCGTGAACTGCTCTTCGATGTTGTTTGACATTCTGGCCTTGAGAAAATAAAATCCACTCCCCAGGCTTGTTGAGAGAATAAGAGGGAGGATTAAGAACCACCAGGGATGAGAACCAACAAAATGACCCATCATTTTAAAACAGTTACACAGGTGTCTCTCTAGAGAAGCCGTGTGGAATCTGCCCATTTTTTTCTGGAAAGAAGAACAAAAAAGCAACTTTGGGGACAGTAAAATCTCTGTTTCTGTTCTTAGATATGTCAGACTAACATTGGAGAGTGCTGTGAGGATTCACAGCCAGCTGTATTTAATGTGTCGCAGAGTCTTTTCAGCCCCTTCATCAGGGATGATTTGCATAATAACAGGGCTGGCCCACTCTGCAGTGAACAGAAGCAGATGAGACTCAGTCAAAGAGCTCATTGAAGAACAGTAGGTGTAGTATGGCTCGCTGGTCCCAGCCCAACAATTATTCACCCTTTTACAGTTCCTTAACCCTCGGGTAATTTCATCTGGTATCTGAAGTAACACTGGAACTTGTGTCCTTTTAGATGGCTAAAAACAAGGACACACTATCATCTCAGTCTTTAGGTAAACTAGTCAAAGGTTTTTCAGTGATCTGTAGACAGTAATACCATATTGGATACTTCCTACTACTCCCCCCCTTTCTGCTTCAGGGCAGAAATGCCCAGCATTAGCTGAAGAATCCATCCATCTATCCACCCATGCATACACACATCCATCCATCCATTATTTGAGCAGTGCAGGACCCATGGGTGTCTCCAATCGATCTGGATGCATGTTTTGGACTGTGGGAAGAAACCAGAGTAGCTTGGGAAAAAAGCACAGAGATGGGGAAAACAAGTAAATTCCAAACAGATAGGCTCTGAGTGTGCATTAACGCACCAAAGGTACCAGTGCCAGTGAACAAGATAACAGAAACATGATCAACCTACATTCTGTGCCAACATGCCACAGTGGTGGCTCAGGGATTAGTTCTTTGTTCCTCGTGGCACAGAGGTCTCTTTCGACCAAGGGCTTCTCTGTATGTGAATTGCACACTATCAAGGAAAAACTGATGTTTATGGTCAAAACCTAAAGCAGAACCAAGCTCAGGGAGGGAGGTGGGCAAGGTCTATAGACCTTTTCTTCTTTAAAACTACACACTTAAATGCAGAGAGAATGTCTCGTGACTGAAGCTGCAAAATGGTTCTAATAATAAAGACAGAAATTGACATATAGATTCCGTTTTATATATTTTTTTAAATACAAAACGAACTGAACTACAAAAAATAATGAGACTTTTGTAAGTCGACAGTTTGACACCGACAAATTAAACACGTAGGTAGATTTTCTCTGTAATCGCACCACAAGCCTACACATTCACGCCATGTGTCGTCACGTAGGTCTGCGTCATGACGTCATGAGCCGCAGTCGTGCGTATGTTCCGTGAACCAGGAGCTGTCAGCCGAGCTGCTATCCTCCCTGCCGCTTCATAAACAAGTGAAATTTATCTCCGGGAGGACTGCCAAGTGAAAGTCAAACTTAGCCTCCGTTAGAATATGGATGAAGACGTGCTGACGACCCTGAAACTGTTGATAATTGGTGAAAGCGGAGTGGGAAAGTCCAGGTTAGTGTGTGATCGGAGCTGTGTGCTGCGTTAGCCTGTTGTTAATGTTGACATTCTAGTCGTTATATAAGTCTGTCTGCTGCTAGCAGCTAGCTGTTCCTGCTGGGTTTCCTCTGCTTGCTTTAGGCCACACAGCTGGGAGAAGGTGGCAGGATCTCTTTTGTGATTTTTTTCTAAGTGCTGTCTGCGTCAAACCTGTTTGGTTGCTGTCAGCCTCTTGTACTTTAACTTTCAGAGGACATGCCTGAGGAAGCATAATAGTCCACTCACAAAAGCCTATTGTACTGTGTGCCCTGCTCATTTCCATGTTATCTTTACTTTCCCCAACAGTCTCCTCCTGAGGTTCACAGAAGATACTTTTGATCCAGAGCAAACGGCGACAATAGGTTACTCACACACTCAAATACAACATTTGTTCAAAGCTGTAGAAACTGCATTACTATTGTTAAAGTAGATTTTTTGAAGTCTGGTCTATCTATACTCTGTTGTTCTGTCTCCTCAGGTGTGGATTTCAAAGTCAAGACACTCGCGATAGATGGGAACAGAGCCAAGCTCGCTATATGGGTAAGACTGAAGTTGAGCAATTTGTGTTGTGTTGTTGGTTGAAAAACAGGATGGACTACAGGCTTTCTCCACATGGTGGCGACATTGCACAAGGAGAATTACAGAGTTGAAGTAGCGCTGCTTAAACATCAGAGGACACGTCATACAAACAGAGGTCACAACACTGAACTCCCACAGACAACAGAGTAGTTACTGTACACTATTGAATGTTCATTGAGTTATTGCATTCATATTGTCATGTTGTTTTCTCGTACTGGATCCATCCATCATCCATCTATCCATACAATATCTTACCCACTTTGTACCCAGTGGTGTCACTGCTACACTGGTACTGCTGGTGCCTATCTCCAGCACAGATAGGATGAGGGCATATGCACTCGTCACTTGTAGACAGTCCATCACAGGGAACACACTCACACCAATCACCCTCTCATTCACACATATTGCTGAGTACCCCGGAGCAAAAAAGTGAAAATGTGAACTATCTCTTGGTAGTCTGGTTTCCTCCCACGGTCTGAAAAGTCATAAAGTTTAAATCAACTGGAACCTAAATTGCCCCAAGGTGTGAGAGAGGATCGATGCCCTGTGATGTAGAACTGACCTGTGATACCCAGTGTTTGTGGGTGAGGAGGTTTGGACAGGGCTATTAAGTACCGAGCAACTGATCATAAGCATCTGTACTTCTGCAGGACACGGCTGGACAGGAAAGGTTTCGCACTCTGACACCCAGCTACTACCGTGGTGCACAGGGAGTCATACTTGGTAAGCCGTGCTACTTATTAAACCACACAGGACACTCAGAAGCATCTCTATAAGGCAACATGTCTTACATAAATCTTATTTAAATTAACATTTTCAAACAGTCCAGTCAGCTCTTTCATACTTGTCACACACTGCTGGTGATTATACAAACAAGGCTTGGAAATGAATGCTGTGAGTCAACACTCGTCCTTTGGAATTCGTTGTTTCTTATTCAGCGGTTATTTTATTAGTATCATATTTTTCCAGTGACTGTTTATCTTTGTTTTCTTTGGCAGTGTATGACGTCACGAAGCGTGAAACTTTCACAAAGTTGGAAAACTGGCTGAACGAACTGGAAACCTACACAACTCGCAACGACATTGTAAAAATGCTGGTTGGGAACAAAATCGATAAGGTGAGTCAGTAGTTAAAGACCCAGAATATTTGGTGGTCAGTCGACATAAAGGCTTGAAGGCGGCCTTATATGAATCTTTGCCTCACACGAACTGTACCGCTCAGTGAGAGAAAATAACGCAGGAGGTCTGTCTGGGTTTCAGGATGACCGTGAAGTGGACAGAAACGAGGGTCTGAAATTTGCGAGGAAGCACTCCATGCTTTTTATTGGTAAGTAGCCATCTTCGAGTCAAATCAGACGTGGTTAGACATGGTCATTGAGACTAATAGAGCCATAAAATGCAACTTAGAGCCATTAAAACATCCCATTCTGCACTCGAAAGAACTGTAATTGTGCAGTTGGAACAGGTCAGGACACCGCTCACCGAGCCATACTTTACTTTGGTTTTGTTGCTTTGTTTATACGGCCTCGACATTCTTGAGTCTTTGCTGGTAAGAGCTGCACTGAAAGATGCGGCCGCTCCAGAAGAAGTGCATTATGATTAAAATCTAGCGGGCTTTCATTTATCGGATCCGTGTCTACACGTGTTCCTGATTCTCATCTCCAATCTGCCCCTCTCTGGCAAATTAGGTTAACATTTCTGCGGAGTTTCCATTTTAGAACGTCTAAATGACGGGGTTTTGAAAAGGGTTGGGCAAGAAGATGTTGTGGATTTAATCCCACAGGGAGGATGTCTTCATCCCACTGCATGTTTGCTGCTTCCTAAATGAAGTCATCTCATACTTAACATGTCATGTTTGTCAACATGGAGATATTTTAATGTCTCTATCATTACTTTTACTATATTACAGACAGGAGGATGTTTTGCTCTGTTTTGGATTTAAAATCTATGATCTAGCTTTGCATTTTTTTTTTCCTTTCATCGTTTAATCTCATAAATCTTGGGTAACCCTCTTCACTTTGTACAGAGGCCAGTGCAAAGACCAAAGATGGCGTCCAGTGTGCCTTTGAGGAGCTTGTGGAGAAGATCCTCCAGACTCCGGGGCTTTGGGAGAGTGAAAACCAAGGACAGAGGCTCAATCTGAAGGACCAGGATCAAGGTGGCGGCAGGGCTTGTGGAGGATACTGTTCCATACCCTGAAACCGGACCGAACCAAAAAGCACCTACCCGAATATGAATGACGACAGAGCGAGGAAACGGAGAGGAAAAAGATGGAGGTGGAGAGGTGGAACTGGATGAGTTTAGCACACAAGGTTGTGGCTGGGGCGGATCTGTCAGTGGAAAGGACTTTGCTGTTTGCACACTTCCTGTTCACCCTACACCTGTCACGTCACTACTTTCTGTTTAAAACTTGACTTGACGCGTTCACGCAGACATAGCCTCTCGTCTACGAACTTCTAGCATTTCAAATGGACATAACCATACCGAGTGTACGTCATAGGAGTACATGTCTGGTCTGAATTTATCTCTCTGGCAACAGTGACTCTGTTGTACATTAAGGCATCAGATTAATAGTGTAGAGCCCGTAGCTTGAATCGATTTGTAGGTTACAGTAAATAGCATGTCAAATTTAACTCCAAATGATTCTGTGTAGCAACAAAGTTTTAGGACAAAATGTTCCACCACATGTGTACTTGCAGGCTTTACTCCACACATAACGCATCACTTTGACCGACAGTAGTGGTGGAAGAGACCAGGCGTTGGCCTCTATTTAACATCTGTCATGAAGCACCACAACACTGTGAATGCCAAATAGGACATTTCACAAAGGGCCTCAGTTACTGACACCATTTCAGTTTTGCTGTTAATCCAATTATTATTCGTTTGATGATGATTTCAATCAATCTATGAACAGCTCTGTAGAGGCTCTGGGATGAACCAACCTCCTGTATTTCTTCCTCTCTAAGGAAAAACACGTCCTTTTCTTTGCATGTGTGATCTGGACCATAACCTCTATAGCTACAGGTTTACAGTATTGAGAGCTTCCGCAATAAAACTTTGCTCTTTTACTTACTTGACTTCATTTTTTTTTGCCGCTCTGCCCTGGCAAAATGTCATTTAGTCTCCGCTTTGATCCTATTGTTTTTGTTCAGTTTTGTGAGGTGTGTAATACGCCTGTTGACTTTTTGAAGGCATTTCTCACACATGATTGTATGAGATCATTCCTGAGACCTTTGTTTGATGTAATGTCGCTTCTTGTTTGAATTCCTCTTATCTTTCTTAGAATTAAGTTGACCTGTCCCAGTTTATTCCATTGCTTTTGCCGTGTACCTATTTAAATCATATCCAGCAATATGTACTGTCCATATTTGCCTTAATAATGAATGGCATTTGCTAGGGTTATAGTCCAGTAATGTTTGTATTGTTTCAAACTGAAATAAACAACAACCTCGAGATGCCGTCACTCAGGATTCATTGCTGTCTAATTGCCATTTGAGAGCTGTGTGTTGAGCTCAGTTTTTCCTCCGTCTGTGATTGACTATTCTGTTGTTTGTTGTTCTGAAGATGTTATTTGCAACAAATGTGAAAGAAAAGAAAAAAACAGGCTGAAACTGGGGCGCAAATGGAAAAATGATGTTTTGTGAAATGGTCCTAGAGTGCAGCATGTGATTACAAGCTTATGTCTTGGTGTCAGGATGTCCCCAAATGGAACAGGACGCTCCCCACCAGTCGCTCCTCAGAGCCAGAGTACCAGACATTCTTGCGAGGCTTATCGTGTTCTCTCTATTTCCAAAAAACATAACGATTTTGGCAGTTGACCCCATATTGAGGTCAGGAAATTCCTGAGATCTCATTTGGCATTGGTGTTGTGTTTTAACATCAAAAACAGATGACATTTGTGTGTCTCACTCATAAAGCCGTTGCTGCTCGAGAAAATACTGAAAATTAAGATGTTGCTTCACGGTCACAAGCTCCAGCGTGTTTATGTGAGACTTACCTCATTATTCCGTCAAAATCTCTTTATGAACGCTTCCAAGAAGTTTGATCTGCACTAACTGACTTTTAGGCAGCAGATATAAGCTGTAAATGCAAAACTTGGCGCTTTGTGGACATGCAGCCAATGTAGAGCAACATTAGCCTTTGCTTGGAGTCGTGTTCATGGTGACCTGACAACCTAAAGTGCCATACTTACTCATTCTTTAGCTCTGTTTTCCATCTCCGCAAAGCAAACTCGAGGGAAACTATCTGACCCTTCAGCCAAACGCTGTCTGCTCTCTGACTGCGTCCCAACTCTGTCGACTGTTTGGTGCTAAAAAGTTAGCGCCCTGAGTTTTCACAGATGACACTGACGCCAGTGGCCTGTATTAAGAGGGCTTTACGGAATAAGTATCGGCCATTAATGCATTCTGAGAGAAATAAGTCTTAACATATTTGAGCTAGCAGGGAATACACCCTGGTCATATTGCCCGTCCTTCAAAGAGCACAGACACCCTTATCACTCTGGGGGCAGTTCAGAGTCTCCAGTCAGATGCAAATGTGGCTTTTGGACTGGGGAGGGACAACATAGTTGCTGTGAGGTGAATATCCACCAGTTGACTGGTTTGCCAGTGGTTTGGTTTTTTAACCTTTTTCAGCCATTATTAAAAAAAAAGAAAACTAGTTATGCATAGCTGATTTTGTATCCTAAAATCTAACGGGTTTTCATCCTCCCACGCTGAATTTCATGGCACTGTGCTGATTTACTGATGCGTGTTGCGACAAAATGTCTCAAATTACAATCTTCACTGTGAATCTACCATGATCGATGCCTTTGAAAAGACTTTTGACCACAGTACACGGGTCATAGAGCTGCTTCCATGCGCTGTTCACGATGCCATCCTTCTGCCCATATTATAACCTTTTAAAAAGTAATTTGATGGGATATAATGAAACTGTGAGTGTACCACAATTGCACACAGGAGAACTACCACTAAATACAGTCCAGTAAAACATAACTCTGCCTCCTCAGGCGCTGCATGGCAGCAATTTCAAGCAAACGACCGGTCAAAAGATTTCACATTGGATTTATTTCAAATAGCTGCTGTTAGCATTGGATGATAATCCAGTCTCATGGAAGTTAATATAACTTAATGCAACAGGCGGCAATAGGAAAACATTAGAAACATGGAAAAAACAGTAGAAAATGTTCAACTGCATTAGCACAGGTTTTCCATTTTAAAATATAAAAATGAGTGAAAATGTCAAAGTTTATCAGCATTACAAAATAATAGAGACTGTACATATATTTCAAGGCACTTAAGCATCTGGTATTCCCATATGGGACGATGGGCTTTGACCAGATGCTAGAATTTAATGCCTACACACTGTTTGCCAGGGCCACATTAACAGTCTGAACCTCGGAGATGTGAGAGGACTTCTGGATGATGCGGCTGGTGAGAGTGGGCCCCATGGTGCAGCTCTGCCTCAGAGCAGAAGTGGGTCCTGTGATGCGCATCCTGTCTATGATAGTGGTCCTGGTGACCGAGAAGGGCTCTCGGGTGCAGCTCTGGCCCGTGCCAGGGTTGGGCACGCTTACGATGCTCTGATCTGCTGCAGAGCTCTGTCCCTGGGCCAGACTGGTCAGAGCCACAGCGGCGTGGATCTCCCTCCAGCCCTGATCGACCCGTCTCAGCTGGCCTCGCTCTGGCTGCTGCTCCCTGCACATACAACAAAGAAGAAACACAGCTGCAGATAAAGAACTGTGCAACTATCGTCTCACCTCATTACTTATACAGAAAGATATACACTGAAGAGCAAGTTTAGAAATTCAAGCAGGAGTGCTGCAACAATGGGGAATTTTATTTGTCCAGGTCATCATCCTGGAACTGCAGAGTCGTCATGGCAACTGGACTATTGTAGATTCCTGAAGACTTTTCACCTCTCAAAATGTCTTTAACAAATCTTGAACGATCTTTGAAAACTTTGGACAATTTTGGACAGTTGATGCAGTGAGGACAGGGGCTTTTGTACATGGGATATCTGCTCTACTGACTGAATTAAACAGCCTGTCTTTGAGAACTGTTGAAGACGTTTCACCTCTCAAACCGCAAGGCTTCTTAAAAAAAGAAGAAGACTCTCGGCTGGGAGGTGAAACGTCTTCAGGAATTTCCAAGTCCATTTGCCACGAGTCTCCAACTCTTTGGACAGAAAGGCTGTATTTACTTGCGTAACTCCTCTCTTGATAGGTGGTGGTTCGGTTACAAGATCAACAGGAGGGACTTGCAGGTAGTATTATTTTTCAAGCTGATGAAAGTTGAAAAGTGCTGATTGAGCAATGAACTATTACACTGACCTGTCACATTTAGTTGAAGCATAGTCCATCGAATCTGCAAGAGAAAGAAAAAAAGTCTTAAGACTTGAGACCGGAGGATGCCATTAATCAGTTTACTTGATAGCAGTGAAATTGCAAACAGAGAGAATTCACCAGACAATCAAGGTGGAATCAGTTAGTATTACACAGTATTAATGTATGGCAGATTTTAATTTGCTGCATGTGTGTGAGTATTTACGTGGGTGTTTGTGAATGATTACGCATGGGTTTAGTGTTTCTGCACGTGAAAGACTTCCATAAGAAAAAAAAAAGAAGTTTGTGCACCTCCAAATATTTGAGCACACAGTCACCGCTGGTCTAGTTTTTCACTCTGGATCTGTGTGACTGAGTGAAGTATGCTAAGCTCCTCTGGCCAAAACAAATGCAACGCAGATTTTCTCTTGAGCTCTTGAGAGGGAAAAATCTGATATCTGCGTCGTGTCATGAGAACTGACGCTGTGTTTTCACGCCCCCAGCACCTGTGAAGTTGATCCACCGTCTGTCGGTCCGTTTGCTAAAGCTGTCGCTGCGCAACACAGCCTTTCTCTTGGTGGCTTTCGCTCTTAATTACAAATGGGTGATGTGGGTGTATGTCGTCAGTGACGACTCCTGGACTCCACAGGCTATCCGTTGAGGGTTTTTTGTCTGTTGGTTGGTTGGTTGAGCCTGTCCTCCTCTGGCCTTTATTGGCTTGTACTTTTTGACTCAAAGTTTATCAGTTAGTCGGTTTGATGGTAAGAGTAGCAAGGTAAGCCAGTTACAAACATGGCATGGTGGGTCACTCCGTCCCCATCCTAGTAAAAAGGTCTGCGGGCAGCAGGCCTGGAAAATGTTCAGGGCTTCCCTTGTAGCCAACAGCTACCAAACGTTTGGGCCCGGGCTTTATTTTTTTGCATGGTGGTCATTGTTTCCAGTCCAATTACCTGTATAACTCTATTAACAGACATCTGCATATAAACGAAAATAAATTTTAATAAGTTAATATGAGCTAAGTCTCTGTCATACAATAGCTGGTGCGCTCCCAGAATGCACGATTTCCAGCTCTCCCGCACGTGGCCACAGGCAGCTCAAATATGATTGGCCAAAACAACTATAAAGTGACTACAAACAGAAACCCGATCTAGTGATCCGTTCATAAAAAATTACACAATTCCATGACTACATAACATGTCATCCTTCCAGTGCCCCGATATCGAATGACAGTGTCTTTGGCCATTTCTAAAGTAGGAGCAGGACAAATAAGACTGTGTTTGTGGTCTGTGCATAAGCACGCATTATATGTAGAACATATTTTCCATTTCAGCTTTGGAATATCGCCTTTTTCATTGAAGCAGATAGAAGCTGGTCAATTTTTCTTCAGAGAGCAATAGACAGGGAAATTAGAGGCCCACTGTGAAACACAGTCTTTCAATGCTAACAGCCCGAAACATCTCCGTCTCTGATTTCTTTAGCCACGCTGGAGCCAAGAGCAACTACTTATTGATAGTAAATCATTTTACCGTTTTATGCTTTTTTGCTACTGAACGTCCCTGAGCATTTCTCTCTTTAGCCATGACAAGCTTTGCCAAGAAAGTACTTCAAAACCTCTGTTGTATTTATTACCAAGAAAAAACATTGTTTTACCTCTGGTGAGTCTCAAATTTACGTGAGGGATCATTTAGAACTAAATTTTACGGGGGTAATGAAGCTGTTGACTGCTTTTTTTGGTATTGCATTCGGACTGCAGTGGTGTAATTTGGTTATTTTTATTTTATTGTTCAAGGTATTTTTCAGCATTTCTGCTTTATTTATGTAGTGACCGCTGGAGAGAGGAAGGAGAGGCAGGAGACTGACGAAGGGGAAGAAATGCATCAAAAGGTCCAAGGGTCCAAGCAGGGCCAGACTGTATGGACACAGTAAGGGAGCTGGGGGCAGCGTAATTACAATTTCATGTCAGTTGTTACATCTAAAGGGATTTATTTATGATGCATGATGTCTTGGGATATGTGCATAGTGATTATCCTGCTGAACAACAGATGAGGAGACTGATTTAAGAGGTTCTTGAGGCCGAGGGTCTCTTTCTGTGTTTGCAACTCAGTCTAGTGTGAAAGCATGCATGTTTAGGTTGTCCACTGGTATAACAGTGAATGGTTTATGTGGTCTACAGTACAGTGGCTTTGTGTGCTAGAGATAGGCTTCAGCAGACCTTTGGGTGCTAAGGGGGTGATATAATGTATGAATGGATCTTTAGTCTATACAAGGTACATGAAGGTACATAAATCATATAGCTGTTAACATAAACACTTAAAACAAGATAAATATCTAACCGGTCTTAATTCTCACTTATTAGGTGATCTAAAACTCTCTTTACAGAAACCTGCATTATGCCTATATATTTAGCTCTTTTTATCTGTAGTGTAAAAACATATCTGAATGAAGTAGAAAGTGCAGTTTTTTCCTGCGTAATGTGCTATTTAGCTCCCTATTGTAATTAGAAATCACATCTTATGTAACCCACTCACAATGAAATAATGTCTGCACGACTGAGCTGATTGAAATCTTGGATGCTCTCCCACAGTATCAGCTTAAATCCCCTCCTGACGCATGGTGAGTGACTCTCAGTCGTTTAACAGGTGTTTCGTTGGAATCCATTCTGGAAAACAAACTGTGCTCCGAGAAAATATTGTAACACCTTATTTCCTCAAAGTGGATATGTGTAGCCGTGAACAGGAGGCTCCCCTCCCAGCATGTATGTTTTTATTTGAAACAAAATGGGTGGAAAACACAGCAAGGTATGTTTTTCACCGCTCTGCGTCCAATAAAGCACGATGCTAGTCACATTTACGGCTCTCCAGCCCATTAAAGGAAAATATACAAGCTGATGTGAGTACCATATTACATGGTGTAAAAACATCCTCACATTTCTGCATTGTAAATAGGAACATCTCTAATATCATATTCCATCAGATGTTTACTGTCTGCGGGATTCAGAGCAGTATGTTTTAAACGTCCTAAGACACTGGTTCGTGGCATCGCTTATTGGTCCATCACTTGAGGTTTAGAGACTGTTTAAGCCGTCTCCTGGGCGGAGTAAAAACGTGTTAATGGTGTTAGTGCCTGTCATGAATCTGGCAGCTTCACTTTCCACTACACCTCCGCCGAGGAGCCGTACTGGGTTGCAAACACCCTTAATAAAACCAGCAGGGATACATTAAAAGTTTGCACAAACATTTCAACAGTCTAGCCCACATAGTGTGTGATGATATCAAGAACACCCCAAACACTCGAAAGGAAACGTGATTCGAAGGCAGTTTGATGCTGTTTGAATTAATAGATGGAGGAACTTATTACACTTATTTGCTTTATGTTCCTGCACTGAATCAAAAGGCTGACAGTACTGTCCATACAAGCTACAACTAGCAATGTTAGCTTAGCTAACTAGAAACTATTGTGACTGTTCTTGTTGTGGGACAAAGAATATCTTATGTCAGTTAAGCATAAAGAATAAGTGTACCTGGTTTCATCTAAAGGCAGCTTAACTCTTAATCAAAGTTAAATTTAAGTTAATGCTAAGAGCCCAACTATGAACCATCCTAGCATAATAACACTAGCGGCTCATCTCCAGTAATTGAACAAAATAAATAAAGTAAAACAGCAGCAGTGTTAATTAGTGAGGAAGTGCTGGTAGGCGTACTTTATTACTTTTGGACAGAACCAGACCATGAATTTCCTTTTGTTTGCACAAAGCTATCAATTGACCATAGCTCCATATTAGAAATCTTTCCAATAACAAAAACATAAATTGGCTAAATAGTGCCATAATTTCTACAAGCAAAACAGTATTTTCAAGTATTTTATCACTACACTTTATTGAACCAATTCAAACGTTCATTAAAATGATAGGCTGCCTTAATTAGTTTAAGTAAATAACCCCTGGGGCATTAACAAAATGCTTCAAGGAATCATAAATAGTTGTTTCTGATAAATCAGAATAAATGATCCTGATAAAGCTGATTAATCAGCTTTTTGTAGAGCGCACCTCTTAAAATGACAAATTCTACCAATTATTCTGAAATACCCAATCTCCAGGCCAGTTGGAGGTTAAACAGATTCCTGTGGTTCTAAAACAATATCACAGAAACCTTAAGTATAACTTGTTTAATGTTACAGTAAAAGTTATGAGTTCTGCTAAAGAAGTAAAATTGGTTAAAAAATCCTTTAACAGCTCTTATGACATAATGTAAATTTAGATTGATTTTGAGTAGAAAAGTAACACTTGGGGAGGATCTAATCAGCCTGCCAAACCACACACAAGTTAAGGAAGCAAAGCTGCACCATCAAACACTGTGGGGACGAGCCAAATGGACATTAGCGACCTGTGCTCTGCGTCTTCTCACATCTGAGTGGCAGCTCTGACACTCGCTCCACCAGACCCTTTTTCACTGCTTTACCGACAGACTGCTCCATTTCTACATTTGGCAGAGGTTCCCACTTCTCACCCTGGGAAGAATAAAGTCTCAGACATTCTGTAATTGTCCTTGAGACTAGACTGGACATTTCCACCATGGCAAGAAGCTGAAGCGGAACAAATGGCACATTCTAGTATATGGAAATGATATTTGTGGTGTGCAGCGGCAGCCAGCACGAGCCCCATCCAATTTTAAAATGAGGGATTTCAGCATCTGCATGAGTCTTTATTAGTAATGTTTGTAAAGGCTTTGGCTCCTCTACCTTTAGCGGATTTGAGGGTTGTCAGCAAGCTGTGATCCCTATAGGTCTGAGAGGGCAACCAGGTGTCACACTCCTCTACTAGTTGTGTGCAACCTTCTAATTGAGTCTCGCAGAGCTTCTGACTTTCAGTGGAACACCAGAGATTTATTAATGTCAGGGAGCTCTGAGGAGCCATATCGAAGTTTCTGTTCAGTCTGTTTTTATTTTACTGTACACTGCGGTGTGTTAAAAATGAAGCGAGGGGAAGCAGGATAGTAAAAGTGTCATTTTACCCCAGCTCCAACATAAATCTGCAATTAACTACAAAGATGCTGCAGAGATTTTTGTGGACAGAGTTTACTGTCATCTCACGAAATTTCCTGACTGATCGATTAACTTGTCATGATTTTTACGATACATGGCGATATGAGCATTGCTTCGTTTCTGTTTGCATTTGCTGAGGGCAGATTCGGTCTTAAAGCACAGCTTTTCCACTCGTCAGAACTGTCATCTCTCACCCATGTGGTAGACAAAGTTGGCCTCGGTTTCGTAGGACGACGCCGGGGAGACAACGTCTCGGTCGCCCTCGTTGGAGCTGAACGACTCGGAGTGGCTCCTCCTCTTGCGGGCGGATGTGACACTGTCTGCCTTCGCCGCCATCATGTGCCGCAGAGTGTCGTTCAGATACCGGTTCAGTAAACTGCTCTTGTACTTGGACGGGGCCGACGTGCTGTCGTCGCTGTTGGCGGAGTCTGCCATGGCGAGGACGCTGCCCTGTTTCTGAAGCGTGCTCTTGTGAGAAGATGACCTGCCAAAATCGGTTTGGCTGATCGGCGTTTGTAAGGGACACTCTTCGTCTGTAACAAAGGAAACATAGCAGGGACCTGTTTTTATGCACACATGAATACCTGAGATGGGTTGATGCGTCTTTAAATCAGAATCAGAGCCCTGTACCATCTGAGTCGCTGTCATCGCTGCACACGCTCAGCCGCTCGGCGTTGCCCTGGATGTATTTATTGTACAGCTTGATCCTCAGTGCCCAGCTCAGATCGGGCTGTCGCACGGTGTTCTTCAGCCTTCGCCGGGCGTTTGCAAACCAGTTGGAAACCTACGCAGATGCATCTTGTTATGTGACAGCACAGTCTTGGTAATGACTCATTCCCTCACTCCCACCGTCACAGCCTCTCGGCTCCCCTCACCTGCACCAGTGTCATATGTGAACCCAGGGCCAGGAGCACCTTCTCCGTCTTGGTGGGGTAGGGGTTGTCCCGGTGTTTGTACAGCCAATGTTTTAGCGGTCGGGCCATGTCCTGCAGCACCTGTCTCTTGTGGCGGACTTTGACTCCACCCAGGCGAGACCTGGAAGAATTTGAAGGTGCCCAATAGAAATCACCAAGACCTGAAATCCACCCTCTAACATTTAGACACAACACTGCACAGCTTTTGTCTGTCAACTCCCATGTGAAAGGAACAACAATCTGCTAAGTTGCACATGTAAAAGCAGATAAAAATTACAGGTCAGATAGTAATCTTACATAGTATATAACTTCCAAATTAGCCATTACTTTGATGCAAAATATGACCGCCTCTTAAGTGTTTTTCATGCCTCTAGACAAGAAAACCAAAAACATTTCCATCTGAGACAGTAAGGGCATACCCATATCTTCTGTACTTGATGGGAGAGCTGTTTTCAGAGGCGTCCTGGCATCGCAGCAGGTCTGTGCTGTCCCCGTCTGTTAAACTGCTCTGAGGTAAGTCCACACAGCTCAATCTGCTCCTCTTCTCTGCTCGCTCCTCCAAATGAAGCAGCCTGTCAGACTTCATCGCAGTGACTTTGTCCATCGTTAAAAGCAGGAGATTTCCTCGATCAACAGGTGCATCAGTAGACCTCCAGATGTAAAAGGAAGTAGCAGGTTCCCATCCTGGATTTACTTGATGTACAGACAATAAAAAATAATAATAATGATAATAATAATCAGGAGTTGAAAAGTGTTTCCTTGCTTTTTCTCCCTGGGCTGACCGGAACAGTGAGTGGGCAGGCGTGACGATGACAGACCCTAGTGAGAGAATAATGTTTGAAAAGTCAGAGGATGTTGTCTGGTTTAGCTGAGCAGTGCGAGGAGAGTTCAAATAACCTGCTGCGCCACCGCCTATTGGCTCGCTCTCTGGCCAATCGCTCCTCAGGAGATCTGTCTGAGGAGAAGCTCGCAGAGCAGCAGCAGCAGCAGCAGCAGTAGCAGGAAAAATATTGCACATGTAGGAATATCAGAAAATGTGGTCATTAGATTTACTAGTGAGATTTTGACTGGTGTGACTGCACACGGTTTGACAAGCTCTCATATTTTATGCATGAGACACATGAATCTGTTGCGGTCCCGCTAAAAAATCGTGTCAGCAAATAATACATGTTCTACCAGGGGATTCTGGAAATTTATGGGTGTAATTACACGGTTGATAATAACCAGCGAAACCACCAAACTGTACCTTGTGCTAAGCAGCGAACCCTGCTGAGCTGCAATGGATTTCGCTACAACCTGGCTGGTTGTGAAGTCGACACAAATGCTGGAAAATGAAATCAATCCTTGCCTAGATAATCCTCAGCCAGCGCTGCACGTGCAGATGACAGATCTTTGAGTCCAAAAAACCCCCTTTAGAGCGTCAGAAATGTGCATCTTTTATGCACTGTCTGCAATGTGAGCAGGGATAATCCGACCATAATGTTTGCCTGTTTTCCATTGTGGAGCGACAGCGACTGTGAGCAGTTAAAAAATATGGGGTCTGACTGAGGCTCAGTATCGTCATTAGTGTAACAATATGACAACACATGGGCACAGGGCCCAGCATTCCAAGACTTGGTGGTTCGGCTTCAGTTGTCGGCCACGTATGTCTTTTCTCCTGACATCCAAACACTCTTATGTAAGACTGTTTGGATCTACAGTAATGGCTTTGCCACGCACAACCATAATTTAATAATGTTAAAGCAAATGTTTGTGATAAAATGCGTTTCTTTTTTTACTTTTTTTTTATTTTCCCTGCCCGCAGATGAATCTTTTGAAGGTCATGGCTAACATCTGAGCGGCACTTGTTCAACCCTTAAACATATTAAAGGAGTCCATAACTCTCATTGCTGTCCATAATTCAACAGCATCAGCGGGGGAGGTTGAGTTTCAAAGGTTTCAAAGCTGAAAAACACATGGACCTGAAGCATCCCCGTTAGGTGCAGTAAATTCCTCGTTCACATTCCTCAGCCCTGGTCGGAGAATGCTACATGCTATCACACACCATTTACCCCTGTCCCTCTGTGATATGTTCACCGGCTCAACTGTTGATATTAGCCCGGTGCACACCCACATTCAGCAGCCAGGAGACCTGTTAAAAACACAGTAGGTGCACATATATCTCTCCTTGTTTGGATAGTTTGGCACTTGTGTCAGTGTGTATTTTGGAGGTTCACAAACTCTTTCTGGGCTTTTTTTGAAAGGCCAAACATTTTTCAAGCCTGTGAGAAAGGAATTGGAAATGACTGTAGCGTCAGAAATCCTGTAAAATGTGTTAATTATTACAGTGTGTTGACCTATTGTTTGCTGATTATATTAGAATTCAGTTCCAATGCTGTCGTGTGCCAGAGATAGACCAAAAACTGGGCTGCACTGTCCTAGTTTACCTCGACTGCTGTCTTCAAAACACTACCTAGATGACTCTTAATTAATGTTAATGATGCACCCTGCAATTTTGGATGTGAAAACGCTAAGATGCTCAATATGACATCGTCGTAAGTACAATAAGATGCTCGACTGTGAGTCTTCAAGATGTTTATGCGGCAAAATAACTGAATTCGTGAAGACAAAACATTGTCAGCTTGTCATGACCTGGATAAGAGTGATTGGAATGAGAACACTGGCAGAAAACAACAAACATGTTTCCTGGTGAGGTTCCAGGAATAAACTCAGAGCAAGGAATGCTACAAAACTCCTGAGTGTTTTTAACTGAGGAATGGTTTATTTTATTTTTCGGGACTCCATCTTTGATTGTTAATGGGGAACATGCCATTCCTTAATTTCAAATGTGGCATGGTTTGGATTTAATGTGGCAATTTATCAGGAAATAGGCATTAGTGGATGACTCTTAGAATTTATAGTGGGCTGCAATAAACTGCAGACCAGATCCACTTCCTGCTTTAGGGCTTAAAATTAACTTCTTGCATGTACCTTATTGTGTTAGTTGTTAAAAAGTATTGTTTAACATCACTATTTATTTTCGCATGTTTCAAACAGACAGCTACATGATTGAGCCAAATTATCCAAGACCGTTTGACATCACGCTCCTGTGTAATGTTTGAAGTGGGCGCTGCAACGAGCATAAAAAGGCCGCGTTTTCATTGGATCGCTCCGCCGTCTTAAATGGCATCGTTATGATCTCAGAGGGTGTCTGCAGATTCTCAGTGGTGTGATGAAATTATACTGCCTCGCTTTGGCCGAGGTTTGGGCTTCAGGCTCCGCAGAAATGCGGCTGTTGTTCTGACAGTCTGGTTTGTGTGATTTGGTGATCAGGGGACATGTAAACACACCATGTGAGCGCCTCTCTGCTCGTCCATTTGTGCCATAGTCCTCTTTGTGTATCCAGTTGTGTTTGACACAGGCTGTAACAAAAACCTGAGACGAAATGACATTTATCTCTGTAGCCTAATCCAGTGTGCAGGGCCTCACTTTGCTCTTACAATGAGCTTTCAGCGGCCGGTCGTAACTTCCTCTCCATAATGTCTGCATAGCCTGCAAGTCCCTTGAAGGCTATTACTGTCTCCCCAAATCATGCAGCTCCCCCTTTCCTCCCAAACACAACATGATGGACACATTAACACTCCTTCACACCCAATTGAGCACAGCATCCGAAAAGCGGAAGGAAATTCAGAGGAATGCAGCCATTATGAAGGAGTGGATCAAGCAGCTTTTGTGAGGGAGAAGAGGAGAATCTGCACCTGTCCACCTGTGTGAGGCTCAAATATGAAAGGTTGAGGATGGAGAGTCACTAATAGCAAGAAACTGCTGATTATGTATCGTTGGGCTTAGTTCGGTATTGTGCAGAAAATGATACATTCACAATTAAATGTAACAGTTTATTTTAAGCACAGAGGGAAAAAAACAACAACATTCATTTCTTAAAAACTGTCCACATTCAGGTTTCTTCAGTGAATATTGCAATTCTTGTAACTCCTAATCAGGTAGTGGTCTGAATCTATGGTCATGGATTTCTTCTCCTCTTCATCTACTCTGTAATTGCCCGTTATCTTGTTTGTGCCCATATTTTGTACAGCATGTTGTTGGCAAAACGTCTCCCTGACTGCTACTAATAATATTTCTCTGGTGTACATTACATTTAATTTAAGTGCAGCAGCTGTCAGAATAATTACATGCTGATGTTTGCGACTTGGCAGGAAAGGATTAGGCTCAGCCACAAGCTCTGGAGAGTTTCCTTTTTTTTCTCCTTCTTCTCCATCCTGCGAGCCGACATTATTTTAGCCAAATGCCAACAGAAAAGCTGGCTGGGAGACAGACGGAGACAGAGAGAGAGAGAGAGAGAGAGAGAGAAAGAGAGAGAGAGAGAGAGAGAGAGAGAGTGGATTCTAATTGCCTAATAAGATACACACTAAGTGACAGTATGGAAAACCATAGTAATCGCAGGATTTCAAATCTGGCAAAAAAAATTCAAAATATGAAAAAATATCTAATTTCATACTGTGAATACGATTAAGAAATAGCTCATTAGCTTCTCTTCTACTGTTTTTTTTACTTTCTTTGTTTCTATGTGAGTTCCTGGTTCACATCCAGCCGTCCAAGTGGCTACAGCTTCTCCGTGCTTTCGCCGGCGAGGAGCAAACCCACTCCGTAGGAATCCAGTGGACTTCTGCCTTCTCCACCCTCTCCAGGTCGGCCCTCAGCTCCCTGAACGCCGTGGCAATGTCTCCGTTAACGATCACCCTGTCGAACAAGTGGCCAAACTGGTTCTCCATGACCTCAGCCAAGTTGATCATGTCCTCAAAGTCCTCCTCCTGTGACAGGAGAACATCTCGGTAAATAAAAAGCAAAAAAAATTCTCTGTGTCACCTGATGGCTTAATGACAGCTTCATTGTTAATCTGACTGTGGGCTGATCAGCTGGAGCAGCCATGTGGTCACAAAACCAATCCTCCAGGAAGTTGTTTTGCACCACGCTACAGGCACTGTAACGTAATGGGACATGGAGAGCCCCCCCACACCGTTCAGCTGTGCGGGCCGAGGCGTAACACGTCGTTACATGCCAGGAGCAAAGGATAAGAGGCCTTTTCACATCGGCTGCAGAGAGGGTTGAAAGCCTGGGAGATATGTCTGAACGATGTCATAGCTGCGCTGCCTGGCGACGGGCAGACTCGGACAGCTGGGCTACGACACAGGTGTGTGTGTGTGTGTGTGTGTGTGTGTGTGTGTGTGTGTGAGACCTTATTGGTTTAATAAGGGCACTGTGTGCAGCCAGGGTCAAACAGTGAACCAGCTGCCAGATGGGGATTAGGAAGGTGACCAAGCATCTTTTTTGTGTCACATGTACAGTCCAAGTTGTACACATGCTCCTGCTCCTCAATAATAACAAACAGAAACTCGGTGACGAATCACTTTATAATTATTCACATGCACATATAAGATGGAGCCCTACTCACCTATACATTAGCTATGGAGTAAAAAGCCACCCACAGAGCATGCCCTGTAACTCCCCCGGTCTCTTAAATGTCTCTTAAACGCAAACCACAGGGTCGACCATATGTAAAGGAAGATGGTCGCTTGAGTAAGGGAGTTCAGGTGCGTGTATTGCTGTATGTGTGTGTGTGTGTGTGTGTGTGTGTGAGTGTGAAGGCCAGGATGTTTGACCTTGCACCGCCCAGCTTGTTACAAGACATGGACCAGGCACCTGACTTCACACATGCGGCTCATGTGTTCTGTCTGTTCCTCTTACTGAGAAAGACCTGGCCGACTTCTTATCCTCTTCGTCACAGATGAATTTGGCTCTCCGCCTGGTCAGCCGTAGTTCCTCTATGCGCGGGGGCTTCACAAACACCACGTACGGTTTGTACTCATATGTGTACACGTGCTTAATTTTCTGCGGTGGGAAAAGAAAAGGCAGTTGAAAGGCTGAAAGGCAGAGCAAAGTGAAGCTGTCCAATCACAGATAGAGACTTCAATGTGTAATCAAAATGCCAGTGACCCTCTTGTTATTTAAAACAAAACTGAAAACTCTTAAACTACATGCTGAATAATCTCACTTATTGCAGCTGTGGTCACTCAAATCCAGTTTCTTGGTCGGAGCTACAAATCATTACTTTCCAACTGCTACTTTACTGTAGGAATGACATACAAGCATTAATATAGAGCAGCTCATTGCACTACACAGAAAATGTTTTCCTTTGTTTAAAAGGTCTTTGTGACGCACGATTACTCTGCACTGGCCTGTGGGACCTTCAATTTCATTATTCAATCATCAGCAAGCAAAGTTTCCAGCACTGAGGCAAAGCAGTAGTCAACACTTTAATCAGTGATGCATGAATTATTTTGGCTCCACAAACTTCAGCTAAGATGATCTTGTTTGAGGACAGTTTTTACAATGGATTGAGATGGCGACTTGGGAGATAGTGGTGTTGCCTCACAGCAGGTCCTGGCCTGTATTTTCCTTGTGTCTATGGGTGATTCCTCCAGGTACTAGTTCTTTTCCCCTTAGTCCCAAAACATAGATGTTCAGGCCAATTAGAGACTCTAAATTAGCCCTATGAGTGGCAATTTATGGTATGGTGGAGGTGGCCCCTATGTGTGCTGGGATAGACTCCAGATGAAAAGACAGTGTTGGGTACAAAGTGGGTGAGATACTGGATGGATGGAAGGATGGATGGATGGATGGACGCTTACACTGGGGTGCACATCCAGGAGGCAAACCTTGCCCTCAGCCATCACTCTGTTCACCGAGTCCAGACTGGTCCCATAGTAGTGTCCATTATATCTCCCGTACTCTATAAACCTAGAAAAAGAGGCAGAGACAGACAGGAGAGACTATATAAAATGTTTCTCAGACATTGGTAGGGCTGGTGTATGTTTCCCTCGTGAAAGGAGAGATGAAGAGTGGGACTGATTTTAATGCCATGGGAAAGGAAACCTCAAGCCCCATGTTTCCTGTACCTATGATTGAGGATGTCCTCCTCAAACATGTGAATGGACACAAAATGGTAATCCACGCCCTCATTCTCCTGCCTCCTCTTCTCGCGTGTGGTATCTGAAAGAGCACGGGCCGGGGTGGGGGTGGGGGGGCGGGGGTGAGGGCAGCTTTAAAAAAATATGAGAAACCATTGTGTCTGTGGGAGGCAAAAGCGAAGTCTGCCTTACGCGGTACAGTGACGCCATAGCAGTCGGGATCGGATATCAAGAGCCTCCTCTTCAGTTCATTCACGCCAACGCCGTCAGGCCCTGGGGACAAAGATGACAACACTGTGTTCTGTACGTGGATATTAATCCTCAATAACGCCGTGCACTAATGTTTTCCTCACGACAAGTCCAACATCAAATAGGCTTAGTGATCTGGTGACACATCTGTCTTTATAATCAGAGGACTGGGGAGAGAAAAAAAGGGAGCGAGAGCGAGTCAGACAGACAGACAGAGGTCTGATTTCATACTGATTTCAGTCTGAAAATGATTCTCCAAGCAGCCTGTCGTCGACCCAGCCTCTGCATTGAGCGTTTAATGCGCCTGTACCCTCTGGAAAATCTAGATGTGGCCTCTGCAAAGTCACACAGTATCGGTGTCATTATAGTGTAGGATGCAGAGGATGAAGGGCACACGCACACACCCACATACACACAAGCTTGCACACACTTGCTATAGCATCTGGGATTTTCCTCTAAAGCAGGTTTGTCCAGCCCCGGATTGCATCAGACTCTAATGGAGCTCTGTCTGAAAGTAGGATTCCTGGCATACCTGCCTTTTCCATCACAGCCTTGCATGAGCTCGATACATTACAAAATATCAAGTTTATAGACTCTCCACTCTTACGCTGCTGATGTCTTTCACAGCTGTAGCACAGAATTGCAGAAGAGCATCATCAGGCTCTGTGAATACTTTCTCCTGACCTTTTTTTTTTTTTTCCAAGAGTCACTCGATCTGTTCGACTTAGTTTGGCTGGCAGTCACTCTCACCAAGCCTTCCTGGGGCATGTCATTCTATTCTTTCATTCACTGCGGCTATGTGATGCAAAAGACTGGACAGATATCCAACCTGGTCAAACATTATCCATCTACTCCTGCTTTAGCGATCCAGGTTTTGGTTTTCCTGTCTATAACTCTTGTTGCCAATAAGCAATATACCCTTAATGATGACCTCCGGTCAATGAAGAGCCTTCGCAGCAGACAGTAAAACGTAATCCAGGGTCGGGTGAGCTCCAACTCAATTAAAGAGGTCTAAATCTAAATCCAAGACGTCTTAACTGTTCTCGTTTGATGATGGAGCACTTGGCTGACATTGTGAGGGATTTTATTCACAATCCACTCATCCCTTGCTCTCTATTCATCTATCATTTATCTCCTCGCTATCTGCTTTTGTCTTTGCACCTCTCCACTTAATCATGCTTCTCCCCCATCTGACTTCCACTCGCAATTTTCTGTCCCTCGTCCTCCGTCTCTCCTCTCCTCTCTCCCATATCCCTGGGTCACCGGCGGCCCAGAGTTGAATGGTAATATGACATTAAAAAGACCTTCAGCGAGGCTCACTGTAAAATTCCTCGGGGAGAGATATAGCACAAAAATACACAGAGCAGGCCTGCAGGATTGGCAGTGAAGTGTATCAGGGGTGGGCCACAGGGTAACTTAAGAGAACGCAATATATCCTGACTCTGAGATTTCTGACAGTGTTTACGTGATTCTGATGGGGAAGGATTGTTCATGCACGCAGGAGCGGGAACATAAATCTTCATCAATGCATTACTATTTCCTTTGATCAATAACAGCTTCAATAATATTGTCCTAGTGAGAGGGATCACAGTGTTTTGATTTTTTTTTTACATGGACAAAAAAGGCAATTGGATAATATGAAACAGAACACAGCTGACCACATTGTGAAACACTGTGTGCATGGCCGCAACAACTGCGGTACTAAAAAGCTGCATATGCAGCAGTGTTACCTGCACCTCTGTCACTGCTCACAGACTCTTTCACAGCAGAGGAATCCCTCCACAAGTCTCCACATACAATATACACCTGCCAGTGTTTTGTTAGACACGCACCAACCAGGACAACCAGACGGTGTTTATCCTTGGGGTCTTTGTGGTAGGGGATCACCTCGATGTAGGTAGGGGAGCAAACAGATCTGTGCACCCCGGTGCTCCACCTCCTGGACCGAGCTGCCTCTCGTGCCCGGCTGCTCTTCCTCCCAAGTCGGAAACTCCTTCTTAGTCCAGCTGGAAAAGCAAGAGAGAGGGACCTCAGTTTTGCCTGGTGTGAAGCTGGAGAATGGTAGGAAATTCCTATGAGCTGTATTCAGGTTTTTTTTAATAGTGAAATGGTACATCCATGCATTCATCTTCAGAGAGACCTGGTAGCAGTTTTTGTATAAGAACACATAAGGAAAAGGCAGGGCATACATCTGGTACATCACACCCATTTACCATTCACAAGCACACTCACGTCGAGGGGGAATTTAAGTCCCTTATTTGCCTGAACATGCATGTTTTTGGACTTTTTGGAAGAATCAAGAAATCCAGAGAAACAGACAAGGACCGAACATGTAAACTCCACTCATAAAGACCCTTGGTCCAACCTGGAAGTCAAACCTGGAAACTCCTTGGTGACGATGCTGACATTGCCAAAGGTGAATAAGTGGTTTTGCTTTTTTGATCTGTTGTTGGTCACCACCACTTTTTGGCTTTAACTCTTTAAAGTTCATCAGCTAATTCAGCGTTATGCTATCTGTGCTATGATGGATGTGGTGGTGGACAGGATTTAGTGAGTGAGATTGAGTGAGAAATAGTAAAGTTTAGACATGGAGCTATAGAGGCCAAAAAGGTTTGCAGTGAAGGTGCAGTCAAGGTTTGAGTGAATTCACACAGTAATTATAGATATAGATGGTGCTTTTCTAGTCTTCAAAGCTCTGTACAGACATAAGCTGCATTCATCCATTCACTCTCATTCATACACTGGTGGCAAAGGCTACTCTACATGGTCCATCTGTTCAACCAGTAGCTTTAACCATTTAACCAGTTTGGGGTTCTGTATTGCACACTGGGACTGATGCATGACCCTTTGATGAATGGATGACCGTGCTGCCTCAGAACCACAGACGCCCTCCTGATGAAATCTACCAGGTGATTTTAAACCAGATAACAATATACACCAGGAGGCAGAGCTGAAAGATGGAGCTGGGAGTCAGAACACCAGAAAACAAAACAGTTTATGAAAGCCGTCAACGCTGCCACCCAAACGCTGGTGTTGAACAGGACCGAGAACAGAACAAATCTCAGGCAGGAGACGACAACCCAGTCAGTCAGGCATGGCTTGTAGGTCGTCTGACAGCCAGAGTCTGCCATGCGACTGCGGTCTAGTCTGGCCTGGCAGACTCGCTCCCTTTCATGATGTTAACTGCTGCTAAGTGATGGTGCCAGGCTTTCTTTGACGTCAGCTGTAATTTCACTTTGTAAGCATATCTGTCCATTTCCTCTGCGGGCTTCATTCTAAGAAACATGGCACTATGAGTAGACATTTCAAAATTTGTTTACATGGGACATAAACTTATGATTTCACTCAAAATGTGAAGGAGTTATACGTACTGTACAAAAGCCATGTTGTATAGTGGAGGAGAAATCTGATTTCCTACGGTGACCGAAGGTCTAGAGGAAAACGGTATGGAATCGTCAATCTTAAGTAATGCTGGCAGCGAAATTCCCATCTATTACTGGAAATGCTCACAGCTGTAAAATGTTACTTCTTTTTTGGAAATGCTACAGGATATTTTGGCTTCACCAGACAGTAAGTAAGCATGAGCGCAGAGATAAGGTTGCAAAGAGAAACAATGACATGCATCACATATAACATGGGTCTTTAGTGTCAAGATCATATGATACGAAACACAATCCGTAGTTTCCAGTCTGAGGAAACGTAGCCCGCTACAGAGTGGCAGCGTAAGACAATGGGCTGCTTTATAGCATTTACAGAAATTATTTGACATTTGGTGACATGGTAGATTAGCGGAGAGCGCTGTCTCACAGCCAGAAAGTTACTGGGTTTAAATGGCGGTCGGACAAAGCACCTTTCTGTTTGGAGTCTGCATATTTACCGTGCTGTGCATGGGTTTACTGTGCATGGTGCTCTGGTTTCCTTGCACAGTCCATAAAACATAGATGTTTAAGTTGATTGGAGACTTTTAATTGTCCCTAGGTGTGAGTATGAGAGTGAGCGGCGTGTGTGGATTCTGAGAAATGTGCTTACAAGTAAAAACGTTTTTTACAATTGTGCCATTGTGCCATTATTTGCAATTGTACAAATATTTACCATTTGACATAGCAGTGATAACTGAACAACTAATGCTTGGACTCTGCATACAGTTTTATTTCTTAGAGTCTGAATATGAAGCCTGTTGGCTTATCAAAAAGAAAGGCAGTTAGTGGCTTGCTAATAAAAATCCCTACCCATTATATACGGTTTGTTAAAACAGAGCAAAAACCCAAGTATAAAACCAACAAGCTGAGTTTTATGGGGTCTGTATGCAGTAAGATGATCTCTGGCTTCTGGCTTCAGCTTCATATTACCTGACAGGCATGAACGTGGTATCAATCTTCGTTTGTATTTCTCCGCAGAACAGCAAATAAAAATATCTTTCCATAATGTCAAACTATTACTTATAACCTGACAGATATCCACAGACAGTTTAAAAGATCAGACGGAGAACGACGGCGAGCTGCTTTTCTCTTCTTCACCGTGCCGTGTGCTCCTCTCCTTCACTCACCCTCTCCTCTGATTACTCTGAATGAAGTCATTTGGTCGTGCACCATCAATAAGGGTTTACATGACAGACAAAGAGGAAACAGAGTCTGAAGCACGTCCTCAGGTGGAAGCTGGCTTGAGATAAGATGAAATGCAGACTATTAAATGCACATGACTCTTGCCTGATACAATGCAACATCTGTAATAGCCATGCCTTGTAGGGACTTAAGGAACCTTTTTACAATCAGCCTTAAGGGCACGCCCCCATATGAACATCCTGCATTGTTCGTGTGCACACACATTATATCAAGCACATCATATCCAATCCACGAGATCAAGACAAATGGGATAAATGGGAAGGCTAAAACCACATTTGCTGTTCCAGTCTCTCCCACAAATCTCAAAACCACAAAACTACATCATCCTATGAACTGGTTTCTACTGAAAGTGTAACCAGGGTCCTCTGTTGCTGCTGGGTTTTCAAAGTTTTTTTGGAGGGGTCTAAATTCAATATACATTTAATGATGGTGGAACCTTACAACATGCAGCTATTCTGGTACCATTTGTACATACAAGTACTGCCATGTTAAAATACTTAAATATGTACATTTCCCCTGGGGATTTGCTCCAGCAGACTCCTGCACCAAGGGTAAAAAATACAGAAAGTGATGGATAGTTGGAAGTACTCATGTTTAATACTACTTATCTGGACAAATCTTTGTATTATTTTAGTTCAGGAGTTGATCCATGCTGGCAGGATTTGATCCATGCTGCCTAAAAGTGTCAAGTGACTGAAAATGACCATATCTGAAAATATATTTTATACTTTTGAGACTTGCACACTTTCACTTGCACACTCACCACAATTCAGTCTCCAATTCTAACATAGAGAGGCCTTTGATCCGACCAGGGTTAAAAGTGCTATTCACCAGGCCACTGCATCTCCTTTATTGTATATTTTAAGGCATAATTAAATTTACGTATTGAATTTGCTGCTTTTGTGTAAGTACGGTAATATTTATACACTGTGGTAATGCTATTTCATCGAGGGGAAAATGAGTGTTTTTTTCATCAGCCCTAGTTCAGTATTTCTGTGCTGTCATGAGTCCTTTTGTCTTTTATCATCCTGGTCCCTTTTCCAGTGACAGTGAGGTTTGAGTGGAACAATTCAGACATCTCACCAATGTGGATCCCTGTTATAGCTCCGTAGTCGACATCCTCTGCGACTGGAAAACAGGAAGACAGAAGAGGAAAGAGTGAGGAAATTGTGAACACAAACCGCAAGGGATGACATGGGTGGTGCTCTGAAATTTCATACTCATAAGTATTAGCATATGTTTCTGACCCCAATGTTCTGATATTCTGCTCTGGAAATTCTAAAAATAAATTTATTTTGAAAGGATATCTACAATTTAGATGTATGAAGAATGACCTCACTCTTAAAAAATGAGTGTGAATGAAAATCTAGGCCAGTGCAGACAACCAGATACTAAAAAACCAGCTTGGTTACGGCAAAGCGGCATTTAAAAATTTTAAGATTCCTCTCCACCTTGGAAATGCGGTACATGGCAGATTACATGATTATAATCTTCAGAAAATATACCTCTTTGAAATTTTTCAAATCCTCAAAACCAGAGCCTAAAATTAAAAAAAAAAACTGCAAGCTGAAGGTAAATTTTAAAAATTCAAGTCGACAGTACCTTCCGCCTCATCTGTGGAGCATGTGGAGAAACACAAGCAGTGAGTACAGCCGGTCTCAGCCGTGACCATGACCTTGACTGGCAGACATGACCTGCCTACTTCTCAGTTTAGCAGTGACCGAGCCCCAAAACGGTTTAACGGCGTGTGTTTAAAAAGGGTTTTTTTTTTTTATTCCTTTCAGGTGGCGGGTGTTTTATGGACAATCACCTGGTGCTTTGACTTGCCGAGGCTTAAACAGAGCTCTGGGTCGCTGCAGTGCCACTCTCCTGCAGGCGGAGGAGATGAAGTTAGGGATAAAGTTCAAGACGATGAATTTAATTGTGAAAAGAAAAAAAGCAGAAGGTGGTCACCTCTCGTGGAGCTGCTGTGAGGGGATGAGCCCTGCCCGGGTGCTGCTGTCCCCGAGGTGACGGGCCTGCCACCAGGCCTCGTCCTCCATGCTCACGATTTGGAGGACGTCGCCAAACCTGAAGGATAAGCCTGCGTCCTTGCATGGAACAGCGGGATCATCTTTGGGATTGTAGTCAAAAAGAGCCCTGAAGAAGAGCTGAGGAGAGAAAGCAGCTTAGACGGTCCTTGTCTTGGAATGGGCAAAGGAGTGACAAAAGAAAACACTTTTTTTTTTTAATATCTTCAGCTTTGTGAGCTTCGTCTGTGTCCTGGCAATGCTCTCTCACATGTGTTGGTGTCATTTTTGAGAAATGACCATGAACATAGAAAATAATTTGTCTTTAATCCTTAACAAATGCTCCCCGCATTAGCAGTTTCCAGCTTGGACACCCACATGGTGTGTGTGGTGGTAGCAGCCTAGACGTCTTCCCAAAACCAAGAGGATTGTGGAGCTCGAAGTTTTCCACATGGATCCATTGTTTATGTTAAAGTGAACTGGTGCGGCTCGACACACATGATGTGTGCAAAATGATAAATCAAGTGTTTAAATTATAAAAAGCTGCAAATTGTAGCGGCGCTAGCGAGTGTCTTATCCTTGACTGTCTGATCTGGGTTTGCTTCTTGACAACGTGCTCCTGCAGTGACAGCAACGTGGCAGAAACACAAGATATAACCAAACCCACAGCGAACCGCTGATTTCATTTCTTTTTACTGAAAGCAGGTGGGTGGCTTTCATCGTGCGGCCAGAGTGCATTAGCTAAGGTAAGATACACTCAGCGCAGCATATGCGAGTCTCGTATTCACTTCATGGCCTACCTTCTTCTTATGTGACGATGCGTCTTCCTTGGCGGAGGCTGGGATGATTTTGAACTGAACCTCGCCCTGAGAACGAGCCTGCACACAGACAGAGTTACAGAGTGGGACCTTACCCTCATTTGCTTTCTTTGCTCTTGCTCTTTTCTTGCTTGTTTTATTCAGGTCAATTCAAGTGCCAGTTCGTTACAATGTTGTCTCAAGAAATTTTACGTAAACAAACAACATAGATGAACAAAGCAGAGCTCGGCCATCCCCACATGAGAGCGAGTTGAAAGCAACGGTTGAAATGAACTAAATCAAACAACCTACCGTGTCACCAGAAAAGCAAATTTAGGAATTAAAATGCATTACTCATTCCTAGAATCCATGCAAAATATTCTCCTCATACCAAAAGGGTAAGAGAGACACGTTATTTCTCGCTAGCTTTTCTAAAAACTGGCTATTTGTATTTGTTTGCTTTAATGTTAAGATGAAGTAAGTTAAAACTGTTTCCATAGTCGAGTCAAACCTCGACAGATCTTACTGCACTGACCTCGCTGTGTCACTATGGTTCATGGCAGCCTAAAATAATTAAAACAAATCAATGCTCCGCAGTGTTGCACTGGATAATGTGTCCTTTTGTCATGAACATGGCTGCTGTGGACTACTCAGGACCAATCGAAATACACCGCCCTGCACCTGTGCACACTGGTGCGCCAAATGTGTTGGTTAAGCTATAGCATGAAAAAGTCCAAACGGATTCAACGTTATCTCTACTTTGTCTTACTTTTCTAAAACGTTATCTCTGTGACTTGTTTTTTTTATCTTCTTCTTTATCTTCAAGAGAGTTGGTGCCAAGAGCAAAAGACAGAAGAAGAGAAGTTTTAAAGGTATCTAGAGCTGAGCTGACACTTTGTTGGATGAGTTTACTGTATGAGATTTTATGACGATAAGAAAACAACAACAAAGAGAAGGAAAGGAAAAGTTTGAGAGCAACAGGAGAGAACGAAACACGCACACACACAGATATCAAGTGAGGAGACATTGAAGCAAATTAGCTGCAGGGGTGAGACTAACCAGAAGAGAAAGGACTTCCTTTGGCTTCCTGTGCTCCAGTGAGACTCCATTCACCTCTTTCAGCTCATCGCCTTCATGGATCAGGCCTTCAAAGTGTCAGAAACACATGGAAACTTGGATGTCACACTCGTCTCTGCAACATGTGCCTCTACTGTTCAGCATCACCATGTTACTCCAGCCTAATGTAGCGGGACAGGAACGTGTGGAGTGGACACAAATATAATCACTGAGAGTTTTTCTCCTCACCGCTTTTATCAGCTGCACCTCCTCTCATGATCCTGGCCACGACGATGGCTCCGGTGGACTTATCCCTCTTAATTGTTGCCCCCTTGAGGATGATGATTAGTGAATGAAGGCATTACGGACAAACAGATGCACAGAGGCAAAGGAGCCAGGCAATGGATAGTGAAAATAACATCTTGATTTAATTACGGTCCAGACAAGCTTCTTATTTAAAGTCACTTCATTCCAGTGAAGGTTATTTGTATCAAGACGGGACCGTTTAGCCAGCTGCCTTCATGTAATGCACAAAGCGCTGGAAAAGGTTATCCAAATTAGCATTATTTTCAGCAGATGTTATTGATGTGGAGCAAATCGCAATGGAAAGAGCATTGTATGTAGTTGACTACAATCAGCTCACACTGGGGTGTAACCCTGTTGTCTGGAAAACGGGAACACACTGGATCAATCAAAGAGACCATGTCAGAAAAAGGTCAGTCCCCCTCCAATCTAGTTTTGGGATCAATACAAAAGTGTGTTCTTTATTACTAGTCCTCAGTACATTCCCCTCGAAAGCTCAATCACAAACACACCGGCATACACACACTGCAAAAATGTCCATCTTAAATAAATTACTCTGATATTTACCCCTGAAATCTTATTTATTTTTTAGAAAACATTCGGCTCATCTCTGCCACAGGGGGTGAATTTTTGGCCCCTGTTTGTTTGTCCTTCAGCGAGCAGGATATCTCGAAAACTTGTTAACAGATTTCAATTAAATTTAGTGGAAAGCAAAGCCACGGGCTAAAATAAAAAATGCGTCGCTTTTGATGTGAGTCCAGGATATCTTTTTTTTAAAGAATTCTAACTTGGTGTGTGAGGGCATTTTTTAGCATTTTTTTTCGTTATTTTCTAATGAACCACTGGACCTACTTGAGTGGAAAGACATCTGGCACATGAACCCCACAACTGTCCGGAGCTCTTGATCCAGATGGAGATTAATAAAAAAAAAAAAAAAATCGGAGCTTTTTTTTTTAATAATCAAAATGAAATAATTTGGAAGGTTTGGCCAAGGTATGAGCTTTTTGTACTTTGATCGGTCTTCAGTCCAGGAAATTTGCAAGAGTAAGTGACAATGACTAGGAATGATAGTGAAGACGGCCGGTCAGTCTGGTGGTATTAATAAAATCTGCCTTGACGAAGGATCTTAAAAAAAGAAAAGATCTCGATCTTGAAACAAGAATCATCCCGCTTGCTCAATACAGCCTCAAAGGACCCCATTTTGCAGCGCATATGCGTACAAACTATGCATCGCAGGAGATATATTGCAACAAAAATGTGGGAGAATTGCCTCTGTAAATTCCTGCTTAAGGAAATGGAGCAGCAGGCCAAACACCAAGGTGATCCAGGCCTCTGCGGGAACCTTTCCTTCCGTGCTGCTGCTACACCTTGGCACACATGGGCCGAGCAGTCACGCTGTTTGACAACATGACATAAATTCAGGCGCAAGAGAGAAATTCAGCTGAGTCCCTGGCATATGTTTTACTGCTTTGAACTGCCTGCGTATGTCAGATATTGTGGATGGACAAATTACAAGTGCAGTTGTACTGTTACATGGTTGTCTTAACTCAAATTCATTCATTTGTGTTTGCTTTGAGTGCAATGCAAAGCCAGGTAGACCAAATTAGAAACAGCCACGCAGTAAAGGCCGCTGGACTTGTTCTCGGAGGATTTTAAAGGAGCCACAAGCATAAGGAGGCAAATCTATTTTTATGTTAGCCAGGGTGAGCATGGCTATTACCTCCGTTTCATTTGTGACAATGAAAGAAAATAACTTTTTTGGGTTTTATATGGTCTTATAGAGCTTTTCTACCCAAGAGGTCATACTTACGAACCTCCTGGGAAATATGGTCATTTTCTCTCCAGCCAAGAGAAAAATGAGAAGAGTGATAAAAATCGAAATATGCTGCTCCAGCCAGGAGGCGGTTATCTTAGCTTAGCATTAAGATTTGAAACTAGGGGCAGCAGCTCACCTGGCTCCATCCAACGTAAAAGACAAAAAAATCTGCCTGCCAACAACTGCAAAGCACATTATATCTCAAGTTTAAAACAAGGGAGCAGAGAAATCTGACTGAGAGGAGTCTTGCCTCAGCCCAGTCTGGCATGAAAACAATTGCAGGCATACAAGAAAAGCAAGACCAGACCCCACATTACCATGGATGGCCTCAAGTCAGATGCTGAATTTGCCAGTGCTCCTAATGACTTGTACCTGAGATCTGATCAGCCTAACTTTATAGACGAAGTTAAGCGACTTAAAGACAAACAGTACTTCATCCTGGGGCTGAAAGACGTTGGAAAACCTTTCAGACAACGGTCTGAAAATAACAGTAGCTCTTATCCTGATGCAGCTTGAGAAGAGGATGATGCTGCAGTCATACTGACCCTTTTGATTGAAGGTCAGAATGGTTAATGGACTGGCTCACAATGCTTTTGTGATCTTCATGACCAGTTAAGGGCTTTACAGGACACGTTTGCCCTGTCACAACCATTAGCAGAAGTTCAGAGGCTTCACTACTGTGTCCCCCTGCTCAGCCAGAAGCTTTAACCACTTGGGCTAGTTTGGGGTTCAGTATCTTGCCCCAGGGTAGTTCCACATGCAGGTGGCAGGAGGCTAGGAGTGAACCACTGACTATGCTGCCCTTTCACCCTAAGAAGGGGATTGAAACTTATGCCCAACCAAGTGGCAAGCTATTACCCTGGATACACAGGTACCCAGGACACACGTAGCTTTAAGGGTCAAACGGAGCAACTGATAAAATTTAGGGGCTGTGCTCTCTCACCTTTACTTAATATTCGGCACACAAACACATGCCAAAGTAAGCGAGAGGACAGGACATTGAAACCAGTCATGGCCTAGCCATTGATGAGTTTGTCTCCTGGTGTAATGAATCTTTCTCAGAGCCAAAGACGTCCAAGACCAAAGGATATGATCCTACATTTTAGAACTGGTGTTTGTGAAGGCCAGGCTGTTGACTGTGTCTGAATTGACCTTTGGGAGGAATTATGAGAGAGTGCATAAAAAAAAAACATTTGTTTTGTCTCAGAAGACCTGTTTTCAAACTGATAAAAACCATGATGGCCCTGTGTTATTAAGCTTAAATTGAACCAATCTGTTGCTTTTATGGTTTTGCAGAATGTCTCTGAAAAACAAGTCTTAGTTTTTCTCCCTCCCAGCTGTTTCCATCTCTTATGTTGCAAAAACGCAGTTCATTTACTTCAGTCTGGCCGTCACTTTCCGTCTGGTACCTGCAGCGACTCCACCATTACACGGAGTTGCATGAGACACTTGACATGACACTTGTTATTAATGTATTATTTAGTTGTATTAATGTCCTTTGGATATGCATAGTCATGTTTTAGATATTTTAAACTCTGGATTGCTGAATCTCTGCACAACATAATAACTCTTGGGACCTAATGAAGACAGCTCGAAATGTTGTGATAGACCCTGTTGGCTTGAGCTGCACAGTTAGCTCTCAAAGCCAAGAGTGATCCTTCATCCATCTTTTTATTCACTCTCAGCAAGAATTTTGTCAGGTGTTCTGTCCAAAATGCAGTGCAGCATAAACCAAACAGGAGAAAAGACTCATTTTTTACCTTGACCTCTAAAAACAGAAACAGATGTTTACTGACCAGAGGTTCTTTGGTTTTGACCAGACTGACAATTTTAACCGAGTCCTCGTCCTCCTCCAGTACATCGTCGGGTATTGGTGGTAAAGTGGGCTCAAAGTCTCGCTGAGCCACAGCATCATGGACAGACAGGAGGCTCTGTGAAGGAAACACATTCCAGTGAAAGGTGCTGATCTGCACAGAGGGAAAGTCATTTGGAGTTCGAGCCGTGAACAGATGAAACGCCAGGAGTGGATCATCTCATGCATCTCACTTTGTATCAAATCTGACAGTGTAACAAATGCCAGTGCTGTATCTATTACAGTAGCATCCTCTCTAAATGGCAGAATGTTGACAAAGTAGTCACAGAATGTATCAAAGCAAGTCTAAACTGGATGACAGTGTGTATTGGTGGCAGCTCTGACACAGAGCTTCAAAACAAACCTCAGTTGCATTTTGTGAGTCACAGAAAAGTGGTGTTTGTAGTTCCATGAAAATGGAATAATATGTAAACAGGAGTTGAAACATTCCCATTTCTATCTTCCTGGTATCTCAATTAAGGCAACATTTTAGTTTATCACAAAACTATACCACTACCTACTGGCCTGGCATTTGCACTGCAGCATTTCTAGTGTTGACTGTGACTGTTTACTGTGACCTTAACCTCATAGTGTAAACATGGCCTCTCAACCTTTGTATATTCTCTGCCTTTGCCCTATGTGGCCTATGTAGAATAGACACCAGCAAACTCGTAGGTGCATGGAAACTACAAGTAAGATGATGGATGCACAGTTTAGACGGACATTTGTAGACCAACTAGTCCACCTAGAGATGGTTCGAAGTAGTTGTAAACTGAAAGGTTACTCAAACAAAAAATGAAATCCCAGTTGACTAATTAAAGAGGACTGGGTGGTGAATGAGACTGTGCAAAAATTCCAACCAGTTTGGCCGGCCTTCCAGCGCAACTGTGTCCAAACACAGCACTTTCTTTTTGGTTGCAAACCTTCAATTTAGCCTGTGCCAACATGCCAAAATTGATTTAATGAGCTGCCAGCCTGTAGGCCACCTGAAAGCAACCCCCCGCACTACTAAGAGTGCTCCTGCCTGCATGGCAGTCGCTCTGGCTCAGCTCGAACATGACACGTTTGTAAAGAGAAAAAAGAGCTTCTTTAAAAGGACTGTGGATTGAAATATGACTCACTATCAATGCCCAGACAGTTCATTTAAGTTCATTCGTTGTTCACTTTGGCAGTATGAAAACTCCAGGTTTGTTTGTTGAAAAACAGCATTCTGGACAAACGTTAATCTCTCACTGTGCGGCTGCACAAAGTACACGTCCAAAGAGAGGGAATTTACTGTAATAAGGAGGAATGAGAAGAGGAGGGGAAACATCTGCTCATCAACTCAATTTTAACAATCAGCCAATCCATCTGTCAGTTAGTCCACTTGTTATCCCCGTGTCCATCAACAGTTGCTCTGCGCGGGAGCTGCCAACGTGTGAGCAATGTGTCTCTGGCCACTTTCAGAGACAGGTTTTCAAAAAACAAACATTCATTTACAGAATATTATAGCTACAGTTTCTCATAAGTATGTGCGAGCTCCTGCCTCGTGGCCAAGAACAAACAGTTCATTACGACTGTTCAAACAAACCTGTTGGTTCTCGACTGGCCTCAGCTCCTCATTAAGAAAAGCGACGACTTGTGCAGCTCACTGGAAAATCGTGCACTGTGTGCGTGTGTGTGTCTGTGAGTGTGGGTGGGTACATATTTGTGTGTCTCTGAAATATGACTGTCAGCAGATCTAAAATAAGGAAACATGCATTTGAGTAGTCTGGGGCTGTACATGAGTGAACACTAATAAACAGAACTAGGGAGTAGATTAGCATCAGTGCCAGTGTGGTTAATAGATGTCAGCACCTCTCAGCGGGCAGAATGATGAGGTGAAATCAATTTAAACTAAATTTACAGTTGGATTAATTTGTCAATTTGTGCGACCCATATTAGAGCTGAACGCAGGAAACAAAACACTGCAAGGCTTTTGATGTGCTAAGCAGCTAAGCTGCGGGGCTCAGTCTCCTGAACAGCATCAGCTCAGATGAAGCATGACCGCATGGAAATTAGTTTGTCAGATTACAGTTCTAGTGTTAGCTATGTCAAGAAAAATAACTGCACATGCAACCGCACGGCTCAGAAGTAGGTCTCTTTCCCCCTTTAATGATCCATTGGGGCACTGAAGTCGAAGGAAGCAAAACATCTTCCGAGTGGTTTGCATTCTTGCTCCTTTAATGGTCCATGTGAATGGCAATTACAGGATATGCTTCAGTGACAAAAAACTGTACTCTTGCTTTATTTGTGGCATGTTTGTGCATGTGTGTGTGTGTGACGTGTGTGGGTGTGTGGTAATATGACAGACATCAAGAAGCTGTTGGAGGGACTTACTCAAAATTCTGTGAAGTACACATATTAGCTTTCTTGGTGTTGAGTAGAGCAATCGTGCTGTAATGTTTGTCTGTAATATTTGAAGATGGAGTTAGCAGCCAGCTAGCTTAATTGGTGTAAAGTAAATATGAGAAATGAGAAACATTCAGTAATGTTCGGTCCAAAGGTAATAAATTCCGTGCTTTCGTACCTTTCCACAGATTGAGCATGTCAAATCTGGTTTGTTGAATTCAAACAAAGTCCAAGGTGTGAAAACGACACGTGTTGGGTTTTTTTTCCCCACATGAAGTTTTCTTTTTTTACTTTATGAAAGAGCAGAGATAGCTGTTCTGAATCTTTCTGTTGAATTAGGCCATAGTTTATACACAATGCTGTGTTGGGGTTAGGGTTAGGGTTTGCACACAGTTGGTAACAGCCAGTTAACTGTGAGGCTGCTTGTTTCTTCCTTTTACATCCAATCTAAGCCAACATAACTCACTGCAGCTTAACATTTGTAATAGAAACATCTAGATGAATGTTTTAAAGTTGGCAAGTAATGGTTTCTCCTTGAGAATAGCGAATTGCGTCGGTGGAAATAATACTGGACAGTGTAAACGTTTTACGGCACAACTCGGTACATCATCACAGGGGGAAAACAATAGTCTTCACCTTAAAGTGGGGACTGGAAAAGAGGCCAACCAGTTCTTTGACTTCATCTCTCCAGCCTTGGTATATCAGCTCCTCTGCCAACTGGAAGCAAAGAAAAGGAGACATGCTTTTTTTTATAATTAGAGGTATACATTTATATCATGGACTGAGTGAGGTTTGTAAAAGGTTTGAAAAAGCCAAGTGAGACAGAGGAACGAGCAGCGTGACAAATGTTTCTCAAAACACAGCTGCAGTGACACATCATCAGTACCGTCCATACGTCTGCATACTCATGTGGCCTCAGTCACCTTGTTGGGGCTCTGCTTTTATCTTTCCGCATGATGTTAACCATTTGTCCGTGTTCCTGTTTTAGTTTTACATCTTTTAGCCACTGTCAGAAAAGATGTTCAAGGCTATACATGACGGCCATGGCGACAGTTAAAACAGAGAAGCCTTGACCGTCAGCAGCAAGTGGAGAGGCGGAGAGTAACTGTGTGCAGTCGCCCGTCTTGTCAAGCATATTACTGTAATGACTTCTACTGCTTCAAGATGTCGAGGCACACTCCAGAGACACAATGCATGAAGGTCATTAGTTTCCACTGTGAGCAAACAGAAGCCTCTCTGAGGGGAAACAGACCTATGGTTTGGCCCTTCCAGTAGGTCCTGATGATTTAAGCCAGGCAAAGAGTGGCTGTCGGAGTGAATCTGAGGTGGAGGGAGTGAAGGGAAGGAGATGGAGAGGAGTGTGGGGGAGAGGATGGGGTAGATAGACAGTATGGAAACATGGCAAGATTAATTGTGGGCTATACAGTAGGGAGAGGATAAAGGCAAGCAAATGAAGAGCAAGGGGAAAGGATATGTTGAAAGTGGGAAGAAAAGAGATAATGGAAGCAGAGTGTGGTTATGAGATGGAGAGAAGAAACGATGGAAGCATGGAGTAAGGGAAAAGTGTAAAAAGAACATCCTTGTTTTACACGTCCAGGAACAACAGTGGGGAAATAAAGAAATGAAGGTGGAACATGATTAAAAGAGGACAAAGAAGATAGTGAGACAAAATGGAAACACAGAAACGATGCGGTGGTAACAGGAAACAGAGTACGGGACATAAAATCTGAAATCTGAAGGAAAAGTGGTTGTGCCGTTTGGAGGCACAGCTGTGGTGGGAGTGCTTGCTGTCACTTCATCTTAAATCTGAAATTAATTGTATTCCTCCAACCTGAAACATTAGGCAACACACAGAAATGATTTTAGCAGCCTTTTGCTCAGCGCTGTCCTCAGT
The DNA here is from genome assembly GCA_029224185.1 of Karalla daura. Taxonomy (NCBI): domain Eukaryota; kingdom Metazoa; phylum Chordata; class Actinopteri; order Chaetodontiformes; family Leiognathidae; genus Karalla; species Karalla daura. Next base: position 9,925,182 of record CM055197.1, read on the forward strand.
GACCTCACTCCTGGCACACAGGCACAAAATGATATCTGCTGTCAAACAGCCTCTCAGACGATAATATCTGAACTAACATTTCATGATTCAGTACACGTAGGAAGGAATGCGCGTTCCACTCGTGCTTCTGTGTGACAGGAAAGTCATCTGTATATCGGAGGAAGCAATTTGAACGATGAAAAATCTCCCCCACCCCCTCCGCTGTCAAGCTGTCAACCTCGGCAGCGTGTCTGTCTGCAAAAGATGTTTGGAAAGAGTCGCTCACTTCTGAGGCCAGACTCGCTGCGTGCTCTTGGACCGGGATGGGGCTCCGCTTCTCAAAGCGCTTCAGTCGCTCGTGGATCTGTCGGGAAAGTATCGCAATAAAGGCTTTGCTCTGAAATAAAATAGACACTAACTGTAACTGCTGGTGTTGTATCCGTGTACTGACAGTGCTGTATGACCTCGAGCGCTTTTCACAATTTATTAGCAGATCTGCAGGATTAAGAAACGTTAAATTAAGAGAACAGAATTTTGAATAAAGTACAAGAATGATTCAGTAAATTCAATCAAGTAATTTAATGTGGCTTAGTCTGGTACAACCTTGATAAAAGACCTTAATAAAGCATATAATAATATGACTGACAAGAGTCCTTCTCCATGAATACTGCTATAAGGAAAATGTGTGGTTTTGAGGAGTGTGAGTATCTGATAACCTGAGGATGTGACAGGGGTGGTTAAGGATGTTCGATGATATTATATGATGATATTATGGCATATATTTTCTGATCGAGGACACATGACTTTTTATGAGGTATTTTACACTGTTATTGCTAAGTTATTGCTATTGCTAATACCTGAATATTGAATCTCTCCTGTTTAATATATAAATGTGCAACTCAGGTTAAGCACATATAGAAAAGTCTGTGGTTTGATCCCAGCTCCTTGCAGCCTACATGTTGACGTATCCTTGGGAAAGAGACTGGACCTGAAACTGCTGCTAATACTGTGTTGTCAGAGAATGTATGTTAATGGTTGTACGTGAGAACTGTGTGAGGTAACCTCTGCAAAAAGGTGAATGTGTTATGGGTGTTTAAGGAGCCTGAGTAGTGATGGAGACTAGGAAAGTGCCATATACGAACAAGACCATTTACCATTTTCACTAAGGCTGTGCATAAACAAAGAACTAACGCTGTCACTGAAATGACTGGAAGCACACAAGCATGTGTGACTGTAATGTCACCTTGAAGAGCAGGTGAAGCTTCTTCTCCATCAACATGCTGTGGAGGAACCTGTAGTCCTCCTCCCTGTCTGTGTGGGACTCTGTTCCTGACATCACTGATGATAGCAGCCTGCACACGCCTGAGGGAGGGCGGCACACACACACACACACACACACACACACACACACACACACACACACACACACACACAAACACTCAGTAAGCACTCCACCTGCACCTCATTTACAGCGACTTATTTTAGGGTTATGAGTTAAGGTCAAGAGGCTGAAGAGTGAAGTCAAAGGTTGAATGGAAGGTGTGATAAAAGCCTCCCATAGGGTCATCCTTTTAAAAGACTCCAAGTGAAGGACAAGGAGGAGGTGAGAAGGAGAGAAAATAAAAGTGTTGACCTGACACAGTTTGGATCAACTGTACCTCTATGTTCTGTTCTGCTCAGCATCCTCCTCACTCTGAGAAAAGAGAAGTGAAGATGCAGGGCAGAGTGTGACACACCAAAGAGAAATTATGAATGCAAGGAAGGACATGTATGTTTTTGTTTAACAGATTGAGAAAGACTGATCCTGTGGGATACTACTGCCCCCTTATGGTTGAATACGATACTTTAAGTAACTGTATATACACACAGCCACGTTAATAAAACATTGAATTCTTTTTCATGACATGAAATTCATTCGCATGTTTGAATGAGTATTAATTATATACAATAGCTTCAAAGAGGTTTTGAAAGCAACACTCACTCAATATCCTTTTCTCAATTAATCTCTGACTATTTCTCTGATTCATTTTCACTTTCACTCATATTGAGAGGTTGATTTACCTTTAATAAGAAACAAATAGTTTAACTGTGCAGAAATTCACCTTTCAGATATTGTGGCCAAGTAAGATGGTATACTAATCATGTTACAATGTGATGTGATAAATATAATGATGGATTATTCACAGATCTGATTTTCTATTATAAACTAATGTTTCAGCAGCAGCTAAGAACTTCAAATATTGTAAACCTTTATTTACATAGTTAGTGCGAATACAACTAATCCGGGTACATGTCACCCATATACTTATATTGATTCCAACACATTTTATTTAGAGTTGATCCAGTTTTAACACCCAAAAATTAAACTGAACTCACCAGAAAATGTCCCTTCCATCAGGCCCCTCAGGCAGGCTATATCTCTTAATACTGAAAGAGTTTGAGCTGCATTTGAACATCCACCTGTGGAAAAGAGCTTCTATAGTGTGCAACTGGCCAGACTGTTGAAGAGACTGTGGCTTTTCAGTCGATGCCTGTCAGGTTTGACCTAAATCAAGCCGGCAGGCAATCAATGCAGCAATCAAAGAGCATGCAGCGCAGTGTTGGCTAACATCAGTTCACTTTCCACAAATGACCATCACTCTTTGTGAGGTCAGCAGTTATTGTCTTGCAATGCATTTTTATTGTTTTGTCTTTAAACGCTCAATATCCCACTTCTTTCTGGTGCTGCACCACACTCTTCGCCACAGAACAATACAGTACAGTACAGAACAGTACATTGCAGTACAGTACAGTACACCACACTACATTACACTACACTACAGTACACTATGTAACATGAATGCACTGCATGACAGTACACTACACTACAGTACAAGTTATCTGCTGTAGTACACTACACAGCACTATGCAGCACTTACCTACACGACAGTATACTACACTGCACTACTCTAAACTACACTATATGACAAAACACAACAGTACTGCACAACAGTGCAACACTACAATACACCACAACAGTACACACCAGGGCGCACAAAGCTACACGACTTGAAACTGTATTACAGTATACTGCAGTATTGCAGGTCACATAAGATACACACTTACAGTACATCTAGGGGATATTTGCAGTTCTTAAATGACCTAAACATCCATGTTTTCAGACTTTGGGAGGAAACTGGAAGGAGGTTCCATATGGACATGGGCAAGACATGCAAACCCCAGAGATGGAGACCCTCAGTCTGACCAGGATTTGAACCGGGGACCCTCTTGATAACACCAACCATAATGCACATGCAGGAACCAAATTGTACAAATACAAACATAAGTGTTTATCAGTTTCTGTTCTGCACAATGGCCTGAGCAGCAGTGTCTTCAGTAAGACACTGCCTCATTATGAATACACCATCTTGTGTCTCCTAGACAAACAGACACTGTGTTCGCAGCGTCCATTCGGTGCAGAGAGCTCCTGGCAGGGATGTGTGGAGACAACAGACCGGCCTAGCGGACAGACCGTGGGTGTGTCCCAGAAAAATGGCCAGCCAACGAGATGTAAACCCGGAGGTGGAGCCCACAGCACCGACTGGCTCCCTTTTCAGCTGCGTCACGTTATCCAGAGACAGCCAGGCCGCTGCCGGAAGTGGGGGCGCCGTCTTCAAAATAATTGTGCAAACTCAGCCAGATAGCTTGCACTCTTGTCAGGAGTGACATAAACTTAACATAAATTTGTCTTTTATGCTTTCAGATAATTAAAAAAATTGATTAGTTGGTGTATTAGTAATTAACTAACTTATCCCAGAAAGCCTGTGTTGTAAACAAGTGTTGTGACATTATTTTAGGCTTGTCTGATAACCAGGAGGTAGAGGAAGAGGACAAATGTGAAACAAATAGCTGTGTTGCTGGTAATAAAAATGCTGGGTTTGCTTGTTTCTTGGAGACACATTACATCACTGTTGTTATTTGAAATTAATTAATTGACAAGTATAGCTTTAGAAGACACTGAGCTGGTATTCAGTAATCTGCTACAGATATTCTTGTGCTGTGCTATGGCAGTGTAGCTGACAATTTTAATAAGGTTATCAAGAGTAGCTCTTCCGCTCTTTGTTTCGAATAATTGGGGGATGCAGTCTCTATGGGTTTTTGTGTGGGCAACTAGACAGAAGGAAGCGCAAAGACGTTTATTAAACCACAGCACACCAGGCCACACCATACTATGCCATGGAAAAGTAGGTGGGTAGTGGCCCCTAGTGGCGTGGGGGCCCCAAAAGGAAGATTTTTTTAAAACAAAGTAAACATTACATTATGTTTATGTTTTAAAAAATGTTACATTACACTGTTACAGATGTATCAGTAGTAGTCAGGTACAGGTGCCATTAGGATGGTGGGTTGATCTATCTATCTATCTATCTATCTATCTATCTATCTATCTATCTATCTATCTATCTATCTATCTATCTATCTATCTATCTATCTATCTATCTATCTATCTATCTATCTATCTATCTATCTATCTATCTATCTATCTATCTATCTATCTATCTATCTATCTATCTATCTATCTATCTATCTATCTATCTATCTATCTATCTATCTATCTATCTATCTATCTATCTATCTATCTATCTATCTATCTATCGGGATGGATAGATAGATTCAGCCATCCATTTGGCAGCCTTTCTTCTTCAGGCCCAACAGGTTGTGGCGCACTTTACTTTGGAAGGTGGAACCCGGAAGTGCCATTTCTCTCTGAACATATCTGTTGAGGCTCCGTCTACTCCGCTTCCTCCTGACTCTGCTGCTTTTAGCTGAGCACTGTCGGCCAAGAAGCTACGGCTTCCTCACCCTAAACTCCAGGCCAGATGATGCGCTGAGGGCGGTTTGTGATCCCGAGCAGCCGCTATGCAGAGCCGGTGCTCTTGCGTGCTCTTGTAGGTAGAGAGGCAGAGAGCAGAGCCCAGGAGAAGCTGAACACCACAGAGCAGAGAGAGCAGACAGGAGGCAGGAGGCCACGGTTCACCCTCACACACATACATACATCACCACGGCCTTGATGGTGATGTATGCAAGGAAACCAGCAAGAGTCAGCGATGGGTAAATCACACGCTAATGTTAACACTTTCTGGAAACACGCCCGGGACCCTCCTGTTTTTCATTTCACGGGCTCATTTTGCGTGTTTTCCGTTAGCCCCCCAGTGCTACCAGTTAGCATTCCCAGTCTTCCTGCAGTTAGCTCCAGGGTTTGGCTCTTACCCGTACGTATTCGACCAGCATTAACGTAACACTGCAGAAAGTGTTAGCACTAAGTCCTGGTTAAGTAATACACGGTGTAGTAGTAACATACACGGTTATTTTCCAGTCGCGAAGGAGCAAACTGTTGTTGCTAAGGTAGCATAGGAAGCTACGTGAGCTAACGGCAGCTAATTAGCGTCATTTCAGCTACAAAGTGTAATTGTGAGGCGAGAGAGCAACGCAGCCATCACGTTAGAGCCGAAAACAATGTCCATTAACCATGCTTCTCTGCTTCTGTCCACAGGTGCAACGACAGAAGGGATTCCCAATCCTATCAGGTATATGTTCACTCACCTGTCATTACTATCCACTGACAGACACGAATCACAATCCGATTTATTGCCAGGTAGTTAGACATGTTAGTAATACACGTTAGATATACGACGCACATTTGGACTTTGCTTTGGTAATTGGTACAGGAAACGAGTAGCGGGCAGTGCAAACAAGGGTGCACAAATGCACACACTCACAAATAACAGTGAGTGCTTAGTGTGTATTCCACCAAAATATAAAATGATCTGTATGTCAAGCCATCACTGTCATATTTACTGTTGAGTATTTGTAGAACCAAGTGACACGCCTATGAAAAATCTGTTTTGGTCATTGGGACAAAAACCAGGAAAAGGAGGATGACATCATTTAGCAGGGTCCAGTAAAAGGTCACAAAATAAAAACCTCCACATTGTAGCTACTTACAGCTCATTTTAATGGTGTGTGACAGTTCTTACTTCCTCAGCTCCTGGTTATCTCCTAGTCACGACACTTGCTGCGTTGCCAGTCAGTTGCTGTATGGTTATATTTATTAGTCTGCCATTAAGCTTACACTAGCATTCTAATATATACAACAGAAGTGTATTTATGCACTTATAATATTTGTCACAAATGTGCTACTTCTATCCATCCACTATCTTACCTACTTTATACCCACTGCTGCTCTGGGGATTTGGTGCCTATCCTTAGCTCACATAGGGCATAGGTGGGGAGTAGGCATACACATGAACTGCCCTACCCTAATTGCAGGGTATGCTACTTCTACAATTGTTCCAAAAATATGCACCAAGGTCGGTTGGATATTTAATTGTTTCTAAGTGTGAGTGTGGTGTGTACATGTGTCTGCCCCGCTATAATCTAGTTACCTCTTCAGGGTGTATTTCCTCATCTGTGTGCTCTAGAGCTGGGCACCAGCAGACTCCCATAACACCATTGAGTGGGTAAGATGATGGATGGACGATGGAGTCCAATATAGTGTTACACACATGAGAAACCCTGTTAATAAGAATGAAAAACAGACTTGCTGTCAACACAAGATAGTAAATCTAATGAAGCTTCTCTTGCGCTTGACTTAATGTTTATTTTGGGAAAGTTGACAGCGCGTTTTGTGGGTGTGAAGTTTATTTTTTGTGCTTCCTCAACGGCCATGAATCATACAAAGAAAGTGACTGATGCCAGCCTGAGCACGTCCCAACAATGCTCTCCACCACGCTGTCTCCAATGCAGACCCATAAATCTCAGCCAAAGAGCCAGTCCGGCAGCCTTCACCGTTACGACAAGGTGCGCGATGGCTCCTCGGACCCCACGCCTCCTTACAAGATGCTGCGGCGCTCCGATGAAAGTCCCGTCAGCCGGCACGGAGACAGCACAGGACATGGAAAGCCAAAACCCTCACACACAGTCAGAGGGAAAAATGGTACGCCTGGATCTGTTGGTGGTGTGTTAATGTGTCTCGCAGGAGTGACTTCCTCTCACTCTGTCACCTGACAGACAGGAGGCACCAGGTGCTGCTGACTGCAGGCAAACTTACTGCTCTAAGTCTCATTTATTTGTGATTAGGTGTTTACATGGTCATGACTTTCCTCTTGTGTTGATCTATGTCACAGCACTTTTAAGGAAGCATAGTTTCACATTCACCCAGAATTAGAAACCATTATTTTAAGCAAAGTGAACGTTTTGATCATATAGTCCTCTCACTGCCAGATGATCACAGTATTATTGTTACTCCTGCTACAGTATAAGTAATGCTGCCCTAGCTTTTGGTAATCCCCAGTAGCAGCTATCAGGTCTGATTCAGTCCTCTGAAGGAACACTGTGGCTTCATGGATGGCTTTGTTTGCAGGGACCAGCGCCTCTCCTCAGGAGAACTCCCACAACAACAGCTCCCACCACGGCCCTGACTCTCATGCAACTCAGAGCAAGCCTGCAGACAGGGTAAGACGTCCAGTCTTATCTGATTATATACCCCCAGCGTTTCCTGTTCACCACACTCTTCATGCTACTGTGGAACGTCACTGGAACATCACATGGCGGCACGTTAATGTGCACAACATTTATATCTCGACATGATCAGGACCTCATATGTATGTAAGGCTCCCTTCATTTGACTGACTGGGTTTCATATAATATTATACTGCATTTCTTTTGGACTAGGCAGCAAGATCATAAACTTCAGCATTTTTTTGGTATGACACAGTGAAGGTGTTGATGTATATTATTTGGAGAGGCTAGGCAGGAAAGAATGGTGAAATCTAGGCAATAGGTGCGAGATGAGTGTGAGCTCAGAATGAAGGTCGGATGTGTTAACCTTTTGTATGAGCAGCACACAGAGGATATGAGAGGAAGATAGTTGGGCAGGGGAACTGGGGCTAGGAGGGATGGGTGTGTCACAGTTCAGTTTGAGCAAGATTTAGAGTAATGATAATGCTTTGCTAATATGGGCCTAGTGATAATGATGCCCTCCTGCACCTAACCTTGCTCTACTCTGTGAGTGCACATTAACCTTGGAAATGAGCAGTTTGATTGGCCATTAGCTATTGCAAGAATACCCCACCTCTCTCATTTCTATTGTGACCCAGCTGTCAAATACTGCAACAGCGCTGTGTGTCAAGTCACAGACACAACAGACTGTAAAGAAATGGTGCTGCTGACATTTCCAACTCCTTAGTCATGTTCTCGGTAAGTAGCTGACCGTTAGTGGTGAGGGAACAAGATCTGCTGCGAAACAGTCATCAAACCGTGCTTTGTTTGTGTCCACGGATGGAGGACTTCCCGTTCCTGTTTCCACATGAACAGTTCAGACGACAGCCACCTACTGGCATGGAGAGTAGTCCTCACACTTGAGTCCTGTCATGTGTGATAGCACGACTACCAAACTAGCAGGACTGCTTGTTTGTCATTTAATCCATAGCAATGAAGTGTTTGTATGGGACAATTTGTGAGCCCTGGGTTTTCTAAAAAAAAACTAAATGCATCTTATGCAACAAAACGTTTTGCTTCGGTTTGTGAACATTCCTACTTTTTGCTGCTAATGTCCATTTTTATATCATTTAAAGTAATACAATTTGCTTAATTCTAGAAAGGAACCAAACGATGTTCTTTTGGGAGCATAAGCTTCAAAGGCTGAGTTTGAAAATGAGTCCATTTGTAATTGGGAATTATAGGATGCAGTGAAATGTGTTGGCCAGCTGTAGTTATTGGTATTTACATGATCATTAAGAAGAAAAACAATCCAGACCCCAGAAGCCCTAATTAACAATTGAAGTCATAAAGCGAAGGATACTTGGTTACAGAAGTAACGTGGAGTTTTGTGTACTCAACTCATATGTTATCTTGTGTTTTAATGAGTTTTGATGTGTAGTCCATTTTCCTGCCAATCTTTGCAGTGGAGCGTTTTCCAAACTCGTTCCAGATTTCCAGTTTCATTGTTGCTGACATCCACTCAGGCTCATGGAAATATAAAACCTGTCAGACTCTGAAAGTGCAGAGTATCAATTTTTCTCAATTCTCTAACATCTCCTGGCCTGTCTGGTCCTGCCCCAGGACCCAGCGGATGACTGGACAGAACACATCAGCTCGTCTGGAAAGAAGTACTACTACAACTGTAGAACCGAGGTGTCCCAGTGGGAGAAGCCCAAGGACCTGTTGGAGAGGCAAGTCCACTGACACGCACGTCAGACACGCGCACAATGAATGCACCGTTCAGAGCCACCCAGCTTCTGTCTCATGTGGACTCAGATCTGTCATTATAAGGTCACACGCCGCACTTAGCAGAATCTCCTTATGGCAGAGCGCGTTGTTTTCACCGTGTGACCACAGACTGCATTCTGCGCTTTGTCATTGTTGCCTGTGCGTAATCTGTCCAGGGAACAACGACAGAAAGACCCTGTCAAGATGCCGGCAAACAGCTTCCCCAGGGACATGGACTACAGACAAGAGGCCTTGCAGGACAAAGCCTCAACTAGTAAGTAGCGCTTCATCATCAAACCGAGGGGCTCTTCACAGGTCAACATCTGTGGGTGAAAATGCAAATATAATTTTGCGTAATGGCTGTCTGTCTACATGAGCGTGGCATTTGCAGTAGTTGGTTTGTAGCTCTGAATCTGATGAGGCGTGAGGCTGTGCTGGGAGGCTGAGATTGGAGAACAGCGAAGCTCATTGTCGACTTCTTGTAAATGAGATAGCGCTGAAGTACGGCAGTTCGTGAGCTTGTTGAAACCCTCCCGCATCAAAGACCTCAGTTTGAGGAACGGGCATCACGGGCTGTGATGGCGAGCTAGCAATGGTAAAAACAAGGGCGCCGTGGGCAGCCAGCTGTCGATTTGACGGTCGGAGCCGAGCCCGTCTGAAGGCACGTCTCCAGTGCCCCACCGACTGTTTTTATTCACTGTTGCCAGCACATGTTTGCAGGCGGGTCAGTCTTTTTTTGGGGGGGGCCAAACTGTGACTCAGAAATTTCAAACTTTGTTGAGTGACCGCAACTGAGATGGGGTCACTTGCCAATTTGAACCTTGACCCCTCATGCACCAAACAGATTTCCGTGCAGACTAGTGCCAGTTGGAGCAGACGGGCGCACTGTGCGACTCTGCTCCCCCTGACTTGTGAATCGAGTTCCTACTTATGGAATTCTAAAGTAGCTTGGCACAGTAGGGTTGGCACAGCTGTAGACCACGCAGTAGAGCTGTACAGCATTGTTACTGCTTTCTCTAAGTGGCGGAAGTGTGGAACTATTAGTAAACACTAAGAATGAAATGCAATGTGTTAGTGCAGATGGAAGCCGGTTCCTGTTCTGCTCTGTACTTTCTGGATTAATGACGAGCGTTTTATTGCAAATATGTACTTAGAGAAGAGATCAAATATTCTGTCTGGTAACACTGTACCCCCCCCCCCCCCCCCCCCCCCCCCCCCCCGATCTGCTCGGCTCCACAGAGACCACATCAGGGGACACATCTGCATCCAACTCTGGCCATTCCTCCTCCTCCTCCTCTTCTCAGAGCCTGAACTCTGCTCCCGGTGCTTTAAGTTCCACCCCCTCCACCATGTCGTCCTCCACCTCTTCCTCCTCCTCTTCGGGGCAGGTGCCCCAGTCGGTCCAGTCCCCGTCCCCAGCGCTGCTGCAGGACCCGGCCCTGCTGCACCAGCTCCTCCCGGCGCTGCAGGCTACTCTGCAGATGAACAACGGCAGCATGGACATGGCCAAGCTCAATGAAGGTGAGGCCGTACGCGCGTATTCTCCACCTTCTCACACATGCTGACCCGTCGGGGTCCTCAGCGATCACATCACTGGGGTGCAAGTCGTGAATTTTCTAGGGATGCACTGATGGGGAAATTCTCAACTGATACTGACGTTTAAAGTTTACTCCTCTTCCATATATACAGGAAACCAAGAAATCTCTGAAGATCAGTATCAAATATCAAATTCAGACATTTATGGAACTTAAATAAATGGCTGCATCTTGAATTATGTTAGTCAGCTCACAGGTAATTGCTCCGACCACCTTGTGGTGTGTCTGATTAGCTTTGACTTGTTAGACTTAAAACCTCTTGAACTCAAGCTTGAATGCGCCCTCTCATGTCAGACTTCTCCGAGTCGCTGCAATATGGCGCTTGGCAGATAACACATTGGCTGCTGGATGTTAAAAAATGGCATTCACCAGTGGCAGGCAACCAGGCCAATATCAGCCGATACGTGTTCTTTCCATGCATGGGTGCAGCCCGAGAGTTTTCTTCTCCTGCACTTGATGGCTTTTATCGAAGCTTTTGTGCTTCAATCGACCCTGAATAACCTATAAAACACAGACTGTATTGCTTTAATGCAGCTAGTTAACGACCAGAGTAACATTTTTACAACATTTGCAATCGTTATTAAATAAGAGTGGCTGTCACGAGGAGTGTCGCTGTTAGTAGCGCCATTATAGAAAAAGGGCCATTACATCGTTTTGTTGCATCCTCTGAGCCCCATACGAATGTATTCTCCACCGAGATCAGCCTTCCCTCTAGTTTGGTGTCTAAAGTTACTTGGTGTTTAGAAGCAGCTGCTGTGTGTGGGGCCGTCGTCCTGCCGCTCAGGCACATCAACTGGTTTCACTGGACACGCCATCCCAAATATGCTCGCTTCCTTTTGTTTACTTTTCATGTCCTGAAACCTCTCAAAAACTGCCCCAGGGAGCTGGGCACGCTCAGCTGAACGTTCTGACGTCAAAGCTGCTGTTTGTTATTGCAGAGCTGGGAACACGCACCGTTTCAAATCCTGCCATTCTCCCTCTCTGAGAGCTACATCCACCATCAAGCTTCTTCTTATCTCGTTGGTCCGTTCATTATTTGAGACCCACTGACACTATTTTCACCCAGGTGTTAACAGCTCTACAATAACAACATGGCGTTCCCCCATTCATTCTCCTTCTGAATGGAGTTCCAACTTCTTATCTGTTAACTCGCACACCACAAAACCTGCATGTTGGGGTGGGGGGACTAAACCTGACAGAGGAGCGTTAGCTTCATCTGAGCGCATGCGTCTCGGGAGTCCTTGGCCTCAGGTTCTCATGAAATCTCTGTCCCACCTTGGTTTCCGATGCGTATTCAGGTGATATTTGCAGCTCTGCGAGCGTTGCGTTCATGCAGTGACAGCTCAGGAGGGTGTGTTTGGGTGTCTCTTTGGTTTGCTTTCATCGCTGCTAAAAGCCATTGTTCAGAGGAGTTTCCCGAGTTGCCGTTTGGGTTCCTGGATCGTCTGTGATGAAGAAACAGATTTGATGAGATAAACGCTCTGAGAAATACTTGAAATCTAAAGGAGCGAGTGGGTGTGAATGTGACGCATCGTGTTTGTTTTCACTGAAAATGTGCGCAGTGTTCCCAGAAGACGCTAGCGTGAAGAAGCATTTTCCAGGAAGGGGTTGTGGGGTGGAGGTAGCTGCTCTTAGCCTCAGGCCGCCCGGTGTCCTGTGCCTACGGCTACAAAAGCTCGACATGTGTGTCCTCCCGTAACAAGTGGGCGATGGGGCGCGCTCCTCTTAACCCGGCCCTCTGCATGTGACTGGCGAGCAGCTCCTCGCTGTCCTCCGTGACCCTGACACACACGCGTCTCCTCCCAGCTCCTCCCAACTCCTCGCTGCCATCGTTGACATTCACCCAATCGGGCTCCCGCAGCTGGTCGCCACATTTATCTTTGCTCTGATTTTTTTTTTTTGTTTTTTTACGTCTGTGATCTAAACTGTGTTTTTCTGACTTAACCGTGTGTGTTTGCGCACTCACCTGTTGTGTGTCCTGGCTCACTCACCTGTTTGTTTGTGTGTGTGTGTGTGTGTGTACGTTTCCTCTTTCCTCCCTGCAGTCTTGGCCGCTGCTGTCACCCAAGCTTCCTTGCGGTCTGTGCTTCATAAGCTCCTCACTGCTGGACCTGCTTTCAACGTCACTGCTCTGCTCTCCGCTGCCCAGCACTCCAACCAAGGTACGGCCTCCTCGCTCCTTCCTTTCTCACCACCACTTTGGTTTTAGAGGACTCTGCTCCGCCCTCCCCCTCCCCCCTTCCCTCCCCCTCCACAAATCATTTCCAGCCACTAACCTTCACGTAATGAAGTCCAGGTGAGGCGTGCACATTGCTGAGCAGCGTGCCTGTCGTTGGCGTACGGATCCAGGCTGCAGCAGCAGCAGCAGAAGATGTTGTCGAGCAAGTCTGACCTGACCTGAATGCCGGGGATCATCCCTGAATGCTGTTCTTCTCCCCTCTCCCCTCTCTCCTCGCTGTCACGTTGTTTACCGCCTAAACCGATCATCCACGTGCTCCTCCGCGCGAGCTCACCTAGTTGCCGCAGGCCTTCGGGTTCTGAGAATGCCGGTGGTAGCGGGTCTCCCCCAATCATCTGTGCCTGCTCAGGTGTGCAGTGACGGGATGGCAGGAGGGGCAGCGTGTGTGATGCTCGTCTGTGACGCTCTGTGCCTCCGTTTCAGCCCAGCACTCCAGCCAGTCGCCCGTCTCCCTGACGTCGGACGCATCATCGCCGCGGCCGTACGTCTCGCCACGGAACGGCACGCCGCAGAGCACCCAGAAGTCCCTGCTGGGCGCACACGCGGGAAGCATCACGTCCTCACAGACGAGGGTGAGTTAGACGCAAACGTAAAGGCCCGGTGCCGTCACTTATCACGTTCCTGGCCCACCAGTCTCCACCTTTTCCTGTAGTTTCCAGTTTTGAGGTCCAACCTTGTTTGTTCCCTCTGCAGGGCAGCATGTCCACAGGTAAACAAGCACCGGCCCCCCTGTCTCAGATCCCAGAGAAGCGTCCAGAGGACCCCAGAACTTTCCAGCAGAGAAGGTACAGACAATCAGACCTGGAACGGTTTTTGTTTGTTTGCACAAATCAAATGGAGGGAAATAAGAGGAGAGGGGAAGGAGGACTGCCAGACAGCTATAAACTGAGGAGTAGACTTTCAGAAACGCAGTTGCAATTGTCAAAGTGAAATAAGAAGCTGATGAAAAATGGAGTTTAAGCATCACACCTGCCTTTTAAGCCTTACAGGTTAAGATGGCAATCAAGTGACATTGCCCTAGGAAGAGTCCCCACATTATTTCGGGCTGCATTTTTTAACAAGATAAATGGCAGACACTCTGGTTGAATCTCATTTAATGAGAAGATGTAGATAGACATTCAAATATGATATAACCCATAGGAGATATAAGATCTTGCTGATGTTAGATTTCGATCTTGTCATTAATTTACCTCACTCGTATTAAAATTCAAGCAGGAGGGTCATTGCTAGGTGTCCAGTCGCGGTAAAGAAATGAAACCCTGCTGAGTACGGATGACCTGAGGGTGTGGATTTATCAAGGTATGGCCCAGTGTGAACAGGCTCCTGGGTGATTGCAGAGGAGCGCAGCCTCTTGATCTGCAGCTGTTGCATGGCAGGCTCCAGAAATCATCGGAGGAGCAGGCCTCTCCTTTATGAGTCCTTTTTTATTTCCCGATGTCTGCGCGCAATCGATCCCGCTGCGCTCTGCTGAAGACGGCAAAAGCAAAATTCTTTTGGCCGCCGGCGTTGCTTCTGTTTGCGTGATCACTAAGAAAGCGCACGGGAACACTCAAAGGGATTGCCATCGATCAGATGTGTGTTGCGGGTTGAAGTATTTGTGTTGGAGAGGGGGAGAGTGCCTCTCCTGTCGGAGCCTGGTTGTGCCCAGCCCGCCGCCCGCTCCATCCTGAGGTGACTGACTGTAGGGCCGTCTCCGGCCAACGCTTGCAGCCCGCGCTGCACCAAGTGCAGGCGCCTCATGGCCTCATCAGGGCTCAGGTCTGCGAGGCTGGGGTCACTCCCTCCCCCGACATAGTCCCTCTGACAGTCGGACTTGCTGCTGACGGCAGCCAGGCTTTTGTGGACTCGGGTGAGGCTGATCATCTGTGTGTCTCCACCAGCCAGGAGATGCTGTCGGCGGGGTCGAGCATACCTGGCGCCCCGATGCCGCACGCCCCCTCCAGCAGTGGCGGCCACGCCCAGGCCGACGCCCCCAGCTCCTTCACCCCCACCCTGGCAGCTTACTTCGATGAGAACCTCATCAGACATATCCAAGGATGGCCTTCAGAGAACACTGAGAAACAGGTACCCTCCTCGTCCCCGCTCTCTGAGAGTTGAAGTTTTGATTGTTTCCTCCCAAAGCTCTCGATGTCCTCTCCTCTTTGTTCCTGACACACAGACGTGCACTTTGAGATCCTCAGGCGCTGGTGTTTTATCTTCTCCTCCAGCTCGATTGATAACCCAGGCAGATGCCGTGTTTGCCGTCAGCACCCTGAGGGTCTGCGAGGCTGGCAGACTCTGTGACCTCCTCTACATCTTCTCTCAGAATTGACTTCCAAATGTATTCAGTTATTTACCCTGTTATCTGTTCAGTTTCATTAGGCCTGGCGCTGAACTTTAACTTTATTCGTATTGCAGTCTAAAGTTATTGTGGTGTTGCTCCTATTGTCACTGTACACAGATGCTGGCCTCTGCGGCTGCTGTAGCCCCGTCATGCAGCTGACGGGGTTGATGGTCTAGTTTTAGGAGGAGGTTGTCATCGTGTTCTCCTCAGCCTTCAGCCTCATACTGTGGCCTTTTCCCAGACCTTCAATGAGCCGTGTTGGCTCAGCCCTCTCTGTAAAGCTGAGCGGCTCTCAGCAGTGTCCCCCCCCCCCCCCTCCTGTGATGCAATCTTCTTTGACAACCTCCTCGACCTCGTCCCCGAGTATCACGTCGTCCAGGAGAATCAGGAAGCTGATATCGATCCTCGTCCAGTGTCTGCAGTGAGAGTGACTGATCTCGTGCGTCCCCTCTCTGCCAGGCGGCTCGGTTGCGCGAGGACATCCACAACATGGGCAGCTTGTACATGTCTGAGATCTGCACGGAGATGAAAAACCTACGCTCCCTGGTCAGAGTGTCTGAGATTCAGGCCACGCTGAGGGAACAGAGGTGAAGCAACCCGACACACACACACACACTCTGTGACTTCATATTCATATTCATATGAATGGTGATATTCATATACTTGATTGATATCTGCTGTCTCCATAAATTAGTTGTTTTGGTTAATGAAACGATGCAAAAACATTAATGCTTGTTTCACCAAAGTCAGGAAAGGTCTTTATATTCTCTCTGTCTCTCTGTCTCTCTCTCTCCCTTTCTCTCTGTCTCTCTCTCTATGTGTCTCTCTGCCTCCCTCTCTCTCTCTCTCTCTCTCTCTGTCTCTCTCTCTGTCTGTCTGTCTCTCTCTCTCTGTCTCTCTCTCTGTCTGTCTGTCTCTCTCTCTCTGTCTCTCTCTACTAAATGTACACTTTCATGACACACTCACATATTCGATATGTCACCCTAAACTCCAGAATCCTGTTCCTGAGGCAGCAGAGCAAAGAGTTGGACAAGCTGAAGAACCAGAACTCCTACATGGTGTGAGGAGAAGGAAGAATGGACTGGGACAAATATCACGATTCAAAAGAAAAGAGAAGAAAAAAAAAAGGAGAAAAAAAACAAAGGGGACCGGACATGGACGGCAAGCAGGACACAGCCTGGTCGTCCTCCCGACAAGAGCGACCGAGAAAAGCTGTCGCAAGACAAACGAAACAATGGCTGACGAGGTGAACCTCCATCATCCTAAACATGTCCTTTTTTTTTTTCCTTTCCTTTTTTTTTTTTTTTTTTTTTTTTTGAAATCTATTAAAAAAAACAAAAGAAAGTTTTCCAGTGGCCACCACACGAATCGCTCTCGCTTGAAAGTCAGACACTTTACCGGGTGGACGTAGAGGACCTGAGGCTCTTTTCAGACAGCACCTTTTCGGACTGTGAACCTTGGATTGTGTGTATTGTATTGGGTTAACTTGTTTTCTGGTGTGTTTTTTGATGTGTAGTGGTCAGGAAAAGATTACCGTTCCTTCTTCAGGGGGGTGGGGGGGGTGGGGAGGGGGGTAGAAAAAAAGAAGAAAAAAAAAATCAGCTTAAACAAAACCCATCTCATGAAAGCCGGTGTGGTGCGGTCCTGAGGAGGCGGGCCGGGCCAGCTCGGCCTCCCGCCGCGGACTCTGTCACGCGTTAAAAAAATACCGATTCAATAGCAGTGATGTTACTAATGTCTCTCTCTCTCTTTTTCCTCTTTTTTTTTTTTTAAAAATTCACTATACTCGTCAGTGGTTTCGCCATCCCAGTGCTGCTCCAGAGCTGGCTTGGTTTCACATTTCATCGAAAAAGATTCTCATTCAGACCTTTCTGAACATACTTGCGCTTCAGTTCCCTTCCTGTCCCCGTGGACAGCAGTCTGCACTATGGTCCCAGTGGCACGGAGCCACTGGCCTCATGGCTCATTGTGTCAAACACTCCAGATGCTCCCCAGCCAATTTTGGTGAAAGCAGCCCACGTTATTGGACCTAGGTTGGCTGCTAGTACACACGAGGTTGCTGTATATTGATTTGTAGCCCTGCTGGCTCTCTCTTTTTTTTGGTTTTGTTTTGTTTTTTAAATTCCCTCCTGCTACTCGTCTTTAGTATCATTCTTTTTTTTTTGTATAGTTGTAAACATTTTGTTTCTCGCCCCCAAGTCGGATTGGGGAAACACGTTCATTCCTTTTTGTGCATCTTAGTGATAGAGATAAAAAAAGAAAAGCGACTGAATTTTTCAGTCATGTAAAGCTAAATTATTGTTGCACATGATTGATCACAACCTTGTAGTGATGACAGAGAAGATGAATGAAAAGAATTTATTTTTTCAAACAGGAAACCCGTGTTTTGTTTTATCACTTCTGTGCAGCCCTTTTATCAAACTGACTATAGCCAGATTCGGCTACTTTTTTTAAAGGGTTCATTCATGATGAGAGGGTCTACTTTTTATATGAACGTCACATTAAACTGCAGTGGTACACCTAGACACCCATAAACCAACTTCCTTTCTCTCTCTTGGCTGTTCTTTTCCTTGTCCTTGAATAGTTTCCACCACATCTGATGTGCACACTTTGGGAGGGGCGGTGGGGTTGGGGGCTTTGTATTCCATGAAATATGATAATAAAATATTATACCACAACTGTAGCTTGACTTTTTTCCCTCTCCGTCCTGCTCTTCCAGAACGATTATGGACGCTGTGGCTGCATACGTGGACTGAAGTTCTGTCGTGCACTGCAATGTTAAGTTATGAGTAACTGAACTAATGAGCAAGGGTTCAGGGTTTGTCAAGGGGAGCAATGTGGTCGCCTCAAACCAACAAGATCCCTAGTTTGAATCCTGGCCGGGTCGAGGGCCTTTATATGTGGATTGTGTGTGTTCTTTGTATGTGTTTTCTCTGGGTCCTCTACTTTCCTCCCTGCCTTGCAGCAGATTGGCACAAGAGGGTAAGGTAATGGATGGAGTGCATGCGTGGCTGTATGCTGAGTACACTCTTGATAAATCATGCATTTTCCCAAGAAGTTGAATTGAAAGTGAGTAATTGTGCAGATGGAGCGGGGTTTGGGTGACAGCCCTGGGAAATGAAATGTGCAACGGGATCAGAGCCCACTTTGTCAAGACTTATTTTGCAGCAGCTCTGATCAGAGACGCCAGATGAGTGTTCCTTATCTGAAATATGCCACCACAAGAGGGCGAAAGTGAGAACCCTCACGTTGGCTTTGCTTATGTGTGCATTTTTGCTGTATCAGATTAAAAACCTATTACTGTCTGTGTCACATATAAAATGTAGCATAAGCGGGAGGTTGATAAAATCTGAATGGAGTTGACCTGTGTTATGATTCCAGGCCAACCTCTTGAGGCAATACACACACAGATGGTATCTGATAATGAAGCGGAGCAGCTGATGGACGAGACAAAGAGTGCAATAAACTACTAATGGTGGGTTCAAAATGTCAAAGTCTTTCAGCAGAGCAGTGTGTGCGCTGAACGCTGAACTTGGCCTTTCAGTTGGAACACCTCAGCAGCTTTTTTTCTGCTGGTGCAGCCCCGCACTGAGCCGCTTTGTTGCTCCTCTGGAACCAGATCAGCTCGCATACTCCTGGCAAACAATGGCCGTACCCAAAACGTCCTCTGGTTAACCTCGTAGCGCCGACCAGACAAAGCGCCGGTGATGATCATCTTAATTACAGTTCAGCAGATTTTCAGCAGGAATTTTGAGACTGAAACATTTCCAGTTACAGCTCAGACTGAGGCCCTTTCTTTTTGTTTCCAGTTTGCATGTTATCCCAGTCTTTTTGGTTTTTGCCCCTGGGGTGTAAGAGTGAAAATGATTTGTGTAATTGTGTCCTGCAATGAACCCTGTCCAGGCTGTATCCCCTGCCTTCACACTACGCATGCTGGAATAGGCTCCATCGGACCCCTGTGACACTTAAAGATATGAGGTGGGCAAGATAATGGATGACTGGATGCTCAGGAGCTTCAGTGTGTTGCTTCGATGCCTTTTCCCCTCATAATTTATTCTCATGGTGATTCTGGATTTTTATTAATTCTTCCAAGTCTGGCGATTGTGTTTGACTCTGAATATTTCAACTTCAGGACCGTCTTTCCTACCTGGCTGGCTTGCTGAATTGTCATGTAAATCATTAACACTCCCGTTTTGTACTGAGACAGTTGGAGTGCTAGCTCCAGACAAGTGCTCGGCAACAAACTGTTATTTCTGTTTCTGGCCCCGAAAAAACGGTTCCAGAGTAGCACCACTTTGCATACACACAGACTTACAAAGTGAATACAGTGCCAACCTGGGTGCTGCTATTTGTGTAAGCCGCTCATTGCTCATTGATTGTGACTTCCAGAAAGGATACAGAAGAAGGGAACTTGAGTTGAGGGAACTCAAACCTCAAATGATTGTGAATAATAATGAAAGGGGAAGCGCGGTTTGGTTTGGAATCCTGGCCGGAGAAGGATTTTCTGTGTGGAGTTTGCTAGTTCTCCCTTTGTCTTGCATGCATGTTTAAGTCAACTGGACACTCCAAATTGATAGGTAGGCACCAGCAGATGCTGTGACACTGTTGGGTGGAACGCAGGTTAGATGATTGATATTGATCTTTGTCTAAAATACTTCCAATATGCCGCTGTCCTCATGAAGTCTACTCCATGGATTAAAGTTATGCCGGCTCTGTTTTCTAAGAAGAGTAAATTTTCCTGGCAGAAGCTCCACAAACAGTTCTATTCGCATCAGTCAGGTGGGAGGAAAATCTTGAGACAGGTTTCTCAAAACAAGGACAAAACAAATTGAGACTTTTTGGCTGAGCATCAGTTGAAGTCAGACAGAGAAAATATTTCTCCAACTTCAGTGAACACCCCTTGAATATAATTTTAAAACCTAAACCTCCACTGTGGACTGTCAAATTCCTTAAATACGTTAGTGTCAAGATGACTCCTTTAATCATATTGGCAAACACAGTCATGCCTTTCAACTTAAAAGCGTGAATGAACTTGTTGAAGTGTTTACTCTTTCAATACATCAACCAAATTAAAAGCAGCACTTGAGAATTTTTGTTTTTTAAGGCTGACAAGCCCTTAGTGGTTAGACATATTTAAAAGGTTCAATTTGCGTTTTATGTTGACATTGTTTTGATCCTTTTTTTTTTCTTTTCAGCTTCAATGATTTTGCAGGAATGAACACGAGCAAAGCGTCAATGCTCCTTAAACTATTCTGGGTTTCACAGACCCAGTCAATGAGACCTTGCTGTTTTGCTGGTGGAAAAAGTTTGGGGCGCCAGATCTAACAATGCTATTCTAAGAACTGTTTTGCACTGGTCAGGACTGAACCTTATGAGATTTGGAGCCAATTAAACTTTTTTTGTTCTTTGCTTCGAGTGAACTCAAACTTTTTAGCCTCAAGATCATTTAAATCATTTTAATCACAGCGCTAATTGTGGCTGTCTAGATGATGACCAAATGTCTCTGAGAGCTGCTTAATGTGCCCTCATGCAGCCTCATCAGAGGGCTCATGGACCGCATGGACAGCTGTCTAAAATTGTCAGCGTTTCAGAGAGTGAATATTTCCACACAACTGGATGAGAGATACAGGGCAAGAGCAAGAACTCACATACCCTGAATCGGCTCACTTACTGTCTGAAATTTTTGTGAGATTTTTGAGTTAGCCTGATGAGTTAGCCTTGGACATTTGGGGAAAAATTGCTCCCCCGACAAAATGTTCAAGAGCCCCCACTGTGTTCCAAATCACATGTTGCATGTCAGGAAGAGTTATCTGATGTCTGTTTCCTCTCTCGGAGCCCGTCCTTTCATCCAAACGAAGTGTTTAAGGACAGATGGTACCTTGTGCTGGGCAGATAAAACGCCACTGAGGCAAATTAGAATTTGTGAGTCTTGGTGGTATAAATAAAACCGACCAGACTTTATATTTGTCCCCTCAATCACAGCCGATAATGAACCTCGGGCTCTGTGATGCATCCAGACACTCTCTCGCTGTGCTGGAAGGAAGAGGACAATTAATCCAGTCTCAGGTGACTATCGCAGATCTATTGTTCTAGCAACTGATGTGGAAAGTGGGGAAAAAATATGTGAGGTAGGTAGCGCTTGCCCATTGTCTCGCAGCAGTGGTGCAGCTTGAAGGCGGGAGGCATCGGAAGTGTTCATCAGCTGCCCATTGCGCTTTTAAGCCGGAGTGCAGATAATTGCTCGAAAAGTGTAACAACATAAAAACATATTCATTTGGACAGCAACTGTAGCCTCTCAGAGTGTAAGAGTTTCCTTCATTTAAGAACTTTTTAAAGTGAAGACTTTAATAAATGCAGATTTGACCTCTCCCGGACTTATTTGATGTGTATGTGAGAAAGAGATATGCATAAAAATAGATGTTGACAAAGGATGGTTTGTTTAAGGTCAGCGATGACTGGACAAATTACACAGTCATTGTCCAGGGTGTGCATGATCGGCATAATATCCACAATGCCTCTGTGGATATTATGTGGATTCACACTCCCAGTGTTTCCACCCTGATCTGAGAGGGAAGAGAGAAGAACCTCTTGCCCTTGGAACAAAACCAGACCTCATCCCTACCAAATGTTGCAGTCTGAATGACATGGCCCTTTTTTTCATCGTGGGGGGTTATTTAAATCAGATCATGTGGGCCAGAACTTGCTGAACCCTGCAATATTTGCAGGTATGCAAAACTTTGTGCTACTCGGTTGAGGAGTGGTTAGCACTACTGCCTCACAGCAAGAAGGGCATGGGTTTGACTTTCCGTTTTCTTACTGTGTGGAGTTTGCATGTTCTCCTCATGTATGTGTGGGTTTTTCTCCAGGTACTCTGCTTTCCTTGAAAAAAACACGTTTAGATCCATTTAAATCTCTAAATAGAGCCAATTTCTGAGTATGAGTCAGTGCTGGGATAAAGTCCAACAGACCAGCATAGCACCTGCAAAGAATAATGTGAGTCCAGAAAACTGGATGCAAAACTTTACTCTGAGGTAAGCAATGCAAATTTCACTTATTCTCACTTTGTCAAAGAGAACTTTTATCATCTAGTATTTCTGGGATGACTTTTTTCCCCCCAAAAGTCAGCAGAAATTTTCCAAATTCTTGGTGCAACATATTGCCCGTTATGGCCAGGAGCTTTGAAACACTGCTCTTCATCATTCCTCAAACTCTGATAGGCTTGATCACTGTCACCTTATATAAGAGCCAATATATCTCCACACCGCTTTGATTGATAGGTCCCATCGCTCTTGCCTTCGATCCCTCTATGTCTTCGCCTCGCATGGCGCGGGTTCAGAGTTCATCCTCATCCACTCTCACTTGCTCAGTACTGGGACTGGTCTCGTCTGGGGGACTGGGCGCCGTCTCCCCCGGGCCGAGCCTCAGTCGGTCGCCCATCAGTCAAGGCGTATGGAGACGCCAGGCGGCGGCCAGGCTGATCCTCGTGCCAGCGGCGTCCTTGGGGGGAGGGGGGGGGGGGTCGTGCTGATGACCCGCCATACTATATTTATCACTGTCACATGTTTATTTATGGGTCCCGCTGATCTGAGTGGGCAAGCTGTGGGCTCAGTCATCAACCCTGTTTCTCTATTCACCGTTCCTACCCTCTATTTTTCAATTAGCCTTTTCTCTCTCTCTCTCTCTCTCTCTCTCTGTCTCTCTCTCTCTCTCCTCTCTCCTTGACATCTTCCTCACCCCCACACTGACCACCCGCATCACCGGCTCCCCGCCACTCGTCTCCTATCATCCCTGCCAGGGCGGTTGCACTGAAGTGACCGATCTCCCTCCCTCAAACTGAACTCCACACTGAAAGAGGGATTCGTTGACTGGTTGACTTTGTAAAACTTTTGATAAATGAGGGGAGCTGTTGGCCAGCACCCTTTGGAGCTCATCCTTTCAGAGTGTCATTGAGACGTGTGGGTGTGTGTGTGTGGGTGAAAGCGGGACATCTGTCATGATGCTGGATGTCTTATGTGGTGACATGTATGGTGATGTAACACCTCAGGTCCACTAACAACCGCCCTCTTTGTGCTCTCAACTACTGACACTACTACACACATCCGATGGGAGAAACTGGGATGTGGGACAGGTCAGGTTGGTTCCTGTGAGACCTCTGTTTCTTTGTCACACTGGACTGAAGCAGTCAGAGTTGAAGTTGAAGTAAAATTTCTCTATCTACTGATGTTTTAATCCATCCATTATCTTGGGGTGAGTCCTATCAGCCTAAACATGCATGGATGCATTTGGACTGGACAGAAAGGCTCCCGCCTCAACTGGGATCCTACCCGGGGCCCCTTACTGCTATGCACCATGCTACTGTGTAGTTGACAACTTTTATGTAAAAGAAAACTGTATGACATCTGATGGTTTAGTAGGATTTTTCTGAATACAATCGATTACAGTTCTAACTACCTCTGTAGAGTTTATTTCGGCATTTGTTCTGAGTCCATACCGCACAGTTTTTAGTGCTTCAGTTCACCCCAACACTCTTCGGCATTGAGGACAGGCACCTCTTTTCAGAGCTAAAACTCTAAAAAGCCAAGTATTTGCCAGCACAGAAGGCTTGACAGCCAGCGTGATTAGTGGACACAGTGGAGTATTTAGCAGCTGATAGTTCCCTCTGGAGAAGTGAAGACCAAAACATCCAGCTCTTCCTCCAGTTTGTCTTTTGGCTCAGAATACATCTGGAACTTAATGCTGCTGCTGCTTTATATCTGCTCTATCTGTTTGTGATCTCAACTAGTTATATTATTGCTTACTAAACATTTTACAGCTTGCATAAGTATTGCTTATTAGGTGGGAATATTTACCATTACCTATTATTATGTTACTGTTTATTCAACTGAAGTTACAAAGCAATTTTCAGGGGCTTCGCTGTCACACTGAATTACATTAGCACATAAAACACAGAGAGAGGTTTACCGCAGTTTATATTAATTTCATGTGACTGCGTATTTCCTAACAGGACCTTGAGAAAATCCCATTTGTACTCAGATTTAATGCAGTGAGGGATCTCGGTAGTACAGCTGGAGATTTGTCATTTAGTAATGGAAACATTGTCTCATAAACTATTCACATCACAACTCCTCCTCTCTCTGGCAGTGAAGCACCTGAAAATTATGACAACTGCTCTCACAGTGAGAATTGCCTGTCTGCAAGAGTCTGAGTGCATGTTTTTTTTTTATTTGCTTTCATTTATTTTCCAGACTAATCTACGTTTTCCAGCCCCACGACTTCTGAAATCTGTCTGTCGTAACATAGATGGCTCATCTCTGAAATGACTTGGACACACAATGTATAATAGCATCCAGTTATTTTTTGAGAGTTGATGACTTTTTGCCCCAAACTACAATTACACAGAGTGATTCTGTTGCGTAATCGGGAACAAGTCCCTGGAAGATTGATTAGAAATGGCAGCGATGATGTGTTTTTTTTCACAAATATATATTTAGATATTATCTGCTACAGAGGTCTTTTGCAATTTTGTGCAGCACCGGATTTTTCTCCTGATGGGCGGATAAATCTGACCTGCTCATTTACCTCAAAGACAATTGTATGCCAGGCAGAGGGTACACTCTGTGCATACATAGATAAACATCCACAGACGGCACTTATGGAAATCAGTGAGAGGAACTACTGGTTTCATCCATCTCATTATGTCTGTCAGAAAGCTGCAACAGTACAAACCTACCACAGGGGAGTGCTGTTAGTCAGTGCTCAGACCCTCCAACGAGGCTTTGCAAAAAAAATGAGCTCCTCATGAGCCAAGTGTGAGTTGAATACATATCCATGAGCAAATTACTGTCTGGCGTGCATCCAGGGTGGAAATTGGTGCTTAAACCACATTATTAAAAAGGAATGAACATGGACCTATTACAGCGTTTATCAGATGCTTTCTTGGTATTTGGCCTGCGGGTAGACTAAAAATCACAGTCTCCAAATAAGCTCTAAAACTACGTTAAAAGAGTGATCAAAGCTCACTTTTATTGCACTGCTGTTGGTTTATTCTGTTCTACCTTGATGTTCCAGAGGTGAATTTACATGAAAGTGAACCTGTCTGAACAGCGTGGCGCTCTCAGGATGAGCTACATGCTGGTTCACACATGGCACCGGCTTGTGGAAGGCAGCACAGCATCATTTAGGGGGGGTCAGTGAAGTGGCTAGAAGCCGACTGAGAAGTTTGCACCTTTGGGCCCTATAGTGGAGTCTCGCTGTTCTGATAGACTGAGGGCCCGCAGAGGTGTGAAGTAATTTTCACCTCTACATTCTTGATGTATGACAGCCCACTAGTGTGACAGAAGGCGAGTAAGAAGACCAGTGTTTTCAACCACTTCACTAGAAACTGAGAGAGAGAGTAAAAAGAACAAGTTTGTATAAAGTCTTCCCAGGTAACTATCTTTGATAAATTATTCCAGTCTTGTGGCACACTGCTTTGGTGAGTAGAACTAGTGCCTCGCAGCAAGAAGGACCGGGATGTTCTCATCAAGTCTGCACAGGTTTTCTCCAGGTACTCTGTAGCCCAGAAGATGCATGCTTAGGTTGACTGGAAACTCTCTAAATTGTCTCTAAATCATATGAGAGTGACTAGCATATGTGCCCTGTGATCTGTCCAGGGTATATCCCTGCCTTTGCCCTTTGTTTGCTGGGAATGGCTCCAGCAGACCCCCAGGAGACCAGTTAGTGGCAAAGGTACAGTAAGATTGTTGATGGATGTATGAATTTATTTCAGTCTGTTATCCTGTCTGATCTGATCTACCCAAACACAACCTGTTTCCACAGATCACAACCTTATGAAACAAACAACTGTCTCTGAAACAATCAAGACGGGCCATGTTTCAGCCCTGGGTAGTTGCATTCTTCTGGTTTTTGTTTTGTTTACTCTCCTCTCCTGCGCTGCTCCTCCACCTGTCCTGCCTAAGGGAGAAAATCAACCATTTCCTAGTGTATATTTCCATTTCGTAATAACTAATGCTGATATGATAGCTTCCAACAATTTGACTTGTTGATGATGAAATTTGACTCAACAGCTCATAATTGCAGCTTTTGATGAGCGTTTTCATTTCCATTGTGCTGAAGTCAGAGAAATTGCAGATTAGGACTACCATGGGGTAGAATGGGAGATATAAAAAGTCTAGAAAGTATCTTTAAAATTGATGAGACCAGACTCCCATTAGGACACAATGAAACAGAAAACAATGCAGAAGAGCCCTGATGAAATGAGTTTTCATTTATAATGAAGGCCTGTCTGCAAACTCCTGCAATCCTGAATCAAAATGTGAAATCAGACCTCAGCTCATCATTATATTTACTCCCTCTGTGTTGCTGGTGTTTCATTACACGTGGTAGAGAGTCTGCTCCGTTATCCACATCGACTTTAATGACAAACAGCTGGAGCCATAATGGAATTCCTTGTTACTATGAGGCTGGACCGTTGTGGAGCTGTGGGGCTCCGTATCATCTTGGGACTGTCAGAGCAACTCACATCACTTCTCATGAGCTGCTGCTGCTGATCGTCAGCCAGCGTGTTGAACATGACTGGCCTTACATTTGGATTTCAGTGGTATCAAGCACAGAATTATGGTCAGAAAATGCACTTTGCTCCAATCAGCTTTTACAGTTTATTTTTCATTTGCTTTAACAAGGCATT
Source organism: Karalla daura (assembly GCA_029224185.1). Lineage (NCBI taxonomy): Eukaryota > Metazoa > Chordata > Actinopteri > Chaetodontiformes > Leiognathidae > Karalla > Karalla daura. The sequence goes on from CM055197.1 coordinate 9,952,250, forward strand.
TTTCAGTTAGTCTGCTTATGTGATGCATGAATCTAAAGCAGGAAGAAATGAGTTTCCCATTTATAGATTTACCTGGCGCTCCCCAGGGCCTCACTAGCCAGCCTTTGTATTGACATTTGCATATTTGCCCATCCATCAGCAGTCAATAATAGCATTAAAAGAGAATTCTCTGAATTCTCTCATATATGTGCCATAAGTGAAGGGGCAGGCCCTTGGCCAGGTGGGACCTCAATGAGATTCAGCACAACATGCTTGGTGATTAATTTAGCTGAGATATATGGCATTTTCCCGACCTTTCCCGGGGGTTTCATGAGAAGGTCGAGTGTGTGTTTTGTTTTAAATAATTGTTCCTCAACAACAGTGTGGCTTGCTGAGTCGACTGGCTTTCTACATGGGATGCCTGGCATATATGGAACCTGTGCATGAACAGGTCCTTTGTCTAGTTCCTTTATTGTAGCTTCCATTGCTCCAACTCTGTAACTTAACAGTGTCCTGTGGGTCTGCTGGCGCATCTCCAGTGCACGTAGGCTGAAGGCAGGGAATAAATCCTCGATAGGCCTCCAGTCTCTCTCAGCACACACACACACGCACACACACACATACACACACACACAAATACACCATGCACTCTTACACTTACAACTAGGGATAATTTAAAGCCTCCAATTGGCCTAAACATGCATCTTTTTGGACTGTGGGAGGGGATTACCGGTAGCCGGAGAAAAAAACCCTGGAAGAACTTGTAAAGACCCTCAGATGAATGGAATCTTAACCAGGATCATTCTTGTTATGGGGTGCCAGTGCTAATGACTTTGACACCGTGCATATTGTCATTTCCTTGTTCCAAATACCCACCAGTGACTAATGAACTCATCTCACCCCAGGACAAGGAAACACATTTAAAAGAAAAAAGCCCTGAGCAGACAATATTAAGCCTGGGAACATTAGTGCAACTAAAAATGCCACAACATTGTCGCCCATAACTGGACTGTAAATGTTTAATGCTTACTAACAATAAATGACTTGGAAATCCGCAGACAGCCTGGGGCGGCATTAGACCATACCAATGAGGCAATTAGCTGTGGGATAATTGCAAGGCAAAGCTGTTATTGTTTCAAATAGTTAGAGAACTTTTGCATGGCTCACAGGGCTTCAAGTTGCTCATTGTAAAGAAGGAAGAGCAGTAATTAAGTGCTTTAGCAGCCAAGAGTTTGCTGCCTCATCCATGATGCCCTCTGCTCTGAGAACAGGGGGCACCATGGCCACAAGTGGCCAGTAAAGGAGTCTGCTCCTCATAAACATGTAAAAATGTCCACCCTGGCATTCGCCCCAATGAACCACCTTTGGACATTCATGCCCATGTAAATATTCTATTACATTATGTTATGAAATCTAAATACTGCACTCAGGAGAGGTGGTAGAGGTGTATCTCCTTTAATGCCTCCAAGTTTCTGCTACACCGCTATGAAACTATGGATGCAAAAACCTTGATGATGAATTCCTCTTTAAACAGTTGCTGTTTATGCCTGAAGGCACAGTGGGGTTGTTAAGCTCTGGACTTCTTGTTATCTGTTTATTAAAGCTATATGTAATATTGTACTCAATATCGCGTTATGTTTGGATGAGATGACACTTTGCATAACCTGGTTTGTTCTCTCCAAGGCTCCTGATGTACATTTTCTTCTTTTCTTTTCTTTTCTTTTCTTTTCTTTTCTTTTCTTTTCTTTTCTTTTCTTTTCTTTTCTTTTCTTTTTTCGTTTCTTTTTCTTTTGCCTACTGCAGAGACATGATTCAATTTACCGTAGCATCACGTGTAGATGTAGCTGAAATCTTAGCGTGGCATCATGTATGAAACGCGTATTCTGTATGATAGTTTCAATAACTTTTAACATATCATAGAGCAGATTGTTTACGTAGTTGATGTGTGACTCGCAAGAAAGAATCATAAAGCAAATTGGAAAGATCTGGCCAGAATCAATGCTTTTAAATCACTAACTTAACTAACTAATAGCTAACGATGCATGTTCTCCCTGCGTCTGTGTGGGTTCCCTCATCCCATAGTCCAATAACATGTATGTTTTGGTCAATTGGATACTCTAAATGTGTGAATGTGTCCTATAATGGACTGTGGCTAGTGTAGTCTTGCCTTTATCCCATGTGTACATGTAGGTCAGGCATCAGCCAACCTCTTCAACAGTGATTGGATAGGTAATAAAACTTCTGACCCAAAGATTCTCATTTTAATGTCAGCGGAAACACTGAATTAAGTGGAAATGAAGCTAATGAGCCAGCGACAGAAACAAGAAGCTGCCTCTCCACTTTTATCTGAAATTAAGAAACTATTGTCTTCAAAAGTAGTAAAGTAGCATGCCTGAAAGGTGAGAATGGAAATTGCCAGGTGCAGCCACAGTAACTAATGGGGCCTGGGTTAAGCAGCCAACAGAGTTATTTTTTCATTGTCCACAAATTCCACTTCAAATTTGTGAGAGGAACAGTGAGTTATTTTTTTTTCCATCAAAGGTTACAAAGTCTTACTTTTGCATCAGGCAGCTTATGTTTATATGTGATAAAGGTTGCAAGAGTAATGCCTTCAAAGGGGTTTTTTCATCAAGTCTTTATGTCCTCACATAAAAAAATCTCAATGAGCGGTGCAATGTGTAGTCCAATCAGCGCGTCTCCTCCCACTTTATGCCAGTTTGATTTCCAGCAAACCCTGAAATGATTGAAGTCCGACTGCCAGCCCTAAATGTTCCATTTATTTTGGCTTGAGCTTTCGCTGCAGATTGACATGATTTAAGGGATTTTAGAAATGAAATGTTGTCAAGAATAAATGATTTTCTAATCAATAGATGGGTTGTTTAAAGGCTCAATCAAAAGTTTTGCTGCTTTGACCGTGCTTCATGGCTCTTGAGCAGCAGTGTTTGCCTTTTTTCTTCTTCCCCTTTGTCCTCTGTCTTTACCTCTACTTAAATGCTGGTTAGGGCACGTACAGCTCCACCTCTCCCAAATAATATATCCCTTTACCTCCTCTTCACCTCCCTCTCTCCTCCTTGCTTATAATGAATATATTTCCTGGAGAAAACCAAAAACTGTTAAGGGGAAATATATCTCTTGAAAGACTTGGCAAGCAGTGAGGAGAATATGTAGGCTGTATTGATGATGCTCTACACTCGCCTATGAAAATCATTGGCCCCTTTGGCAAATATGTCCCTTTGTAATGCTCCGGCAAAGCTGAATTAAGGCTGCGGGTGGAAAAGGAAAGAAAATAACTAGATAATTATCTCTCAAGTTTGCATTTGTGGTGAGTATGTGCTTTTAGATCATTTCACAAAACAACATTAAATGCTGACTCACTGTGGTGTTTCTGTGAAGCAGCCACACCAGCAATCCAAGTGTGTGGACCTGATGCCAAATTACAGGCTTGTGTGACAATGGTCTGGCTATCTAATTTGATTGGGAAAAACACTTAGCAGAACAGCAAAGCTTTTATCACAGTGTGGAGCTACTCTTCAAACACTAGACAACCTCTGACCCATTGACTGGTCAAACTGGAGCTTGGTGAATGTGAGGAAGTGAAGCCATTCATTTCCATTTTCTGGTTTGTGCTTTTTAGATGACTGCAGCAATATTGTTAGACATGTTTGACGCTATGATTGATTGATGCTGTTTTTTTTGTGTGTAAATGTATTACTGCTTTGACCATTTCAGTGGAGACATGGTGGCTTAGTGACTGGCACTTTTGCCTTATAGTACAGTATGAAGGTCCCTGGGGGGCTCTCTGTGTGGAGTTTGTATGCTCGTCCCAAGGTTTTCTCTGTGTTTTTCTCCAGCATCTACAGTCTGAAAGCAGCGGCGCAGGTGGATTTTTTGAGCTGGGTGGGACAAAGCTGTCTTTTTTTGCTTCTTTAGTGAAGGGGATGGATCGAAGTGCATTCGAATCTGGGTGGGTCGAATCCCACCATCCCACCCTCTATCTACGCCCCTGTCTGAAAGGTAAATTGGAGACTTTGAATTGCCCCTAGGTGTGATTGTGAATGGTGTGTGTGTGTGTGTGTGTCCCGCCCTTTGTGCACTGCAGATATGTGCCAGCGGACCTCTATGATAGTGGTTAATGGTTATGATAAGGTACAAAGTGGATAAGATAATCAGGTAATACTGATTATACTGCTAATAATGCTGCTACTACTAGCTATCAGCTAGTACTGCTCTTAGAGGGTCACTAAGTGGAAATTCATCATTTCTAGATTGAAGGAATGAAAAAAATCGCTATGTGAAGACTAAGAGGTGTAATTTCATCAGGAGTATACGTCCCACACCTTCCCTCTGATCTGCTGATTTCCAGCCCAATGTTTACAAGCTGGTCCGGCTGCGCATTCGTATACGTTCATGTGAATCCCCTCTTCCTCTCTCCTCTCAGAGCCCTTGGCCCTCCCTCCCTATAAAAGGCGAACACTGTGAGAGGTAGACGCTCGCAGACAAGGCGAGTGTGTGAATGGAGTGTTGTGTGTGGAGAGCAGAGGTAGATGGAGCTGTGTCTCATGACAAACTTTGTTTTGGTCTACAGGCAGTGCACAACAGCCTAGCCGTGACCCAGACATTGAACATGGTGGGGCCACCCTCGAGGGAGCCTCTCTTCCTCTGACCTCTGACATTGTGGTGTTTCATGTTTCAGCAAGTGCTAATCCAAAAAGCTGAAGCGATCGTCCCCTGTCTGCTTTGTCTCTACTTTGACATCGTACAGCTAAGCGCGATGGTGATTTATATGCATTTTCAGTCCTCAAAATCAAAAGACTCGCTGGCTTGCCTTTCCAATAATCAGGGCAGAAGCACTGGCATACCATCACTTTTGCTTTCAAATTTTAACATGCAGCCTCGATTTCTGGGTTTTGTTCAGCTTCTGATTCTATAATGGTGTCCAGCGCTGCAGACAGAAAATTACAGTAGATGGTCTCTTGGCAGCCATCCCCACCTCTTACAAAGCTATCAGATATTCCAAATCTGATTCAGAGCATTCCCTCAATCTATTCAACACAACTAGGACTAAAAAGACAAAAGACTTGTACATCTGAAAAAATGTCCTTGCTGTTAAGAGTATTGTAGAAGCTGATCATCAAATGATTTGCTTTAAAGAAAGCTGAATGCTTAACAAAATGAAGTATAGATTTTGTCTAACCTAGGAAGAAGAGGATGAGTGCCACTGTTGCGAGAAGGCACGGCATTGCCGTAAATCACGTCTAGTGACCAGTGACAGCTGGTTTCAATTCTGGGTCTGTCTCACACGACACGTACAAACCAGCGAGTCAGTGACCTCAAGGTAAAAACACTGACTCGGATGCTCTTCTAAATCTGCCGTCTGCTGTCAGAGTGCACACACAACGCATAAAAAACGGTGCGGTAGCTCGACTGCAGTACTTATTCAAGATCTCATCATCCTCTGCCTGCAGGTGCAGGCCCTTCAGCCTTGGGAGTTTGTTTGATAGAAGCACAAGTAACAGGGAAAAAAAGGGGGGACTCGGGGAGGAAGCAGGCATCTCTGATACATGGACAGCAGTATGTGCCAAAAAAAAAACAAACTCTAATGGCAATTCCAGTGTTCCATCTTTCCCTGCAGTGTTGTCCAATGTAGTGCCACACACCCTGATTTACAAATTGGAAAAGGCCAGAGAAAATGTATGGCTTGTTCCCAGGATTTGTCCAGCGGTGAAAAGACGACTGTGTTAAACAGCGTCTTCATATCCCCTCCCGGAGACGCCCCAATCTTTACTTACAACCCTGAACAGTGATCTCCTCTGCTTCACCACTGTGGCTGAATAAATAAAAAGGGCATCATTGTGAGGAATGAATTACTCTGTCCACCTGTCCCTACAGGTCCTCATTATATCTAATCCTGTCTGGGGCAGTGCTTGGAAGGCAGTCCTAGTTGTGTTTGGCTTAATTGCACCGAGGCCACCTCTGAGTCTGTCAACAAATGTGCATCAATAGCTTTCAAATAAACACCGGCGCATGTGGGGAAGGCGATGGACCCAAGAGAGGTATCGGGACTTTGAATGCATATGGTGATTAGACGTCTGGGTGGTACTTTGCTTTTAAATCATATTGTTAGCATGATGAATCAGCTTAACTGATTCAAATATTCTGCACGGTCGACTCGTTACAAGGATTATGATGGCTGAGAAATCATGACATAGATATCTGCAATTATAAGCCATTTAGATATTACTTATGGATATCTTTTACATGTGATTTAATTACACGTAATGGAAGCGCGTTGGTGTTTTAACCCGCTCACAGAATGAGCTGAGTCTAATTTACAGATTTAATGGACTGCTACTGCTATCAAGGACTAAATTTGTTGTTCATGATAATTCCAGGCTAAATATAAATTAAATGGATTACATGTTATACTCTGAAGATGTGAGCAGGACCATTACTCTTAATTTAATGATGGATTACTGCATTGAGGAGGTCTGGGGACAGTTTTTAATGCCAGTTATATATAATGGAGCTCGTAATAATGAGCCCACTGCTCTCCAAAGAAACTTCAGAAAACTTTAAAAGCTGCACAGATCTTTTTTTTTTTTCTTGGGGTGGGGGTGGTGGGGGGTACTCTGGTAAATTTACATTCTGCAGACAAGGAAGAACAACAGGCTTTTGGAGACTGGGGCACCAAAAAAATCTATCCTCCTAGTATGTAACTAGGATGATAGACCTCCTCCTCTTTCCTTCTCCTGAGCACACCCTGTTAGGAAAATGGGCTTTAGAAACACACCAATATGCCACTGCAGTTTTTAAAGAGTTGCTGCAGAACCACAGCTTCTTATCACGAGGCTGCATCTGAAAGTAACATTCACAAACTCTGCTTGCTGCAATAACTACTGTATCAAGGGTTGGAGGCTGAGATTTTATAGATTTAGGAAAGTTGCTCTGTGTATATTCTGTTTGCAAAGGCTGTCAGTAAAAGTCACTCAGAATCAACAGCAGAGTCTTCTACTATGTATGCAAAGCACAGTAAGCAATCTTAGTACACAGATACTGTTTGTCAGCAAAGACAAATAGGAAGATAGGCTGGGAGCAGTCTAGCTTCATCAGAGCTCATACAAAATGTCTTTCAGCCTTCACATTCATGCAACAGTTCAACAAGACCAGGCCAAGTTTGGAGTTCTGGCAACTTGGCACATATAAACTGATGATTACTCTGGAGATCTGCTGTTTTGTCAGGGAGAAAAGTGTTAGAGGAAAACAAGAGAAACTTGAAAGAGCTGGCAGGTCTTTTGCACCGCTCTGTGCATTTTCGATGAAACCTTAAAAAATCCTGTTGTTAAGCACTGAATCACACTCACTGCTCAGTGAACACACTGTTCACTTGTTTCAAAAGGCACAGCTGTTGCCCTTGGAAAAAAAAAGACAAACCTGAACCCAAATATCTTTGGTTGTCCTCTCTAATTCAATGAAAATATATTCTGGCATGTTGCCCCATAACAAGTTGGTGAGGTGTCACACATTTGTTCTTGAAATGGAAAGAAGCTGCAAGGATAAAGGAAACCACTGAAACCGTGATGCTGAAAGAGTTGTTTACAATAAATTACAGACACAGTCATAAGATTTTATTACACATGTGCCACATATTTTATGGCTATCCATAACACACACTCACACACACACACACACACACACACACACACACACACACACACACACACACACACACACACACACATGCATAAGTGATTTAGTCACCATCCCTCGCTTTGAATGATATACTGGATTTATTTCTCCTCTGATGATTGACCTTGAAGTTTATTAGTTGGTGAGCAGTGCATCATGTGTAATCACTTGCACTATACACATACACACACACACACACAAACACACACACACACGCACACACAGAGCTGTGATCAGTGGCTACATTTCCACAAACAGCATTATGCCGAATATTGACCTTTTCCTAAATGAGACAATATTTTGATTATTATGCTTACATGAGTTTCTTATAGATTATTCCATTCATTTCCCTCCTTTATTCACTGGGGAGCATAGCAGAAGCTATGCCGCTTGACACATCCACATTATATTCCCTACAGCTACATTAGGAGGGTGGGAGGGGGGGGTCGGTGGTGCCTAAACACTGCACACGCTCACATCTAAGGGCAATTTAGACTATCCAATCGACCTGATCATTCATGTTTTTGGATAGTGGAGGAAATCGGAGTACCTGGAGAAAACCCACACAAACGTGTGGTGTATATGCTAATGGCGCACAAAAAGAGCCACGGTCGGGATGGAAATTAACTGGAGCCCTTGTTGCTGTGTGCTGATGACCAAATGGCCCTCATTATATACCTATCTCTCAGAATTTCAAGCATTGCCTGAGGTAAACCCTTATTCATTATTTTCTATGTCCACACAATTCCTACGATAGGAATAGTTTGGATGTCTTATCCTGATTATTCGATCGATTATTAGATCATTCAAAGATGACTATAGTTGGTTACAACAAATAATTGTTGACATGGTGGTCCCATTCATGGTGGTCCCATTCAGAAATTTGTGTTTCTTTTTCCAAGTAAGATCAGAATATAGTCATTAATGTTGAGGTATTTTGTGTGACTCAGTGTTGATGAATGTGACCAAGGCTGCATAAGAGCTTGCCAGCAAATTAGCTTTTACTGTCTGCGTCATTTTGCTCACCATAATTGGTTGGGTTTGTTTTAATCATCACAGCTCCGGCTGACAAACCTCGATATTCCCCCAAGTAGACCGACAGGGAGATCCCAACTTGCTGTTAGATTCTTAAGCAACCTTTTACCTCTAATTTACTGAAGGTAATTAATTATGCTGAAAAGAGAAGAAAAAGAGGTTGTTCCAACCCCCCCCCCTCCTTCTGCTTTGTCCAAGTGACACGTGAATCATTGTTCAAACAACCGAGTAGAAAAAGAAGTGCAGCTTCCACTTCATTTAATGATTACTTTAGTTACACAATACCACCTTTGACCCTTCTTTATTCAAAGTGCCAAACTGTTTTATGATGTATTACCTCAAATCACAACAGCTAATAGAAGCCATATATCTTCATTCTGTCTAAACAGGGTTTTTCACTTGGACAGCAAAATGGACAGAAAAGCTTACGGGGAAACAATCCCTGAGTGAGCTTGCATCTGGACAATTTATTATGTGGCAAACAGACAAAAAAAAAGTGAACAGAAGATTAATTTGGCCTGATTAATGCTAAACTGCCTTTGAGCTAATTATGTTGGATTGTTAATTACAAATGAATGCCTGGCCTCGCTCAATAATCAATTGTTTGTCCTGGCAGCATGTGATCAAGTGGTATGGATGCTGGCGAGGTAACAGTGTGTACAGTCTGACCAGGTCTGAGAAGCTTCCCTCATTTGAGGAGGATGGAAGCATTGGAAAGCAGCACAGTACCTCGGCCCCTTTTTGAACTACTGTTTGCAGGTCATGTACCCTCAAGCGCAGCAGTTTGACTAGAGGAGTCCGTGGTCTGTGCTGCTCTCGGTGGTGAGCATTGGTGTGGAAGGGCGCGCAGATCCTAACTAATGGGTTGTGGCCTTCAACCTGGCAGTGATGAATGGGGCTTTAGGTCCTTGCCGTGGTTTTAGGATTATCACGCCGTAGTTGGAGGATCTAAACTGATCCTCGCTGCTCTCCAGCATGCGACTCCGCCAGCGGACCCCGTGTTTAAGGCTGGTTCTCAGCCCTGTGTGAATGCTTGGGCAGACGTGGCCACCGTCCAGGCTACATTCACATGACTTGTAGCAGCACGGATGCTCAGTGTCAGCTGAGAGGCAATTTCATTATCATTAGGGCTCAGGGTGTGTTACAATACCAGATGTGACAATTTAGGTGTTACCTAACATCACTTTTAAATGTGGTATGACTGGCCGAGACATAGTGAGCACTTTCCAGTTGAGAGTGGGACAGATTGAAGGTCAAAAGGTGGCCGTGCACCTCTGCCAAAATCCTTTCTGCCAGTGGCATAAGCCTTTTGTCCACTGCCAAAGAGTCACGATGGGAATAGCCTCTCTCTGTCTCTTCTTTTTATTTGGGCTCATTATCCTGACCTGTCTGTCACAGGATTTGTAACCTTAAGCAGTCCAATTAGAGAGGCAGCCTTTTTGTTGCACTTCTCACAAACTTTATTCTGCCCAACTTTTTACACTTTGCCCCACAGATAAATAGGATATCAGAGATACGAAGGAAATAAATGTTGTGTGCTGGCTTACTATAGAGGCACTAGAGTAAATTCCAACCTGGTCTGTGCTGAGACTTAATGACCTTTCCCCATTCCTTTTCCAGGAAACCAAAAGAAAACCTTTATTGAAAATCAGGTATTACATGTTTCTATATTTTGAGCCCATTAACCAGATTCCATTTCTTTTCTCTGTGGTATTGTGTCCATCAAGTTCCTGTTCCCATGGTAAAACTTGTCCATGGCCGGTGAGACCACACATACCATGGTATTTAAGCAAAAAGAGTTTTTCCATCCATTTAAAAAAATTAAATCTTGACGACAATGGTGTTTACAGAAAACGGCATTCAAGCGTTTTTAATGCAGATTAGATGTTGATGATAGAAAAGCATTTGGTTAAATCAGTTTGTGTTGCAACATATCCAGATTAAAACTTAAACACCACAACTGAGTGTCAAAAGTAATCAGGTCTTCAGTTATTTGCATTGACATCTTCTCTCTGGGAATATTGTATTCTTCTGGTTGGTGCACAGAAACCAAGGAGCACAAAAATCACTCTAAATGAGAAAAAAGCAAAAGGGATTAGTTTCTGTTAATCTCAAAGCAAATTTCTTGTTAAGTGTAGGTAAGTACACTTACGTACTGACATTACACAGTATATTTTTCATATTCCTTGTGATGGCAAATGGAGCATGGATGGTCTACTTTGATTGACGTGAATGCTTCTTTTGCTTGAGTGCACCATCAGCCATAGTGATCCCACTCAGGATAAATTATCGCAGAAATCTTACTAATGATTGCTCATGGCTCTTGGGCCAATGTGGATCCATCATGTGGTTCAGACTAGACTTGTTCAGAGTAGGGAGGAATTCTGTTGGCTTTTTCTGCAGTTCCCTCAAGAGGCAATTGTAGTTAAAGAGTGACAGAGACATCCAGTCGCTGTAGAGCACGTATTCAGTGTCCCGAGAGGATGACATCTAATGACTCTGGTGACAGTGAATCCATGTCCTCTTGCAACCTTTGTGCAACTATGGGATTAAATCTAGAGACTTGGTGTCTCCTGAGGATGGATAGTAGATTCATCCATTTTTGCCTGTTTCAGCTGTACATTTAACATTTACGCTGCTGCCATTAACAGTGTGACCTGCTCGAGATGTAGCAACCATTCATTTTTACCACCAGCCCATTATAACACTCAGAACAGCCTTAATATCGCTAAATGTTCTGGCTTTTTTTCCCCCTTAAATTTTGTGTCAACAACTGCAGTATATTCCAATAAAAATGCAACACCAAGTGAACACCAAGTTCAAGTTTTTATTTGATTTTTTTTCTTCTCCACACAGACTCAGTCCACACTAAAATAATTCAGTTGAAGGTATTTTTAATTCACAGCCAGATGCAATTTATTTCCTGGGAACCGGTGACAGCTCGGTGAAAGTGAAGCTATTTTTGTGTAGTCAGAATATAGCAGCTCGGTGCAGCAGCAACAGAAACCATTCACTTTCTCTGTCTAGCATCCAATTTCCGGTATAATGTGCAACTTTCGCACACTCGGTTATTACACTTACGAAACAAAGTAGACCTCTCCTGCATTGTTTCTCTATTTGCGTGTCTACATTAAACCATTCTCTCAGCGTAAAACCAGAAAGGTTAGGGATTTTCTTTTAGGTAATGACTTCACTTGGTGACCTGTCGGTGGTGTCATATCCACTTTCGCTGTGCCAGTGGCTGTTACAGTCAGAGAAACACAGGAGATATATTTTTCCCAATACACCGCATTTATCTTGATATTTTTAAATTCCCTTTTTCTAGGTCAGCTTCTACGTAAACTACCTGTTAACCCAGAAACCATAGCACCATGTAGACATTGCATTGCACATCTGTATAAATGAACAGCAGTAGAACAACAGAAAAAGAAGTATGGACATAAAAGGTGGCAGAGAATGCCAGCTAGAAATACAAATATCTTATGTCAGCTTGTAGTAAAAGTGTGACTATTCTGGTCAATATTCACTATCTTTAAAATAGCAATTTTAAATGCAATATACTGCATCCATCATGTCACACACAGTCTTTTTTTTCAATAGTTGTTTAAGGGCCAAAACATCCCTGCAGCTTGCACTCAAATGGCATCCTCTGACTGTCGATACGCAGGGTCACAATTGAACTGCTTTTAATTATGTTGCTCCATTTGCCTGGAATCACTTACAAATGGAACTTAAAATGCCTGGCTTTATTTCATTAGGAGAACTTAAATCTCGTTTTAAAAGACAGAGAAAGGATTACTTTAAGCAAATTTGCTGTAAACGTTTTAATCTTCTGCTGTGTGTACATCTGTGTGTGTGTGTGTGTGTTGTGTGTGTGTGTAATGCTTGGTTATGCAGCTTTCTGGACCAGGTCTCTCTTGAAAAAGAGATTTTATATCTCAGTGAGTTTTAACCTGGTCAAATAAAGGAAATGGTGCTCAAATGATGTCATCACACTCATTTATTTATTATTGGTTCAAGTGAGTCTCTAAGTTGATAGATGAAGACGTGTATTTAATGGACATGTTCAAGTCAAAAGTGTTCATTGAGACTGCTAGCTCAAACTGCTTTCAGTGGCACCCTCAAGACTTCTTTATAATGAAGTATTGAATTGAAGGATATTTTTGATAATTATAACTTTAAGGCGCTTGAGGCATGTCCATATTAAATGACCTCCTTAAATCACATTGAATTTACAAGAAGTCAAACCTTATTTACTGCATCATTACCCTTATAATTGATTAGTGTCAGTGCCCTTAAATTGATTTGTGGGAAATCACACAATTCTGTTTTTGCCATGGCCAGTGGCAGGGGATGCATTCGGTGGCCAGTGTCGCAGAGCAAACTGCACGGTGACTTAACACAGTCTGAAAAATGATTTATAACCAGGTGAATAGGAAGATTAAACTGTGGACAAGGTTTCATTCATGTGGCATTTATCAGGATGGTGGAGGACAAAACTGTATAAGCGCAGGCTTATCTGCCACGGGAACGGACGCGAGATGATGAGGCTCACCAATTTCCATTCACCTGTGCAAGTGAAATGGAGCAGCAGGCGGATGGAATCGTAAAAGGAAACAAAAAAGGTCACACTCTGACGTCAGATAAGTCAGGGGGAAACCTCGGGAAGGATGGATGATGCAGATTCCAAAGGTCTGATATGAAGATGAAGGCATTTTCCTGAAAGGGGCGATGCTCTCCAGGACGACGTATCGGTCAGCAATGTTAACAAAAAACACCACATTTGAGCCATTTTTTTCTTCTGTCTCTCAGGCATGTTGTCCAGCTCTCTGATGTGGTGATCCGGTTCAGTGTCCTGAATTTAAGAGAGCCAGGCCGTGTGTTGAGGACCCAAGGGTTTATCTGACACGTTGTGTAAGTAGCCAAGCCCTTTGATGGATGACTCTTATTTTCTTGTCAAGCTCAGACTACTTTTATGTTTATCTTGATATCTTCTTGATGGGCTTTCATTTATCCAGTACAGACTGGACAGGACAGGAAGGAAGGGAGGGAGAATGAGAAAGAGAGAGTCAATCAAAGGGAGAGGGGAAGAGCGGGGGAACATTGCGTTGGCGAACCAAACAGAGGCAGGTGGATGAAATAAATTGAAATTAAACCAGTTGAAGGTCTGGCAAATGATCAGCGCTTTCCTTTTTTTTAACGGTCACGTGAATTAATCACTTCTACTCGCCGTCCTGTTTGGGATTCACTCCTCTGACCTTCATTTGACTCACAAAGCATCTCATTCACCTTGGGTGTGGGACGCCCTACAGGCCTGAGATTGAGTTCGGGTCCACGCGTCCCCTCTGTGTAGTCATTACTGGTCCACTTCTGGGCTTGCAAGCACAGTTGGAGAAGCTCTCATTTTGTCAAAGTAATTCAGCTGGTATTCATTTGGGCCCTGTGGTTGTTAGTTACTTGATGAGCAGCTCTCCCCTGCACCACCCTGGGGAAATTTAAGCACCACACATTGATTCTCAAGGCCTTCCATCAACTGACCTTAAAAAAAATATATCTTGAGCATCCTCGTGAGCACTCCGTAAAATACAAAGTCTGTGTTTTGTTTTTTGTTTTTTTTTTGCGTTGCCTTGAGACGGCTATATACTGTTTATGAAAACTGTGTTTCTCAGTGTGGCCCAGAGGTTGTCGCTGACACACTGACACAGATCTCTGCCTTTAAATGGTGAACTAGAGGAAAACTATCATTTGTGATGTGGTTGCATTGAAACGTGAGCGTAACAATTTGTTTGTGATTTAACGTGACTCAGACATTATAACGGAGATGCCTTTTTACAGGAAGCTCCAGCCTCTCAGACAGTTGCAGATTGATCTGTCATCTACAAATACAAGAATCATCCACAGGAGAATAAACTTTGCTGTCACTGTGTCATTTTCTGAAAAATGTCCTGAGAAAAATGCTAATGGCTGAAAATAAAAAATAAAAAAGAAACTTTCTCAAAAGGCAAAGCGAAACCAGGAGTTTTATAGATGGGTTCACAAATAGGCCTCATTTCATGGTGAAATACTCTCACAAAACATTTAGTTTTCTTGCAAGTAAATAACTACAAATATTAGCAACACTTGCAGATCATTCAGGTTACCAGGGTCAGTTCCTTAGAGCAATGAATTAAAGTAGAAAACACATTAAAAAACAGATTTTATTTGCGAAGTTAACCTGAGATATGACATTTTACACATCCATCAAAATGAAATCAATGAGGTGCACTGAAGTGAACAGCGGTGCTTCAGATTTCAAGATCTTAAAAGGCCGTTTGTAGAAAACAGTCCAGTACCACACATCCATAAAGTTATGCTGAATTTGCAAGAGAGGGATTAGATCGGTCAACACTGATGCAGCACAACCTGAGATATCCGTACTTTTAGTCTTGAGGGTTAAAAAATGGATCCTGCAGCTTTCATTCATCCATCATCTCATGTGCTTTGTACCCAAAGCTTTGTGGCTATCTCCAGTACGGCGAGGACAAAGGCAGGGAATACACCCAGGACAGCCCAGTGCAGGGCACACACACTATTAACTGTCACACTCACACCTAAGGACAATTTAGACTCTCCTGTCGACCTTAATGCTTGTTTTTGGTGTGCCTGGTGAAAACGCACACACACACAGGGAGAAAATGGAAACTCCACACTTGAAGGCCTTGTGGTTGACCAGGATTTGAACCGAGGCCCTTCTTGCTGTGAGGCATCAGAGCTATCCTGTGTCCCCATCCTACAACCTTTACAGGTTAAATCCATCTAAAGCCCCTTTCATCAGGCACTGCCTGCCTCCTGAACGCCTGCTTCTTTCAAACACACACTTTGACTTTGTGAAGCGGCTTTTTGAAGTCTCAAGCATTGATTTTTAGTTTCAAAATTTGAATAGCGTCTCTAATTGTACTCAGACTGAGTAGTGACCTCAGGAGTCATAAATCTAACTGTGTGTTTTAAATTGGTGTGATAATGCACTTGAAATGCATTTTGCATGACCTTAATTAGGCCTCTTGTGAGCCTGGCGTTCTCAAATCCACAAGAGCTTTTTTCAGTTTTGTGGCAACCTTTTCCACTGGCCATGACAGTGTTTGGACAAATTGTGACATAAAGTTGGATAAATAGAGTGGCTGAGAGCCTCACATCAAGAAGGTCAAAGGTTTCACTCCCAGTCACACTGAGGGCTCTTCTGTGTGAAGTTTGCACATTTTCCCATGGTGTACTGTAGGTACATCGTTTCCCCCACAGTCCAAAAACTTCTTTTTTTTCGGTTGTCTGGAGACTTAAAATTGTTCTTAGATGTGAAAGTGTGTGTGTCGATGTGTCTCAATAGATGGACACCAGTGACACCATTAAAGCACAATTCGGGTAAGATAACAGATGGATAGATGGATGGATGGATGGGCAGACATTAAGGAGCAGTAATGTGTGTAATAAAGCAGCCAGGCTTTAAAGATTGTGAAAATGATATTCAGTTCCTCACATAAATTAACCTTAAAAACACTGATGTGGCATTCTGAGAAAAAAAGTAAGGAAACTTATGCAGCTATGGAGACAATGACCCATGGAACTGCACTCTTGTCACCCCTAAAAAATGCCAAATGATGGAATCATCAAATGCTCAGGCACGTACTTATTACCCCGAATTCATTGCATAAACAAATTTCATGCTTTACCGGACTATTGGTTTTCTACTGAGCTCAGCTTTGCTGCTTGAATCCACATGTTGTGCCAGCCTGGCATCATGTCAGCGTTGAAATGGTGGTGTATCCTGAAAGACACACTGAACAAAGATGAATTGTGTTGAAATGTGTTTCCACTTGGCTCGCCCACAGCACCAGGAAAATACCGTTAACAATTTCAATGTGCGAAAACTGTTGGTTTTATAAACACTGTTCATTGCATGCATATCTAGTACATCACACATGCTTAATTTACTCAAAACATCTATTGTCAATATTTTGATTTTACAGAACGGTCCTCATTATGACTTGGGTGTGAACAATAATTATCACCCAACTCTGCGATTCCCCGCAGCTCTGTGGACACATTTCCAATGGATTATTTTGGTTTTAGTTCACCCTGGTTGATCTCATCAGGCTGCCCAAGTGAGCAGCTGGCATGTGGTTAGAAACTCTGCGTGCGTGCGGCCTGCCCAGCTTCAAATGGCAGACAGTGAAAGTTTGCCACTAGTCGGAGGAGCTTGGTGGAGCATTTAGCAGCTAAAGAAGCAGATGCTTCCCCGGAGATTTGAGGGAGCTGAATATTGGCCTCCCATCCACACAGGCAGCCGTAGACATGAATCCAAATGAATGATAATGTTGGTCTGTGTGTGCCGGCTGTGTAAACAAGCTTCTATCTGCTGCCTCTCTCTGGATTTGTCTCTCAGATCGTCTCCTTTGACACAACGTTCAGACTTTTGAAATATATAAAGAAGTCGATGTTTATGGTTTGTACGTTCAGAGGTGTTTCGCACGCAGACACATGATATTGATTTGCAACTCTCAGAATGAAAAGACCCCAGTCTGTAGAGACTGAGCTTTATCTTTTGATAAAACACGTTTAGGTTTCAGATAAAAACTGTGAATGTTTCACTCAATCTGTAAAGCGCATGCGGTATATTTAGAAATTGTGCCTGTAAATTAACCATACGGACGTCTTTAAGGCTGTGATGTCACAGACAGACCAGACCAGACCAGACAGACAGACCAGGTTTTGTTGATTTCCCTTCAAGTCTAAAAGACTGTCAACAAAGAAACAAGTGTGTGATGGAGTGAAATGCCAGTGGATATTTGCCCGATGTCAAAGCTACTAAGCCAACGACATGGTAAACGAGGAACATGACACATGAGCATTCATGCTTTGTTTCAAATGTCATGGCGAAATGCATGTTATTGCAATTCTAGGGGTGCGTAAGTGTGTAATTTGATCATCACTAATGTGAAACAAGGTTGTTGTTTGACACCCCTGTAGGTGCATCCATCTCTATTCCGCGTCAGTCAGGTCTGTCCGGGCTGAGCAGGTTGAAACCACTGAGAGCAGACGGCTGTGACATTTAAAGCAACGCTGTTGTCCTCACCCAGTGTGAGCCAGCGCTCATATGCCAAGCTGCGGGCGTATAAATCCCGGGAAGCTGCCTCCTCCTGACACCCATGTGCTCATCAGCTGCAGAATCTATGAGCTTGAATGCATCCACAGAGGCCTTTTCTCACAACCGAACCTCGCAGCCATTATGCTCGTGGCACGGCAAGCATTCGAGGGCGGTGGGGAATCTGACGGGAAATGGCTGTTGACCCAGTTCGCCTCTCAGGTTGTTTCAGTTCAGCTGGGCTTTAAAGGGCTCACTCTCAGGGCTTCCTATAACATTATGGCATTTTGGAATCTGGGGTGCAATGTAGGAGGGCTGTTTTTTCATAAAATAGAATATAAAGTTATTCCAAAATTCGAAAAGCATTCTGGAGATCTTGTTGATCTATCTATCTATCTATCTATCTATCTATCTATCTATCTATCTATCTATCTATCTATCTATCTATCTATCTATCTATCTATCTATCTATCTATCTATCTATCTATCTATCTATCTATCTATCTATCTATCTATCTATCTATCTATCTATCTATCTATCTGAGTGAGGGAATCTGACTTTCTACTGTATCTGTCTATCTCTCTGTCTAGTCTCAGAAGCTTATCGTCCTCTGAATCGTGTGACATTTCCTGTAACTTCCCCACAGTAAAGCACTTTTTTTTTTCAGAAAATCATTCATTTTCTTCAACCATGAAACTCTCATCAGGAACAAAGTGCAGCTCGGGCGCACAGTGGGCACAAAAGCAAAGATTCCCTGGACACAGGTCACACGTCCGTTGCAGTACTAATGCAGGTAGACAGACTATCGCTCAAGTGCACGTTCATACCTATTGGCAATTTCAAAGCTGTCTTTTCATGTTGGAGGCACGACAAAGTGAAGCGCACACAGGAATTCAGAACAGGAGGTGAACATGGTAACCCTGAGCACAGCTGGAGCTGAGGACAGAGCCTGATCCTGTGAGCTTTGAGGTGACTGTGTTAATCACTGTGTCACAGTGTTACACCACTGTTCCCATTGTACACTTTATAATGCAGACTGACTTCAGCAGAATTAACTACATAATATAGTTTGTGTGCTTTCCGTTCAGTGCATTTACTGACCTCTAACGCTGTGACGCACATTTGAAGAGACTCACTGTACAGTAGTTCGGCGCACGCAGTTCAAAGTTGATTTACAATTGATTTTCACTTTGTATTCTGTGCGTCGTCTCACCTTTGACATGCAAAAGAACTCTGTGACCTTGAATCTCTCTGCCAGTCACTGCGGCCTTCAGTGACTTTCTTTGAAAGTAAAAAGACGCCATTAATCTCACATCTCACCTGTCAGGCTCGCAGAGGGGTGTTTGGGTTGCAGGCTATACCCACGCGCTCTTCCCACCCACTCTCCAAGGACACATATTGTTAAAGCCGTCGCAGCGGCTTGTCCCCCTGCATTAGGCAACACGCTTTCATATAACTGCTCGACAGCTCTTCAGCACCGTCACGCTGTGCCCCGAGCTTCATTCACTGGTTGACAAACAGACGTCGCTCTGTAGGTTCCTCCAAATCCTCCGAGGAACCTATGCTGAACAAAGATGAGCTTAGCGCAAATACAAGTAGCTGGATTAACTGTCTGATGGTACATTTAGGGGGATCGGGTACTATGTGTTGGATAAGGTCAGATCATGGGGGTCTTATTTCCATTTTTGCTTTATGCCAAGGAAAATGACTTGTTGCTTGTGTCTCTTTTGCTTGCATTTATCTGTTTTATTTGAACAACAGTATACACACACAATTCCCCCCTCTTGTAAGTTGCCTTATTTGAAATTTGTCAGTTATTTCATTTCTTTGTGATTGAATAACGACTAAACACCGCTAGCTTAAGGCTCCGTCTAATAGCAAGCTGGGTTGTAAAAGCTGCTCTGCTCTGTGATCCCTCCAGGTTCGAGACTTGACTGTTAAGTGCTCACAGTGGGCCCAGTTACCCTGGCCCCAGACCCATGAGGATACTAGTAGCTCCAGGTTGGTCTGGACCTGTAATGTATTGCAAAGTTTTAGGAATAGAGAAATGTAGTGTAACTAAACCAAAAGGGAAAAAAAATCAACCAGCAAATTGAAAAGCCTTGAAGTTGGTCCTGCTTATGTGCTTTTGACTTTATAATTTTGAGGCCAATGCTAGTTTACACTAATACTAAAATGCCTTTCTCATCTGGAAGTCAGGAACTTTCTCAGTGGGCACCGGGTTTGTGCCTTGTTACTGATTCTGTTTGTGAATTTCATGAGCAGAATCTCAAGGCGAAGCTGAGAAGATGGGAGTGCCTGGCAGTAACACTCCAACCCTCCTGTACTGTCTGTAGACTTGGGAAATTGTTGATACGGGTGGTCAAATGAGTTTCTTGGTTTGAGATGAGATAGGATGAGGACCAACTCTTGGAGGGACAAAGTAGAATTGCTGCTCCTTTACAGTGAAAGGGGTCAGCAATGGATGGTTCAAGTATCTGATCGATATTGCTCCTGGATACCTCCCCTGTAGAGGTGGAGTCAGCGTCTTGAGATAAGGCACTTTTGCACCATAGGAAGTTCTTTTCAAAGTTCTTCTAACTTTTGCAGGATCTTGCCCCATATTTAGGTGTCAGCACTCCAGGAATTTGTGGATCTGACTAGTTTGCAGAACACCATTCTCAGAACATTTTTAGCCTCTACTTTGGGGTGGGGACTCTCTTAGGCACAAGGACGTCTTAAAGCTACGCTACAGTGAGGAGACTGCAGAAGAGTTGAACAAAAGAAAAGTGGACCCTTGTTACATTAAACATGGTTGCTACTCAGTTTATACGTGCTCTCCTGGAATGTTTTCGAGGAGAGCAATTAGAAGATGAAGATCAAGCTACTGTGCCTGCACAACTCACTGCCTTAGGCATTCACAATCTTTTAAAAATAAAAACAAGATGATTAAAAAAAAAATCAAAGACCACATGTCATTCACTTTAGTAGTCCTTCTGGCAGCGCGATAGAAAAACAAAAAAAAAAAGAGCCACAGGGTTTTGTAGTTTGTGCTCAGTTTGTGGTCTTTCTTTCCTTTTTTTTTAACCTGTCCTGTCCAGCAGCTTAGGCAAACAGTACAGTAATTAATGCCTTTGTAGTGCCAACCAGAATTTATTCAACAAGAGATGCAGTTAAATATTTTCCCCGTTTTACAGTGTGTGTGTGAGGGGGGTTATTTTATTGATGCAGCAATGCTCGATGGTTGACTGAGCTGGACCGGACCGGGAACAAAAAGCAGACACAAAAGAGAGAGGGACAGTGGCAACCACAAAAATGACGACAGCAATGTCAACAAAAACAAAATCCACAAATATAAAACAGCAAAAATAACAGCTACGCCACAGCAGATAGAGATATAAACAAATTCTACATGCGCTCAGTCTCAAGAACAGACTATCCTAACAGTGCCAATATATCTCTGTGGAAAATGATGAGTGAATATATTTGCTAATATTTTGCTGAGATAATCAACAATCCAAAATAATTGTGTGTTTAATTAAATCAGCATGACCCACCTGACACTCAGCTAGACAGCAGGTACCTTGTGTTCCAGCACAGCGCTGGGTTGCTTCTCAGTCTGAAGGCAAAATATAATTAAGCCTCCATCAGTCTCCTGTGTGAATCTTTGCTGATAGGTGCTTGAACAATGCAGAGCATGTAGGCAATACATCAGGAGTGATACGGACAAATACGGGTGGTAGTAGGCGCCCCCAATTCGTTTTTGCCTCCCAGGCTGTTCAGTGGGTTAATCCACAAAACTCAAGAGCTAAAAAGCTCTCCAAGCAAAAGAGAAATAAAGACGTACAACCGCTATTGGAAGCTGCTGTTGACCACTACTTCAGCTAAAGTTTCAGCCAACATTTCCCTGGATTATTCGATGCATCATCAAAATCAAGAGAATGACAAGAATGGTTGCAATGTTGGTTCTGGGTTAGTGCTCATGCAGTTGTGGAGTCAATTCAACCAGTTGAGAACAAGTTGCTTTTCCACCTCTCAAAGGCCACGTCACTACATCATCAGGTATACTGCTGGCGGTCTGTCTCCAAAGACCCAGTCCATTTCAAGCACTGACATTTTTTAGCCCCTACAGTCTTTATTAAGTTTCTTTAGCTGCTGCTCCATCACGTCTGTGGTTTCTCTTACACAGCGAGAAAACAAAGGCTGACTTTGTTGGTCTCAGTAACCCTGCTCTGAGTTAGTTCTTCGTCTTTGCCTGGCAAAGAAAGTGGTTCTAGGCATTGTCCTGGAACAATGACTGGGACCACATTGGTGGAAAAAGAGCCTGAGAGAGAGCTTCAGCATCAAACACCATATGCAGCCTGACTAGAGCAGAAACAAGAAGTCCGCTGTCTCTCTTACCCTCTGGACTCTCTAGAATGTTGCAGCACAGACTGGTCTGCCTGAGGACACTCTCACAACAGGCTCCTTAACCATCAGGCAGAAGTGTCCAGCACAGTGCTCTCTGCTGTGCAGTGCCGGGGTGGTTGCATCAGGGCTGCTGGGAGACACAGAGTTGCCAATCTGGGGAGGGAAACCAGCTCTGTGGTTGGGCTATACTCTGACTTTGTTGAGAGAGTGACAGAAAGCAGGATGAAGGAAAAGATCAAAGCCTTCCTGGAATACCACTTGTCACCCCCCTTGGTGACTAACAGTGCCTGATTGACAGATCACTCACACACAGGATCGGCCCACCCAGCACCCAGGCTGTGGTGTGCAGAGCCCCTCAGGCGCCCACTTGTCCCCGCTGTCACCAGATTGTGACACACACACACACACATGCATGTGCACATGTGCACTGATCATATACAGCACTTTATTATAATTTGTTACACATTACATCTTATAGACACCCTATAGACCTTGCAACTTAAGTGTCAAGAATCAAGGGGCAGAGATTATTTTAGGCGCTCCATTTGTCATTAGTTTCTATGGGTTTTAAGAATTTGTTCAGTGGCAACATTTTGATATGTTATTGGGATGGATTGGTGAGACTGAAAAAAGTTTCTAAGTTAACTTTCTACTAAGTTTTCATTTCATCATCAAATGAAAAACAAAACAAACAATTGCTTAATTTATGTGAGATAGATAAACTAAAACAGAGGGAAAATGCACAGAAAATGGCATCAGTTGTGCAGCAATTAAACTGATTGGTGAAGCTGCCCGTGGCCTAATGAGTGCAGGGGAGGATTCATTAGACCCTGTGACACAGATTAGGTATAAAACAAATGAAGAAAATGAATGAATGAAGTCGAGTTTTTCGCAAACTTGACAGCATTTTTGTCTGTAAACAAAAATGTTTGAGTATGAAGTTGCTGAGCTTGATTGTCAGAGGCAGAGTGATGACACTCACTTGGTATAAATACACAGGTGCTCAGCCTGATAACAAATAGATGTAGCACTTCCCTCTCCGTGCTACTTCACTACAGTTTGCAGAGAGAGAACCTCGAGGGTGACCGGCCTCCTATTGCAAATCACTCCGCTAGATAAACAAAGACACAAACCAGACAGATTAATACGAAACAGAACAATGAGGTAAGGGCTGCAGGTAATGAAATGAAAGAAACCCGACTGGCTAGACCAGACCAATAAGAATGAGAAAATGGTATTTGTAGCCAAACGAGAGGCTTGTTTGGCTGATAGAAGCAGAACAATGGAGGTTAAAACACAACAAATCAGCAGCTGGCAGGACTACCTTTATTAACATCATTCAAGCACCAATACTGCACAGTAAAGCTAATTGCGTTGTTTGGCAGGCTGCTACAAAGTCAACAATTTACCCTGGGCAAGATAGGACTAAAAGCTTCAATAAATAACAATGGACTACAACACAGTTTTTTTTATTTTTATTATTCGCTCAGTGGATAATGTACTCAAATACCACCAGGATGTGATATGAATGGATAAATGACCTCAGGACAAGGCATTCCCCAGCAGGCATCTTTACAGGAAATGGCAAAAGTGTTCTCAATCACACTTGTATTTATACACCACAGCAATGGAAAGCAATTTGCACACTGATTTGGAAATTGTTGGAGCCCCATAATGCATCTCCACATGAATCCTTTGTCAACATGATGCAAGTTGTACAATAGAATCAATCAAAGCATTTCACACCCTTCTGTTTTATTGTTATTTAATTGTGCGAGAGTTGAGTGTTTCAGGAGTGATTATGTTTTGGAGCCAGAGCACTGTGGGGGGGGGGGGGGGGGAGCAAATATGTTTTTACCTAGCTGCTCAGCCAGCGAGGAATGCACACACTAAAGCTCTATTAATTTGGAACTATTTACTGATGTCTCAGTCTCTTGGCTTCTGCAAGATTAGGAGGTGAAAAGGCTTATGATACAAATGGAGAAAAATGTCTTTTTTTCCCCAGTTAGAACGGTTCTGATGCAATTATGCTGAGTATTAAATCTTCAGAATGTGATGATGGTATAGTTGGGACGAATCAGTTCTTAGCTCATTCCTAATCTAGGATACAACAGTTTTCCAAAACAAAGCTGACTCAAGGTCTTCTGGGGGTTTTCATCCATATGGCGCTGTCTTCATCCGCAGATGGAGTTCATTCAGTCGTCATGGAGATCTAGTGACTTTTTGGACTCCTCATCTCTGTCATGACATGCTGTGACAAGTGAACAAATGGAGCCCACTGAAGAACGACATGGCTGAAAGCTCTAGAAAATGCCAAGCAGTGTGTCAAGAGTTGGAACTGTTATGTCATATTTGTATTCACTGATTGAACACATTTATCACATTCTGTAGTGATTCTTTAAATTTTACTTATATCAAACTGACTTGCAGCAACTTGCTTGCTTTTTGTAAGAAACATAAGCAGAAAACTAAGTTTTGATGGTGGTTATATTGACAAAAAACTTGAGAAACCATTTCAGGGGTTATGTTCAGACACACGGCTTTAACTTTGGAACAAAAGATTGCTTCATTTAATATTTCACAGTGACCTGGAGCATAAGGCATTTTGTCTTTACCTTATTCAATTCCACCTAATGAATCAAAGTGTTTTTGTTTCCCTAACCTGAGTATGTGTTTAAAACTGTTGAAATCTGCTCTAAGTAAAAAGAGAAAACACAGTTGCTAAAACTCCTTGAAAAGTAAGTCGAATTAATTCCCCAGAAAGTATTGTCATTGTATCATTTTTCATGTATACTTCAGCAAAACGTTGCATAGACATAATGATGTAGAATGATTATATGCAAGTGGTGTTTAGTCTCTTTTTCCTCTTTGCTGCTCAGCAAGTTTCTTGCCACTAGATTATGATTCATTTGGCCAACTGACTTAATGCTCAATGAGCAGTTTAAGATTGTTCCTGTGTGTTGGGAACACCTGTAATATATCACTATGCTGTACGTGAACCTCACTGCATGGGATGAATGGCTCAAGAGTTAGGGAAGTTCAGAGCAGGTGATCCAATAGATACACTTCCTTGCCTGGGCCCATGGACAGCAGAATACATTATGCTTGAAAGAGAAGGAGAGATGAGGGGAGGCTAGAGAAAACCGAATTGTAGACTGAACTGAAATACCGCTCCTTTGTCACAGTGGGCTGTAGCCTACAATTGGTGAAAATGCTTGTGGGAGAAATTGAGAGAATGATGAAAATAAAGCCCACAGTTGCTCTGTATATTGGAGAATACATCTGAAAAAGAGAAGTGTGGAGTCCAGAGGGAAAAAACAGTTGCAAGAACAGTTGCAGAGGATACAAGCAGCTTTGAGGTCACGGTCACTTGTGACAGAGGGATTTGAAGGAAACGTGTGGTGATGTACAACGATTCTGCTGCCGTCAAAGTCGAATTTTCTGTGCCAACCGAGAGGGAAATATGGAGATGTCTTTGTAATCAATTGCAGTTGGAAGAATCAAAGCAGCTCCCATTTGATGGCCTCCGTGTAGCTACCTGAACCGACAATACAACAGAACTTCGGCTTCAGCCAATTTGATGCTTTTACTGTTGGTTTTACAGCTTTCTATCCGGCTATCTCCCTTCCTCAGTCCCAACCTGCCAGCTTAATGCTGGGTAAGGCAACTTGGAATGGCTGATGGGAGAGTTCAAGAGTGAGAGTTGGCGGTTGTGTGTGTGTGTGCATGTGTGAATGTGTGTGTGTGTGTGCATGTGTGTGGTGCACATGGGTATGGGCTCTTCCTCCTTAGAAAGCATCGGAGAGCTGTCAGCGGCTTGATGGATGGCATGGCAACATATGTCGATCTAGCAAAAAGGGCCGGCCGTTATTCATTTTATCTGACTGGTCTGCATTCTGTAGGAGAAGCTGAGGAGCGGGAGAAGGTAGCAAAGGCAAGGTCCATTCATTTTCTTACTCCCTCGCCAATGAATCTGTCTATCCACAGCAACAGACGTGGGATGGGGATTCGACTTTGAAAAAAGACTGTAAAATGCTTGAGTAGAGAGTGCTGAAACACTGAGTTCACGATCCTCATCCCATTGATCATACGAGGTCAGGGTTGAGCACTGCACATAATTAGCATGCTTTTCATCAACTACATATCAATGCAGATGATTATGTAAGCGGAAAAAATGTCTTGAGCCAAAGGATTGCACGCAGTCTCAACAATCTGTTATTCTTTCAAATTTGCCCCGTGGCCAAAACCCTCAACTCTACCACGCTCAAAGTCTACGCTCTGAATTATTTGGCCAATCCAAAGGTCATTTTTGCTCAGGAGCGTTGTCACATGTTTGACTGGATTTGGATTGAATTGTGAGGTGTGAAACGACTCCAAAGCCCACCCCGAGCTCTCAAAAGGTGACATTTTCAAAAGTGGCAATCATTTCACTCTGACCCTCTGTTAGACATTCATCTTCTTACCTATTATATGCTGTGACCTTTTCCTATCAATTTGTCCTTTTTGGGTTTTTCTTTGAAACTATACCATCTAAGTATCTATACTGTGAGCATCAACCTGTAGAAGGCTGCGCTTATATAAACTTATATGGACAAGTTGTGCAGCACTGCTGGTTCTATGAGTCTCTGTGGGCCAAGATGTTCCTGTCACACCAGAAGTTTGCAGATTTGGATTTACTTGCATACTTTGTATGTCTGTAGACACATTTTTGTCAGAGCTGTTCAAACGTGCAAGGTGGAAAGCATGTGGACAGCTCAAAGATATTTGTGTCAATGAGGACTCTGCTAGTATGAAGGCAGAAATTAGGGAACGGGGTCATCGATTCATTCTGAGCCACAGATCACTTAAAGTAGACTGCTTCTCTAGATCTGTGTTACATTCATGAAACATGTGTGAGGGGCTTTGAGACTTCTCATTATTCGGCACGAGATTTGGTTGGGCAGCGTGACACAGGGAATCAAAGTGGCTGTCTCACACGAAAGGCCTGAGACGCATCAACCCAGGTTTATCTTTTCTCTTGTTACGTGCTGTCAAAAGCTGGAACTTCTCCCTGAGGCCACTGTTGATTCAAGTCTTGGAAGTTTTGATGGTGAAAGGGAAGGTAAAGATTCTCCTTTTCCTATGATATATTGCACACAGAGGAAACAACAGCTTTGTGACACAAATGGATCTGTGATCCTTTAAATTAACA
This sequence comes from Karalla daura, assembly GCA_029224185.1. Taxonomy (NCBI): domain Eukaryota; kingdom Metazoa; phylum Chordata; class Actinopteri; order Chaetodontiformes; family Leiognathidae; genus Karalla; species Karalla daura. Next base: position 9,979,646 of record CM055197.1, read on the forward strand.
TGGGTCTTGGATTTAGTATGGCATGTATGGCAATTTTTGCCCTCAGCTGAAACCCTTGTGATGTCAAATAGACCAAATGAGTCTTATTTTCTGTTTTGGAGATTTTTCTCTATTGTAGGAAAATGTCTATACATAAATGGTTGCAACCAACAGCAGAAGAAATGTCTTGTAGACAATGTGTGACCTCCCTATAAGTGGGCATTTAGGAGAAAGGAGACATTGAAAAGACTGTGATTAAGTAACGTAATTTACTTAATGGCATCGGAATTAAGACCAACAAATAAAAGTATATTTTCTGTAATTTCCTCAAATTGTAGAACTAAAGATAGCTGAAGAACAAAGGGTTCTAAATGGAAGGAGGAAATGCATGTTTTTTGGGTGTTTTTCTTTTAGGCAATTACTTTGTGATAGCTTCCCTCTCAGGCCTTGCCTGCATTGTGGTTTATGGGTGATTGAATCCCCAACATCAGGGAGAAATTTTCTGAATAGGCCCTTTTCTTTCACCTGGTAGCCATACATGAGATTTACCATAAGTCTTACCAGAACAGTGAGGCTGCGGTACAACTTCTTCAATAATGTCAGTGTGACTGCAATCAATGGTTCTGGTCTCGGTGGGGAACTAGTAAGTTTGTACCAATTGCATTTGTCACACTGCTCTGTACTGGTCAAAAACTGGAAATGTGTGGAAAATTTGAAGCAATGCCTGCTGTGTGCCAATCCTGAATTTTCTTTTTTTTTTCATTCAACGCAATTTTGTCTAAATAGACCAGTCTCCACTCTGATGTCAGGTAGTGACTGACAAGTTCCCTTTGTGCCACAGCCGAAACGAAAAAGGTGTACAACCCTGCCAAGCTGTGAAAATGTCTGCAAGCCCTGATTGTAAGGTGACTTTTACCCATATTGCTGTTCAGGTTGAAGTCATGGCTGCTTGCAAATCACATTACAAAGTAAATGTGCATCTGTCTGTCAATCCACAGACAAAGCCCTGGGGATCAAAGGGGCTCATAATGAAATACTAAATCACTTTTAATTCATACTGTTGATGGAGTAGCCATAGTTGCTGGATGTGACATTAAAAGTCAAGGGTTAACTATCAAAAATATCAGCAGTCACTGCTGTGCTGTGGGCTTTAAATCATTAAACAAAGATTTGAAGTAATTGCTTTTTGTATAATGGGTTTAGATGTGTTGTAGATATTTAATTTCATAGTTTGACCTGAGATTCAAAGACATCTTGGATGTTACTATTCTTCCACAAGTTTAAGATGAAAATAAGTGAAATTGATAATTTTGTGAGAGTGTGGCCTGGAATATATTTACGGTCTTGATTATGACTGTCTCTTGGTCATGAGCTGTGGGTACTGACAGAACAGTTAAAGAGCCTCAAATGAGTTTGTGTTGACACATTTTCCACTGACAAGCAAAGTCATTGCTTACCATCTGAGTCGACTGCCACGTTTTGTTTTTACATAAAATCTGACTCATTTGGTGCATGTTCTGCACACACGTTCTTGAATTTTACCTTAAAGGCTACTCCTAGCATGCTGAGTTTGCCTCCTCGCTGACATAAACAAATCCCGCTTTCTCCCTGGTTTAAAACGTTTATCCTCTCCGTATCCATTTTTAACTTCCTTACAACTAATACTGTCTATGATCATGTTTTTGGATAGCATGCTTCTTTGGACGGACTTCTTTAGACTGTCATTATTCAGCAAAGCCAAGGTAATGTCGTTATCTCATTCTCACTCCCCTTTAAGAAAATGACAATAACCCTGGTATCGCTTTCCTCCATTCCACTGGAACATAATTTGTTTTATTCAAGTACACATATGCGCACACACACACACACTAACTTTGCCACACTTGGCTCATTCTTCTATGATTCTGCTCTGTCTTAGAGTGTGTCTGAATGAAGTACCCTATGGCAGAAATATTAGGTGACATACTGTAGCATTGCTTTACCCGGGTGAAGGCCAGTTGATAAAAGGCCAGAAAAAGTAAACTACATATGAGTCTTCAGCGTGTCAAACGTTTACATTGACGACCTTTGTTTTCCTGTCCTAGAAGCAAGATTCAAGGTTTAATAATTAATTAGTTTTCCAAGAAAAAATTATAGGAATTTGCTTCAAGCTTGTATAAAAGAAAAACAAAATAACAAAACCCTGGACATTACACATCGGAACCATACTGAGAAATAAAATCGGTGATAAAAACAAAGTACGACCATTCAAATGATGAAACCTTTATGCATTATAGAATAATAAAATCTTCAATAAAACAAGCCTTCAAATGTAGGTATGCTATCAGCACCACAGAGAAACTATGATGTAACCCATGGCACTATTGTATAAAGAACAAAAACGTGTTGTGTGCATGAGGAATAAAAGAACTTTGATGATTTAGGGCAAAACATTGCATATCTGATAAGTTTCTGTGTTTTAAAATGAGTAGAAGTTATTGCAAAGTAGTCGCAACTCAACAATCGGCAGCTATTCGCTTGTGTCTTTTGATTTATGGCCTTGTGCAGAGATGTGGCCAAACCGCACACTTACTCCCAAGTTGAGGATGCTCCCGATGCGTGTCTAATCTTCATACCTCTCTGTGACATGGAAAACTTTCTCAGCTGTCTTAAAGATATATCTTTGAGGTCATTACTATGCGCGCAGTGTGCAGCTCACAGAGGCGGCTTAGACCATCCTCGTCTCCAAACAGTCTCACCATTGTTTTCAGTGATTGAGGAGGAGGAGATTGAATAGAAAGGAGCGATCCCCTCCCACCGCCCCACTCATACCTTACATCTGACTCCAGCTCCAGTATTTGTTACTGCTGTTGCTGCTGCTGACACCCTCCCATACGTTTCCCCCCCCATAACTTCCATTCTTACACAGCGGCAACACCCAGTAATGTCACTTCTGATGCATAGATGCATGTTGCATATTCAGCAAATGCAGCTCGCTAACGAATGTAATAAATGAGATGCCACATTCCTAAGCTACTGTGCTGACACGCCGCCGCCTCACAGTGAGAGCCGGTGAAAAGCATCTCCTCCACGCCGCTCTCTCTACACCTCCATTTATCCCTTTATCTTCCGTCCAGTCCCACTGCATGCGGGATGAAAAATGTGAAAGAGTGCATGGGCTGCAGAGGAGGCGAGGAGTCACTCACTAATGCTTCATTAGATGCTTGGTGGGGCCATTCATCGCCGTTATCGCCTGGTCACAGCGTGCCCCTCCGCCACCTACTCCTGACATACGCTGCATGCATTTGTGCACCTTGCTGGAGCTGACACAGTCATGTACTGTACAGCGATTGTGCCTTTGTTTCAGCATATACCATTCAGCATTGCTAATAAGTCAGTCTGCAGAATAAAGTCATGCTTCCTCCATATTCTGATTTCTGAATTTAATCATCCTCTGCACTTTTTCACAAAAGTAATAACTCAACCTGCAAATGCGAGTGGGCCGTGAGCCTGAGAAGCATATGGATATTCAAGCTATATCATGTTCAGTTCCACCACCACCCACATACACACACACACACACACACACAAACACACACTCTTCAGGGCTCTCATTGACTCATTGGACTTAAATGTTGATTAATCCCTGTGCTGGATTCGCAGGAGAGGACTGTTTCATTACCTGATTCCAGTGGCTCAATACATCGATTAAGCCATTACTCTGATCAGGAGATGAATTAAACACACTTAAGGTTCTCAGCTCATTTCAGCATTCATTTTAAATCCCTTGCACAGCACAGACTCGGGCTGTAAACCATCGGCTCAGAGAGTACTAAACTTGAAAACGAGCTTCATTATGTGTGTGAAGCATGTCCTGACACTCTCACTGAATGTGACTTCTTTGTCTTTCTTTTTTTTTAATCAGATCAATTGTTGTAACGACCACTTGCGCTGCATTGTTCCCAAGGACACCAGTGAAACCTGCACAAAACATCTCTTGTGTAACCAACCAACTACATTTTGACATATCTTTTATTGAGTGTAGTGTGCAGTCTGATGCAAATTATTTTCCTTTGTAACTGAGAGGCTTTTTTAAGAGGCTCTGTCCACACACACTTGCCCAAGCCACCAAACAATATGTTTATAAATGATCTGGGTTCAAACGATGCATTTTGTCTTTTCATATCAATATTTATTTCAGTATTTGTCTACTGATGATGGTGAGCTTTCATTTTTAGCTCTTATGGGCTACTATACTCAATCAATGCTGAAACTTAAGAATTATTTTCAGAAAATGAAAACTCAGGTTTAGTTGGTTATTACCTATATACCAATAGTTTTAGGCATTTTTGCACTCTTTGCACACTGAGAAGTTTGGGAACAGGATAAAGTTGAATGTGAGGACATACAGTCATAGTTCATAAGTGATAGGTTCAACTTGAGGTTTGCTCACTTCTCATATGAATAAATTTACTTCTCAAGTTCATAAAAGCAAAAAAAAAATGTTTGTGGATGCTGAGACATCCAGTCTCTCTCGGTAGAGAGGTTATGCATTCGTTTCTTCAGCTGTTTACGCCAGGAAGTGATCAAGGTGTTGTTTAATTCAGATTTGGACAGAAGGACACATGTGTTAGGTGTACGACGGTATAAAGCAATGTCGTCGTCTCTCCGCCACGCTCCCCGGCGGGGTCACCGTGTCCTCTCGCTGCTGCTCTGTGCCTCGCACTGACAGCTCCATATTTCAGCTCTGCGCGCACCCAACCTGCACTGCAGGGTTACAGAACAGAGGTACGACACGCACACCGCGTTTATTTACCTCCAATTTCGCAGTCCATTCATAACACTCACAGTCGCAGTCATTCAGCCTCAAAGGAGTCCGAGGGAAGCGCTCCACAAAGCTGGATTAAAACAGCGAGATGACAGCGCAAACAACTGACGTATCTGCTTACGTTCACTAATTTTATCAGCTCTTTAAACATGCTGGTCCACAACCATGATAACGTTTCCAATTGTATAAAACAACTTATTTAGGGTATGTCCGAAACACACTCCAGAAAGGGATGCAAAGTGCTAACAAGATTATAAAACCTGCCTGTGGCAGCATAATGATGGGCCTTAGGGAGGGGCAATTGATTTACAGTGATGTGGAAGGGAAAAATATGGCCATGTTTATTGCGATACTTTGATTTGTATGTAGATGGATTATTGATCCATGTCCACACAGTGTGGTGGTATTTTATACTGGGTGTTCCCACAGACTGCTACACACTCAATTAGTACAGTTCGCCTCCAGTGTCTAATCAGAAAGAATTAGTGGACAGGATCTTAAATTATGTCATTATGTGAGACTGGAAGGTATTTGATGCTTGAATTCATTTAAAGTCCTCGTGCTTAAATCAAGGACATATTTCAAGGGAAGTGAGGCTCAGGTGTGTCACATGCAAGGCCTGAATGTGAGTCACCCAGCCTCCATATTTCATGTTCAGGGGAGATAAAGGACAGAATGAGATGGGTTTAACATTTAAAGTACTAGTATATTAGTGAAAGCATACACGGCAAGTACTGTATGAAGCTCATCCAGAACATTTCTGTTCACAAGTCTTTCACTGTTGGTCTCTTGTGCTGTTCTGTTGTCTTACAAATGCAGCAGAAGAAAATTATTATGCATTGTTCAGCTCAGTGTTGGAAAAATGGATTTGAAAACCTCAAAAGAAATGTTTCTTTCCAGCCGCAGCCTTGAAGAAAGAGTTCACAGCACAGACTACCTATCTTATTCTAAATTACACTGCATCTTGAGCCAGATTGAATGTTAGCCTTACCACAATTTTTTGTTATTTTTATGTTTGTATGGTATCTGCTTGCTGGTTGTATAATTCATAGGTGTCCAAAGAATTCTCTTTTTTCGTTGTAAAAAGTTAGGGACTGGTCTGCAACAGACCAACAGAGTTTAACCAAAGTCCACACTGAACATTTGCTGAGTGAACTATAGTTTAGGTCCAAACACATACACAGATGATTTGTTTCCAACTGAGGCTTAGGGCTGAAAATATATTGAAACTAAAAAGATTGGAGGGCCTGTCGGACAACATGGAAGATTGGTGGTTAGTTCACAGCAATATGGACCCGGTGTGATACCCACTTTGTTCTGAAGGCCATTCAATGTAGAGTTTGCATATCTATCCCTATGTCATAGGTAGCCTTTGAATTGGTGTGCGTGAGTGTATAATGTGTTTGTGTGTGCGCCCTGCAATGGACTGACAACCCGTCCCATGTGTATCCTCAGAGTCCTACTACACCACTGGGTACAAAGTGGGTAAGATAATGAATAGATGGATACAGACTTTAAACTGCCCTTTGGTGTGAGTGTGAGAGTGAATGTTGTATGTGTGTGTGTGTGTGTGCTCTGGCAGCCTGTCCAGGTTGTTTTCCCTGTGTACTGGGATAAGCTCCAGCAGACCCTTACAACAGCAGTGGGTACAAAGCAAGTAACATAATGGATGGATTGGTTGGATGGATGAAGGCCTGTGCTCTGCAGAGGTTTGGTCCATTTTGGGTTAATGGGCACTTCGCACACTCCATCTCTCCCTCACTACTGCAATGTCCTCTGATTCCCACCACCTTTGCCCTTGGGAACTTAGGAAATTGATTTAACTTCTTAAAATGAAAAGCTCCCATTCTCCCAAACACAAACACTTTTTCTCTAGGCACTGGGAATGGTGTACCAATTTCCCCTTCTGTCTTGTTCTCTTGAGTCATGTCTTCTCTGATATGTTTTAGCGAGTGAGGGATGGGTGGGTGGTTGTATGGGGCATAGGTATAAGATGAACAGGGCACAATGGGCTGCGGTGGTGTTTTTAAAGCCCACACCTGCACGACCCTTTACGAGAGCCAAAACACCCAACCAACAAAAAGTAGAATTTATAGACCACCTTAAAGTGACCTGACCCTCAATTCACCAACTTTAAACACAATAACAATGCACTTGTCAGGACTGACTGCTGTGAAATTCTCCAAGGAGCTGATTGTGCTGCTGGGAGCAGCCAGGGAGCATTTCGCAATGCTCGCCCTCTCCCCTGCCTAAGACCTGGCTTGAGTAGGAGGACACACTGTCCCAAACATATTATTGAATATCCATAAAGCAAATAACCTCCTTTTAATGCCTGGATGCTCTCCTCATTGTCTCTCTGTCATACACACACATGCAGGATCCTTCATATCTAAACAGCGTGAAGGAAGGTCGTATGTTGTAAAGCGTTGAAACTTATGTTACACGTTCTTTGCTCGTGTGTATGTGTGCGTGGGGGGATGAAAAAGTTGGCAGGTGGAGGAGTCACTACTGTGAGTGCATTCGTGTGGATGGTTTGTGGATCTGTCAGCAGGCGCAGGCATGAATGTGCATCCATCTATTAAGAGTGTGTGTGTGGGTGTGGGTGTGTATGTGTGTCTGTTCAAATCTACAAACAGTGGCTGTCAGCTGTGAAGGCTGCTCATTAACTTCCTGCTCTCCCCCCCTCGGTGTTCCCCTCCCCTTCCCGCTCCGTGTCTTGTTGGATGTGTTGGGTTCAGGGAGGAAGGTCGACCGGTGGAGGGAATCATCCTGCAGAGACCTCATTAACATAGTATCACGTGGTGGCTAGTTTGTCCTTCCCTCTGCAACAACAGGAGTCAGGTAACTCAATTTATGCCATTCATGTACATTTAATGACTTCATCATGATAAATCTCATCAACCTTTAAGTCTTTGACTGCAGGTTAAATTGATAACTTGGCAGCACGCGGAGTCTGCTGACTGATCTCTGTGCTGCTGGGCTTACAGATAATCTTTGATATGAGAAACTTCACATTTCCTTTAAAAAGAAGGACCAGCTTATCGACTCTAACACACTTTTAATGTTTTCCCTCTGCCTGAAGGTCTAAAACTTGAGACCTACAGTGCTCGCTGCACAGTGTCAGACAGAAGTTTGCTCCGTCCCGTAAGATTCCATCAAATGCAATAATAGATGGAGGACGTTGGGAAGTTTGATCGTCCCCTGCTCTGCTGCCATTTGTGCCGAGGCGCAGATCAAACGGAGAGCGAAGGATGGGGTGGCTGCCGAACATGCTGTCTTTCTTTTCTGACAGAAATCCCTTTGACAGAGTGAGCAATTGGTTTGCTTCCCTCAGCAGACAGACATTACAATCCTACACTCATTCGCCACAGCTAATGACTATCTTTTCTCTGTAAATGGCCATGACTGGAGTGCCTGTAATCACAGCGCTGAATACTGAGCAGGTCTGTCTCAATTGAGGAAGATTTCAGCCGTCTTTCACAGCGGGCTACCGTTAAAAGGACGGAAATCATGGTGGGTGCTTTAGAAAAATGCTGATTGGGTGAGCCATGCAGTTATTTTGAAATAGAAGTAATTCTAGCCTTCAGAAACTGGTACTTTTTTTTCTTATATGTGCATCACAGCTCAAGAATACGCAACTTTGACTTCAGGAATCTGCAGGGGAGAGTAGGCTGTTATCTAACGCTTTGAGACCTGCTAACGACTAGAGCTGCAAATAATTGACAGCTGTTTTAATAATTGATGAATCGATTTGAGCATTGAAAAAAAAGAGAATAATATTAAGAAATCAGGTAAAAAGATTTCCTATTTCTGCTTCATAAATATGATTATTTTCTATGCTTCTTTGGTTGTTTAGGTGCGGACAAAAGCAGACCTTTGGAGGGTAAAGAAACCAGCTAGTTGAGTGATTGACAAAAAATAATTGTTTGTTGCAGCCCTTCTAATGACTTACCTCTAGTTCTAAGAAGAGTTTTCTAGTCCAATGTTGGCACATGGACGGGTCACCTTGTCCTCGTGGAACACATCAACATTGATTGATCTGAAAAATATTCAATATATTAACCACTACATGGAAATTAAAGGGCTGCGTCTCTAAATGAAATTGTACACTAATGGAGCTTAACATGCTCACACACACGCACAGGCCTCTCACTGTAAACCAATCTAATTGAATTGAAATTAATTTGCCATTTTGTGACATTTTGATCTTTTCACACTGAAATCAGAATGGCACATTCATCAAAAACATTTTAAGCAACACGCTGAAGCCTGTCATCTCCCAATTGCTACTTCTGCGAGTAAACAGACCATATAATTAACCATTTGTTTTCTTAATTAACTCTCAGCGACCCCGAGGAGACCTTGGAATAGTGGTGCATCGCGAGCTTCCATTAGCTTATGTCAGGATTTAGAGAACATGTCGGCGCGTAATTGATGCATTATCGGATCACTATAAAACCTGTGACCCTGGGTTCTGAGCTGCATGCTTCACCCTCTTACTGGCTTACTCGCTCGCTTACTCGCATACTGGCATTCAGAGCTCGAGGCAGAGCTTCTCTGTCAAATCACACAAGAGGAGACATGGATATAATCAGCAGCACATCATGACAGTCCAAATCAAGGAATAAGGAGACCATGGAGCGACGTAGTATTATTTGGAATAATATTAGATTAATGTTATTTCAAGGAGTGGATTAATATATCAATATCATATACAACTTGGGGTACATAGTGTGCCCGCATTCACCCTCTTTAAATCACGCACAGTAATAAACAATTCTTTATCAATATTCTGTAAATCACCTATAATCCAAATGAAGTCAACTATGTTGTTTATTCATTTAGTTTGAATTTTACAAGCTTTACAACTTAATGTTGTCTTTTTAGTGCCTATCTTTAAAGGTCTCAAAAGGTCTCCAATCCTTCACAAACCTATCTGTAGAAAACTCACACAGACAAGGTGGAACCTGCAAACTCCACTCAGAAAGGCCCTCTGTCTGACCTGAGTCAGACTAAATGAGCTATCATTATATAAATATATGACCTATAAATAAATGACCTATCATTAGCATCATCATCGTCGTCACCACCACTCACTACACCTGGGTATTTTCAAGAGTAATGATCACCAGGATGATGAAGGAGGTCAGGTTTGAGGGTCTCCCCAAAGTCCTGCCTTAATCCATCAAACAGCCGGCACTTGTGTATGCTGGAGATTTGTGTATCTTTGCTGCAGGCAAGGGTCAGAAAAGGTGGTAAAACAGAGATGGAGTGGGCTGCACAAGTCAAAAATCATAAGTTTGGCTGACAAGAGCAGATTACTGTATGCAAAACATTGTGAAATGTGCAGCTCCATGAATGACCTGTCTGCATACAGTATTTGTAGAGAAGGTGCTTGTTTTGCCTCATCATCTTTGATTTGAGTAAAATTAACTCAAATCGAACAAATAAAGTTGCATCCATATTATTGTACAGTATTGTGACAAAATAACTCTACCTTCTTTGGCTTATTTAAGTGTTTACAGTTCTGGAAATTGGGGACAATATTGGCATTATTTATTTCAAGTATTCTAAAACAATTTTATTTACTTTATAAATTACTTTTCCATCAGATACAGTGAAGTAACACGAGATTACAGATTATGCATGGTTATGCAAGCAGTTGTCAGCCTGACTCCTACAGATACTTGTTAACACTGGAGTTCACTAATGTAGCGGCAATTTCAGCTCTTATGACTGACTCCCAGCACATGAGTGGCAGTGTGTTATTGAAGATATTAGAAAAATTTGATAGCACTTGTAATTGACCTGTGCTGCTTCGGAATAACAGTGTCTGTGAGGCTCAGGTGGAAGAGAGATATTGTGGTTGAAGGTGAAGACAAGCAATGACAAAGTGGGTCTTGGTGGGCACAGGGAACATGGAGAGAGGTGAGACAGAGTTGGATAAAGGTGCAGCTGATGAAGACAGAGGAAGGTGTGTAAAAGAAACAGAGTGGGGAAGAAAGGAGGCTTACAGGGACCGAATTAGGGCCCCTGCCTTTCCAATTTAGTGTAGCTGTCATCCCAGCCGGTGATTAATGAAGAGTGGAATGCCATCTGTTTTCCCTGGGAATTTCTGCTCTCCTGGCTCAGAAATTGCCCTTCCTGAACTCCCCCTGTATCTGTGTTTCCAGGCAGCTGTAATGATTTGGGATCAGCCAGACCAGGCCCGATCCAGGAGGACGCGGTGGTTAATGAGAAACTGGAGTCAGTTAGCAGCAACGGTGGATAAAAAATGGATATTTGGACGAGTGGAGAAGATATTAAGGTAGAGGAGCACTTGATGTAGTGTTATCACACAAGGTTGATGACCATGGGGCACATGGGAGATGGAGGGAAGATCGGTATCTGTTGCAGGCATTACTGCCATTGCTGTCCACAGGGATACACTGAGGCAATGAAGTGTAATGAACAATATGAAAACAGAGGTTAGTTTTACCATCAAGGCCATTTGGGGAATTTATCTTGCGTTTCCATATCCAATGGATTCTGCTACCCTTTTTTTTTACCACAGAGGAAGATAACTACCTAAGACAGCATGTACTGTAGGTGATTGACAAATAAAATAAATGTTGCATACAAGTCCATTCTGCAGCTTCTTGTACTGAATTTCTGAATTGACATTAGACTTTAGACTAGCAGTTTCATTAGAATAGCAGTTTCTCTGCCTTTTCAGTCTAGTAGTTCCTGTACTGCACTATTTGGAAGCTCTTCAGCTCATATGCCTGGGGTTCGGAAATTTGTAGCAGTGTGAGTGACACAAGAGTCCACGACATTTTTAAATGATGCGTTGTGGCATCGGCAAGTCATGGATAATAAAAAGATGGGTCGATTAATGGATTTTTACATTGAATGACAAAAGGAGACAAGTCTGTCTTATGAGATGATTTGCTTGTCAAAGCACACAGACAGCTGTTTCCGTTAGCATTTAACACCATCACCAAGGCTATGGCATGAAGTAACCTCAGAGGTCTGACTGGTGGTTGTGGGCTGTGTTTTCCCTGGAGACTCTCTCTAGCATGTAATGGGAATATGTGATGCAGAAGTGGCTGTAGAAAACCAACCTCTCCTCCCTATGTCCTCCACCCCACCCTGCTTGATGAAGAACGGAAATGAAGGTTCCTGGCGTTCTCGTGTTCGTGGTCTCCTCTGACAGGTGAATCAGGGCTGAGAGTCGCTTGTGTGACTGACATGCTCTCCACTTGTTTTTCATTATGTTGGGATGTAAGAATCCCCTCTCACCCACTGCAGTGCTCTGAGACAGTGTAAGAGACAATCTGTCCACCTTATTGTCGTGGGAGTCACAACCTGGATTGTGTTGTATTTCCTGTTTGGGCCAAGTCACCCACAGAGAATGATGCATTTTCCCACTTCCTCTTTGTCGACATGGCGTCTGCGAGGTGGTCTCATAATGCTGAACAATGGTGCGCATCATTGAGCTGCCACAAACAGTGGAGATGAAACATTTCCTGAGGGCAGGTTGACGGATCCAAACTAAAAATATGATCAAGTGGGTTATCAGTGGGAGCCATATCCGATTTCAAACTCTTCAATTAAACGCCCCAGTAAGTTTGTTTTGTCAGTGTATGAAACAGCAACATCAAAGCAACACCTTCGCCATAGCGGGCTATTGGCACATACTCGATTCCTCCCTCGGGAAGATGTTTTCCAAAAGCACCATATAGAATAAAATCCGCTGTGTGTGCGGTGGCAAAAGGTCAAAATTCATGGGAAAATTTGCTGTGGACTTAGTAAAGACTAAATTAAATATGTTAAAACTTCTCAATATTCACTTGTATCCTAGCCCTTGCATCATCACTGGATGATCTTAGTCAATTATGCTTGCCTAATGAAGGCAATGGGGAGTTCTATTTGTTTTGCACTTCCAGGCCAGGATTGGTCTGGACAAGAATTTCTGAGTAGCCAGAGACATATCCAGGTGACACAAAAGAGGGTACAGCTGTCAGGGTTTTTTTTTGTCTCTGAATTTCCATGCACACCTTTCTGTTTTCCTTCAGAACATGATGAAGTTCTTTGAGATAGTAATGTTTTTTTCTTTTTCTTTCTTTTTTCCTTTTTAAACCCCTGACCACGTCCCATGCTTTTGAGGATATCTGTAATCTTCTAGCATTTAGTGGCACTTTCCCCCAGGGCTTTTCAACTTTTAATGTGCTCTCTCAGCTACCTTTTCTTTTCTTGTTCCTTGAAACACACACACACACACACACACACACACACACACACACACACACACACACACACACACACACACACACACACGCACACACACACACACACAGACTTACACTGCCTAACCTGTGACACAGGATGTTGTGCTGATGGTTATCATGATAGAGATCATGCCATCGGGTTAAAAGACAGTTCTACATTGATGCTTCTTTTCTCTTTGACTCCATCTGTCATGTGGTATTTTCAACACCACCCAGACAACTGGGCCTGACATTGGCCTTCTGTGGACTTTGGTATGCTTCAGATGGCTGTAAGTACGGAATACATGCTGGACAGAGAGTGAAGAAAACACATTACATCATGGAACAGGCTCAATGTTTCCATCAGTAATCACATCCTGCAAGGCCATTTCCACTGCAATCACATCCATGTAAGTGAATGAAGGTTACTGCCTTATGTTCAATATGGAGGCAGCAAAATCCTTACTATTGAGGCTTTTATTGTCTCTGGGTTATATTGTGCACTATTCTGAATGTAAAAGGGCTGGGCATGACGTCTTTTAGGTCAGTTATTGCTCCTCATTGTAACAAATATGAGGCAAATGACATTACGCATAAATGCACTGTATGCTATGCTGTGTTGCCTATGAAATGGTAACTGCTCTTGTTGAGTCCTTTACTAGTACAGAACCTCTGCGGTTACTGACTGTAGCTCCTGGACTTCCTCTAACTTCACTGATTTTGTCCTAGAGCAGGGATGTAAGGCCTATTCCCATCTTCGTACATATGTTAAAACAAACCCTGAGTCTTCATGCTGTCTCACCCTTAAGTGCTATGAAACAGTATTTAATGCTTATTTGGGAAGCACAGCTACATACAATGCTGATAGTGGCCACAATATCAGATAATGTCATGCTTTACTGATGTAAAAACACAACTTCTCTGACATAGATGGATTATAATTAAAAGTAGAAAACCACAGGATGGAAAACAGAAGTAGAACAGCAAATGCTGCAGTCCTTCCAGCGGGAGCCTGGAGCAGATGTGGAGATTTGGTGTTGTGCGCTTACTGCACAGCTAAGTGGACTGGATGGTAGCTGGGGTTATGGCGAGAAACAGTGAGTGATTGCCTCTTCAACGAGTACAACTGTCCCTCCTTCAAGAAAATCTGTAAATCGCTGAGAGTTTGCGCAGAGCAGCTGAAGGACGTCGGTGGGGAAAGCAGAAAATGTTTTCTCTGGACTGGAAATAGAACAATGTGGGCGCAGTAGACCTTTGTGAACCTGGAGCAGGTGAGGACAGCCTGTCGGCGCAGGTAGGGAGAAAAGACAGTGGAGACAGGAATCAGAGTAGCCTGAAGCCTGATCTTTTTGCCCACAGGGTTTACTTTTACATGCCCTGGGATGGACTGGTGACCTGTCCAGGGTGAATTCTCTGCCCTGCACCCTGTGTCTGTTGGAGATAGGCACCAGCAGACCTTGAGACACCACTGGGTACAAAGCGGATTAGATAATGGATGGATGGATTATTTTTACAGACATCTGCCTCTGTATTGGTAATGTCAGATGCACATGACAGTTTCCCTGTAAAATCACTGACTGCAGCTCTCATCTCAGCATGGCTGACTCTTGTAAGAAAGGCCTTTTGCCAAACACACACGACACATAAAAAAAGGTGCATTTTCTGTGTTCTTGTTTTTCCACCATTACATCTATTTACACATGTGCTCAGGGGGAATGAAGGGAGAGCAGCTCTCCTCGTTGTTGATGGTCCTTGATTTTTACTGCAGAGAAAACTCCTCGATATAATCAAACCTCCACCTCATAAGGACACAGAATCCACATCCGTGAAATGGAACACGTGTGTATATGCAAGCGCAATGCAATCTGGACCATGCATGAGACAGAATTGTATAAACTAGTTCATTTTGTGCCCTTAAGTGAAATGCATTAGATGCTTGGTATGGAGTGAAAGACCTCATTTCATTTAAGTGCTCCCCTGAAGATATTCTCATATTGCCAGAGCCATTCATTGTTTGACCTGGACAGGGCTTATTCAACCCTCAGGAAGCTTTTCTTATGACTTTTTAGTTTGCCTCATTGTGACGTCACTTTTGAACTATTATGTGTCACACCTTTGCACTAGGTCAAGGAACACTCAGCGTGATGCTCTGCTGGAATCACTTCAGGAGAAAAAGATTAGATTATTACTCAGCTGCTTGCGCTCACATTGAAAGAGCATGTGAACTGACCTGAATGCACTTGGAAGTTTGTCGCTTTTGTATTTGCTCCGTAAAAGTTAGCACTGTTGTTTTTCCGCACCCTGGGGTTTCCAGAGAAGATGGCAGCTCAGCTGTGGAGCTCTCTGCCTCGCCTCCCTCTTCCCTTTGTTTCTCTGTTCCGGCATAAATCCTGTTTGGTGAGGTTAGTGCACAGGAGAGGGGAGATAGAAACCCCACTGTCAGAGCCACCTGCTGTTCGGGCACTTTGCAAACGGAGCGGGGGCCTTAAACTGCATCTTCCTTACGTCTTTGTAGGAGCGGTGGATGGCCCATGGCAGTGAGGGCAGGGACCACCATCTGCTGTGCAGGCTCAGTCCTCTTGGGGTGTGTCTGTAGGACAGGCAAGGCAATTAGGAAAAAGCAGAGCAGCTTTTTATTTATATAGTACCTGCATGAACAAGGAGAAACTCAGCTGCTCCTGGTTAAACTGCCTCAATAGGATAGGACTTGCATCACTGCGTTTTATGGCCAGAGCTCACATTTGTTCGGTAGACAGTTGAGTGTAACCTTTGTCTCTTTTTCATTCAACAATATCCTTTATTTTTCGCACAAATGCTTCATATAAGATGACAATAAAAAGCTGATCTGATGAAGCTTCTTATGTTTAGGTATTTCTAAACACTTGAGTCCCAATCGAATTGACTGATGGTCATACATACATGGTTGTCAATCACATTGTGTGGCTGCTTTTCAATGAAAAAAAAGAATGCCTTTAATGTGAAGCAGCAACAGTACAATGTTGTGGTACAGTCCGTGAATACATTATGGAAATCTGACTTGAGTAAAATGCTTTTTGCTTGAATTTTGCAGGCTCTGAACAGCTTCACAGGTAACTCAGCCAATAATCTCCAGACTTGCTTTGTTGCTCCCTGGGTTTAGTTTTTCATAAAAATCCCACAGAGGAGCAGAGCACAGATGCAGCAGAGACAACAGATGGGTCACCTCATAAGCCCAGGCTGTATCACAGTGACAGAGAGACAGCCTGCAGTGGATATTAAAGCTCCTGAGAGGGGTGCTCCTATGGTGCTGGACAATCCTTTCTGTGTAATATGCATGTGAAATTAATTCTGGGCTCTTGTCAAAGAAGCTGTCTAATGCTGTGGAATTTTGCAGCTTATACTCTTCCACTGTCCCGTCACCGATGTGCCCTATAACTTTCTTTGAGAGCTTCTGCTATAATATTGTGAAGTAATAATATAAGCAACGTCCCCTACAATGTAAGTAGACACTTAAAACTAATAATAAAACTCTTCACACTCAGCATCCCACATCTCAAAGCAGAGCCAAATACTCTCTAAAACCTTCAAGGCACCAAAGGAAATCCTATTTATTAAGGCATAATGCACAGCACTTTGAGTTTATTATCTAGCCCTACGATAAGTGCAGCTTTCATGCTACCATGATAATGAACATTTTGATAGGACACTTCAATTATCCTATATGTCTGCATGAGAATGACAAGTAATATAATAGATCACATAAATCATTCCATTTTGTAAATTAGCTAAACCGATGACATTTCCTTTTTCCTTTTGGTACTAAAATTAAAGAAGTAAAAGTAAAAACTCCTGCCAAAAAGTGAAACTTTTTAGTATTATTCAATTTAATTTTCATGAGTCATCTTTGGTTATATGGTAGAGAAAACCTAATTAACACATTTTATTTTATGTTACTGTTAAATGTAGGAGTGCATTTTCAAGAGGCCTGAAATCTCTCGGCTTCTGGTTCTTCTGAGTTTGTGTGTTCATCTGTGCGTGTACATTCATTTGAATATCAATACAATGGTAAGTGCATTGACTGGAGGCTTGTAACGTCATCTTATTTATT
This sequence comes from Karalla daura, assembly GCA_029224185.1. Lineage (NCBI taxonomy): Eukaryota > Metazoa > Chordata > Actinopteri > Chaetodontiformes > Leiognathidae > Karalla > Karalla daura. The sequence continues at coordinate 9,996,768 of CM055197.1, forward strand.
ATCAGTAACACACGCACACAAGTGCAACAAATTTGAATATGAGCCATGGACATCTGGAAACATGAATTTGTAAAATGCAAAACTACTTTAAAATGCTGTGATTGATTTTCACTCTCAGCCCATGTTCATTCAGTCAAATTTACACAAAAAGGGAACAAAAAAAACACATCACCTTCTCTCAGTGGGTGACAAATCCGCTTTGTGCTATTCCATTTTCACCCAGCTTCAGTTCTTAGTTTCGGTCCTCAGCTGCCTCCTGTCACAGAACTCTTGACACATTGTTGGAACATATTAAGATGCATATAGTCCCCATTTTTCATTCATCCATCCATGACATTCATTCATCTATTCAGTTGTCGATACCCTTCATCAAGGAGGTGAGTTTGAGTAGAGACATATTTAGTGTTTCATTTCCCTCCTTTGCCTTGGATTTAATCACAGATTTCTATAATAACAGACAGGACAATTACCATGGCCTGGAATAATAACCTTCCATTTTTGTCACTTTTCCTCAGTTAATCCCTATCAGCCACTGTGTGAGTAATTAAATTCTTTAACAGAGCTCGGCCTGTGCTTGTGGATGATTACAGAGACAGTGCAACCTCAACATAAATCACTGTGACACGCACACAAAGGAAGCTGACTCACTTATTTTCCTTTTACATTTTAAATGGATTTTGTTTGCAACATTTCCTCTGTCTTCAAATGTCAGACCTATTCTTGTCTCAAACAAGCCGAGTGCATTGTTAAAAATATCACAAATGGAGTCGACATTCATTTCAATATCTTAATGTGAATTGTTGTGCTGGTATTTATTCTTTCACACGTACATGGATTTAAATTGACAGGAAGTGTCTCTGCTTTTTATCCCTTTTGATACAAATACAGTGGCATCCACAGAAGCTACAAAGGCATGAGTGGTTTAAAGAGCTTGCTGTCACGGTGGAGACCAGGGCGTGGGATCTATTTGCAGATTGTCCTCCTTGAATCCACGGGAAAGGTGACCTGATATCAGGTGGCCTGCTTGCTGACTCCCATAGCTCCAATTAAAGTCTCATGATTTGGCCCTGGCATGTAAGCCTAAGTGCAGAACATGGTGGCACTGTAATGGCAGGCAATTTGTCAGAAGTCAGTTTGTCAGAAGTAAGTTAAGAGCTACTCTTATCTTGAAGCTCAGCTTGCAAATATGTAGTCAAAATGGTAGTAGAAGCATTGGTGGACATTTTCTTGTGTTTAATGGTCTCATATTTCCAGAGTGGGTTAGGATTGGATCTTGTTTCATTTTCGAGGGACAAAAATAATCAAGTATTGATTCCAGTCCGTTATTGTCTTACCCACTTTATACCTACTGGTGTTGTGGGAGTATTGATCCCAATTTTTTGTTGAAATTGTTGACAATAAAAGCACGGTAGTTGTTGGAAGGAATGGTCTCCAAAAGATGATAAAATTTGCAGTCACCCCAGATGTAAGACAGTACTTCCTCACAGTTCTCTCTGAAGTGTTGTCTCGATCGGTATGAGCTCACAGAACTGACTGGGTGAGTCTAGACACCAGTTTGGCTAAACTAGGGCCAGTTGTTCTGTACTGTGCTGAAGCACGAAAGCCTCTCACCTCCTCTGTCCCCTCTGAGCCAGACTTGAGACTTGAGCCAGCTCAAGCCAGACTGCCTCCGACACATCTGTCATCATGTTGATACACGTCATACGCAAACTGGACACACACATCTGCTAATAAGTAAATAACTGACAAAATTTTCTATCAAACATTCAGCCTGTTGTCATCATGGTTACGTCTCACATGTCGTGTGTTTGTCGAAGCACACCTCTTGCCAGGGAAGTGTACCGTACTCAAGCATTGTGCATGGTGCATTCACACTAGTAATAGAATCGGGACTTCAGGGTCCAAACGTGGCTAGTGTGAGTGGACCCTTAGAGACCTGTAGCACCATGAACCAGCAGCGCTGGATGATGGTTTATTAAACGAGGAGTAAAGAAAGCCCTCTGTGTCAAAATATCTCTTAGGAGAGGAGGAAGTCTGCGCCACAACATATCCCCAGTATTCATTCCTAAACCCCTTGGACACCAATAATGACAGAACTGATGATGCCACAAACTAAGGTTGTGTATTTTTCTGTCTCTTTTTGCAATAACATTCCTCCAACAAGCAAAATTTGACAAATGCAAACAGATGCCGGTTGCTCTTGGGAGAGAGGCACTAAAAGAACAGAGAGGCAGCAAGAAAGCATAAATGTTCCCCACATAAAGGTTTTGGCAACAAGGAAGAGGTGTGTGTATGTGTGTGTGTGTGTGACAAAGGCTTCTCAGGAGAGGGAATAAGTTCTTATCAATGCTCACAGTAACCATAACTGACTCAGGTTATGCCCACAGGCTATGAAAAGACATAAGAGAAAAATGATCCCTCAGTGTGCAGGAGATGTGGTGGGAAAAGTCTGTTAGATAAATGAAATAGCGGCAGACTTTACCACGAGAGCACTTTAGAAGATACAGGAACAGGAGAGTGAAAGAGAGAGACCACATCCGATTGGCTGGTTGGAGGAATCTAAATCTTTACTAACTATAAATAACCATAAAGATGTAATCTGTGAGATGACATTTTCAGTTTTCTTTTCCAAGAAGCGGTGCGGAATGTTCTGCTGTGGCAGTGCCATTGTTTTCATCCAGTCACACACCAGTGTGTTGGCACCACTGTTAAAACAAGCCAGAAAGTAACAAGAATTGCAGGGTATGCTGCACAGAAAAGACTTCATATTCTATTGTATTCTTGAATGTCACTGGGTCAAAACTGTCACCGGACTTTCAATGCCAGATACAGTAATTAACCTTGAAGACGCTGAGTCAAAAACTTAATTAAGATGAAGCAGAGGAAAATAGACCAACACCAACAATCAGATAATTTATTACATTGAATTTCAAATCCTTGGTATTTGTGCCCAATTGAGCACCAGCTTCAGCTTTTATATTGTTAATATCCTGCATAAAAGGCCTAAAGGTGTTTGTTGTCTTTTCATGTCTAATCTCATTTCCCACTGCTTATTTGGATCCAGGTCACAGAGAGGCTGAGAGGAGTGGTCAGAGGGAGTGGATGATATAATGGAAGACTGGTTTTAATATAATCGGAGAATGACTGACTAAAGAAAATGAACCAGGAGCAGATTGTTATGAACTTTGAGGTGCACTGGGCTAAGAGAATGACAGGTAGTACGTACATGACAACAGCAGCAGACATCAATAACACTCTGTGCGTATGTGTGAGTGTGTGTTTGTGGGTGCTTCTATGGAGTTTATATTCTATTTACATCTCTGCCTTTTTGCCTCAGTGCTGTTCTCTGTCTGCGTTTTTTTCATTTCTGAGGCCTAATAATATGTTTCACCTGCTGCCGTAACCACATTATTGTAGGTCATTTGACTTTAATTGTCTGACATGTGTCCTCCTTTCTAGGTGAAGTCACAAAGAGGAGCATTGTTATGTGACGGCCACAAAATCTAAAATGGATTTCATTGTTGGTTGCAGCATCGTACCGTATGTCACCACTTAAGACATATTACAGCATCTATTTAAACAAATACACAGTTTATTTTTTTTTGCTTGGGAACTTTTACTGTTTTACTAAAAAGATGTAATGGTGTAGTGCAAACATGAATTCCCAATCAAATATTATTAGAGGAACTAGATGACAGCAAGACAGCCTTGCTGTATGTTAGTATCAAAGACAGAGTATCAGCAAATGACACAGAGCACAGAAAAACAGACACTTTCCCATCGTAAAATGATTAGAAATGAATCAAAGATACACTTTTTTAGTGCAGAGCCTTCATTGATTAGCTCTACAGACAAATCAGGTCCACAGAGTCGTGTCACTAAATGAACAGACATTAGAACTTAAAACCATGGATCTGGAAGACAGAGGAGTGGGGGGCTGAAAGAGAAAGATCAGTAGCCTTAAAATAAACCGGCCAAGGGCTAGTGACAAAAGTTAATTGGGAACCTTTTTAGAAAGAACTGGGAAGGTTTGGAAGGACACTTAGCTCGAGAGGAGCGTTGGGATGGGAGGTGTGACGTCGTTATTTATAGATTCACTCCTCTGCCACACTCAGCACATACTGCATCCATGAGCACCATGGCCTGAAACAAATAACAGTTAGAGGTGTACTCATACTAGTAAACTGTCTTTTTAAAAACACAGTCCCTTATAGATGCAACACAAATGAAAATATAGGAAATTATTGAAATAAAAAACAACAAAACCATGTCAAATGAGATTCAAGATAAAACATCTATGATCATATTAAAGACAACAAATTAAGAAGAACATAGAGTGGGAATATGATGTGTAGTAAGAAGCTTCAAAGGTTCAGACTTGTATCAGAAAAGGGATGGCAGGGCTATGGCAGCACAAGAAGAAAAGCCATTGCCTAAGACTAGAAAACAGGCGCTTAGAGTGTCATTAAAAAGCAAACAGCCTGTTTATATTTACAACTCAATTATAAATGTTACAGAAAGCCAGATCAAACAGCTTAAACCGGATTTATGATGGGCAGTTCACAAAATAAATGCATGAGTCACACCCTCAAAAGTTTTGAGCGGATGCCAGGTCACCCTGCCCCAGAGTTCATAGGTCCATCACTCAACTGCTTCCTTAACGTTTCCTGCTTTTCTATCTGGAAAACAATGACGTTATCGTCATTGATTAGCCGGAAAATGAAACCCACTACTGTTCTTTGAGTGTTATCGATGTGTCAGCGGGGTTTATTAGTCGTTTAACTGTGGAATCCCATGTGCTGTCAGCGCTCATTTACGGTGTGTTTCATAACGATAGCGCTGGCTGGCCCACCGGTCGCAGGGCAGCCTGCCAGCACCACGTCACAATGGCTTCAGTCAGTCTTCTCTGGCACCGGTCGCAGACAAAACTCTCCACCACCTGTGCTGCTGGAACCATGACTATTAGTGTCAAAGGGACAGATTTGTCTGGTGCTTTGCTGCTTATAAATCACAGTTAAGTGTGTGTCCTGTTTGTAGAAGGCAAATACGAGTGGCGTTTATGTGAGAGAAAAGAAAAAGAGAAATCATTAAAATTTCTTCTCATTACTTTTTCTCATTTTCCTCCTGGTTGGTAGCATCTTATTTCTTTTTAGGTGTGAACACAGGAAAACAGACTCTAATCATGGTTTGTTGATGACAACAGGTTTTTTAAGTGGATGGAGCAATGTGTTTGGTGGGAGAGCTGACATTACCATGCAAAAGCCGTGGTGTAATCTTCATGAAGAACTTGTTCAAGGCGATGGCAGAACCTCAGGTGATCACGAAGAATTGTCCTCTTAATTTCCCATCGCTGTCTGGACAAACTGTGATGGTCTTGTTTTTCATTTGCATGAATCAGCCATTGTACAGTCGCCTCACAGCTGCCAGGTGGAGGCTGCTCGTACGCTGTGTGCCCTGCCTCCCGACTTTCCCAGCGGCGGACGTCTGCTGTCTGACAAAAGATTAAAGTTGTGGCCCATCTGCAGGCAGAGGATTAAAGGCCCCGAATGCACTAAGATATGCAGGGGGTCCCCGGCAGCCAAAGAGTCCCCCTTGTTGATCTTGTAGATCTTAACTGTGAATTCTGTCAAACAGAGCTGCTAGCGGCACAAAGCTGCAGCTGTGACAGAGGAGTGTCTATGCAGCGACACGCAGTCCCCAGAGGACCCGCTGAGTCCCAGAGCACTGGGCCAGTGGACGTCTGCTCCTTTGCATGCCAAAATGCTCCTGTTGTAGTCCGGCCTTGCAGTCTAGAGCAGAAACAATTCGGCGTAGAGGGACAGGGCATTAATCATCAACTGGTTGTAGAGTCTGAAATGTGAGATTTTTTTTTTTATTCCTGTCAGAATAAGCAATTTTTGTATTGTTATGCTGAGTCTATGTAACTGATTCAACTATTTTTTTCACACAGTTTTGAGACACTTTAATATATTGTAGACACTAATAAAGAAAATAATTGCAGGACTATTTACTAATCACTAATTAGACAATAATTAATCGCCCTTATCCAGTTTTTCTGATGGTTCAGGTGAAGTCGAGCATTGCTTTAATTTCAGCCAGAACTTTGATTACTGCCCGAGCCAACACCTCAATAAATGATGATAAGAGAAGGCAGCCACAGCATGTTGTAGCTCTGCCTAATCACGTTGTACTGAGCTCAGTAATGCAATTATAGGGTACAGTGTTAGTGAGAAAGGCAACAGAATAAAATGTGTTTTCTGTGCACCTTCTGCCTCTGCTGCTGCTGACACAGGGTGTCTAGGAAATCCATTAACCTGTGATGTGTTTGAACTACAAGAAAATGAACTCTTCCAAGGTTTCATGGGCACAGGTTAACTGATGTTTGGTGTAACGCAGTCCCAGTCACATCACCCACATGTTTCTTAGGAGCAGCTCCGAAACTGGTGTATACTGCAAGTGGAGGTTGTATCTTGGTTGTGCCAGACTTAAGCTAAATCTGGTGGATCCAAAATTGAACAAAGCAATGAATTGTAGCTGGAGCCAGCTGCTGAAAATGATCAGCTGTAATTTAAATGGTCATGCGGTTAATAATGTGTGAACCATAGTGTAATTTAAAAGGTGGACTGATTAATGTATCCAAGGTTGGAACTATGTTCATATTTGCTACACAGTTTGTTGTAAAATGGGGTCAGTGGGGACCATTGTGTTTATTGAGTGGAGCCAGCCGCAGGTGACCTTGTGGAGTACAGCAGTTTGTGGCACTTCCATTGTGATTTTATTTTTAAGCCCTGGAGTTTTTCCCCTTCGTTTAAATCAGAAAACAACAAACTGTACGAAGGTTTTATAGCCTGTACTTGGGGAGGAGACCATGTTTCTGTGAATTGCCCTTGTATCCCTGCCATCTCTGTTAGTAAGTGTGTACCTAGGCAAGGTATGCGTAATCTGTGAGAGAGAATCAATGTGGATTCCTCTACATTGGAAATAAAAGGTGAATCTTAGGAGTTTAACTTGTCATCATACTGTTTCCACTCGGCTTTCTAAATAAAGAAGCTCTTGACATTTTCCACAACTAAAAGTCAGATAGAGAGCAAGAGAGGGAGAGAGAGAGAGAGAGAGAGGGAGAACGAGAGGGAGGGAGACAGAAAGACAGAGACAGAAGTGTTGAAAGTGAGAAAGAAGGAAATCAATTTTGGTGCAGGCCCTTAGTGGGCAAGCAGTGGCAGACTGGCTCTCATTTTTGATAAAGGCTGAAAGCCTTGGTATTAGAAGGTCATTTGGATTCGACTCATCCCGGCTTTAGCTCAGTCTTCTGGCTATTCAACTGGCTAATCAGACATTATGCCCAGAGCCTGTGGTAAATGGAGTCCGGCATCACAATGAGTCTTACAGCCACGCTGATTATTGGGGTGTTTCTCTTATCTCCGCTCACCAGGGGCCTCAAAGTAAACAGCCGAGACCCAAAGACCAAAGCGTTAGACAAAAACAATTAGCAGAACATCCCTAAAGGTGTACTGAAGACTGAATGCTGTGCTGAAGTCCCTGATTTTAAGTTCAGTCTCCGGTGGATAAGCTAACAGGTTAGTTTGAGCTGTTCTGGGAAATCTTTGTGTTGTTATGCATTGATAACACTAAGGTTACAGGAGGGCAGCTTTGCCTACAGTCCACGGCGAAGAGATTCAGAAAATGAAGACATTCATTTTAAATATGCAGTTACAAGAATGAAATTGCATTCTAACGTTTCAGTTGTAATGCTGCTTATGTCACTTTTTCACACTACTATGTGTCTCTCAGACCACTATATGTTGACTCTTCCACTGTGTTGACTCCCACTGTCTTATTCGCAGTTGGCTGCTATCATCTCTGTGTTGCTCTGTGGCTCTCGCACTGGCTGTAACCACATGAAAAGTGTCTTTTTATCACCTAAGTCACAGAAAATTTAGGATAAAAGGAAGCCTCGTTGACTGCGGAAAATTATCAATTGTCACGGACAATATTCACAATTTGATGGCCAGAGGATTCCTCCTGATTCATTCAGTTTATTCATTCTTCTCAACTGAAAATGTGGGACACCTCAGTGTTCTCCAATACAGAAAAAAAGAAAGAAATAGCTTGTGGCCACTGACCAGGTTAGACATAGTCTGAAATTCAATATTGCCTCTGGGAAGAGTCAGTGTTGATTCCATTATTTGTAGTAATCTTATTAGCATGCAGGTTCACCCCCGGCAGCCTTAACGTTAAAGGGGACATATTCTGTAAAACTCATTTTTTACAAACTAAGTAAACATTTAGTAAGGTGCTGAAATCAGAAAAAAGTTTCGCCAAACAAGCTGTTTCGATTTCAATCTCCTTGTTGCGCAACAGTAAGGTTGATTTACATAGCCCCGCCCTCAGCTGCCAGAGCAAGAATCTGCCATTTTCCCATCCTGAATTCACTTGCATGTGACAGTCTCTCCATTACAACACAATGGTGTTTAGCCCAGTTGGTAGAGCAGGCGTCCCATGTGTGTAATGTCAACAATACACACACACACACACACATATAGAGACAGCCTCTGCTTCTTGTGTCGGTGTGGTAGAAAAGTGCAGCTCCAGGTGTAAACCTGGCACTGTCCAGGTGGGCGGGGCAGCTCATGAGCATTTAAAGGGACAGGCACTAAAAACAAGTGTACAGAGCAGGGATGTGAAACTAGTTTCATGTCAAAGAATCAAAAACTAGAATATGTCTCCTTAGGTTTATTCATGCTAAACTAAGAGACCTGTGAATGTTCTCCTGATGACTTCACCCAGCATTTGCCAAAAGTCGGAGAATGAAACTGCTTGTCTGGGAAAAAAATATGTCACAACCAGACTGGTCTGTGTACGAGACTTTTGCAGAGAGAGAAGTTTCAGAGCACCTGCTAATGAGTTGTAAGGGAACACCACTTTGAGGCGTAAACCGTAATCTAGGGGACCTCGGTTTGATTCCTTCACTGTGTGCCTTTGCTGGAAGTAATCCCCCCATTTTCTACGCCTACTTTCCTGTCTCTCTCAAAAAAGTAATTAAACAGGAATACCGAGGCAAAACACACTGAGGCATGTCAAGAACATGCAAGAACGTGCAAATTGGCCTTGGGCTGACCTGGGACTCAAACCCAGGTCTTTTTGCTTTGATGTGACAGTTCTAGTGGTATGACTGATTGGTGGAATTGTTACATGTGGTATTATTGCTGTTGCTCTGAGAGCAGTTCAAGGACAAAGTGTAGGAATTTATGAACAGTGTCAGGGGCAGTGTCACTGGTCATGAAGTATACTCGACAGATCACAGTGGTATATGACTTTTCCTTTAAACAGTAGCCATTTTCTACACTTTTTCTTTTTCTGTGTGTACTAAAAAGTACACACTGCCTGTGCACATTTGAGAAAAATAAACAAAGTAAATAAACACACAGCACTTTGCTTTTGATAAAAATGAACAAAAAAAACTTTAATGAACATTATCCCTCAAAAAATATTCAAATTTCCCCAGCTTTGGTATCAACTCAAGTACATTAACGTATACAAGATCCTGATGGTACATAGAAAACAGTGTGCTAAAAGTGAATTACAAAATAACTCCAAACACTGTTATTGTATGTTGTAGCGAAAAAGTACCACATCACTTATAGCTTAGACATTCACTAACGACACAGCATCACTGTGCTGCCCACAGAGACAGCACAGTTATCTTTGTATGGCGAGAGGAAAAGGAAATGTCAAATCCATTATCCAAAGATCAAACAAGATGCAAACAAGCAGATGGCAAAAATATATACAGAACAAACTTATTCCATTCAAAAGATATTTTCTGCTTCATGTAAGTTCTTGGTTAGCATCTGTGAAACACTGGGAGAGAGAACCCGTTAAGTCTTTCTTTGATTATGTCATTTGCTCAAAAATTGCCTAAGATTTTGTGGATTTAATAAGTAGTGGCTGATGCTATCCCACATGGACAGCTGATTATGTGCCAATGGACAAGGCACTGAACAGCTCATAATTCAAAAATTATGTTTGAAGATTGCCCTGGTACATTTTCTGATCTGTGATTCTCCCCATTCAGCCATTCAGATCTATACCTCATTTTTCAACGGAAATCCTGCACAATGAAACTAAAGCACATATATTGCATGTATGGGTACAGGTGGAATTTTCCAATTATGAACCATGAAAAAATAATCTCACAGGATTTTTTTTTTTTCTGATTTGTGACTATGCAAAGCGTCTGTCTGCTTCAGTGAGATCCTCTCTATGGCAAGACTTGGTACTTTTCCCAAATTCATTTGCATATAATACTGCAGCAGTGCACATGCAGAGTCATTATTTAAGGAACTATACAGTAACTTTCCAACATGCACCTATTTCTTGGACCTTAAAGTCAGAATTCCTGAAAATACAATGTCAATGCTGCTAGCATGCTAGCAATGCTACACTTCTAAGAAACAACTGCACTGAAAACAACTGATGCATTTCAAAGTGACAAGTGATGACCAATGAAATCTACTGGCCAGAAAATAGATAAAAAGACTGATGCTTTAAAGTTATAAATTACCAGTACATTCCCATTACTCTTCCTAATCTATTTTGTCTCTTTATTCTTGTCTACTGCAGGGGGGACTTCAAAATGCTTAGGGTACGAAACAATGTGTCTTGTTTTACCTGACTTTCAAACCACAGTCAGTAAACAATCAATACAAAAATACATCTTATCCCTCATCCTGCACTCTGAACATATTTCTGTTCTGACATTTTGTGAGAGTGGATACCAAACATTAGATATTGCACAGAATAAATGATCCCTAAAATTCCTCCTTTGTAATAACCATTAACAGTCTGACAGTGCTTTCTTCAAAAATTGTGATAACATCCCTCAGATGCTCATTGCAAGTTAGAAAAATTGATGCTTTTTCTCTTCAAAGAGACACACGCTCTTAGCCTCAATAGGGATTCCACCCCTTCTCTCTGCTCAAATTGTCTAGAGGCAGTCCAAGATTTACTTTTACTGGTCCATCATCTGTACTGGCCCAGGCGGAGCTGGAGCAGCAGCAGCAGTATTAAATCCACCTGGACTTGCAGGCAGCTGCTCTCCAAGCCTCTGTGAAACCCACCTCTCTCAATATTAATGACTTCCTGCCCAGGGACTTTGGGCCTTTCTCATGGTTGCAGCCAATCGTCAGCCATCAAAGTGGGCCACTAGCGATACGACAACAGGTTTGTTGGTGTCCGAGGAGGGGGCTTTGGTGACGTCATTGGTGGCTTCAAAGGAAGGGCCCAGTTGGGGCATGGTGACGGCTGGCTGCCCGAGGGAGGCGACCATGAACAGGAAGTCGGTGCGGCGGTGGCCGGTGGCTCTAGCGCCCTTGGTGACGACCTTGGAGGAGCTCTTCAAGCTGGAGCCTCGTCGAGGAACCTCGCAACGCAGCAGGGCTTGGAAGCATCTGTAAAACTGGGCCAAGCATATGACACAGGCATGTGATCAAAAATGGACAGCGATATTTCACAAGAGGCCACAGGATGAAGTTGTCAGGGTTTGACCTCTAACATGTTGCATTGAATGCAATGAAAATAAATTTTGCAAATGCTACAATAACAACATATATCTCCTGAATTTTCCCAGACTGAGAGCGACTGAACAAGTGGGAAGTTAAATTGCCTGGTAATGTTTTTCTCCTCCTCCTTCTCTCTCTCTCTCTCTCAAGCCTTAGGGTTTAAGGCAATTTGCAAATAATAAGAACTGATCAGGCCCTTCTCGTCTGTCCTTGCCCTCCTCTGTCGTTGTGAGCCCTCTTGGGCTGTCACTGAGGTTACTGTGTCACCGGGCTTTTCATGTGGAACAATGCACCAAAGGCTATGAATTATTTGCAGTTTCTTAATGACATATTCAACTAATTACATTTTCAATCAGGAGTGTGAATGATTGCAACATTTTCAATTGGATAATTGATTTTGTTAATGTGTTCTAATAAAGAGTGGCAATCTGAGGCTGTAAGGAAAATAGGGAGAATGGCAGACAGCCAATTTCACAGAGTCTAGTGGACTAACTACCCCTTGTTTCCTTTTTATGCTTGGTAATTTTGTTAAATCAATTTTATGATTCAAAATGGTGAGACGAGCCTCCAAAATCTGGAACAAAAGCTGTGACCTTGACATCAAACCTCACACTAAAAATTGAGGGCATAGAAAATTGGTACTTTTTGTATGTTGTGTTTAATGTCAGTACATTAATTGTGTTACTTAAAATATTTAATTAAAATAGTAGAAATGAACTCAGGAAAATTTAATAATTTTACAGTTTTTTTCTCCCAATTCTTATAAGGCAGTCATGTAACAGATGGCGAAACCACTCAAAAGAACAAAACTCACAGCCGTGAGACCTAAAGCAACTTCTGCAGATTTAGAGGGGGCATTTTGTGCATATTTTACTCTCTTTGTTTACCATTGTTTCAATTTCAAGACCTGCAGAGTAGTTATGTATAATTTTTAACTCCTTAGTTGGCTCGTAAGGATGCAAAGAAAAAAATACTGATTTCATCTACTATATACTTTCAGGCAGCCACTTTCAGGAACGCTTCGTTCTGGCTGCTGCTTTCCTCTGATTGGCTGATCAGTGGAGGGGGGAGGGGGCAGTCAGAATGTTACTGTCGGTTGGGGGCGGGGCTCTTGGACTTGCTTTGGTCTGTCTTGATTGGACGCAAAACCTGACATCAGATTTTGCACAGATCTTGTTATATCATGCTACAATCTCAACAGTGGATTACAGCCGCTCTCCTATAGCTCATGTTATGCAACTTTGCAGAGACTCACCATGGATATATGGTATCATAACACTGTAAATATATTCTGAAACATGGAAAAGCACAGCATATCCCCTTTAACTTTTTTCTTTTGTGGCCCCCCATGTAGTACAGTACAGGTTAGGGGTTTTGCTCGGCCTCCATCACGCCACAAGCTCTATCGCGGCTAACTCAGATGAACCCCAGTGAACCCTCATAACAACTGGCTGAATATTGAAAGTGATGAACCCTCAACCAGTGGAAAGGGATCTCTCATGCTCACTTCTCATAATAACTTCCCAGCAGTTACCCAGAAAGTGGCAGCAGTAATATGTGTTTCTACGCTGTGACTGGACATAACAACCCTCTGGAGATGAGACAGTAATAGACCACTTAGATGTCCCAGCCTCACGTTAAGAGGCCTAAACCTAATGAAGCAGGAAACAAAGATGAGGGCCTTGAACCTCATCAGCCACTGGTTACTGGCTACCGTTCTTTACATTCTGGGAAGATCAGATGAGCCAATTTGGAACTGAAAGTGGAGTCAGCCTGTAACTGAAGGAAATGTAGACATGTTAGGTCCAGGCAGATGTTCATTGAATCCAGGCGTTCCTTCTGCCAGAAGTTGACAAATGTGTGCATGCAATTTCCAATTGTGCATCAACTCTGGATTTATCAGCCAACAAAGCCTTCCCTGTTTTCTAAAGCGGTCGCTCTGTGGGTTGAAGAGGGCATGCTGGCACACAACTTCACCTGATGTCTGCTGTCTCGCTGCCATTGTGGCTGCGCTTTCATCCCTACTGAGGGTGGGATTAGATCAACCAGCGGACTTGTCCCAGCCAGCAGGTCTTACAAGAATCATATGATCAGTGTTGAGGCCTTGTCTCAGTCAGCCAAGCATGGTATCAGACCCTGGAGATTGTCTAGGGACCATGAGGTTGTGATCCTTAGTAAATACCTTCAAGAAAAATGTGTGATCAATTTTTCTCAGTAAACTACTTTGGCGTCCAGAAGTGGTTTGAACTGTTTGACCTGCTGTGTAGAGTCACTGCTCTCTTACCAACAACTCCTATTAGAGCCTGTCATATTCTTGTAACTTGCATGCATCAGCAATTTCTAAATCTCCAGTGCTCTCCAGAGAGAGAAATGCGGTCATCCCTTGATGAAATGTTTTGAAAAGGTGGGAAGCAAAGGCGGTCAGCACTTTCCCTCTCAATGTTCCACTTGCGTGTGTTCCCTAGTGAAACTCATTTTGCCTGCTGTTATAGCTGTGCGACATCCCTTAAAATTACACATACAATGGGAAAAACTGTGTCTTATGCTTGTTGTCAGCCTCCGGGTGGTGTGACCTTTCTTATATTGGGTTGGGAAGACAGTGAGTGTGTGGCTGGAGACTAAAACATGCCTCTCTTCAGAGCCCTGCAATTAACATTTACACCTTTTTGTGCTTTGTTTTCACCTTGTCTGCTAAAAGGGGTTGGCTACAACTTTCCTGTTCTTTCCAGGGAGCCTTGTCTATGCATCCTTCTTCATCCTGGCACATTAGCTCAAAGAACAGAAAGCCACTGTGTATGAGACAAGTCATCTGGCGACATCGAATTAACCTCCTGAAAAGCTTCACAAGCTGAGGAGTGATGAAGATGAACTAGATTTCTTCCCAGAAAGAACTGATCTCCAAATTGTGGTGTAGAACCACATGTGTCACTTTTTTAACCAGGATACACACCAGGACTAAAATACATCTAAAGACCCAATTTCAGTAACCACTGGTGTTCTGTGCACCTCAAACAGATAACACAGTTTCAGTGATTTCACATAAAATGTTATGCACACACACACAGAGAAAGAGCGGAACACAAGAAGAGGAATACAGTGAGATTTTGTGAAAAGAAAGGCCAGACTGTCTCCAGGGTACAGAGGAAAGGCATTGCGATGTACACACCATCTGTCAGTGTATAATAAATAGTGAATGGACACCTGGATACATTTTTCAACCCAACACACAGATCGAGAGACTCAGGATTATGATTTCATGCAGATCTTCCTGTTTTACACCAACCTCTACACATAACAGAGCCCCTGTGTTGCCCAGCTCAAAGTCCTGGTCTCTGTTGATGGACAGATAGGAAGATTCTGAATAATTGAGGAGCCCAGCTGCAGGTTGAAAGCATAACAATGCATTCGGGGTATTTGGCTATACTTAAAATTCTAGGCATTTCCAACCACATCCAAGACATATTCACAGCACAGACAGACAGTAGACCACTATTTAGACCATTTTTCAAGTCTGTTTCCACAGCTCCTGATATTGTGGAGTCTGATGTGCCCCTCTTAAGTAAACGTAGTATACTTAGTATACTTTATGAGTTTCATGTATACTTATAGTCTACTACATTTTCCCAGGAGTGCAAAACATGATGAAAGTCAGCTTTGAACAATGTTGCACAGATTCATGAAAATAACATACCTTCAGTAAAAGAGACACAAAGATCTACCATCATGCAACAGCTCGTGATAACATGCAACAGTGGTAGTATTTGATATTCTTATCATCATAGATTCCGTTTAAATGACCAATACATTGTCTGTAATGGAAAAGTCTGATATCAGATTGTAGATTAAAGAATTGATATTATGACTATTATTTTTGTGTTTCTTTTTTGTTGATTTCAACTGGAGCTGCATACCTCTACTAGATGTAAAAATAGTGTAAAAGATCCTGAATGAAATGTAAACGCTTTCGTTCTCAGTATCACCCTCCATTGTGTCAATCTGCTGACTAGCTGACATCATTAACAGTCTTAAGTACTTTCTAAGAAAAATTTTTTTTTACCACTCCATGAACTCATCTGGTCTGAGTGTTGTTGTCATTTGACTTGACATTGAACTTCTTCTTCACAACACTCCCTGTCAAGTGCTTGCTGGGTACGGAGGCATGCAAAGAGAGTACAGTGAGAGAGAGACAGAGAGAGAGAGAGAGAGAGAGAGAGAGAGAGAGAGAGAGAGAGAGAGAGATGCCCCAGGACATAACCAAAGCATCTCCTCACTGTGTACCTTTGTGCTGCACACTCATCCCCTTTGTCAGTATGTCCGTGACCTACAGGTCATTTAAGAGTGAAGCCTAGTGGAGGAGATGTAAAGAAACAAGACCATCAACACCTCTCAGTGGTGCTGATGCACGCTCCCTGTTCCCCTCAGCTGTCCAAACAGCCCTCTGAATAACAGAGAGGAGAGAGAGGGGGGTGGATGCAACACACAAATGGTAGAGGACGAAGTTAGTTAAGACACAGAGGCATCAAGGGGAAGGTCAGGAGAAAGGTGAGGGCAATGACAGACAGACAGATAGGTAGAAAGATAAAGCATGACAGGGCGATGGGAGAGTGTTTTGGATAGTGGGCGTTAGAGATGACTAGGGTGGTTCATCTCAGGCTGCTGGCATCAGGTTGGGGTGATGCCTCCTGTGATCTGGGATGATGCTGTATGGATGGAGGATGACAACAACAGGGTCAAATGTCAGGCATCATCTCAGACACTGAGGCCTTTATCTATTATTTGAAGCACGGATCCTGTATCTACGTGACTGTACACGGGGAGACTTTCATCAGCGGTGCACACATGCTGGCTTTGTTGGAAAACAAAAACGTGCATGGAAGATGTGTAGGGGCTGTGAGGGGATGGGCCATTTTTCATACTCAATCAGTGCCACCGCTGCAGAGCAGGGCCCGAGAAAAAGAAGAGATCATACTGCTTTAATTGAGGTCTTTATGAGTGTAATATCTGAAAGTTTGCCGTGTTCTCACTAGAGTGTGAAAAGAGAATTTAATTACAAGCAGTCAATCACCTCCGTACATTATACATAATGCAGCATAAGGGATCGAAATGAGGTGCTTCGGCGGCAGGTAGCATTAAGTTTCTTTTTACAGGCATTAGCAGAAAACTCACTACTTCATTTGACAATCGTGTCAAATAATTTAATTTGATCCAATAAACTCCCCAGTGTTGTGGAGTATCCTGCCGACCACAGAATTTAATAAAAATAAAAAAAATACAATCTGAGCCCTGCTGCCGGGAAAAAATAATGAGTGCCACACAGGAACATGCGAACAGAATGACAATCATCTGATACCCTCTTGGGATTTCCTGGCACATTCTCAGTTCAGAGAGAAAAGCTGCTGTGTGTTTTATATCGCGTGTATCAATCATTTCCTCACACTGCAAACGTCGGCTGGAACGTCGACGTCTCGCAGTCAAGATTTTCTTCAACATCTCATTTCCGCGCTGGGAAGAAGCGCCGACTTAATGCATCGTAACGGATCGGTTCCTTTCCCCAGTCATGGTTCTCCAGCAAACAAATCGATCCGAGTTCCTGTTTGAAGTGGCCCGAGGATTGAGATGATTCTGATATGGTTAAATGCGCAGCTCCTCAGGAACTTCTAAAAATCCAAAATGCAATAATGCCTCGCCAGTGTTTATACTATTCCCTATCGTAGCTGTTTCCGAGGCGCCGGAATTTTGTGTTTTTTAATTTAACATTTATTTACTGAAATTGCCTTTATTCATTTATTATTTCACGCACAAATAGACAAAATGAACCTCCTACCAAACACAGAGTATGAAATCTTTCATGAACAGCTTGTGAAGAATAAAAGAGCATAAAACTAACAAAAAAATAAACAAAAATGATTAAAAGAAATGAAAATAAGATGAGCAGAGGGCGTGAGCTGCTTGGATTTGGATATATTTCTTGTGAGCTTTGCAGGATGGATTAAGTTAAGTATCATTAATTCTTTCTGTTCAATATACACATTCCCACATATTTTTTTCCTTTTCCCCTGTCCTCCTCTGCTATCCTTTTATTTCTTTTCTTTTGCCCAGCTGCATGCCTACATTTACATTAATACTGTGGGATTAGCTCATAGGAGAATAGATCTGAGAATTGCTGATTATATATTTATTGAACAAGTTTGAATGGGTTTTTGTCGAGCTTATTATTCCATTGACATCTGTCATGCTAAGAATGCCGCCATTATGAAGTGTTTTTCTTTCCTTACTGCAGTTTAGTACAATGTATTTATAAACTTCATTTAATTGACACTCAAATAGAAACTTGCCTAAGCCACAGCATCAACACAATGCATAGTTACTGAAAAAGTGTCCGATTTTACATAGCGTGAAATGAAAGCTGCACAAAAGAAGAACAGGTTCAATTTCTGCTCGAGGAGGTGGGGGTTAAGGAGGCTGAGTTGGAGAAGGCTTTTGTACCAAATTCTGTACAAAACACAGAGGACTGAGGAGATGGAGGCAGTGATGAAGTGCTTGGGCGTAGGCTATGGCAGCCCTGTTTACCTGACATTTAAGTAGATAAATAGATGGTATATCTCAGAGGGATTTCTAAATGTTACAGCAGGGCAAAGTTCTGCAAACGAAGTAGTGTAGAGTCCAATGATGTGAGTCAGGGGTTTAACACTAGTTCTTATTTTTCATGTTACACAGCTGTAGTCCATTTCTGTAGTGTAGGACATGGTTTTGGTTTTCATTTTAATTTCTGTGTCCTTAAGATGTGGATTGCTCATGCACAGAGACGACTGTGCCCCATCCACATATCTGTCCCTTCATCCTCTGTAAAGGCAGTAAGGTCCAAAAAAGATGTAGACGGTGGTCAAATTTGAGGGTGGTCAAGTGCATGAAAGTGTTACCTTGTTCAGACTTACAATACATAAATAGTTTGTTTAATGATGTGATAATGAATAAACAGATAATATTTCGACCTTTGAAAGAGTCGGGTCGTAAAATTGGGCCTCGTGGTTCACCTTTACTGGCAATAAGAAACCTGGGGGAACGACCACTGCGCTGATCACAAAAATCTGATTCTGCTCTACTAAAAACATAAAAAGCCTTTGACAAGACAGTCTAAAGGGAGATAGAGCTGTTGTTGCAGTCCAGAAATTCAAAAGTACAACTTAATACTTTTGTGGTATTGTTTGAGCCTTGCCAGGTTTTTATAGGTTCTAATGCCGCAAAGCCTCACAAAGTGGAATGACGACGTGTGGCTATTGAAGCTCAACTGGCGAGGGTAAGAGATTATGTGCCAAGCAAAGCACTGGAGGCCACAAATGTTTGCTGAAATAATCAAGCACTCACATTTATTCGACACAGGGATGAAGTCAACAACAATGCTACGAGGCAGCGCTGAAGAGCTGGAGTTGGCAGGGGAAGGTTGTACGGTGTGCCAAAATCTTTAGGGTCATTTAGTTTGGACTTGGTCTGTGAATAACAATTACTTTGGGCTTTTTTACTGGAAGCAGAGCAGTAATTACCTAGTTGACTGGAATATCAGCTTCAAATCAAGAGTCTGCCAAGTCAAGGCAGAG